>JAYESA010000014.1:108699582-109899582 GCA_036927795.1 Iris macrosiphon
GTTTTATGGACCTCAACTTGTCGATGGTACAGACAAGGACCCCCTAGTTCAGGAGTAATCTCCGGGTTGGTAGCCGGGATCACTAGGACCTCAGTTGTATTTATTAGCTTTTGGTACCAAATTTGTCTCCGGCTTTTGGTTTGAGACTTGTATTATATTTGATTCAGGATATTATTATTATTATTATTATTATTATTGTTGCTGTCTTTAGTAGTAGTTGTTGTTTAGACTTTGTAGTTGTTAGACTTCCTTGCTATCTTATCATGCTTAGATCGTGATTGAGTATTTGTGTTATCTTTATCATATTATTCCTCTATTTGGAGTTAAGATCTTGACAGATACTTATATTGTTGTGTGAGATTGTTAGCTAGATAGTAGACCTAGACATCGTTCTACCGTCGATGATGCGGCATAGGCTGGACGTACCCATGACTCATGCCCAATTTTTTGGGTGCGGGTTGTGACACACCATGGGGAGAACCAGTGGTTCTAATAGAGAAGAAGGATGGGTTTACACGGTTATGTATCGACTATAGGTAGTTGAATGTAGTAACAGTGAAGAACAAGTATCAATTGCCTTTGATTGATGACTTATTTGATCAATTGAGTGGAGCAAGAGTATTTTCTAAGACAGATCTTCGATCAGCATATCATCAAGTAAGAGTCCGAGAGCAAGACATACCGAAGACAATATTTTGATCTTTATACGGGCATTACGAATTCTTAGTTATGCCATTTTGATTACCAGTTTCCGAGACTTGATTTAGCTTGTTCACATCTTGGATCAGACTTCTTCTCTATACCGGAAATGAATTGCCTACCTTGCCAACTAACGAGAAAGATCTAAAGACTCTGGCAGGAAAGGGCACGAACCGGATCGAGGAAGCCTTGCCCTTTTTGAACATCCTCATGCTTTACCGCGAAGTGGGTGGCGTTCATCGCCCCATGGGTTCGCTCGCCTTAGTTGACTTTCAATACGCCTTTGATTACTAAGGGGATTCTAGATCAGAAGGCTCCATGAACTCCTGTTAATGCACCAATAATATTCATGAATTTGATGAATCATATCTTCGTGCCATACTTTGATCAATTTGTAGTGGTATTCATAGAAGACATTCTTGTCTACTCCGGCAGTGAAGAAGAGCATGAATAACATCTTTAAAAGGTGTTGCAATTTCTGAGGGAGCATCAGTTATATGCTAAACTCAGTAAGTATAATTTATGGTTAGATCATGTGTCATTCTTGGGGCACATCATCTTAGGAGCGGGAGTATCAGTGGACCCTAAGAAGGTTGAAGCAGTAAAGAACTAGCCAGTCCCAAAGATAGTAGCAGATATGCAAAGTTTCTTAGGATTAAAAGAATATTACTGGAGGTTCATGGCAGACTTTGTATGGATTTTAGCACCAATAAATCATTTAACATGCAAGGAGGTACAATTTGTTTGGACGGCAGAGTGCCAAGCAGCATTCAAGAAATTGATATCAGCACCGATCCTTACACTACCATTAGGATCAGGAGGATTCACAGTTTATTGTGATACGTCTAGAAAAGGACTTGCGTGTGTGTTGATGCAATATGGAAGGGTGATATCTTATGCGTCTCGACAGCTTCAAGATAATGAGAAAAAATATCTAACACATGATTTAGAATTAGCAGCAATATTGTTTGCTCTCAAGTTGTGGAGATATTACCTATATGGCTATCAGGTGAAGATATTTACAGATCACAAGAGTTTGAAGTACATATTCACTTAAAAGGACTTGAACATGAAATATAGGAGGTGGCTAGAGTTATTTGGTGATTATGATGTGGCACTTCAGTACCACCCAGACAAGGCAAATCTGGTGACAGATGCTCCAAGTATGAGAGGCAACACATGCATCTTGACAACTCAAAAGCATATTCTAGAAGATCTTTAAGAGATGGCATCGAGGTAGTGTTACCTCAAGAAACGAAAGTGTTAGTCAGTCTTCAGATACAGCCAACTTTGGTGGAGATGATCAAGTCAGCTCAGACGAAAGCCGTCCAGATTCAGAATCTTAGGGAAGAATGTGAGTCAAGTCTTAGGAAGGAATTAAGAATTCACGAACACAAAACCCTCAAATTTAAAAACCGTCTTTGTGTGCCAAGTGGAGTTATCCGACAAGAAGTGATAACCGAGAACACAGTTCCCAGTATTCTATTCATCCCGGAGGTACGGAGATATACCATGATATCAAGTAATATTTTTGGTGGAACAGAATCAAAAGAGAGATAGCTCAGTTCATTATATGATGTCTCGTATGCCAGCAAGTGAAGGCAGAACAATAAAGACCAGCATGATTGTTACAACCCCTGCCTATTTTAGAGTGGAAGTGGAAATACATTACGATAGACTTTGTGACCGGTTTACCTAGATCCCCTACTGGACGTGATATAGTTTGGGTGATAGTAGATCAACTCACGGAAGTAGCACATTTTCTTTTATCCTGAATAGGGCAGTCCACAGAGAAGTTAGTAGAGATGTACATGCGGCAGATAGTGTGGCAGCACGGAGTCACAGTGAGTATAGTGTCAGATCGTGATACTTGATTTACATCTTATTTCTAGAAAATCTTACACGAGCATTTAGGTACCAAGTTGAGATTCAGTACCGCGTATCATCCCCAAACAGATGGGCAATTAGAGTGGACGACCCAGACTTTGAAAGATATATTACGGGCTTGTACCTTAGACTTTGGTAGGTCTTGGAGGATCATCTTTATTTAGTAGAATTCTCGTACAACAATAGTTATCATGCTAGCATACAGATGGCTCCTTTCGAGGCATTGTACGGAAGGAAGTACAAATTACCCTTGGCATGGGATGACATTGGTGAACGCAAGATATTGGGGCCTGAAATGATCACTCAAATGATTGGAGTAGTTAAGAAGATCAGAGAACGGCTTCGGGTTGCACAAGATTGTCATCGTCATTGGGAAGATCAGCATCGTAGACCGTTAGAATTTTCTGTCGATGACCACATATTTTTACAGATTTTGCCTACCCATGGATTCATTAGATTTGGGGTTCACGGGAAGCTTAATTCATGATATGTAGGATCATTCGATATTCTCGAGAGGGTAGGGGATGTTGTTTATCGTCTTGCCCTTCCGTCGCTTCATGAAGTACATAATGTATTTCATCTGTCTCAGTTGCGTAGGTATGTCCCGGACCCGAGTCCTGTCTTCGATCACTCTGACTTAGTCGTTGGTACCGACTTAACTTACGATGAACAACCTATTTCTATTCTGGATCAGAGAGAGAAGGTACTCAAGAACCTGAATATCCATCTTGTTCGTATTGCTTAGGGCCATCACTCATTGGGGGAGTCAATATGGGAGCGTGAGGACGATATTCGTTCTCGGTACCCGCACGTATTCGACTCATAAGGTATATTTCCTTCGTATGCCTTTGCATCTTTTATTCCATGATCAGCAAGTACTCGTATGAGGTGATATTGCTTTGCTTTATTATTTATGTTGTTATTTGTTTGTATGTGTAGATTGCTTGTAGTTAGTTTATTGCTTGTCTTGATATTTTTAGCTAGCCTTGAGTTTAAATTTTGAGGACATAATTTTTCTAAGGTGGGTAGAGATGTCATCCACCTTTCCCGGTGCACTTTGGTGCATATTGTCCTTGGCGCACTTTGGTGCATATTGTTTGCTAGCCCAGCCATTGTTTAGATCGGACCCGAGAGTTGTGGAAAGAGTAGATTTTGTTGGGTTCGTGGCATGTGTAGCTTGGATGGGTTTGAGTGATCCAACGGTCCACATCTCAAACCGAAACCTATATATTCCCATTTCTCTCTCTGCTCATTATTTTCTTTTTTTTTCTCTCTTAGATTTTCTCTCTCCCTCCATAGGCAAATACATCTTACACAAGGGAAGAACCATAGATTTATACATGCTTTTAGTTCTTAATATTTTTTGTTTATTTCTAGCTCATATTGTTGGGACCGAGCACACCTTCATCTTTAATACTTGTTATTCTTGATTTTCTTGGTTGGAATTGCATGGACCTGAGTTTGGGTCTATGGGTTAACTTTTATTTTCCTGGGGTTTAATCTCCCAAAACTTTATATTTTATAAAAACTAATTAGCTCGAGGGTTCTCGCACTATTCTTATCCTCATTCATCGATATAATAAAATAACAAACTAATATGACCAGTATTAGACTATCATGTCCTGAATAACTTGCTATCTGATAACTTATCCATGATCTTGATCATAAAACTTGTTCTTGCCCTGACTATTATATCCGTGCTGATACACTTGATCGCACCGAGAGTGGTACTTGATATATAGTGATCTATTGTGCCACATACTCCTGCTACATGATATATATAATTATTTCCATGCACGAATCTAGTAGTTGGACAGTGACTTTAGCCGTGGCTAGATAGTATTGATTGTTGCATCACACTTGGTTGAATCTAGATTTAACTTTCGAGTGATAATATGGGTTCGTATCAAGAGTTTCCGTACTTAAGGGACGACATCTAAGAAGGAATATTCATACGACCACGATATGAGATTCTAATTAACCTAGGGTTAACTAAGCAACATAATTGGTAGAGCATTGGGAGGGAACGTTATCTCGAGATCGTGCATGTCGAGCCACCCTAAATTAGATGAGAGTAAAGGCTGGCCACCAAGGATACTGTATATTATCTGTACTAGTGCAGTGCAGTATTTGATCTAAATATTAGATCGAGCCAATATATTTCCAATAGAAAGCCTGAAACTTTTACTGATCATTAATTAGCTCAGGACCCTTGCAAGGGACTGGTACAAATTTTATATGTATTCTTGCTCGTATATCATTGCTTCAGCCATCCCTGCTCGATTATGGCACGATCTGAGGATACTCATATATTGCTTTACTGGGATAACCCAGAGATCACATACAAAGCCGTATGACATGATTGGTCATTTAAATTGCTTGTAATATGTGCCTAGCCAGAAAAGTGGGCTATCATGGCATGATGATTCAACCCATGTCCTTGTTTGGTTGTTGGGTTGCGTCGTTGTGTGATGATACTCCATGGACCGAAGCTATATTATTTCTCCTATATTGTATCTCTGTTTGTGTATTGTGCCTTCTGTTGAGTAAAATTAGGGACATAGACTGTTGTGGCATGATGGTTCAACTCATATCCTTATTTGGTTGTTGGGTTGCGTTGTTGTGTTACGATAGGCTATGGACTGAAACTATGATGCAGAGTTATTTTAGCTTGACCATAATCAAGGGACGTATTCTATCTTGATATGATAGGATACTTCCTGTCCTTGGTTGGTAAATGGGTGTCGTATCATGTCATTGATGGGACACATGCCATTGATTATTGGCTCACGTATATCATGCTATAGATCTTGTTTTGTTTCTTTATTTCGTGCTTCCTTTGCGGTACTTGCTACTTGGGGTCTGACTCCACTGGTTTTGCGTGGCCAGGTTTAGAGCCAGCACCTGAGGATCAAGCTTATCTCATCCTCACTAATGGCATGCACCAGAAGGATGACTGTTGAGGGTCACGAGTGGGTTCCTTTATTCATTGCTCATGTTTTGTGAACTATATCCTTTTGGACGTTTAGCAAACCGACAAATGTTAGCCGACAAATTTGTATACTAGTTTCTTACATGACTGTATATATTCAGACTGTAACTGATTCACTGTTATGTATACTTTGATCTTGCATCTGGCACATCATTCTGTATTGCCTGATCTCTAAAGAATATTTTGATGTGGCATTTATGAAGCCTTACTGCTTATTCTAAAATGTTCTATATTATTGCTTCTTGTTTGAATGATTGAGACATAGAAGTTCTTAACCCTAGGAGACTTAATTATAGTATGCACCTCCTTATCTCTAGACAACCTTAATACATTGCAGGTTGCTTCGTTATTTCGAAAGGTGTGGTTGGCTAAGTCATTCCCTCACTCTAAAATATTCTGGATCTGGGCGTGACAATATGTGTTTTGTAGGTTATAAATTTATACCATGTTTAAATCAGAATTTTCATCCATTTAAACTCAAATTTAAACTATGATTTAGATTATTTATAAGAGAATAGGGTAAGGATTGCTGGAAAATTTGTTCCATCAAATTTGATTATGTTTTGGGTTAGTTTCAAAATCGGAGGGGGGGGGGGGTGGGGAGTCTCGCGTGGGGGCTTTCGGGTCCGGAGGGGAAGGGTAGTAAATCAGTAAGGTTTTCTTTCTTTTATTGCCAAAATTTATTTATTGTGTAAAAATTTTAATACGAAATATTATTACCTATTTCTCACAAACATAAATTTATGTATAAATACACTTTCTTAATCTAATAATTCCAACGATCTTGGTATACACTAGAGTATATATATATATATATATATATATATATATATATATATATATATATATATATATATATATATATATATATACCCACTATACATTATAATTATTATATTTAATTAATTAGAAAATTTAAGGTAATTACATTCTACAAAAATTATAAAAAAAATTCTCGAAATTAAAACTAACGCACGATATAAGGATGAGAATACAATGCGGTAGAAAAGAATGAGATAAAATGGTACCTTAATTTTCGAACAGATGCGGAAAGCGGTTATATATGTCATCTTCGCACTCCCAAGTTGTCACGCCCCAGTCCTAAAATGCGTAGGACCAGACACGTATCAATGGCCAGTTGGTATGACTCCGTAGGACTTTTCAATTTAATAGACCCGACGAAATGCACTTACGTTGTCCACGGTCAAGTGATCAAGCTAAATATCTAATTCTAACATGCAACAACTAAACTAAATCTCAATCCACGATAAATAAATCTCAAGAAGGAATGATACGCATCATTAGTCTGCAGTCCAATAATACATCCGTTCGAATAAGCCAAGAGAACAATATAGGCCTATAAACACTAGGCTATAAAAGCAGAATCACAATGGAAAGTAGAACATACCTGTAATAGATGAAAGATATAAAGATATCTGTAATGATGCCCAACACACCACTAGATCAAGCCTCATCCAAACTTCTCAAATAACCTGGAAGGGAACCAGGTCCTTAGAGAGACGTTACAAGATACAAAAGTACATGCCATAAAGTAAATACTGTGTAAACTCGAGGGTGAACTAACCAGCTAAGTGAAATGCACTTGAAGACAATCTTGGAACGTATGGGTAGGTATAAAGCGTACGGTCAAGCCAGAGGTTAAGTATCTGGCATTAGCTGTGAATTGGATGCCAGAAGTATATGCTGACTACATCACCAATCATGATAACGCGCAGCTAGTAACCTCTGTCGGACGTATCGACAAGCATATATGCCCATAACCGGGTAGCACATATCCCATAATCGGGTAACACATAGCCCATAACTGGGTAACACTAAGGCTCAAGACCCCATAGTTTACTCTAAAACTATGGTAGCCAAATATATGTCCCATACGCCTACTAATTGTCTTTCCCGCCTAATGCCAATGAACATGTCGCAAATTTGATATGGACATCTCGTACTATAATGCAAGTCACTAAAGAAATATACAACTATGCTAAATACCGTCACACGTGCTGCTCACACCGATGGCCAGTCAAGTATGAAGCACACGTCTCTACATGAACACACTCTATGACCTGCAATGATACGTGTCAAGGCCTGGTGAGTCATATTGATAACTCCACAACTTTAGGTGCGTCCACTAGATACTAGGTCAAACACAAGTCCTAACGTCAACGCCTTCGTTGACTGCACCCGAGTCATTCTCGAATGCGTACAGTTATACAATATTAAAATAATAAAATATGCAAACTAATAATAACTGAATTTAAATAGTACAACAAGACAAGTTATACTTGCCTGGAAGCCAGGCGAAGATTCGAACACGAACTCGCTAGGGAAGTAGCAGCGCTGTCATGCCCCGATCTTCCGCAGGCTAAATCGTTCGTTCACTCTAGGCGAGAATCGCTGTGCCAGCGCTCCCGCAGAAAGATCGCTTTGACCCATCCGGGCGTGATGCCGCATGAGCGTGAGCCACGCCCATGCAAGGCCGTGGTTCATTAGCTGGCGAAAAGAGTTCTAAGCCACAGAGTGGCACAGATTGTCCGAGTGTAGCAGAGTCATGAACGCATAGGTGATCGGTAACAAGTTCACTGAGTTGACAATAGCGGAAGCATTGAATAACACAAGTTGAAGTAAAGCAACTCTTATTGATATAAATAAGTGTTACAAGCGGCGTATAGTCGAGATTACAAGTCGCTCAAGCCTCTCTCTCTCTGAAACAATAAAAGCGTGCCAAGTGGCTACAATTTGTGGAATGATTGTACAGGCGATGTTAAGATGATGTTCCAATATTATGCCTTGTTACAAGCGCAACAATGGAAACTGGAGCTGATATCCCTGGATGTTGTCACAAATATCACCAACAGTCTTGGAATGAGTGAGATACTCAGAAAAGTATATACAAACGTCTAATTTGGACACAGGAGCAAAAATGCAGTTTCTGGTCAACACGGGGTCCACCAGGGCCGTCTTGCACCAAAAAACATGATAGAGAGAAAGTTCTCCAAATTCGTCAAACTTAGTGTCTACGAATCCAGAATGATGATACAAACCCAATGGAACGTCCAAAACTGGATTTTAATGAGCCGATCACGAAATCGTCCGTCATGTAGAACCGTAGGGCCCATGAAATAATATTTTGTCAACGTTCTCAGAATCGAACCAAACTTGGGTCACAGGACCAGCGTAATGCTTTACATCCGATGGCGCATGTTTCATTACGAAACGACAGGCACACACGAAATTAGAATGAGTGTCAGAACAGGTCGATACAGTACTTTTTGACGGATACACGTTGATTCTGTTGTGCACGCACATCCAAATCAAGTTTCACGAAAGCTCCACGTTCACGTTGACGATACGCACCTTTCAGTGTAATTGGTATGCGACGAGATTGCCCGAATTGACGGGACCAACTCCGTATCGAAGAAATTTAATATTTTATAAAACATTTTTCTTCGATTTTTAATACAGAAATAAACTGGGTTTTAATGCAAAATAAATTAAACTATTTAAAGAAAATTAATTAGGGTTATGTGGCGAACACACTTGCGAAGATGGATCAAAATTTTATTAAGAGACGATGAAGAACACACCGTACAAAGTCAGGTGGTCGGGGTGGTTGCAGCTGTGCAGTGGGTCTATGCAGGTAGGTTCGGGGCGGCCGTGTAGGCGGCGACGGTGGTCTGGCCCGCTTCAGGTGAGTTCATCGGAGGTCGGTGTGCCCTGGGGGTTCATCGATCATCGGGGTTCGCCGGAGGAGGTCGGGGAAGACTGCAACAGTAGCAAACATAGAAGCAGTAGTCACTACAACAACAACAATGGCAGCAGCTCGCAGCAGCAGCGACAATAGCTTGGTGGTGGTACCAGTTGCTGGTGGTGGTGGTTGGTCGTCGATGAGGTGATGGTGGTGGTGACGGGGGTGGATCTCAGTGGCAGTGTTGAAGGGGACAGTGGTGGTGGTCGGGATGAAGGGAGAAGAGGTCGTATGGAAGAGAAAAAGGTGGTGGTAATGATGGCGGAGGCTGGTGGCTGTGGTGGTGATGATGGCGGTGGCTGTGGTGGTGATAATGGCGGTGATGATGGATGTGAAGGAGGAGAGAAAGAAGGAGGAGAAGGTGGTGGTCGATGATGGTGAGGGTGGTGGTGATGGTCGGAGGTGATGTGAGGAGAGGCTGATGGTGGCGTTCTGTGGTAAAGAGTTAGCCGGAGGGGTGAAGGTGGTGGTCGTGGTGGCGGGTCGGTGATGGTGGCGGTCTGCGGTGGAGAGTTGGCCAGAGGGGTAAGGTGGTGGTCGTGGTGGCTCGTGGGGATGGCAGCGGCGGTAGAGGCCCAAGGAGTGGGGCTCTGGTGGAGGCGGCGTTGTCCGAAAGCTCGAGGAGTGAGGCCTGGGTGGGTGACCGAAGGCAGTGAGGGTGGAGGTGGCAGCGGGTTGTGACGGTGGCTACGGCGCCGGTAAAGTGCAGCGGGTGGCCGGAGCTGTGAAGAAGAAGGTGAAATAAAGAAGAAGAAGAAGAAGAAGAAGAAGAAGAAGTGAAGAATAAGGAGAGTGAAGGAGGATGTTCGCCTGAAAATGAGAGGGAGGGGAGGAGAGAAAGGGTTGTGAGAAAACCTAGGTTGCCTTAGGATTAGGGTCGGCCACATTGGGATGTGTATGTGTGTGTGTTAAAATAGAGGGTGTGTGTGTTTGTGATGGAGTAGGGAATTAAATTAAGGGTCATGATTACTCATGAGGGATTTGTACATAGCATGGGGGAGAGTGACCAAACATGTGAGGTTGGGGGGTTCTTTATCTGTTTACACCAATAGGATGGTGACACCTAGCACCATTTTTGCCATGAAGCCCCTTATCATTTGGGTGCTTGCACATGAAGGGTGCTTGCACATGAAGGAAAAAAATGGTGAGAATTTGGTGTGGGAAGTGGTGTTTGGTATTTTCTAGGGTAAGGGGGGTTTTGTGTATTTTGTATGGGCTTCATAAATTGATATTGGGTTCAATTGGGGTTAGGTTGGGTTTAAATTAAATTGGTGTCCCCAATTTAATTAAATAAAATATCATATGCTCTTAAATTATATGGGGACCCATAGGGTCTCAAATAGGAGTGACATAAAGGTCATAAACGGTGTAGGTTTGATGTCAGTCTTGGGCCCTTTAATTTGTTAGGCAAAACGTGTTGAGTTTGTGTCCCCAAATCGATGGCAACGACATAGGTACACGACATAGGATTAAAGAATTGATTTCGTGACTGGAAAGTTGTGCAACTAAATTAGAGCACAAGAAAGTGTGTTTATGAGTGACACAAAGGTCAGTATTAAAGATTGGCTTGCTAAGTTAAGGATGTGAAATTTGTTGGAAAGAAAATGCTAGTTCATTGCTCAAGATATTTAAACAACGATAATATGCAAAGATCAAATCAAAAAATCAAAGAGGTGATTTACATAACTCCAATAATTATTCCAGAATAATTCTAAATAAATCCCTAAACCTAGATTTTTGGGTCAGAGGGTTTACAATCTATCCACCTTAGAAAATTTTGTCCTCGAAATTCAATATCTATCTCCCCAACAATGAACTCAACATACGTTAGTCCTACTCTAATCTCTTTACCTTAAACTGTCACATACGTACAGTCTAATCATCTAAGGTATTTGGTCCTTTAAACATCTTCTTACCATCATGAACTGTCTCGTCATTGTTATCATGTTAATCATCATCTAGAAAATTATCACATATAAGCCTAGGTTACTTAAGGATTTTGCGACACAATCTAAGTTTGAAACTTTCAATATCTATAAAGAAATTAACATCATTCTTTCACTCTCAAAAGACTACAGGGGTTAGGCACTAAAATTTTATAAGAACAAAATTCTCAAGGCCATTTATATAGTATCTATATTCCATTTTCTGCAACTAAGACGGTTAATATCTCAACATTCTTTTCTAGGTATAACGTCATCATCCTATAGTATCCACAATGGAATCATGCAACCTAACTTCTTATAATCAGTCTTAGCAGTAACAAGTCTAATCTAGTCAATCAGTCATACCTAGTCTAGAAGCTCAACTCAAAAATTTCTAGGAGAAATATATGTAATAAAATATATCATAAGCCTCTATTTAGATATATAGCAATAAATATGTAATAATTATCATTCAATTATTCTAGATACCCTAGATAAAATACAACCAATAATAATAAGAATACTAATCCTAAAATCTAAAAATCCACCGGCTAGGGTAAATTGAAAACATGTTCCCATATAACTACCTACTACTAAGGATTTGGTCATACAAGCTTACACCCTAATAGTAAAAAATCTAAATCCCTGGCCTTAAGCAATTAATGTGTAATCCACAATATTCAGCTTATCCTTCCTATAGGACTTCTATAATTTATTTACACTCCTCATCCAAGCTACATGGATTCCATCTTATTACAACTTGCCATCCATTATAGACAATTCACTATCTAACTCAAGATTATAGCATCTATTAAAACTCTCATTCTTCAACCCATTTGTCTATCTCAGATACTAGCTCAACTACTCAAGTTTTTAAAGGTAAAACCATGAGACTAATAGACACTGACAACCCAAATAAATCAAGTACATCTAATATAATTTGAAATCTATACTGTAGTACTCAAGTTATCTCATCATCCAAATATTGGGTCTAGCAATCTACGTCTAGCAATCTACCTATCTGTTTTAGCTTAGTAATATAATCATCATTATCTAAATGGTGGAAAAACCTAGGTCTGATACTGGAAGTCACAAGGCAACTAGAGGTTAACCACTATGGTCTGCCACATAAAGTGTTATTTCATGCCTCAGTTTTATTTGTATCAGCTAATCTTCTTCTAGAAGAGAGTCTAAAAATTTGCCTTCTTGAGTTCATAATATCGTTCCTTATATCACTATCATAAGGCTACAACTAATTCCTTGTATCACTATTTTGAGGCAACAACTAATTTCTGGCATCTAGCTATGTCTTTCCCAATTTATTCTAGAGCCTTAAAATCAAACAATCTTTCTAGATTCTAATACTTACAAATCTCTGTTACCTAAAGTAAGAGTAGGGTCTAGTTTTAAGTCTCTACTTCTATGTCTAATTCTTACGTCAACAGTCTATACTAGCTCTAGCAAAAAGAAAGAACTTATCAACCTCCTCTACCATGGTTAACCATCTACTCAAATATTCTATCAAATATGCCTTCTTTCCTTCTTTATCTTGATGAGGATCTGCTTCTAGAGAGAATCACCGCGCCTGAACGTCCATCTCTCCAAAATATAGGGAGATGAGAAACAATAATATCGATGCTGACGGTAATTGAACGAATATAATAATGAAGTTCGAGGGCGACAATCGAATACGAGAGGAGTTTTAAAATCAGTTATGGATTGAAATCTTATTCAACATTAATCCTAAGTTGCAGGCTTGTTCGGCACAGTAACGTAACCGGAAAGATATGCTCTGATCTGCATGGGCCACAAATAAAACTATGTCACATCCCAGTCCCAAAATACGTGGGACCAGATAACTATCAATGACCATCTGGTACGACTCTGTAGGGCTTTCCAATTTAATGGACCCGATGAAGTGCACTTACGTTGTCCACGGTCAAGTGATCAAGCTAAATATCTAATTCTAACTTGCAACAACTAAACTAAATCTCAATCCACGATAAATAAATCTCAAAAAAGGAATGATACACATTATTAGTCTGCAGCCCAATAATACATCCGTTCGAATAGGCCAAGAGAATAATATAGGCCTAACAACACTAGGCTATAAAAGTAGAATCACAATGAAAAGTAGAATATACCTGTAATAGATAAAAGATATAAAGATCCCTGTAATAATGTCCAACACACCACCAGATCAAGCCTCATCCAAATTGCTCAAATAACCTGGAAGGGACCTAGGTCCTCAGAGGGACGTAACAAGATACAAAGGTACATGCCATAAAGTAAATACTGTTTAAACTCGAGGGTGAACTAACCAGCTAAGTGAAATACACTTGAAGACAACCTTGGTACGGATGGGTAGGTAAAAGGTATAAAGCGTAGCGTCAAGCCAGAGGCTAAGTGTCTGGCATTAGCTGTAAACTGGATGACAGAAGTATATGCTGACTACATCACCGATCATGATAGCACGCAACTAGTAACCTCTGCCGGATGTATCGACAAGCATATACGCCCATAAACGGGTAGCACATAGCCCATAATCGGGTAACATAACCGTGTAATACATAGCCCTTAACCGGGTAACACTGAGGCTCACGACCCCGTAGTTTACTCTGAAATTACGGTAGCCAAATGTCTGTCCCATACGCCTACTAATTGTCTTCTCCGCCCAATGCCAATGTACATGTCGCGAATACGACGTAGACATCTCGTACTATAATACAAGTTACTATAGAAATATACAACTATGTTAAATACTGTCACACGTGTTGCTCACACCGATGGCCAGTCAAGTATGAAGCACGCGTCCCTACATGAACTCACTTTGTGACGTGCAATGATACGTGTCAAGGCCTGGGGAGTCATACGTGTCAAGGCCTAGGGAGTCATATTGATAACTCCACAACTTTAGGTGCGTCCACTAGACACTAGGTCAAATACAAGTCCTAACGTCAATGCCTTTGTTGATTGGACCCGAGTCATTCTCGAACGCGCATAATTATATAATATTAAAATAATAAAACATACAAATTAATAATAACTAAATTTAAACAGTACAATAAGGCAAGGTATACTTGCCTGGAAGCCAGACGAAGATTCAAATACGAACTTGTCAGGGAAGTAGCAGCACAAAAATAGAAACTGGAGCTGATATCCCCGGATGCTGTCACAAATATCACCAACAGTCCCAGAATGAGTGAGATACTTAAAAAAGTATATACATACGTCCAATTTTGACATCGAAGCAAAAATGCAGTTTCTGGTCAACACGGGGCCCGTCTTGCACTAAAAAATATGCCAGAGAGAAAGTTCTCCAAATTCATCAAACTTAGTGTCTACGATTCCAGAAAGATGATACGAACCCAACAAAATATCCAGAACTGGATTCCGATGAGCCGATCACGAAATCGTTCGTCATTTGGAATCGTAGGGCCCACGAAACAACGTTTTATCAACGTTCTCAGAATCGAACCAAACTTGGGTCGCAGGACCAGCGTAACGTTGCGCATCCGATGGTGCAAGTTTTGTTACAAAACGACAGTCACACACAAAATTATAACGAGTGTTAGAACAGTCTGATATGGTACTTTTCGACGGATACGCGTTGATTCCGGTGTGCACGCACATCCAAATCAAGTTCCGCAAAAGCCCACACGTCCACGTTGACGATACGCGTCTTTCAGTACAATCGGTACGTGACGAGGTTGCACGGATTGATGGGACCAACTCCGTATCAAAGAAATTTAATGTTTTATAAAGCCATTTTTCTTCAATTTTTAAGACAGAAATAAACTGTGTTTTAATGTGAAATAAATTAAACTAATTGAAGGAAATTAACGAGGGTTATGTGGCAAACACACCTGCATACATGGATCAAAATTTTGTCGAGAGACGATGAAGAACACACCGTACAAAGTCAGGTGGTCGGGGTAGTTGCAGCTGCTGTACAGTGGGTCTACGCGAGTAAGTTTTAGGGCAGCTGTACAGGCGACGACGGTGGTTTGGCCAGCTGCGGGTCAGTTCGTCGGAGGTCGGGATGCCCTGGGGGTTCGTCGATCGTCGGGGTTCGTCGGAAAAGGTCGAGGAAGATTGCAATAGCAGCAGTAATAATAGTCGCAGCAACAACAACAATGGCAGCAGCTCACAGCAGCAGCGACAACGGCTTGGTGGCGGTGGCGGTTGCTGGTGGTGGTGGTTAGTCGTCGATGATGTCATAGTAGTGGTGATGGGGTGGATCTCAGTGGCAGTGGTGAAGGGGACAGTGGTGGTGGTCGGGATGAAGGGAGAGGAGGTCGTGTGGAGGAGGAGAAGGTGGTGGTGATGATGGCGGTGGTGATGGCTATGGAGGAGGAGAGGAAGAAAGAGGAGAAGGAGGTGGTCGATGATGGTGAGGGTGGTGGTGATGGTCGGAGGTAACGTGAGGAAAGGGTGATGGTGGCGGTCTGGGGTGGAGAGTTGGCCGGAGGGGTGAAGGTGGTGGTTGTGGTGGCTCGTGGGGATGGCAGCGGCGGTGGAGGTCCAAGGAGTGGGGCTCTGGTACAGGAAGCGTTGTCCGAAGGCGCGGGGAGTGAGGCCTAGGCGGGTGACTGGAGGTAGTGAGGGTGGAGGTGGCAGCGGGTTATGACGGTGGCTGTAAAGCCGGTAAAGTGCAGCGGGTGGCCGGAGCTGTGAGGAAGAAGGTGAAATAAAGAAGAAGAATAAGAAAAAGAAGAAGAAATAAAGAAGAAGGAGAGGGAAGGAGGATGTTCGGCTAAAAATGAGAGGGAGGGAATGAGAGAAAGGGTGGTGAGAAAACCTAGGTTGCCTTGGGATTAAGGCCGGCCACATTGGGATGTGTGTGTGTGTGTGTTAAAATAGACGGAGTGTGTGGTTGTGATGGAGTAGGGAATTAAATCAAGGGTCATGATTAATCATAAGAGAGTTGTACATAGCATGGGGGAGAGTGACCATACATTCGAGGTTGGGGGGGTTCTTTATTTGTTTACACCAATAGGATGGTGACACCTAGCACCATTTTTGCCATTAAGCCCCTTAACATTTGGGTGCTTGCACATGAAGAAAATAATAGTGAGAATTTGGTGTGGGAAGTGGTATTTGGTGTTTTGTAGGGTGAGGGAGTGTTGTGTGTTTTGTATGGACCTCATAAATGGATATTGGGTTAAATTGGGGTTAGGTTAGGATTAGTTTAAATTGGTGTCCCTAATTTAATTAAATAAAGTGTCATGTGGTCTTAAATTAAATGGGGACCCATGGGGTCTCAAATAGGAGTGACATAAATGTCATGAATGGTGTAGGTTTGGTGTCAGTCTTGGGCCCTTTAATTTGTTAGGAAAAATAGGTTGAGTTTGTGCCCCCAAATTGATGGCAACGACATAGGTACGCGACATAGGATTAAAGAATTGATTTTGTGACTGGGAAGTTGTGCAATTAAATTAGAGTACAAGAAAGTGTGTTCATGAGTAACACAAAGGTCTGGATTAAAGATTGGCTTGCTAGGTCAAGGATGTAAAATTTGTTCGAAAGCAAATGCTAGTGCATTGCTCTAGATATTTAAACAACGGTAATGTGCAACGATCAAATCAAAAAATAAAAAAGGTGATTTAAATAACTCTTATAATTATTCCAGAATAATTCTAAATAAATCCCTAAACCTAGATTTTTGGGTCAGAGGGTTTACACAAGTGGATTCTTCAGGCGAGTGATTCTTCCATGATAGACGGACCAAAGGGATAAGCTGATCCCCAACACATTCACTCAGCAATCAAGAATCTCCAAGGGCTGCTCTTGGTAAGCCAAGCTCGGTTCAGTGGTGATCTCAGAGTGATCCAGAATATGACTGTTATCTGTCATGTACCTTCTCAACTGCGATACGTAGAACACGTCATGTACTCCCTCAAATGAAGGTATCAGTCCCAGTAGGTAAGCAAATTCTCCAATCCGCTCCAACACGTCAAACTGTCCAATATACCATGGACTCAATTTGTCGCATCCCCCAAAGCGAATGGTGCATTTAATTGACGATATCTTCAAGAAAATATGGTCACCTTTCTTAAACTCCAAGGGTTGGCGATGAAGATTTGCCAACTGCTTCTGCCTATCTTGTGTTGCTATCAAGTTGTCATCTTCACCTTCTCCCCTGTGCTAATAACCAACTCTGGTCCCAAAATCTGACGCTTACCCACGTCACCCCAATACACAAGAGACCTACACTTTCTACCATATAATGCTTCAAACGGAGCCATTTGGATACTCGATTGATAGATATGGTTGTAAGAAAACTCCACAAGGTGTTTGTGATCCTCCAAAGTCCAGCATGCATGCTCTCAACATATCCTCCAGCATCTAAATAGTATGTTTTGACTGCCCGTCAGTCTGCGAGTGATAGGATGTACTGAACTTCAAACGAGTCCCAAGACTTTCCTACATGCTCCTCTAAAAGTGATATGTGAAATATGAGTTCCCAATTTGACATAATGCTAACTGAAATACTATATAATCTCATGATCTGCTTCATATACAAATCAACCAAATCTTTTGTAAGTGAGATGACTTGGTAAGTCGATCCACGATCACCCCTACAATATCTTCCCCACTTGAACTCTTCAAAAAACCCGTGACGAAGTCCATAGTGATGTTCTTCCACTTCCATTCAGGAATCAGAAGAGGTTGTAGTAACCCTACTGATCTCTGATATTCAGCCTTGACTTGCTGACACACCAAGCATTTGGCTACTGTCACCCTCACATTTTTAATCAAGGATAGTTTGGTAATTAATACGGATATTTTTAATTTTAGAATTTATTATATTTAAATATTGTACATGTGTATTAATTATTTATTATTTTATATATTTCTTATTAGATGCTAGATTATTTTGGACTTGTGTAGTGGACCTAACCATTTAATTAGATGCATGAACCCAATATTTTAGTTTAGTTTAGATTGAGGCCATGAATTAGGCCCATGGATTAGGAGGATGGATTAATTAGTGAAACCATTAGACTAGAACCTTACCCCTTAATTAATTTCTTCATGAGAGGCCCCAAGGGGTATTTTGGATATTTTATAATTGCTTGGGAAGGGGTATATGGCCGTCCATATGAGGAGGAGAGAGAGTGTCTCTCATTTTATTTGGTTCATTCCAATTAGATCTATATTTCCCCCTTTTCTAAATTTCTTCATTCCTTCATCATTTCTTCACCAATTTCTTTACAAATTCCTTCCCTATTTCTTTGATTAAGGCTACTACAATAAGGATCTACAAGAAGAAAGCAAAGAGCAATAAGGAGGAGGCCAAGATCTACAAGGAGGAGCTACATTCAAAATTTAGGAATTTTTATTAGGAATCCATCTCTCAATAGGTATATTTTAGTTTTCCTCTTGTAATAGATTATAAATCTGATATTTAACCATAAAAAATTATCCCACATGCATAGGCTACCTATAGGATTTGGTTTTAGGTTAATAGGAGAACTATGGTGGAAGTTATGTGTGTTTTTGTGTCAATTTTGGGAGAATTCCGAGATTGGCACATGTGGTGCTTGTCAATTAGTTAAATAGATCAATGTAACATATAATTGATTGTTTGTAACTAGTTTTGTGTCCATAATTGGGTACGTGTAGGCCGTATCTCGTCAATTTGACGATACTGGTTGATTTTGGGGGTTTTCCTCCGACACAGAGATTTGTGTATATCAATTCTTGATACGGATACGTAGTTGTTGTTATTATTGTTTGTATTAGTCATATTTAGTGTTCTAGACATGCTCGTGTCCTTCGGAATACGTTTGGTTGTGTGGTGGAACCGTATTACAAGCGTATCATAGAATTAGTGTGATACGGGTGTGGTGCACTCTACGTGTTTGGTTGATTGCTCTCAATTCTATGTATGCTTGTGTGTGTGTGTGTGTGTGTGTGTGTGTGTGTGTATATATATATATATATATATATATATATATATATATATATATATGGGTATGTATTTGTATTATATCGTATAGATGTGTATAGGTGGTGGTATATATATATGTGTTTATATAAATAAATGAGTATATGAATTGATATATGTAAGTTAGTGTATATAGCTATATCTATATCTATATGTATAAGTATATCTATATATATATATATATACATGTAGGTAATTGTATATATATATATATATATATATATATAATTACCTATATATATATATATATATATATATATATATATATATGCACATATGGATTAACATAGAGGTTTCTATGTGTGCATTGTGTTTGTGTGTGTGTGATAGAGGTAATGAGCAGCTAGAGGGAGAGCAGTGGCAATACACCGTCAGTCTCCAATAGTAAGGAGTAGACTGAGAGCAGACTATGCACAGTACTAGTACAATAGAGATGCATAAGAAGGTGCAACAGGTATGTTGAACTGCACAGCAGCCAGTGCAGGCAGTGTGCAACCTCCCCGTGCAGCAACCTGCAGCCTCGAGCATCAACCCAGCAGAGGCAGCAGTTATACAATTGGCAGTAGAGCTCGGGCATCAGTGCAACCTTAAGCACAACAAGGTGCAGGAGCCAACTGAGAGCAAGGGCTCAGGCATAATTGCAAGAGGGGGGAAGATACTGCAGTGCACATGAGGAGAGTGCACAGGTTTCAACAGTGCAATATCTGCGCAGTACAGTGCAGTATCAGTTCCTGCAAGGTATCAGTTCAGTATCAGTTGGTTAGTTGTTTATGTGTGTTAGTAGTAGATTAGTGATATTAGTTAGAATATTTAGTATATATATATATATATATATATATATATATATATATATATATATATATATATATATATATATATATATATATATATATATATATATATATATATATATCTTTGTATTAGTTGTGATATTGTATGGTAGTAGATTGATATGTATATTAGTGTAGGTATATGACTAGAAGTCTACTTAGTTGTGGTATTGTATTGTTAGTATTTAGTAAGTATTATATTGATACATAATATATGTTAGTAGTTAGTTATATTATATAGTTAGTACTTGAGATATTATTAGCTATATCAATAGGTTTTGAATTACCTTGGGATACCAAGATAATGTCAAGGTAATGGGTCGATACCAAGGTATTAGATTTGGGTATCGAGATAGGTAGTGTGATACACATTGGTGCAAGGCCAAGGTATCCTAATTTTATTGTTTAGTTAAGATACTATAAGTATTGACTTGTATATATATACAAATTACTATTTTCTTATATTAAACCTGTGTATCTTAGGATACGACATTTTGGTGTATTTTATAGTATCTTAGATTAGCTAGTATAGCTTAGTTTCACAGTGTATTGACCTAGTATCATAGTGTTAGACTCTTGCAACCTAAAAATTAGTCGGTTTGACTTAGAAATGGCTTTATGACCTAGCATTGCATTAATCTAACTTATTTTTATTTCTGAACATTGTATTGATCAACATACCATATATAGGTTTGTGTGACACCATCTTGGGCATCGAGAGACACACCTTGCTCAGGACTTCAGGTGAGTACATTTCTCTGATAGTTTTTAATTCATAATAGTGTATATATGCATGTTCTAGAATTTATACTTGATTTCAATACAGTGATTTTACGGACTTGTACTACATGTATTCCATCAGGAGATGTTATCCCCTACCATGTTCAGTGGGTACTTCTGTACATGTATTTTATCGTGTACATTGGGTATTGATTTATATTTTGTGTTCACACACTGCTCGTGTTTAGTGTGCTTATTCGTTTACATACACTGCTCGTGTTCAGTGTGATTATATTCGTGTACACCCACTGCTCGTGTTCAGTGGTCTTATTCGTGTTCGTAGCGTGTCGTGATTGGATCCATTGGTATTAGTTGGTGATGGGAGAGTAGGAGTTGATTATGTGATCAAAGCCCCATTGTTCATCGTGTACATTCTGATTACATACCATACTTATAATTGTCTTACCATATTTATCATGTTCACCCAAACCGATCACATAATAAACTTGTATTCTGAGGCACATTAGTTAGATTGCAGTTATTTTATCATATTGCAGATATTCATATTATTGTTCTATATTCTCGTACATTACCTGTATAACTATTGTCCATTCATTCATATGTTTAGTGATCTTGTATTTCATTTCTATTATCTGTTTTATATGCTCGATTATGTTATTGAAACTACTTTCAGAGGTATGTCATTCGCTCCAATCTTGACTAGATATATTTTTCCAAATAATTGGCTTATAGAGCAGTGTCCCACATTCTACAGGCCATTGGACGGTGTACCTTTAGAGAATACTCCTATAGATCAGGAGGACTTAGTTGCAGAGGCCGAGGAGGTCTAGTTATTTGTGTTGGCGTGTATTAGACTATTTGTAGAGATTCACAGTTTGTATATTATTTCAGATTGTGGATTGTATCTCTTTCTTTCCTTCGCTATTCCATTCACGTTTTATCTTTCTTAGTTTGTTTTGTGATTGAGATTAGTCATACTTGTGAGATACCATATTGTTCCTCCGTTTGGAGTTGAAATGATCGACATGTACCATATTATATTGTTGAGATGTTAGATAGTTAGAAATAACCCAGACAGTGTTCTACCGCCGATGCTGTGACGTAGGCTAGGTATAACCACGTACTCGTACCCAAATATCTGGGTGCGGGTTATGACACATTTTTAGTGTTAGCCCATGCAGGTCTAGATTCACAAGTAGTACGATATCGTAGTTGTGCTCGTCTAAAGTACTGCTACGAGCCTTCTTTAGGAATACATGATTTAGGCTGAGAGTTTACTCAATCACACCTAGGAAAAATTCTAATATCTGTTTTGTAATTGTTATCTATTGAATATTTGCTTTACTTTGAGTAAAATTCTGTCATTCTTTGATGATATCGTATCATATTCAATATTGATTCCTTATTTCAATCTATCTTCAAGATGCTGCCGAAGACGCGTTCCCAGCGCTTAGGTGCCACGACAGCACGATCAGTCACTTCATTACCAATGAGGGCAGCACCCTCAGACGATGGTCCAACACCTATATTAAGGAGGTCAGCTTCATTGGTCCAGGTGGACGTATCTGCAGCAGTTTTCGGAGGTGCTCCACCTCCAGTACCGAGGACATCACAATCAGTTTCCGGGGATCTTCCACCCCCACCACCTGTAATTGATCAGACACAGTTATTTATGCTCTTTCAGCAGATGATGGAGGCGCAGTAGCGTCAGTCGGAGGTCCTGCGATAGAGCGTGCAGAATGCTCACCAGATCACACTTTCAGCAGTTGAGAGAGCTTCTACAGCCCAGCCACAGATGGCACCACCTCAGTTTATTTCTCAGTAGCCGAGGCCAGGTAACATCATAAACTTCAAGAGGATGGGCTCGAAGGACTTTTGAGGCACAGAGGGGATCCTTTATGCGAATGATTGGATCATGGACATCGAGCGGAACCTGCGGCTGGCTTAGATTCCTGAGAAGTTACAGATAGAGGCAGCGGGGTGTATGATGTTCAATATTGCTTTAACATGGTTCAGGACAGACCCCAGGATCGCAGTACCATGACTCACTTGGGAAGCTTTCAAAGGGCTTTTCAAGGAGAAGTTCTTCCCAGATGTGGCTCTGACATCTTTAGAGAGCCAGTCCAAGTACCTCGTTTAGGGAGGTATGTCAGTGGATGAGTATGCGACAGAGTATTGCCGACTAGGTCACTTCGTGGAGGGGCAAAACCCCAGAGGTAGAGCCAGGAAGTTCGGGAAGGGCCTAAATCAGGAGGTCAAATCCCACATGAACGGAGATCCTACCGCCACCTTCGAGGAGATTCTCAGACAGGCGCAGCTGGCCAAGGATGACTTAGAGCTTGGCTCTAAGAGGCTGAGGGACACAGGAGGATCCAGTACCAACACGGGTCCAGCAAAGAGGTCTTATTTCCAGAAGTAGCACCAGAGGCACTATCAGCATCCGAGGCAGCAGTATCCCGGGCCAGCTAGAGCGCCGGCATAGCAGATGCACCAGATCCAGAGGGCACCTGTTCCTTGCCCTTTCTATAAGAAGCAAGGACATGGATGGGATGCATGCAGGATGAGACTAGGCCAATGCTTATTCTGTGGGTCAGGAGATCATCAGTTGAGGGCTTGTCCTAAAGTCCTAACTCGTCCAGTTCTGCGCGAAGTTCAGGCACAGAGAGCACCCGCTAGACCACCAGCGGGACAACAGAGAGGACCTCTACCACCGCAATAGCATCAGTTTGCTCAGCATCAACAGCAGAGAGGTGCTCAGCGACAGGGGCGAGATTTTGCCTTGACTGTCGAGAAGAAGGAGCTTGTTGGCGATGTCATCTCAGGTTCAGTTTATCTTTATTCCTTTCCAGCTCATGCTTTATTTGATTCTGGTGCTTCTCATAGTTTTGTATCTGTATCTTTTGATCTGAGACATTGTCTTGAGTCTGAACCATTGGCGAGGACTTACAAGATCATGACCGTAGGTGGCATTATCCTGGTCAGTGATTTTTGCAAGAACCAGAGTGTTTATTTGGGAGACCGAGAGTTGAGCGTATGTTTACTCGTAATGCCACTTTCGAGTTACGATATAGTACTCATGATGGATTGGTTGAGTAGACATCATGGTAGCATCGATTATTGTGGAGGCAAAGTTTTATTTCAGATGCTAAGAGAGCTGGAGTTCGAGTTCGTCAGAGGAGAAACATGGCAGAGAGAAGGCAATTTCTGTGGAGCTTTGATAGAAGATCAGGATCTGCCACATCCATTGATTGCAGAGTTAATGGATGTCTTTCCAGAGGAGTTGTCGAGGTTGCCACCGGACAGAGATATGGAGTTCTCTATAGATTTAGTGCTAGGCGCAGAGCGGATATCTCAGCACGTCTATAGAGTAAACAACAACGAACTGGCGGAGTTGAAGAAGCAGGTGGATGAGTTACAAGACAAGGGCTTTATCCGTTCCAGTTCATCACCATGGGGTGCTCCGGTACTTTTTGTACCAAAGAAGGATGGGTTAGTACGTATATGTATCGATTAAAGGGCACTTAACAACCTCACTATCAAGAACAAATATCCGTTACCGCGGATTGATGATTTGTTTGACCAGTTGAGGGGAGCGAAGGTATTCTCAAAGATAGACTTGAGTTCAGGGTACCACCAAGTGAAAGTGAAGAAGGAAGACATCCCGAAGATAGCTTTCAGGACTCGTTATGGGCAATTCGAGTTCTTGGTGATGCCATTTGGGTTGACCAATGCTCCAGTAATATTCATGAACCTGATGAACAAAGTATTTTATCAGTACCTGGATTAGTTTATTGTAGTCTTCTTTGATGATATTTTGATATATTCGAAGACCCCAGAGGAGCATGAACAGCACTTGAGGATAATTCTTGAGGCCCTCAGGAAGGAGAAGTTGTATGGCAAGCTATCAAAGTGTGAGTTCTTCCTTGATAAGGTTGAATTCCTCGGGCATGTTATTACAGGAGATGAAATCTCAGTGGACCGAAGAAGATTTCAGCAGTTGAGTCATGGTTTATCCCGAGTTCAGTAGAAGAGATCAGGAGTTTCCTTGGACTGGCAGGCTACTATTGGAGGTTTGTTCAGGATTTTTCCTGACTCGCAGAGCCGATGACTAGACTAACCAGGAAGGACGTGGAGTTCATCTGGACTGAGGATTGTTAGTCAGCATTTGAGGAGCTGAAGAAGAGGTTGACTACAGCTCTAATCTTGACATTGCCATCAGGAACAGAAGGATTTTCCATATAAAGTGATACATCAGGTAAGGGTTTGGGTTGTGTGTTACAGCAGAACGGGAAGGTGATAGCCTATACTTTCAGTCAATTACGTCTGCATGAGAAGAACTACCCTACCCATGACTTGGAGTTGGCAGCAGTTATCTTTACTCTTAAATTGTTGAAATACTACTTGTATGTAGAGAGAATAAAGATATTTATAGACCACAAGAGCTTGAAGTATGTGTTTACACAAAAAGAGCTCAACTTGAGGCAGCGACGATGGTTGGAGTTGATGAAAGACTTTGACATTTCCTTATAGTACCATCGAGGGAAGGCCAACGTAGTCGCGGATGCCTTGAGCAGGTATCCCATGGCTATGTACCTGACGAGAGATAGATATTTATTGGTCGATCTTGACAGTTTGGACATTGAGGTATTAGTTCCTGGAGTCACAACACAGATGTGGGGACTTTAGGTACAGTCAGAGTTGATGGATCAGATCCAAGCTGTACAGTACGAGAATGAGTCTCTGAGGAGCATCAAAGCACAGGTCCAGATCAGTTTGGCAGAAGACTTCAGGATCGCAGATGATGAATCATTGCGGCACGGTACCAGATTATGTGTATCGAGTGGAGCATTGCACGAGGAGATTCTGCATGAGGCGCATCGATATCATTACTCTATGCATCCAGGTGCCAAGAAGATGTATAGAGATATAAGAGAGCATGTAAGATGGTATGGTACAAAGCAGGAGGTAGCTAGCTTCGTATCCAAATGCTTGGTTTGCCAACAGGTAAAGGCGGAGAGACAGAGGCCATGTGGATTGCTTCAGTCTTTACCTATTCCGGAGTGGAAATGGGAGCATGTGACCATGGATTTTGATTCAGGACTTCCGTATTCTCCAGGAGGTAAAGATGTAATTTGGGTAATCGTGGACAGGTTGACCAAATCAGCCCACTTTCTGCCATTCAAAATGGGTATGTCTACAGAGAAGCTCATGGAGATGTATGTACGCCAGATAGTCAGATTGTACGGTGTTCCTGTGAGCATAGTATCGGATCGGGATAGTCGCTTCATGTCCCACTTCTGAAGGAGTTTGCAGGCTAGCTTGGGCAATCAGCTCAAGTTCAGTATCGCATATCACCCTCAGACCGACGGGCAGTCGGAGAGGACTATTCAGACTCTCGAGGATATGTTGTGCACTTTTGTTTTGGATCTTGGAGTTTCTTGTGAGGATCATCTTCACTTGGTAGAGTTTTATACAACAACAACTACCAAGCCAGTATCGAGATGTCACCATTCGAGGTGTTGTATGGACGGAGATGCCGCACTCCATTATCATGGGATGATGTTGGTGAGAGAGCTTTATTGGGACCAGAGATGGTAGTGGATGCAGCTGAGAATGTGAAGCTCATCAGGGATAGACTTCGAGTGGCGCGGGACAGGCAGCGGCATTAGGCCGATAGCCACCGGAGACCTTTGGAGTTTCAGGTAGATTTTTGTTTTTGTTTTTCCTTTGCTTGTGATTGATTGTTTGTTTTTGTTAGAGTGCTAAGGTTGTGTTTCATGCTAGGTTAGAGGTCTAATTTTCTTGAGAATTTCTCCAACACGTGATACAATTCATTTCGATGGAGGCAGAAAACTTAGTCCGCGATTCATTGGGCCTTTCTGTATTCTTGAGAGGATCGGTACAGTTGTATACAGACTAGACTTATTACCTGTATTAGAGGGAGTGCACAACATGTTTTATGTGTCACAGCTGAGATAGTACGTGGCAGATCCTACTCATGTGTTGGATCACTCGGAGATAGAGGTGGGCCCTACTCTTAGCTATCCAGAGTAACTAGTTGAGATTCTGGATCGGAGAGAGAAGGTGCTGAGGAACCAGATGATTCCTTTGGTGTGCGTCACGTGGAGGCAACACTCGCTAGGAGAGAGTACCTGGGAGCGAGAGGCCGAGATGCACAAGCGATATCTATATCTGTTCGAGCCGTGAGGTATAATTCTTTCTTGTATTGTATTGATTGCTTTGGTAGTTAGATTCTTCCTTAATTTTGAGGACAAAATTATTCGAAGTTGGGTAGGGTCACCCTCATATTTTCAATCAAGGGTAGTTTGGTAATTGACACGGGTATTTTTAATTATAGGATTTATTTTATTTAAATATTGTACATATGTATTAATTATTTATTGTATTATTTATTTTTGTTAGATGCTAGATTATTTTGGACTTGTGTAGTGGACCTAACTATTTAATTAGATGCATGAACCCAATATTTTAGTTTAGTTTAGATTGAGCCCATGAATTAGGCCCATGGATTAGGATGATAGATTAATTAGTGAAACCATTAGACTAGATCCTCCTCCCTTAATTAATTCTTCCCCAAGGCGTGGTTTGGACATTTTATAATTGTTTGGGAAAGGGGTATATGGCCGGCCACATGAGGAGGAGAGAGAGTCTCTCATTTCATTTGGTTCATTCCAATTAGATCTATATTTTCCCGCTTTCCAAATTCTTTCATTCCCTCATCATTTTCTTACCAATTTCTTCACAAATTCCTTTCCTATTTCTTCAATTGAGGCTACTACAACAAGGATCTATAAGAAGAAAGTAAGGAGCAACAAGTAGGAGGCCAAGATCTATAAGGAGAAGC
This sequence comes from Iris macrosiphon, assembly GCA_036927795.1. NCBI lineage: Eukaryota > Viridiplantae > Streptophyta > Magnoliopsida > Asparagales > Iridaceae > Iris > Iris macrosiphon. The sequence goes on from JAYESA010000014.1 coordinate 108,727,239, forward strand.
TACATTCAATATTTGAAGATTTTTATTGGGAATCCATCTTCTAATAGATACATTTCAATTTTTCCTCTTGTAATATGTTCTAAATCTGACATTTAACCATGAGAAATCATCCCACATGCATACGCTACCCATAGGATTTGGTTTTAGGTTCATAGGAGACCTATGATAGAAGTTATGTGTATTTTTGTGTCAATTTTAGGAGAATTCTAAGATTGGCACATATGGTACTTGTCAATTTGTCAAATAGATCAATGTGACATATAATTGATTATTTGTGCCTAGTGTAATTTGTCAAATAGATCAATGTCCAAAATTGGGTACGTGTAGGCCGTATCTCGTCAATTTGACGATACGGGTTAATTTTGGGGGTTTTCCTCCGATACGGAGATTTGTGCATATTAATTCTTGACACAGACACGTAGTTATTGTCATTATTGTTCGTATTAGTCGTAATTAGTATTCTAGACTTGCTCGTGTCCTTCAGGATACGTTTGGTTGTGTGGTGGAGCCGTATCGCAAGCGTATCATAGAATTAGTGTGATACGGGTGCGGTGCACTCCACGTGTTTGGTGTATTGCTCTCAATTCTATATATGCTTGTGTGTGTGTGTGTGTGTATATATATATATATATATATATATATATATATATATATATATATATATATATATATATATATATATATATATATACCACCACCACCACCTATACACATCTATATGATATAATACATATATAATACATACCCATATATATATATATATATATATATATATATATATATATATATATATATATATATATATATATATATATATATATATATGTGTGTGTGTGTGTGTGTGTGTGTGTGTGTGTGTGTGTGTGTTTATATAGATAGATGAGTATATGAATTGATATATGTAAGTTAGTGTGTGTGTATATATATATATATATATATATATATATATATATATATATATATATATATATATGAGGGTTGATATATATAGATAAATATTAATAGAGTGTATATATATTTGTACATATAGATTAACATAGAGGTTTCTGTGTGAGCATTATGTTTGTGTGTGTGTGTGGGAGGCAGTGAGCAGCTAGAGGGGGAGCAGTGGCAACACACTGTCAGTCTCCAAAAGCAAGGAATATACTAAGAGCAGCCTATGCACTGTGCTAGCACAGTAGGGAGTGCACAGGAAGGTGCAGCAGGTATGTTGAACTGCACAACAACTATTACAGGCAGTGTGCAACCTCCCCATGTAGCAACCTGCAGCCTCGAGCATCAACCCAGTAGAGGCAGCAGCTGTACAACTGGCAGTGGAGCTCGGGCATCAGTGCAACCTTGAGCACAGCAAGGTGCAGGAGCCAACTGAGAGCAAGGGCTCGGGCACAATGGAAGAGGGGGTAAGACACTGCAGTGCACACGAGAAGAGTGCACATGTTTCAACAGTGCAGTATCTGTATAGTATAGTGCAGTATCAGTTCTTGCAAGGTATCGGTTCAGTATCAGTTGGTTAGTTGTTTATGTGTGTTAGTAGTAGATTAGTGATATTAGTTAGAATATTTAGTATATAGTTAGCTATATATATATATATATATATATATATATATATATATATATATATATATATATATCTTTGTATTAGTTGTGATATTGTATGGTAGTAGATAGATATGTATATTAGTGAAGGTATATATGACTAGAAGTCTAGTTAGTTGTGGTATTGTATTGTTAGTAGTTAGTAAGTATTATATTGATACATAATATATGTTAGTAGTTAGTTATATTATATAGTTAGTACTTGAGGTATTATTAGCTATATCAATAGGTTTTGAATTACCATAGGATACCAAGATAGTGTCAAGATAATGGGTCGATACCAAGGTATTAGATTTGGGTATCGAGATATGTAGTGTGATACGCATTGGTGCAAGGCCAAGGTATCATAATTTCATTGCTTAGTTAAGATACTATAAGTATTGACTTGTATATATATACAAATTATTATTTTCTTATATTAAACCTACGTATCTTAGGATACGGCATTTTGATGTGTTTCATAGTATCTTAGATTAGCTAGTATAGCTTAATTTTATAGTGTATTGACCTAGTGTCTTATTGTTAGACTCTTGCAACCTAGAATTAGTCGGTTTGACTTAGAAATAGCTTTATGACCTAGCATTGCATCAATCTAACTTATTTTTATTTCTGAACCTTGATGCAACATACCATATATAGGTCTGTGTGATACCAACTTGGGCATCGAGAGACACACCTTGCTCAGGACTTCAGGCGAGTATATTTCTCTGATAGTTTTTAATTCATAATAGTGTATATATGCATGTTCTATAATTTTATACTTGATTCTGACACAGTGATTTCATGGACTTGTACTACATGGATCTGGTTAGGAGATTTTATCCCCTACGGTGTTCAGCGGGTATTCCTGTACATGTATTTCATCGTATATATTGGGTATTGATTTATATTTTGGGTTCACATACTGCTCGTGTTCAGTGTGCTTATTCGTGTACACACACTGCTCGTGTTCAGTGTAATTATATTCGTGTACACCCACTGCTCATGTTCAGTGGTCTTATTCTTATTCGTAGCGTATCGTGATTGGATCCATTAGTATTAGTTGGGGATGGGAGAGTAGGAGTTGATTATGTGATCAAGGCCCCATTGTTCATCGTGTACATTCTGATTACAAACCATACTTGTAATAGTCTTACCTTATTGATCATGTTCACCCAAATCGATCACATAATGAACTTGTATTCTGAGGCACATTAGTTAGATTGCAGTTATTTTATCATATTGTAGATATTCATATTATTGTTTTATATTCTCGTACATTACCTGTATACCTATTTTTCATTCATTCATATATTTAGTGATCTTGTATTTCATTTCTATTATCTGTTTTATATGCTCGATTATGTAATTGAAACTGCTTTTAGAGGTATGTACTTTGCTCCGATCCAGACTGGATATATTTTTCCAAATGATTGGCTTATAGAGCAGTGTCCCACATTCTACGGGCCGCAGGACGGTGTACCTTTAGAGGATACTCCTGTAAACCAGGAGAACTTAGTTGTAGAGCTCGAGGAGGTCTAGTTATTTGTGTTGGCATGTATTAGACTATTTTTGGAGATTTACAGTTTGTATATTATTTCAGATTATGGATTGTATCTCTTTTTTCCTTTGCTATTCCATTCGTGTTTTATCTTCCCTAGTTTGTTTTGTGATTTAGATTAGTCATACTTGTGAGATACCATATTGTTCTTCTGTTTGGAGTTGAGATGAATGATAGGTACCATATTATATTGTTGAGATGTTAGATAGTTAGAAATGACCCATACAGTATTCTACCGCCGATGCTGCGGTCTTGGCTGGGCGTAACCACGTACTCGTGTCCGAATATATGGGTGCGGGTTATGACAGCTACGAAGCTAGCTATCTCTTTTTTATCCTATGCCACCAAAAATGATATCACAAGTCTCGGTACATCTTGGTGCCTCTAGGATAAATAAAATTTATCAAGCTATGAGAATCTGTCATCAACTCCTATCGAAGCTCTCCATTGAGAACATACAGACGATCACCACATCTCAATATCCCATCAACATGAATGTACAATCCTGTCTGCACTCCTGTTTCGGTCCTCTCTCTCAACCTTCAGAATCTAGTATCCGTAGGTAAAGCCTCTCTGATCTTCTCCACTAGTGATTATTGCACCTATAAGTTGGCTAGTATCCCGTCTGCTTTGGGTAATACAACCTCTATGCCAAGCTCTTGCAAGTCCTCTAATATCTCCCTCTGAGTCGTCAAGAAGAGTGCCATAGGCTTATGGCTCAACGCATCTACTACTACATTAACCTTGCCTGGTTGGTAATGCAGCTCAATTTCGAAGTCCTTTATCAACTTTAACCACCATCTTTGCCTCATATTTAGCTCCTTCTGAGTGAAGACGTACTTGAGGATTTTTTGGTTTGTATAGATCTCCACTCTTTTCCCATAGAAGTAATGTCTCTATAGCTTTAAGGCAAAGATAATTACTGCGAGCTCCAATTCATACGTCAGATAATTCTTCTCATGTACTCTCAACTGCCAAGATACATACATAATCACCTTGCTATGTTGTATCAACATGCATCCCAATCCTTTCCCAATGCGTTATTATAATTCATGAAGCCTTCTGATCCTGATGGGATGGTCAATACTGGGATTATGGTCAGTCATTTATTCAACGCCTCGAAAGCGGGTTGATACTCTTCCATCCATATAAACTCTCGGTCCTTGCAAGTCAGCCGAGTCATAGGCTCTAGTATCCTCAAGAAGTTTTCCATGAACCGTCGGTAAAATCCTGCATGTCCAAAAAAACTTTAGACCTCCAATTCTGTAGTAAGAATGTGCCATGTCTCTACTGCTGAGATTCATTCTGGATCTACCGAAATACCATCTCCAGTAACAGCATGCCCAAAAAATGAGGCATTCTCCAAGAAAAACTCGCACTTGCTAAGCTTCATATACAACTGCACCATCCTTAATGTCTCTAAGACAATCCGCAAGTGTTGCTTATGTTCCTTGTGGATCTTCGAATAAATAAGAATGTCGTCAATGAAGATGACCATAAAGTGGTCTAAGTACTGGTGGACGATCCTATTCATCAAGTTCATAAAGACAGCTAGAGCGTTGGTCAATCCGAATGGCATGAACAAAAACTTATAGTGTCTATATCTCGTCCTGAATGTGTTCTTCAGAATGTCCTCCTTCCGAACCTTCACCTGATGGTATACAGATCTCAAGTCTATCTTCGAAAATACCTTGGCTCCATTCAGTTGATCAAATAAATCGCCAACACGTAGCGTAGGGTACTTATTCTTTGCCGTCATGACATTCAAGGCTCTGTAGTCAATGCACAAGCGTACTGACCCATCCTTCTTAGGCACAAACAATACTGGAGCTCCCCAAGCTGATGCACTCGGTCAGATAAAGCCTTTGCTCTCTAATTCTTCTAACTATTTTCTTCAATTCCTTTATATCCTTTTTTACTAATTTATAAATATTCGATGATATAGGTGCTGCCCCTGGAGTCAGCTCAATCAAAAATTCTACCTCTCTATCCGGAGGTAGCCCTGAAAAATCTTTTAGAAATACGTCTTGGAACTCTAGGATAATAGGGTGATAAGTGATGTCTTCTAGTGCCAAGTGGGAACCCCCTACTGATTTTTCATGCATCACGGTGAATCCTCAAGTAAACTCGAGTTTCGACTGGCTTGGTGTTTTGAATATAATACTACAGCCATAACAGTCAATGAATGCATGGCACTGACTCAACCAGTCTATCCCAAGAACAACATCAAAGTTTGGCATAGAAAAAAACCAAAAGTAGGGCCTTCATCTTCCTACCACGTATTACTACATAGTAAGATCTACATATACGGCCAACAGGCATAATCCCTCCCCCTGTGAGGATTCTACCATTGCTAGACAAAGGTGTGTTGGCAATACTGTTTGTGTCAACAAAGTTATATGATATAAACGAGTGTGTCTCCCGTATCAAATAGTATCACAGCTGGAAATGTAGCAACAAGAGTAATACCGACTATCACATCTACCTCATGCTCTGCATCATCCACTTCCATAGAAAAAGCATGCCCAATCCTCTGGTGAGGTCCCTAGGGTCTGACCTATGTAAACTGCTCCACCTGCAGAAGTAGCAGTGGTCCTCACTAGAAACCTCCACTTGCTGGTGGTCTAGGTGCTCTAGCTCCAGGTGCTACTGGCCTCGGTAACTACTGGGCTGGTCGTGGTGCTGGTAATGCTAGCCTCTGGATTGGCTGTAAAAGTGCAAAGGCATGCTACTCTAGATAGTCTCTAGCGGCATGCTGTCCTGATCCATACCTCAAATACTGGCCCAACCGAAGTCGGCAATCCCTCTGAATGTATCCTCGTTTCCCCCAATAATGGCAGAGGGGCTTCTCCTGATCCTGATAAGGTCCCGCTCTTTGCTGTTGTTGATGTGCCAAAGGACGTCTAATTGGTCCATCTTGAGGCACTCTCGCTGGCCCCACTGTTGGTGTAGGGTGCCTCGGCACCTGCTGTGTCTTCTTTAAAATGAGCTCCTAATTTCTTGCTTCCTCTAATACTGCTGCATGGGATATCCTCGACTGTACAATAGTGAATCTCCCGATATCAGGTGATAACCCATGGTGAAATCTCTTGGCTCTCTCCAGTTCTATGTGAATCCACCAAAATGACTCAATCTACTGAACTCTACATCGTACTCGTCCACTGTCATATTTCCCTGTTAGAGATGCAGGAACTGATCATAGAGAACATCTCAAACATTAATGGGGAAGAACCTTTCGTTGAAGAGTTTGTAGAACTCCTCCCAAGTCTGGTTGGAACCTAAAAGTCTCTACTCTGCTTTCCACCAGTGGTGAGCATTATCCTCAAAATGAAGATCCACTACATGTCATGCCCCGATTTCGTGGAATCGATAGTCGTCCCCCGGGCATGACGCCGTGCGGGCCTAGGTTGCGCACCGCACAAGGCTAAGGTATTTTGCATAGCGAGCACATATTCAGAGTACGCAGATAAATTAAAACATAAAGTTAAAACATGAAAAAGTTCTCTTTATTGATAATGAACATCTATTACAAACTCTTAAACGAGTCATAAGGGTTGCCGCACGGGCTTACAAAATATTGACACAAAATGAGATAGTTGTCATGTACATTACATTATTTACTAAACTTCAAAATATAAGAACTCATGGCGGGACAATGGTTTTCCCTCAGAGCTGCATTGAGTTGGGTTGCTAGCTCCTTGCTTCAAAATACTTCAAAAGGTGGCACGAATCTAGGCATGCCTACAGTTGGACTGGATTGGGGAATGACTTTGGTTCCTCGCTCGGATCTCCTTAGTACGAAAAACCTGTTTCAACGAGGGTCGGTACATCAAAACATACTGGTAAAGGCAAGCTAATCCAACTATACCAATCAACACGTTATTTAGATAAAGCATGCATATTTATTTGTGATCTTTCTATCTTGCCTTAGTTTATTTTACAAGCAAGCAGTATATATGGAAGCTACTGAAATGAACTTGCCACCGTTCGATGACTTTTACTTGCCCGTCTGAACCACCTGCACAATACTTACCATGTCCTTCCCTGCCACGAAGACACAAGTTAGCTTGCAACAGGTTTAAATATACGAGGGGTTCAGTGACATGATGCCATAAGGGACAGTTCTAGTCTGGGCCGGAATGACATGCAATGCAAGGATCAGAGTCACAGGCCATTCCGTCCAATGCATGAGACTATCAGGAGTTCTGTTCGGATCGGATCGGTGCCAGTGCCCCAGCGATCGTCTGTAGGAACTAAGACCTTGTGCACAAGTTGTCCATGAACAAACGTAGTACACTAAGTTAATAGTTGAGGCATTTCAGGACAATATCAGGCATATGACAGTAACAGGGCAAGATCTACTTTTGTATAGTCTTCTTGTTCAGTTTATCGAATGGCAGGATGAGTTCTATTACATAGCACAATTTAAGAAGAGTATATATTCTAACTTGTATTTTTGCATATGATGAACATTCCAAATGAACAAGCATGCAATTAAGTAATTATTCCCAAGTTGAATGACATGCATAATAATCCAAGTCTATTCATTTTATCTTGACATCTTTTAGTTATTACTTAGTATCGTTTGATCAGGGCAAGCAAGAATATATGATTTTAGATGTGAAGACTAGTAAGAAGGGTTAACTGAATCGAATATAAGCCACTCATAAATTGGTTGGAAGGAAGAAAGAAAGAGGTGCTTCAGGACTACGCTCGCGCGTTGCCTACTGCTTGCTCACCTGCATTGCCACGAACAGCTGATCAATACCTCTTCCACTCTTTCCAATATCGGAATTGAAGTACAGTTCAATGAACAAAACAATAAAATCCATCAAAACGGTTCAAGAAAATGTAAGCAAATCCAAAAACCAACTCAAGGCACGAAAGCAACAAGCATTTTAAAAACTAGGCAACAAAAGATGTAGCGGAGAGGTCCCTCCTGACTCTGCCGCTAAGTTGATCCTAGGGGCACGGTCCACTGAATATGGGAATCGATTCCGTAGAAGAAAATCCATAAAGAGGATGCGTTCTTGATTCAATCTATCCCGATCGAACGATACCGTCTTGTATTTCTTAGTCGCGTTCCCCGAATAGGGGGAACGGGGCACCACATCCTACCCAACTAATTGGAAGTTTTATCCTGAAACTTAGGAATAGAACCTACCACTAGAAAACAATGAAGGAAACCTATCCCTCATCTCAGATTCAAGATCCCAAATGGATTTTTCGATCGAGTAATGTCGCCAAAGCACGTGCACGAGAGGAACCGAGCGACTTTGAAGCAGCTTTTTTTTACGATCCAAAATTTGTACAGGTTATTCGACATATGTCAAGTCTGCCTTAAGATCCAGTTGATCAAGATCTACCACGTGACTCGGTTCATACATGTTCTTCCTAAGTTGAGAAATATGGAAGACATAGTGCACTTCGGACAGTGACGGTGGTAGGGCAATCTGATATGCAACTGAGGCGACTTGTTTCAGTATTTCGAACGGACCGATGAATCTTGGACTTAGCTTTTCCTTTGCTTCGAATCTAGTGACTCCTCGCATGGACAAAACTTTGAGAAATACCCGATCACCTTCTAGAAACTCAAGTGGCTGTCGATGCATATCAGCGTAGCTCTTTTGGCGACTCTGAGCTACCTTTAGCCGTTCCCGAATCAAATGAATCTTTTGGACAGTCTGCTCCACAAGTTCGGGGCCAAGGATCTGCCATTCTCCAACTTCGTCCTAATAGAGTGAGGATCTGCACTTCCGCCCATACAATGCCTCATACGATGCCATCTGAATGCTTGATTGAAAGCTATTATTGTATGCAAATTCAGCTAACGGTAGATACAAGTCCTAACTCGTCTTCAAGTCCAAGGCGTAGAGTCATTGCATGTCTTCGAGGATTATGTTAACACATTTTTCTTGGCCATCTGTCTGTGGATAGTAGGCAGAGCTAAACTTCAACTTTGTCCCCATTGCTGACTGCAGGCTTTCCAAAAAACACGATATGAATCGACTATCTCTATCAGAGACTATGGATACGGGCATGCCGTGGAGCCGAACGATTTCATTGAGGTAGATCTGAGCCAAGTGGTCGGCACTCCAAGTAGACTTGATAGGCAGAAAGTGAGCTGACTTGGTGAGACGATCAATAATGACCCAGACGACATCATTCCTCTATTGCGTCTTTGGCAAGCCAATAATAAAATCCATTGTTATATGTTCCCATTTTTACTCCGACATAGTGAGGTTCTATATCTCTCCGCCCGGCTTCTGGTGCTCGGCCTTTACCCTCTGACAAGCCATACAATGAGACAAGAACAGCGCCACATCTTATTTCAAGCCGTGCCACCAAAACGTCGTACGGAGATCTCGATACATCTTGGTACTGCCCGAATGAGAAGTATAACTAGCATAATGAGCTTCCGTGAGTATCTCCTTTCTGAGGGCCGCATCGTCTGGAACGCACTGTCTTCCCTTCACTCGGATCATCCTTCCGTGCCTACCGTAAAGTCAGTTGCCTTTCCTGCTGAGATAAGACCTTGCATCTTTTGTAGGAACAGGTCATCCTTCTGAGCAGTCTTGACTTTTTATAACAAGTCAGGCTCGAGGCGCAATTGAGCCATCTGTGCCCCTTTTTTGTATCTGATTAGTAATGTAATGCCCAAAGATTCAAGATCTTGGTGCAGCCTATCATTAATAGTCAAACTCCCAACGAACACTCGACACAGTGCATAGCTACAATATTTTTTTTGCCAGGTGTGTATCTGATCATGAGATCAAAGTCGCTAAGGAGCTCAAGCCAGCACCGTTGGCGAAGATTCAAATCTTTTTGTGTATAGAGATATTTTAAGCTCTTATGGTATGTATATATCTCGTATGGTACACCGTAGAGGTAGTGGCGCCACAGCTTCAGCACAAACACTGCTGCGGCAAGTTCATGATCATGTGTTGGATAATTCTTCTCGTGAGGCTTTAGATGCCTCGACGCAAAGGCTATCACTTTGTCCCTTTGCATAAGGACACATTCCAATCCCTTGCTTGAGGCATCACTGTATATTTTGAAGTCATCAGGTCCGTTTGGAAGGGTAAGGATTGGGGCTGGGACGAGGCGCTGCTTTAACTCTATAAACGAAGCTTCACAGTCGTCCGTCCACACGAACGTTACTCCCTTCCGAGTGAGTTGAGTCAGGGGCGAGGCAATCTTTGCAAAATTTTGTATAAATCTCCGATAGTAGCCCGCTAGACCAAGGAAACTCCGTATATCTCTAGCTCACTCAGGCCGTTTCTACTGCACAATGGCTTCTATTTTCTTTGGGTCTACCGAGACACCCGTTGTAGAAATAATATGCCCTAGAAAGGATATGTTATCCAACCAGAACTCGCATTTACTAAGCTTGGCATACAACTTATTACCTCAAAGGGTTTAAAGCACCATCCGCAGGTTTCCTGCGTGTTCATCCCTATTCTTCGAGTACACCAGGATGTCCTCTATAAAAATGACTACAAATTTATCAAGGATGGATCGGAACACTCGATTCATTAAATCCATAAAGGCAGTATGGGCGTTCATCAGACCAAACGGCATAACAAAAAACTCGTAGTGCCCATAACGAGTTCGGAAGGCAGTCTTTGGCATGTCTTCTGGCTTAATCTTCAGCCGGTGGTAGTCCGAGTGAAGATTAATTTTTGAGAACACCGTTGCCCCTTGCATCTGATCAAACATGTCATCTATCCTTGGTAGAGGATACTTGTTTCTGATGGTGACCTTATTCAGCTTTCGATAATCGATGCAGAGGCGTAGCGTTCCATCCTTCTTCTTCACGAAGAGCATAGGTGCACCCTAAGGAGACACGCTCGGACGGATGAACCCACGATCCAGTAACTCTTGTAGTTGGCACTTTAACTCTTTCAGTTCAGCAGGGGCCATTCTGTACGGAGGCTTAGAAATTGGCTGTGTATTCGGGAAGGTGTCAATGGTGAATTCGATCTCTCGGTCTGGTGGCATGTCGGGTAGTTCGCTCGAAAACACATTGGGGAACTCTGCCTCAACGAAAGAAGACTCGATGTTTGTGTAGTCTTGTTGTGTATCCCGAACTGAGGCTAGGTATCCCTCACAGCCTGAGTGTAGTATTCGCCAAGCAGATACCACAGAAATTACCTTGCAGGCCCTGGTCGCATCAGCTGCTGGACTACTCGTGTAGCAGAATTCGGCTTCTCCAAGCAGGAGGAAGACGACTTATTTTCTGCACATTCAATAGTTGTTGAGCAGGCACCGAGCCAATCCATTCCTAAAATAATATCATTGTCTCGTACATCTAGAACTAAAATATCTAGCGATAGCTTCCTTCCTCCAATACAGACGTAACCACCTTGGCATACTGAACGGACAGGTATTTTCATACCGGAGGGGGTGCTAACACTTAAATCTAGATACAACCGAGTCATTTCTATATTTTTCTCCACGGAAAAATTTAGGGATATAAAATTATGCATTGCACCAGAATCAAATAGCACACGTGCAAGTATGTTATTAAAAAGCAATATACCTGACACAATGGTGTCTGAGGCCAGAGCTTTCTCTCGTGTCATTGTGTAGACCTAACCTTGAGCTTGGCGACGCTCTTGCAGAGGCGTAGCTCGATTGGCCTGAGGTGCATTAGCCTGATTTGGATGCTGAGGGGGCAATGAGATGAGCGCGGACAGTCATTTATCGTATGGTTCGGATCACCACATACCAAGCATAGCCCGAGCTTCTTGCGATAGTCTTTCTCGGTGTGCCCCTATTTGTTGCAGTAATGACAACATAGCCCTGGGTTTCCTCTCGGATTACCGCCATTGTTTGGACGCTTAGGAGCATTGTTTCCTTTCTCTTTGCTATGGCATTTGTGATTGGAAGTACGCACAGCGCCGACAGCAACATGAGGATACTGTGGTTCGAGAGAGAGGGCATGGTTGAGGACTTCCCGCATCGTTTGGTACTGGGGAACGACTACGTGCGCATGGATAGCAGGACGCAGACCTCCTTTGAATCTCCTGGCACTACTCGCTGCATCAGGTAAATAGGAGCTGGCAAATTTGGCGAGCCGGTTGAATTCGGCGAAATACTGCTTTACCGTCATGCTCCCTTAGCGTAGTTACATAAACTCATTCTTCTTCTGATAACGTACGGAAGGGAGTATAAACTCCTCTTCGAATGCGCTACGGAAAGTAGCCCATGTAATCGTCCCCTCATTATCGTCTGTTGGAAGATATCGTCGATGCAAGTCCCACCAGTCGTGTGCGTTCAAACAGAGCTGGAGTTGGGCACACGCAACGTGCTTCTGCTCGGGTACCTCCAGGAGTTTGAAGTGATCCTCCAGTTCGGCCAACCAATCTAGAGCCGCGATTGGGTCCTCAGTCCCTTTAAATAGAGTGTTATAGACTTTCTTGAAGTCGCCAAAGTCAAAGGCAGTCACATCCTTCTTCCTTGGAGTCTGAGGCGTCTCAACTTCAAGTACTGGTTTCTCCACCGGGGTCGCAACTGTTGCCGCTGACTGGTTGGAGGCCAAAGTCTGAACAATCTACTGCAGGGTATCTACCTGCTTTTGTTGGACTAAGAATCGGGCTTCTATTTGGTCTTGAAACTGGTTTTGTCTTTCCTCCGCTCGCTTCTCATCCCGTTCATAACGAGCATCCTCCCTCTGTTGGTTTGCCTCCAACATCCGCATCATTTGCTGAATGGAGTCGGCACGAGACATGGCTCTCTGGCTCCGAGAACTTCTCGATGTGCCAGAACTACTCTCTTGGGCTTGGGTCTCTTCCGGTGCTAGCGCAGAGGATTGCGCTTGTGCCATTCCTTCAAAAGAAGGTAAATTACATCAGGATCATAATGTATTATGGACTCATTGTATGAACGTATCTCATTTTGGCCTAACGAGTTCAAGAGTTTGCACAGGGATTTGATCATCAAAGGAACTTTTCCAGTACGAGGGTCAAAGGAACTTGAAGCTATGCTCTGATACCAACATGTCATGCCCTAATTCCGTGGAATCGATAGTCGTCCCCCGGGCGTGACGCTGTGCGGGCCTAGGTTGCGTACCGCACAAGGCTAATATATTTTGCATAGAGAGCACATATTCAGAGTACGCAGATAAATTGAAACACAAAGTTGAAACATGGAAAAGTTCTCTTTATTGATAATGAACATCTATTACAAACACTTGAACAAGTCATAAGGGTTGCCGCACGTGCTTATAAAATATTGACACAAAATAAGATAATTGTCATGTACACTAGATCCTTTACTAAACTTCAAAATATAAGACCTTATGGCGGGACAATGGCTTTCTCTCAGAGCTGCATTGAGTTGGGTTGCTAGCTTCTTGCTTCAAAATACTTCAAAAGGTGGCATGAATCAAGGCGTGCCTACAGCTAGACTGGATTGGAGAATGACTTCGGCTCCTCGCTCGAATATCCTTAGTGCGGGAAACCTGTTTCAACGAGGGTCAGTACATCGAAACGTACTGGTGAAGGCAAGCTAACCCAACTATACCAATCGACACATTGTTTAGATGAAGTATGCATATTTATTTGTGGTCTTTCTATCTTGCCTTAGTTTATTTTACAAGCAAGCAATATATATGGAAACTACTGAAATGAACTTGCCACCGTTCGGTGACTTTTACCTGCCCGTCAGAACCACCTGCACAATACTTACCATGTCCTTCCCTGCCACGAAGACACAAGTTAGCTTACAACAAGTTTAAATATACGAGGGGATCACTGGCATGATGCCATAAGAGACAGTTTTAGTCTGGGCCTGAATGAAATGCAACACAAGGATCAGGGCATCACAGGCCATTCTGTCCGATGTAGGAGACTATCAGGAGTTCCATCCAGATTTTATCGGTGCCAGTGCCCCAACGACCATCCGCAGAAACTAAGACCTTGTGCACAAGTTATCCGTGATCAAATGTAGTACACTAAGTTAGCAGTTGAGACATTTCAGGGCAATATCAGGCACAGGACAGTAACAGGGCAAGAACTACTTTTGTATAGTCTTCCTATTCAGTTTATCGCATGGCAGGATGAGTTCTATTATATAGCACAATTTAAGAAGTGTATACATTCTAACTTGTATTTATGCATATGATGAACATTCCAAACGAACAAGCATGCAAATAAGTAACCTTTCCCAAGTTGAATGACAAGCATAATAATCTAAGTTTATTATTTTTATCTTGACATCTTTTAGTTATTACTTGGTATCGTTTGATCAGGGCAAGAAAGAATACAAGATTTTAGATATGAAGACTAGGAAGAAGGGTCAACTGAATTGAATATAAGCCACTCACAAGTTGGTTGGAAGGGAGAAGGAAAGAGGTACTTCAGGACTTCGCTTGTGCATTGCCTACTGCTTGCTCACCTACATTGCCATGAACAGCTGATCAATACCTCTTCCACCCTTTCCAATATCGGAATTGAAGTAAAGTTCAACGAACAAAAATAATGAAATCCATTGAAATCGTTCAAGAAAATACAAGCAAATCTGAAAACTAACTCAAGGCACAAAAGCAACAAGCGACAGCAAAAACTAGGCAACAAAAGATGTAGCGGAGAGGTCCCTCCTGACTCTGCCGCTAAGTCGATCCTGGGGGCACGGTCCACTGAATATGGGAAACGATTCCGAAGAAGCAAATCCATAATGAGGATGTGTTCTTGATTCAATCTATCTCGATCGAACGATACCGTCTTGTATTTCTTAGTCGTGCTCCCTGAATAGGGGGAATGGGGTACCACACTGCAGTCATCCACAGGGTCTCTGGCAACTACGACACCTTCAACAGCTTTTTAGTGCTAATGAGCTACTCGAAGACTTTCAGCAGAGTCTTCAAACCGCTGAAGTTCTTTGAGTTCATCTGAGTAAAACCCTTAATGTTACCCTCATAAGGTCGTGGTCCTGGTGTTGGAACAAGGGCTGGTGGTGGCGGGGGATGTCTATTTATTTCAGCTATAAGAGGTTGCCATAATTTCTTATTTTGTTGCTGATGGGCTTGCATCATAGCCTACATTAACTGGACCGAGGTAAAATTTCCATCAGTCTGTGGAAATGGCTACGGAGGTGGAATTGGGGTATTTGTGAGGTCAACTAAGGTGCGAACTATGGATGTGGTGGTGGTATATTCCCTCCTTGGGGAAATATAGTCTACTGCTATTGATGCCCCAGCGGAGGTGTTAGAATCTGAGGGTCCTGCTGAACCGATGGTGGTGTCAGGCCCGTCTGCGATGGTTGTCCCTGCTGAAGTGGTGTGGTTGGGGACACCATTGAAGAAGCTGGAACTCTTGATTCCTCATGAGTTACTGAATCACTTGTAGTAATGGCGAAGGCAGCAACACATCCACTTTGAAGGTTCATCTTACTGGAACAAAGATAAGGACAACGTTAGAATAAATTTAAGGCATATACGAATGAAGCAGTCAATGGGATTTCAAAATAAAATCAAGGGAGTTGATTAAATAGGTGAATGAGATCTTATATTCTAATCCTATTTGCAGGCTTGCTCGGTAAAATAACGTAACCGAAATAATATTTTCCCGACCTGCATGGGACACCACAAAAATATGTCACACCCTAGTCCCAAATATGTAGGACCTGATATACGCAAGCATGCTAGCTGGTATGTATGTGACTAATCCAATGTATGGAATAAAAAATATATACGTACGCTGTATAATGTTATATCTCATAAATATATATTCATCTCACACTAAATAGGCACAACTATATCTCATCCACCAGAACTCATAGAGAAATACTAATCAAATAGTTCAAAAGATAAAGTACAAAAATAATCCAAAGATAAGTAGTCGGGTAGACACAAATCCACTACCAACAACTAGATCGACTAAAAAAAGAGTTGAGTCTGACCTCCAAACCTACTAAATAGTGAACGAAGAGTCAGGTCCGGTTTCGTACTCCTACAGATAATCCTGATCGTCTACACCTGGAAAAAATCAGTTCTCAAAAGGACATAACAAGATACATATAAACATGCCACAATAAATACTGCAAAAAATCTATAAGGTCACATAACTATTCTATGTGAGATACACTTTTGAGAACAACTTTCCAACGCATTGGCTATCTGGCTAAAAATGGGATCGACATAATTCCCTTGGGAACCAAGGGCCAAATGTGCATAACGCCATCGAACGTCAGAGGCCGCAATAAAAATAATAATAGGGTCATATCATCTCGCATCTCTGGCGGAGCATACGGATTACAAAAATGAATGTGCAAAGGAGCCCATGTGCCTACTCATTGCCCTCCCCACCCCCATGCTCTTATCCATGTCGTATCCATGACACAATAATACCTCTAATAACTAGCAAGTCTTCTAACATTCATTTCTATTAGCGTTATAACCTATCCGTCATACGTTCCACATGTACCAGTCGCCACCAGAATACGAATACCTCGTGTAAGACGTGTCATGGCCAACTGAGATATAAAGATGCCTCATAATCATAGGGTGCTCATAAATCTAGGTCAACATGCATAGTAAAAATAAGAGACAAATAGACTATGCATACCGTCGTTGCACCCATGTCTTTCTTGGACGCGCAGTTTAATAACATAAATAAATAAGAGAATAAATGACAGAAAGAAAATATGCTGAAATAAATGTAAATAAACAGTTGTAATGACAATGTATACTTGCTTGGTGTTGATATGGTGTTGAGATGACATCAAGACGACAACCACAATGAACCAGTAAATACGAAAGCTAAAAAAAAATCTCTGGATGATGAAATAGACATCCCTAGCGTTTCCGAAATAGGTGAGATAGTCAAAAAACATTAGCCATTCGTCCAATTTGGACACAGGTATATAAACGATAATTTTGGATCAAAACGGGATCCATTTGTGGTCCACTTTGCTCTAAAAAATGTGTCGGAACTAAAGGTATCTTTATTGGACATATTATAGATCTAACAAAACCAAGTCGACGATAAGAACTCAAAGGTATGTCCAGTTTTGGATTCTAGTGAGCTGATCACAAATAAGCTTGGTGAATCGAATAGTGGGCCCATAAAATAGTGACTCGTCAACTATCTCAGAATCAGATGAAACTTGGATCATAGAAAAAGTCATACGCTACGAGTCCATAGGCACAAGTTTCGTTATGATCCGAGGAGCGAGCTTAAACTAATTTTGTAATTTTAAAAGAGGCCGATATGGGAACTTTTGACGAATACTGGTCAAATTTATCGCAAACATGCAACCAATTCGAATTCTGCCAAGCTCATACATCGAGAAATGTTGTACGTGCCTTTCAGTGCGATCAGTATGTGACGAGGTGGTCCAATTTGTCAAGACCAATTTCGTATCGACGATTTTTAATATTTTAAAACAAGTTTTTTCTTAATTTTTCACTGATAATTTAACTTATAATTAATGATCAAATTTATGCAAATAATAGGTCATTTTGATGTTGTTTATGTTGTCTACATGGCGATGCAATTAATTTTCTAATTTACCTACTATTCTGGAAATTATTAGCTTTCCAAAACAGGGGTTTAATACGTAAAAATTATCGTATTTAACATATATATTTAGTTAGTTTTTCTAGTTTTGTACTTAATTTTTCTCTGATTAAACCCCTAATATATATCTAGAAAAATTACATAATCATGTAGGGGGTTAAATAGGCTACACATAGGATTAAATAGATTGAATTTTTATCGCGTAGATTGGGAGAAACTAGCGCGGGAAGTAGGGTACCTGGAAGGGGTGTGCGGTCGGGCGGGCGGGTTCCTGGTGGTCGACGGCGGCCGACGGTAGCGCTGGCAGTGGTTCAGGTGACCGAAGGCGGTAGTGGGTCATCGGTGAAGGGTTGGAGTTCGTCTAGGGTTGAGGGTTCGAGTAATATGACGGCTTTCTAGGGTTTTCATATGAAGGATAGGTGTTTTGTAGGTTATGTATTTATACCATGTTTAAATACGAATTCCCATCCATTTAAACTCGAATTTAATCTAGGATTTAGATTATTTGGAGGAGAATAGGATAAGGATTGACACAAAATTTGTTCCATCAAATTTGATTACGTTTTGGGTTACTTTCAAAATCGGAAGGGGGGTCTCGCGCCCGGGCTATCAGGTCGGGGGGGGGTAGTGAATCAATAGGATTTTTTTTATATCTTTTTTTGCCAAAATTTCTTTATTTATTTATTATGTAAAAATATTAATATGAATTATTATTAGCTATTTCTCACATACGTAAATTTATGTATAGATACACTTTATTTATCTAATAATTCCAACGATCTAGGTATACACGTGTATACACACACACACACACACACACACACACTATGATATATTTACCCACTATAAATTCTGATTAATATATTTAATTAATTTGAAATTTTAGGGTGATTACATAGGCTTCACAATAAAACCCTCGACCCGTGCCTTGCTTTTCACCTTTCTCTTTAGGTGGTTCAGATGCCGCTCGAACAGGTACATCTACTGATAACTGGCAGGCCCACCAATACTTTTCTCATAGGAAAGATGAATTGGCAAATGCTCCATGGAGTCAAAAAATCCAGGAGGGAACACCCTATCGAGCTTGCACATTGTTACCGCAATGTCCTTCTCTTGCTTTTTTGAACGACCAGCGAGCAACTTAGTAGAACAAAGATCTCGGATGAATAGGTTAAGCTCTGTCAATGGATCCCAAATAACCTGCAGTAAGAATTCTCGAAATGCAATCAGAATTAACCTATCCAAGAATATGTGACAGTCGTGGCTCTTCATACCCGTAAGTTTGTTCTCTTTGGGTCGACGCATTTTCTCAGATTTGACACATACTCGTCTGGAAACTTTAGGCCTTAAATCTACCTATAAAGTCTCCCTTTATCCTCGATGTCCAGTAAAAAAATTGCCTTAGGCTGCTTATACTTTCTATTTTCTTCCTCTATTAAATGCAATGCATGGCATCTGCATATATCTTCCAAGTCCAACATAGCCTTGGGATTATCTTTTGTCTTTTTCTTTATGTCCATCACAATATTAATTATGTTGTCAAACACATTCTTCTCGATATGCATGACATTAAGGTTATGTTTGATCAGATTGGTGCTCCAATATGGTAGGTCCCAAAATATACTCATCTTCGTTAAGTTATGAGTGCGAACAAATCCATCATAATTGTACCTCCTTTGTAGGCTCTTCGATAACACTTGGTAAATCTTTGACCTCTTCCCATATCGTGTCTCCGAGCCACCTTGGCGCTAGATTGTCCTTCTCTATAACGTTTTACAAAAATATTCATGTTCCTCCGGAACGGATGATCCTTCGGCAGAAATTGTCGATGAAAATCGAAAAAGAAAAATTTTCTACCATTTTTAAATGGAAAGCTTTAGTGCGGTCCATGCAATAGGACATAAGAGATGACCATGAGTGTGCCATCCCGATAATATTTTATAGGCCAAAAAGTTGTTGATGGTCCATATAAGTGCTACCCTCATCTGAAAATTATGCTTTCTAGAAACCTCATACATGTTGGCGCCTACTTCCCACAGTTGATTCAACTTATCTATCAACGACTGTACGTACACATCAATGTTCCTCTTCAAAATGTTCGGACCTAGAATGATAACGGTTAGGGACATATACAGAGTCTTCATGCACATCCAAAGCGGTAGTTTGTACAAAGTGACGATTATAGGCCAACACCAATACTGGGAGCCCAAAAGTCTGAATAGGCTATCGGAGGAGAGCCCCAATCTGATATTCCTCGTTATTGGCTTTAACAGGGTTACCAGCTTCACGAACGAAGACAGAGAATTGCGTAGATAGGAGGGGGAAACGAACCAACTTAGGGCTCACGGGCAGGAGTTCGGTACTAGTTGATAATCTACTGGAAGGGATTGTACTACACTTGGTTGTTCAGTGGCGATGCTACGCAATAATAGCTAGCCCAATAGCTGCTTCAGCGGCCGCAATGGCAGGGAATTGGAGGTAGCATTCCACCGATGTCAAGTCATGGACTGGTTCCTCCAGCCCTTTTTCTATGTGTCGGTCCCGTGAGCGGGATAGAAGGGAAAGGAGAAAGGAAGGCCTATAAAGAAAATTGACTTAACCAAGTTTTATGTCGAACTGGTATGTCAGGATCCGATTGGTCATGAACATCGTAAGGTGCTGCTCTTCGTGAATCCCAGCATACCCCAGGTTAGGATGCTGAAGTCTCTTTCTGGTATAAAGGATGACGTGCTTGTATGTAGTGACATATGCCTGGATTAGATCGGATAGACCGATGCGTCCCCAGGATATGTTTTCAGATACATCTTTTCGTTTTCCCACTCGTAATGCGCCCTGAGGCTCACGTCAGCGCCACCCTTAAAAAGGTTTTGACGGCGGATCTCAGGCTCTCTATTGCACTCCCCGATTAGGGTAATTTTCGGGCTTTTCTACAACTCCTAAATCGACACGGCTAGCACGCGAGGCGTGCCTGTTCTAATAACGCGCGTGCGCCCAGGCGAAGTCTCAGAAGGTCTTTGCGGATCAAGAAGTCACCTAGTTTTGAACTCAAGTCTTGCTCTTTTTTTATTCGGTCGTCCTTTTGAGAGAAGGACTCCCTCCACTCTGCAACCGGTTCAGAAATAAAAAGAATTAAGTACTAAAGAAGCTGTCTTATTCTAGCCATGGCATTAATCGAGGGCTTATATTTCCAACATTTTGATGTCCAGTTTTGCAGTGCATCTTCGATTTCCTGGTAGCAGATCCGAAGAAAAAATTGGATAATCTCGATCAAAGTGCTTCCATACTTCTCCATCGGGTGGATGATCCAATACTCGTTCGATCTGTTCCCGCCTGTGCCAACTATGTTTTTGGTAGTCTCCTTCATCATAAATAACCTCTACAACCGCGATATCAAAGGCAAGTAGTGCATCGAATCGGTCGGATTCCTTGTATCGACAGTCCTTCTTGTACTAGTTGTCTTGTAGTGATCAACACCACAGAATCTGCACATGTCTATATCCTTGTTGTCTTTGTACTACAACATGCACCCGTTACGACATGCATCAATTTTCTCGTATCGTAGCCAGAGCGATCTAACCATCCTCTTAGATCGATAGAAGTCTTTAGGTAACTTGGTATCCTCTGACAAGATCTCTATAATTAACTCTATCAGTCAGTTATAGCATTCTTGCGATATGTTAAAATCAGACTTGATGCTCATCAATCTTGTAACCACCTCCAACGATGAATGATTCCCACAACCAAGATATAATGGAGTTCTTGCATTCTCCAGTAACTCCATGAACTTCGCAGCATTGGAATTTAGTGCCTCCTCTGTATCATGATTTTCTGGATCAAAACTAGGCCCTATAGAATCGATCGTCGTAATCAACGTAGTCATGGACATCTATATACAGCTCAACATAAGGCTCCGGCTCCGATGCTAAAGGCACAAGCTCTCCGTGTGAGGTCCACTAATAATAATTTGGCATGAAACCCTTCGAGTATAATTGATATGTGACATCCACTTGTGGATTATATTTCAAGTTGCGCTATCTCACACACGGTCACTTAATTTTGGTGCCGTCCATGTATTGGGAGAAACGCCTTGGCAAATTACAGGAATTGCTCTACCTCCTGTATGAATTTATCCTGCACACCGCACATGCCATCAGGATGACAGTTGTACATTCACGAACGATGCCGTAAGTAGTAATTCATATCTATTTTTAGATACTTCTGCAAAGATGAATAAACATTATTCAAGTATATCATCCAATTGATGGATACATAAAGCTATATCTACTCGACAGCTAAGTGTTGCCTCGCCTATGTATCAAGACATGATACATAGAAGTTAGCAAGTTCAACATTAAACTATTCTAGCTTGTAAATCATATCATTGTACCTAACATCACTGTTAGGTTTCTTTGGAGACTTCTACATCCTAGAGAAGGGAAAAAAATTCTTTCCTATACCAATCCTCTAACCCAGATTTTCTTCTTGACATAGTTCCTTAGCATCCATAAATAGGGCTAAGAAACCCTGGCTTTGTCCCTAAGCTATCATAAACATATATGAATCGTTAATCATTATCAAATATATCCAAACTACCATGTGTCGGCATACCACTGCTATACTGTTGGTGTAACGGTGGTATGCTTAATGTGCAAAAATTTGTGCCAAAAAATTGTTTAAAATTTGAGCAATATATGATATACCATTGTTGTTGTTTTGGCTCTAAATGAAACCCGGTCGCGCTGCAATCGATTTGTCATATTCGTCGCAACTTTCACCGATGACTCTACTATGCTCAACATTGTTATCCACCTTAAAATCAGGATGGATTTCCATCATAAAGTAGATAGTTGTAGACGAAAGAGTTTTACGTAACTAGCTTAATTAGTTCAACATAACTTGAATCTTTTTATTGAAAATTCCTTTGTTCATCCTCTTAAGTCACATTATGCAATTAGCTTCAAATTTCTATTGAAGTATTTTTGTTTTATAAGTATAGACACGGATAAGGACACGATAGTCAATAATGTTGCATGAATATAGACACAACAGATTCTATTTTTTCCTAGTCTATGCAACATAGATAATATCCATTTATAGAGATGGATAAATATTACTAACCAAGAAAATGCGACTGTTGTACTAATTGTATACTCGCTTCCACCACAGCTGTACTCGTTTATCCGTGCAATGTTAAACCATAAATGTAAGCGTGTGTCTGTGTCTCTGTGTGTGTATCACATGTCAGTGTGTGTGTGTGTCTGTGTGGGAAGATTTAGGATTAGGGTTTACTTGAAGAGCCGAGGGGAGCCAGAAGAGAGCGCCGGAGGGAGAAGAGGGGCCGGAGGGTAGCGCCGGAATGGAGAAGAGGGGCCGAAAGGGACGATCGGAGGAGTGGGGGAGCACCGGAGTGGAAGTTTCGATTTAGAAGGTTTTGGATATTGCGAGCAACGGGAGTTTTGGAAATTTCGATTTGGGGTGGGGGGAGGGAAGTGAATCAGAACAATTATACTAAAAAATTAGCGACGACAAGGACCCACATTGCTAAACATCGCCATAACTAAAAAAATTAGCGAAGTCATGAAAATAGAGCCGCTAGACGTCGCCATAATTAAAAATGTAGCGACGTTTAACGACTCATTGCGACATTATTTTCACATTACCTAACTACAGTCGCTACTTGTCGTAATTCGCCAACGATAGCGTCGTATTATGAAATCCCTTTTATACGTTACCAATTTCCTTAACTTTAGTGATGTCTTCCTCAGGTGTCGCTAAAGACGTTGCTAATTTATCTTATTTTGGTAGTGATTGATCAATTGATGTCAAATATTCCGATCCATCAGGTGATGTGCTTTGAGAGAAAGTAACAGAGGTTATGCGAGAAGCAACAAATTCGCGTGTTGTTGCTTAGACTACCCAACCGATTTATTTGCCTAGGCTCTCAATCCCACCTTCTGTTGGCCATAGTCCCCCGAGAGGAAATGACAATTCGGATAAAGACGCTTCCAGAGCTGAGCTACCTAGTTGCGTCACCCAATCGATCCTTTTGCCTAATAAAGGTAAAGGACTAATAGCCGTTCCTCCAGTTCTGGAATCACTTGCAATCCTTGTCTGGTAGGAGATGTGAGACGGTCCTGGCTCTGGCTGAGTCGGACTTGGAGACCTCTTCTGTCCAAGGAGGTTGTTGTGAGACGACGGAGGAGGTATGATTATTTTGGCTGCAACTACAATTACAACAACCAAACAGCCTCTAAATACGAGAAACGAGCGCTTGACATGGTTGGAGTACTATATTTATGGTTTTTTTTTTTTTCATACTTTTTATTTTATTGACTGAAATTTGAACATATGACATAACTTTCTGAATATAAGATTTGGCCGAAGAAACTAGAGGTGAAAAAGTACTCTGAAGCACTTTGTCTTCATAGCTATTGATTGCAACGCTCACTTTCCTAGGCAAATTCCTTTGTACAAATTGTTTGATCAACTCGGTGATTCAATCGACCGAGGTTGTGGTTTGACCGAGGTCACAACTGACTTGGACTGACCTACATGGTTCATCCATTTGGTCTTTCGGACCATACAATCAACACGGTTTGTCACAGTCAATTTTGCTTTCATGCATCAGTTGGGATCCTTCTAGAACACTCCAAAGGGCAGGTCATATTAATCGAAAGAGGGCTCGAAAAACACATGATTATGTTTTGCAAAATCCTCGTCACTAGCTGTCAATGGTCCCGGCCAACTATGGTGTTGGAATTTCAAACATAGACCGAAAATCCTTCGCAATTATAACCGAATGCGAAATCTGATAAGAACTCAAAACAAATATAAATAGAGTAATGATATTCATCTCTTCAAACTATTCTTCGTTGACGAAACATGCTAAATAGTATTATGTGACATTTACTATGGCAGCCGATATGACAAATTTTAACACAAAAAATTAATTATCCAATTTTTTATGTTAATATTAATATTAATTTTAATATTAATATTAATGTTAATATTAATATTAATTTTAATATTTTAATATTAATTTTAATTTTAAAATTTATCATGTCAGCTACCACATTAACCGTCACGTTAGCTGTCACATAAGTGGGATGATTTGGAGGAACATTTTAAAGGGATAAATAGTATTTTATTCATATAAATATAACATATAAACAAGTAAGAAGTTTATTGTATGTATATTTTGTTGAAAAGTTGGAATAACTTATAATTTTGGATAAAACAAGACTCAATAATATATCATAAGCATATTATA
Organism: Iris macrosiphon; assembly: GCA_036927795.1. Lineage (NCBI taxonomy): Eukaryota > Viridiplantae > Streptophyta > Magnoliopsida > Asparagales > Iridaceae > Iris > Iris macrosiphon. Next base: position 108,752,167 of record JAYESA010000014.1, read on the forward strand.
TATATGAAATTATCTATAATGGGATAAAAAATCAACAAATATTTGGAGTAAAAAATGTTTAGACGTCTTATATAAAATTATCGAAATATGTCCTAAATCTAATAAGAAGAAAATAAATTGTTCCAAACTCGAAACAAGAGCCCAAAAGCCTACATGAATAGTATAGAAAGAAATAATAGATAATTTATTATTCAAGTGGGGGTACATATATATAGGAGGAGGCTAGCCTCTTCCTTATTTCCTATCTGATATGGGACTAAATAAGTTCTCATAACTCAACAATCTCCCTCAAGATGGACGATAGATATCAATCATCCCCATATTATTACAAAAGATATCAAACTCTCTAGAACCTAAACACTTAGTTAAACAATCAGCTAACTGCTCCCTTGATTTCATATAGCTCAAAGTCAAAACTCCTCTATTCAACTGCTCTTTAAGGAAGAACCGATCAATCTCCACATGTTTGGTGCGATCATGCTGAACTAGATTGTTTGTAATATTAATTGTTGATTTGTTGTCACACCAAAGTTGCAGAGAGTCTCCTATAAACAAACGCATCTCAGACAACAAGCTCTTCACCCACATCATCTCGCATAGGCTAACTGCCATAGCCCTGTACTCGGCCTCAGCTGTAGACATCTTTCTTCTTGCTACGCCAAGATACAAGATTTCCTCCGACAAAAATACAGTAACCAGTAGTGGAGCTGCGATCGTCCATACAACCCGCCCAATCGCCATCACAATAGACTTCAACTCTCAAATGTCTAGAACGTCTGAACCATAACCACTTTCCCAGACTTCCTTTAATATACCTGAGAATTCTGCAAACTGCCTCCATATACTGCTCTATGGGATCATGCATATATCTACTCACCACACTCCCTGCCTGAGTAATATTAGGTCTCGTATGACATAGATATATAAGCCAACCAACTATTCTTTGATATTTTTTCTTACTCACCGGATAACCATCCTCGGCCACAACTTATAATTCTGCTCGACGGGAGTAGAAGCAACCCTGCAACCCAGCATCCCTGTCCCTCAAAGAAGATATAGTGCATACTTTCACTGAGAAAGCACTATACCATTTTGTGACCTTGCAATTTTGATTCCGAGAAAGTACTTCAACTGTCCCAGATTCTTGACTTCAAATTTCTTACAAAGTCTTTTCTTCAACCGTAGGATCTCTTCAGTATCATGTCCAGTAATTACAATATCATCAATATAGACTACAAGAACAGAGATACGAGTCTTGGAGTGCCTATAAAATATAGTATGATCTCTATTGCACTGTCTATACCCCATACCACAGACTGCAAGCCTGAATCTATCAAACCATGTTCTCGAAGACTACTTTAGCCCATACAAAGACTTCTTCAATTTGCATACATTTTCAGTTGGTTGTGAAGTAGCAAAGCCTGGTGGAATCTCCATAATCACCTCCTCCTGGAGATCCCCATGCAAAAAGGCGTTCTTGACATCTAGCTGATGTAGTTGCCAATTAAAGTTTGCAGCACATGACATCAACACTCGCACAGTGCTCATCTTTGCTACTAGAGCAAATGTCTCGTCATAGTCGATACCATATATTTGGTTGTAGACTTTAGCAACCAATCTGGTCTTGTACCTATCAATCTTGTCCTTTGGAGTCTTCTTAACAGTATAAACCTATTTACACCCAACGACATTGTAAACTCCCTCACCCAAAATAGGTATTTTGTGTATATTTTATATTATTATATTTATTATAGATGTTGAATTTATTTAGAGTATTCTCTTAGTTAATTAGAAAATAATTTTTTTAGTATATTTACTTATATAAATATTTATTTAGAATTATTTTTAGGCTATTTTAGATTATTGGAATTTTTTTATAATTTTTAGTTAATTAAAATCTAGTAACACTAATTTTCTAGGACTTTGAAGAATTTATTTTATATTCAAACTTAATTAAAAATATTCCAAAATTTTATTTTTGTTTCTAAATAGTCAAATATATTTTCTAGAATTTTCTGGGAATTTTTTGAATGCTTTTAGTATTTATTGGGAGTAATTAGGCTAATAACTAATTTTTAGGACTTGTAGAAATTATTGTGCAATCCCAGGAATATAGAATGGACCCACGTTATTTTCTAGGGTTTATAATATTATTATATATTTTCTGGAATTATTTCAGAATTTTTGGAATAATGTTAGTATTTATTTTTAGTTAAATGGATAAAACTAATGTTTAGAGCTTCTCCTAATTATAGTAGTAAACTTATGAATATAAAATTGTCCCAAATATTTTTATAGGGTTTATAGGTTCAAAATATATTTTATCTAATTTTTCCAGATTTTTATGATTATTTTTAATATTTATTTGGAGTTATTTAGATTTAAAATGACTTAAATAATGTTTTGATAAAGGCAAATCAAAAATAAATAATATAAATAAAACATCCAATCAGATTCTGACATGTGTCAGCCTATAAATATCCATTCAGCCGCAGGTACATCCCTATATATATATATATTATTATAACCCTAATTATCCCATTATTTTAGAGAGAGAGATTTTGGAGAATTGCCATCTAGGGTTCCTTCATCTTCCACAAGCCATTGCGCATAGCTCCGGACTCCAAACGAGGCCTAGTTTCTTGCGTTAGAAATATATTGAGGTTAGATTTCTGATTATATAATTTATTTTATGAAATTATGAGTATTAAATTCTGAAAAATTCGTAGAACTCAGCATATCCGAAAATAGACGTGTTTCAATATTTTCGCGATTCCGGGAGAACCAGGAATCAGAATCATGAACCGTTTAAAGTTTTGGAAAGCTAATGTCGAGATCATTGACATATGTTTTTCTCAAAAATTAAATCGAAGTATTTATATACTGTTAATTCTGTAGAACTTTTAGGTTAGAATTTAACCATTGGTGCACAATACAAAATTTGTACGTGCCATAATTCCCAAATGAATTTGAATTTGGACGAGCCGTAAATTCCAGCATATTTTTGACGCTGAAATCTATAGGAAATCATGCATGAAAGTTGAGTTTGTGTCGGTTGACTTTTTGGTCAACATATTGCCTCGATTTGCGTGCCATGAGTCTCGAGTTGATAAAATTCAGTTTCTTTGGACAAAATTTAGGAATTAACATAAAAATTAGAATAATAAGATTAAAATAGGATTTTAGAGTAATTATTCCAGAATTAAATAAATTAAAATAAATTAACTTTTGACATGATAAATTTGTAATACGTAGGCTATTTGGACTGTGACTTGGACTCTGATTCATACCAGCAGCAGGACCCCAGGCAAGATACCTTGCCAAATTTTTTACAGTATTTTGCATGATTAGTATTGTAAACCCCCTGAATTTTTAAAATTTTAAAAACTGGATTTTTCACAATTTTCTGGAATTTTCTCGGAATTTTCTGTAATTTAAAAAAATAGGGTTTTAATTATTCAATGATTTTTAATTAATATTAAACAGTAGTAAAATATTATGAAAATAATATTTTTGGATGTAAAATGAAAAACTGGACTTAGGACAATTTTTCTGGAATTTATTGGGCCCCGGACCTATTTTTAAATGCCTAAAAAGTATTTACTTATTTAATTAATTAATTATTAATTAATTATTGATTTTATTATTATTATTAATATTATTATTATTTTTCTTTTCCTTTTTTATCCGGCCCGCGGCCCGTTGGGCCGGCCCGGCCCAGCCCAACACTGCCCAGACCCCGCCCAGCGGGTCGGGTCGGATCCGCCGCCGCCCGACCCGCAAACCCGACCCGGCCCCCTCACCCCCACGACCCAGCCTCCGTCCCCGACTTTCCCGCCGCCTCCGCCGCGCCCTCCGCCCGCTCCGGCCGGCCCTCACCCCCACGACCTCCGCCCCGCTCGGCCCCGCTCCCTCTCCTCCGCCCTATTTAACCCCTCCGGCCGACCCCCTCGAAACCCCTCCCCTCTCTCCCTCTGCCACTGCCACGAACCGCCACCGCCACCACCCGGTCAGCCGCGCCGCTCCACCCCGGCCACCGCCCAGCGCCGCTGCGACTCGCCGCTGCATCTCCGCCGCAGCACAGCCCTCCCCTCCCCTTCGTCTCCGGCTCGTCGACCGCCGCAGTCGACAGCAGCAGCGGCAGCCAGCGCCGCACCGCCGTCCCCGAGCCGCCTCGCCTCCGCCTCGCCGCCTGAGCACCGGCCACCCTCCGCCGCAGCGCCGCCGGCCAGAGGAATAGCCCTAACCCTAACCCTAAATTCGGCCCATGTGTCCGACACGTGTCGGACACGGTTCGACCCTGGTTTTCGGGTCCCCTTCAAGTGCGTGTATCTTTTTGCTCGTAGCTCTGTTTTCGATTCCGTAAATTGCGTTGCGAAGCCTGTATGACCCTCTCGGTGTCCGGACAAACTGTTCGGGATGTCGCGTCCAGTGGTGATCGCACACCGCGATCCAAAAACAGGAAAAACCCAGACCCTGTTTCACCCCGGAACTGAGTACGCCCCGCCAAACGGGACGACTTGGTCGCGCACGGTCTTCACAGATACGTGCGTCTCGTCGATACGGACGTGTGGGATGTTGCGGAAGCTGATTCGGGTGTGCGTGCACAGCGGGATCAACGCATATCCGCGGACATCGTTCCGTATCCGACTTTTTTGCAATTCGACCTAACTTTGTGTACACACGTCGGATCGAGACGAAACTTGCACCATCGGACTCGTAGCGATACGCTGGTCCTGTGGGTCAAGTTTGGTTCGATTCTGAGAACGTTGACGAAATCGCGTGTCGTGGGCCCCACAGGCCCCGCTCGACGGGCGATTTTGTGATCGGCTCATCGAAATTTAATTCTGAAAGTTCCGTTGGGTTCGTATCAGCGTTTCTGACCTGTTGACACTAAGTTTGGTGAATTTGGAGACTTTTGACCCGGACACATTTTTCGGTGCAAAGCGGGCCCACATGTGGACCCCGTTTTGACCCGAAACTGTCGTTTCTGCCCTTGTCTCCAAATTGGACCCAAGAACAGGCGTTTCTAGCTGATTGATATTTTCTGGATCTGATGGTGATATTTGTTTCAGCAACCGGAGTACCGCCTGCAAATCCAACTGAAGTCAGAGCCGAAATCAGAGCCGGAACCACAGGCAAGTGTACCTTGCCAAACCCTGCAGCTCGCTAATTATTTTCTGGATTTAATTATGCAATAATGGACAAGTAAATCTTGCCAAATCTCAGTAATTCTTGACATAGTGTTTTAATGGATTTCTTGTGGAATTAAATATAAACATGTTTTAACTGCTTAACCTAGGAAACGAGTGACGTGCTTAGTGTCCGATCATAGTCGGGTGCCAACTCCGTACGCGGAGTTGTGTAACGTCACATAGACATGGATATCGAGACCCGATAATGCTCGTACTTGTCTTATCAAGTACTTCAGAACCCAGGACACTTGACACTATCTCATGAGACAGAGTCTTCCTGAGACATTCAAGGTGATTCTGTATAGGATGCATGTTTTATGACATAGACTTTACATTCTTAGACAATTGATTCATAGCTATCAGACTTGCTGCATTAGTTATAATCGTGCCTGACATGGACATGAGGCATCGTGGACATGAGACTTGGGATTACATTGGGTGGGAAGAGACACACAGACTACAGGCTGATATTATATATATAAAACATAGTATATTTTCAGAGTATAATTCATAGTTATTGCCGCTACCGGCTCCCCGACACAGAACTTGTAGTGGCTTCAGCCTGAATTCTAGTGCTGCTCTCATATTGCATATCACATAGTTGGTTACTTAGTTTACCCTGATGATTATTTTCTCTGCTGCACCGTAATTATTTTGGCTTGTATTTTCTGTACCTTGCTGTCCCCTGAGGACCTGGATCCGGATTATGTCCCCAGGTACAGCTGAAGAGAACTACCCAGAGGTGTACGGTACCAAAGCACTCCTTGGAGCAGAGCAAGAAATAGAGGACGAAGTAGTGGCCGAAGATTTCTCCTGAGCACCGGTTTCAACTACACAGTATTTCTATTTCCAGCATTTCATTTCCTGTCTTTTCTCCTTAATTGTAACAGAATAATTCTCGGATTTGTTTCCCGAGATAACTTTATTTGTTATTGCATATTTATTTCCATTGCATTATTTTTGGCAATCAATCTGTGTTATTCTGTGGATGAGATTAGTAATACCTGAGACTTGTAACTTATTACTGCTAGACTACAGCTTAAGCATGCCCTGATGGATCCATTAAATTGGGTTGTCCATCGGTGCGTGCTGCTGGCTATTGCCACGCATCTCCAGTCCCTCGGCATTTTGGGACTGGGGCGTGACATGGTTTTTGTGGTGGCCCATGCAGGTCAACGACTAAATTGTTCGGTTTTAACTTAGGGACCGAACAGGCCTGCAATAAGATAGGATAAAAATTTAGGATCTCACCCACTTGCTTGAATCATTTTTGATATTTGTATCGTATTCGAACTAACTTGAACTTGCATCTTGCCTTGTTTCCTGTGCGCCTCTTATTGGTTATTTTGGATACAGGGAAATGGACCCACAAGAATGCAACGAGACTCCGGTCGGAATACCCCAAGCTACAGGTGTCACCTATGACAACGAAGTGACACCAGTCGGAGGAGTTCCACCAACTCAACAGAGCCAGCAGGCAGGTCAACCTACCTCCCGATTCCGGCGCGATGACATCCCACCTCCGCCGCAATTCGTCCCACCAATGCCCGTGTTCCCAACAGGACAACCGATCGACGGGCAGCAAATATTTCAAATGATCTACGCCATGATGCAAGCTCAGCAACAAGTTCAACACGAGACTCAGCGTCGCGAAGCCAACTTCTTAAGGGACAGCATCGTAACTGCACTGGGGCAGGCCAACCTACCTACTCGACGGCCAACTACAGGCTCAATTGTAAACCCCCAAAATTTTTAATTATTAAATCTTGGATTTTTTCTCAATTTTCTGGAATTTTCTGGGAATTTTCTGCAATTAAAATCAAGCTTTTCAATTAATAAATGATTTTTAATTAGCAATAAATAATATTAAAATGTCATGAAAATAACATTTTTGGGTGTAAAATGAAAAATTGGACTTAGGGTAATTTTCCTGGATTTTTCTGGGCCTCAGACCTATTTTTAAATGCCTAAAAACTAATTTTTATTTAATTAATTAATTAATTAACTATTTTAATTATTTATTTAATTATTATTATTTTTTTTATTTATTAATATTTTCTTTTTAGGTTTTGGGCCCGGCCCGGCCCAGTGGGCCGAGCCCGTTAGCCTCCAGCCAGCCCGCCCTTATCGGGTCGGGTCGGGTTGGTCAGACCCGACCCGCCAACCCGCGGACCCGACCCGAGAAGCCACCCCTCCCCCGTGATCGGCTGGGCGACCGGTTCTCCCGCGCCCCGCCGCATTTTCCGGCCGCCACGATCGCCAGCCCTCCGCTAGCCGTGCCCACGTCCTCCTCCTCGACCGCATTCCCCGGCCTCACCCCGCCCGGATCCACCCCTATAAGAACCCCCGTCTCTTTCTCCTCCGCCTCACGTTTCCCCCAACCCTAACCTAGCCGTAACTCCGGCGAGCCCACGTCCGGCGACCCTCCGCCGACCTCCTCCCTCAGCCACCTAGCTCACCCCCTCACCGGAGCCCGCCGACCAGCGCCCCTCCAGCGGCCAGCCTCCCCCTCCAGAGTTCTCCGCCGGCCACCCCGAGCTCCCCGACCCCCCTGCCAGCTCCGCCCTAGCCCGGCGCCACCTCGCCGACGGTCGACCAGCCACTAGCGTCCTCCCCGGCCACCGCGGTTCAGTCCAGAACCCGAACCCTAGGTCGGACACGCCGCTGGACACGCGGACACAGTGCAGACACGAAACCGCGTGTCGGACACGGAAAAACCCCGATTTCTCGGTCCCCTTCAGGTACGCGTAACTTTCGCCTCGTAGCTCCGTTTCCAATTCCGCAAATTGCGTTGTGAAGCCTGTATGACCCTCTCGGTGTCCGGATAAACTGTTCGGGACATCGCGTCCTGTGGTGATCGCACACCGCGATCCAAAAACAGGAAAAACCAGACCCTGTTTCACCCCGGAACCGAGTCCGCCCCGCCAAACGGGACAACTTGGTCGCGTGCGGTCTTCACAGATACGTACGCATCGTCGATACGGACGTGTGAGTTTTCGTGGAAGCTGATTCGGGTGTGCGTGCACACCGGAATCAACGCGTATCCGCGGACACCGCCCCGTATCCGCCTTTTCGGCAATTCACCCTAACTTCGTGCACACACGTCGGATCGAGACGAAACTTGCGCCTTCGGACTCGTAGCAATACGCTGGTCCTGTGGGTCAAGTTTGGTTCGATTCTGAGAACGTTGAGGAAATCGCGTGTCGTGGGCCCCACAGGCCCGCTCGACGGGCGATTTTGTGTTCGGCTCATCGGAATCCAAATCTGGAAGTTCCGTTGGGTTCGTATCAGCGTTCCTGACCTGTTGACACTAAGTTTGGTGAATTTGGAGACCTTTGACCCGGACACGTTTTTCGGTGCAAAGCGGGCCCACCGGCGGACCCCGTTTTGACCCGAAACTGCCGTTTTTGCCCTTGTCTCCAAATTGGACCCAAGGACAGGCGTTTCTAGCTATTTGACATCTTCTGAGCACGATGGTAATGTCTATTTCAGCTTTTGGACTCATCTGTGGAAATTTCTCCCAAGAGCCAAATTAAACAGATCCAAACAACAGGCAAGTACCTGCACTTCAAGTTAAATCTATATATTGTGATAATTAATTTCCTGCTTTACTAGTAACCTTGATGATTACCCTTAGTGTTAGAAATGTTAGATTTTCATGTCTTGAGTATTGGAATTCATGTCTTGTTTTTCATGTCGGGTGGGAGAATACTGAAAGGCATGTAGTTACCCTTCCCCTTGCCGTGAATAATAGCTGTTGGTACACGACTGTCCATCAGCCGGATCTCGATTATTCGTGACTAATAGCCGTTCATGACGGCCGGATTAGCCTTATAAACCCCTACATGCCAACTAAGTATTCTAAAAACAAACACAAGTTTCATACAGATAACTTCTGGTCATGTTATATTCTTGCTGACTGTGTAGTTTCTTTTTCTGCTCGTTTACTTCTGTTTTCTCATATTCCTGTTTATAGTTTTGACTCTGAGATATTAACTTTCCTTTATGCAATTTCCTTAACATGATATTCAATGTTTAATTGTCATAAATAGTTAGTTTAACATTGTTGTGCACTGTGTACTTTGCTCTTTTCCTGACTGGATCTGTTGATTTAGGCGATGATGAGGATCTTGCCCCTACTTATTATGGTCCTTATGAGGGTACAGATGATACCTATGAGGAGCCAGAACCCACTCAGGAGACCCCTGCTGCTGAGTAGCTAGTAGTAGCTACCTTTCATTTCTATTTCTTATCTTATTTATCGGGTTTGTCCCCGATTTGAATATTGAATTTCTGTACTTAAACATTTGAATCTGTTGTCACATTTATTTTCAGTTGCAAATCTTAAGTTTCATTTCTCATTATTATCTTGCCTATGTTAATTGTGAATGAGTTAGACTAGTTTAGATGGATTGACCTAGACAGCGTACTACCGCCGACTCTGCGGCGTAGGCTGGACGTACCCATGCACTCGTGCCCGAACTTCCGGGTGTGGGTCATGACACATTTTTATGGTGACCCATGCAGGTCCTATCCTAAAATAGGGTAATACCCTAGGACAGGGTATGGAATAAAATTGAGGATTCTAGAAAAAGCTCATTCACAGTATAGCGTCCTTATTTCAATTCTTGATATCATTGCTGCTCAATTTTTTTTCCTATCGCCTTTGATTTCCAAGTATTCTATTCTGATCTTCCTATCCCTTAATCTTACAGAATGGTCCAGACCAGGAACACAGTAGGAGGCACATCAGAACCAGCTGAGCAGAATATGCCCGAGACTCTTGCACTCCCGCCGCCTCCATCTGTCCCGGCAGTTACCCTAGATGGGGCACAACTGCTAGGAGTGTTCCAGGGATTGGTGGAATCCCAGAAAGAACAGACGGCACTTCTGCGGACCAGCCTCTCAGAAGCTCTTAAGCCCCAGGAGTCGTCACTCAAGAGGCCAGGGAGTGCCAAAGACTTCAAGAATCTGAGACCCCTGGAATTTTACGGAACTGAGGGCATTCTCTATGCCGATGAATGGATAGAGAATGTCGAGAGACTCCTGAAGACTGCCCGGGTCCCTGATGACCTCAAAGTGGAGTCCGCAAGCCTGCAACTGTTCGACATTGCTCGAACCTGGTTCAAAGATGAACCTCAACTATCTGCTCCCGACATCACCTGGGAAGATTTTAAAAGGCTATTCAAGGAGAAATTCTACCCCGAGGTGGCTAGGGAAGCTCTCGAAAGCCAATTCGAGAGACTAGAACAAGGTAACCTGTCTGTTGATGAATATACTGCTGAATTTAGTAGGTTAAGCCACTTTGCGGAGTACATGGTTCGTACCCCGGAGGACAGAGCCCGTAGATTCAAGAAGGGGCTGTCTCCGGATATTCGCCTTGCTGTAACCACCAGCCGAGCTCGTACCTATGAAGAAATCCTGAGCGTGGCACAAGGCGTAGAGAGAGATATGGGGCACAAACTGAAGCGAGAAAGAGATACCGAAAATGCGGGACCCAACAAACGCCCTTTTCAACAACAGCAACAACAACAACAACAGAGGGCCCCGCAGCAAACTCAGCGTCCTCTCCCTCGAGCTCCAGCACCCCAACACCAGGCTCAGGGACAGACCAGCGAGCTCCCCCTTGCAACTATTGCCAAAAACCAGGCCACACTTGGCAAGACTGTAGAAAGAGGCTAGGTGCCTGTCTCTATTGTGGCTCACCAGCACATCAATTAAGGGACTGTCCTGCTGCTCAAGGACGCCCAGCTGCACCAAAGGCTCCAGTCCAGGCCAGGCCCCCAGCAGCACAACAGAGGGGACCCCCGCTTCCAACTCAACAACAACGCTTTGCTCAGCACCAACAGCAGCAACAGAGGGGTGCACCGCAGCAAGGCCGTGCTTATGCAATGACTCTGGAAGAAGCAGAAGCCACAGCAGACGTGATCACAGGTTCTGTGCTTATAAATTCAATACCAGCTATTACTTTATTTGACTCTGGAGCTTCTCATTCATTCATGTCAGTAGATTTCCTTATGAAGCATAGCTTAAGCACTAAACCCCTTAGGAATTGTTATAAGATCATTACCGGTGGAGGAATCATTCCGGTTAGTGATGCTTGTAACAATTGTCCTATCATATTATGTGGAAGAGAACTGTATGCTAGACTACTTGTAATGCCAGTGCCCAGTTTTGACATTATACTGGGTATGGATTGGTTAAGTCAACATCATGCCACAATATACTGCCACAGAGGTAGTGTAATCTTCAGGCCACCTGACAAGCCATAATTTGAATTTGCTAGAGGTTCTAGAGAAATGGGTAATAACATAATTTGTGGAGCCCTAGTAACAGAAGAATTGCCACCTACCATCTCTGAATACCTTGATGTCTTCCCTGAGGATCTCCCAGGCTTACCCCCAGACCGAGAAGTTGAATTCTCCATTGACTTAGTGCCAGGAGCAGCACCAGTGTCCCAAAATCCCTACAGAATCAACAAGAAGGAGATAATAGAACTAAATGAGCAAATCAAAGAACTAGAAGACAAATGCTTCATTAGGTCTAGTGTCTCACCCTGGGGAGCTCCAGTATTATTTGTGCCCAAGAAGGACGGAACATCCCGAATGTGTATTGACTATAGGGCCTTGAATGCCTTAACAATTAAGAATAAGTATCCCCTGCCCAGGATAGATGACTTATTTGATCAGTTGAGTGGAGCTCGGGTATTTTCCAAGATTGATTTGAGGTCGGGTTACCACCAAGTAAGGGTGAGAAAAGAAGACATCCCTAAAACTGCTTTCAATACCCGGAACGGACATTACGAATTCTTAGTGATGCCGTTCGGGTTGACGAATGCACCAGCAGTTTTTATGAACTTAATGAACAGAGTTTTCCAGCCATACCTAGACAAATTTATAGTGGTCTTTATTGACGATATTTTGATCTACTCCAAGATCCCCGAAGAACATGAAGAACATTTGAGGTTAGCATTGGAGACTTTGAGGAAGGAAAAGCTTTATGGAAAATTGTCTAAATGTGCTTTCTTCCTAGACAAAGTAGAATTCTTGGGGCATGTTGTGACGGGAGATGGAATAGCAGTAGATCCTAAGAAGATAGCTGCAGTAGAATCCTGGCCCACTCCAGACTCTGTAGCTGAGATTAGAAGTTTCCTGGGACTAGCTGGCTACTATCGGAAGTTTGTGAAGGACTTTGCTAGAATTGCGGAACCCATGACAAAATTAACAAGAAAGGATGAAGAGTTCACCTGGACTGATGAATGTCAGCGTGCTTTTGAGGAACTGAAGAAAAGACTGACTTCTGCCCCTATTCTGACCTTACCTTCCGGAACCGGAGGTTTCGCTATTTATAGTGATGCTTCTGGAAAAGGTCTAGGTTGTGTACTGGAGTAGAACAAGAAGGTAATAGCCTATGCCTCTAGACAGCTTCGACCCCATGAAAAGAATTATCCAACTCATGATTTTGAATTGGCAGCTGTCTTTTTTGCTCTTAAACTATGGAAGCATTATCTTTATGGAGAAAGGGTGGAAATATTTACAGACCATAAAAGTTTAAAATATATCTTCACCCAGAAAGAGCTAAACATGAGGCAAAGAAGGTGGCTGGAACTAATGAAAGACTTTGATATCACTCTTCAATATCACCCTGGGAAGGCAAATGTAGTTGCTGATACTCTAAGCAGGTATCCTATGGCGATGTACTTGACTATGGACAGACACCTGCTGGAGGACTTGGAAAGTTTAGGTATTGAAGTAATTATCCCGAGAAAAGAAGGCCAAATGATGAACTTGCAGATTCAGTCTACCTTAATGGACAAGATCAAGGAGACTCAATTTCAGGACGAAGGCCTGCGAAGCCTTCGAGGTCAAGTGCAAGCTGGACTAGTAGAAGAATTCAGAATTCATGAAGATGGATCACTGAGGCATGGCGATAGATTGTGTGTACCTCAAGGAGACATAAGAGAAGAAATCATGCAAGAGGCGCACAGATCGCAATACTCTATACATCCAGGAGCCAACAAAATGTACAAGGACCTGAGAACGCATGTTTGGTGGCATGGCATGAAAAGAGAAGTAGCCAGGTTCGTATCTCGTTGTTTAGTGTGCCAGCAAGTCAAGGCAGAAAGACAAAGACCTGGAGGATTGCTTCAACCCCTACCCATTCCGGAGTGGAAGTGGGAACATATCACAATGGATTTTGTTTCCGGACTTCCGAGGACACCTAGTGGAAAGGATGCAATCTGGGTGATAGTGGATAGACTGACCAAGTCGGCACATTTTCTATCCTTCAAAGTGGGGCTATCTACAGAGAAGCTGGCAGATCTATATATCAGACATATTGTTAAGTTACATGGGGTTCCAGTAAGTATTGTCTCCGACAGAGATTCAAGGTTCACCTCTCACTTCTGGAAGAGCTTACAAGCCAGCTTGGGGACGCAACTCAAATTCAGCACAGCTTATCATCCCCAAACCGATGGACAATCGGAACGTATAATCCAGACACTTGAAGATATGCTCCGTACATGTGTTCTGGATTTTGGAGGATCCTGGGAAGACTACCTACATCTGGTGGAGTTCTCTTATAATAACAGTTATCAAGCCAGCATCGAGATGACTCCATTTGAAGCTCTGTATGGACGAAGATGTCATACCCCGCTATCATGGGACGACGTTGGAGAAAGAGCTTTGCTGGGACCAGATATGGTGATCGATTCAGCTGAGAAGGTAAAGCAAATAAGGGACAGACTTCGAGTGGCTCAAGACAGGCAACGACATTGGGCAAATAGCCACCGAAGGCCCTTGGAATTTGAGGTAATTAAATTTATGAAATTCAAGTCAATTTAAACATTTTTATTATGGAACTAAGACTTGATTATGACTCTATTTTAAGGTTGGAGAGCTGGTATTCTTAAAGATTTCCCCGACACGTGGCACCATTAGGTTCGGAAGGAGTGGAAAACTCAGTCCAAGATTCATTGGACCTTTTGGCATTCAGGAGAAAATCGGAGAAGTGGCATACCGTCTGGCATTGCCACCCTCTCTGGAAGGAGTCCATAACGTCTTCCACGTGTCGCAGCTGAGGAAGTATGTGTCAGACCCCAGCCACATTTTGGATCACTCAGAGCTCGAAGTAGGCCCAAGCCTGACTTACCAAGAGCAACCCGTGAAGATACTGGATCGCTCGGAGAAAGTCCTACGGAACCAGGTTATCTCCCTGGTTCGCGTAGCTTGGAAGCACCATTCTCCCGGCGAATCCACCTGGGAGCGAGAAGACGAGATTAGAGAGCGATACCCCTATCTTTTTGAACCCTGAGGTGTATTTTATTTCTCGGCCTTTCTTTTCGTGCCTTATTATCCTTAAATTTCGAGGACGAAATTTTTGTAAGTTGGGTAGGTTGTAAACCCCCAAAATTTTTAATTATTAAATCTTGGATTTTTCTCAATTTTCTGGAAATTTTCTGCAATTAAAATCAAGCTTTTCAATTAATAAATAATTTTTAATTAGCAATAAATAATATTAAAATGTCATGAAAATAATATTTTTGGGTGTAAAATGAAAAATTGGACTTAGGGTAATTTTCCTGGATTTTTCTGGGCCTCAGACCTATTTTTAAATGCCTAAAAACTATTTTTTATTTAATTAATTAATTTATTAACTATTTTAAATATTTATTTAATTATTATTATTATTTTTATTTATTAATATTTTCTTTTTAGGTTTTGGGCCCGGCCCGGCCCAGTGGGCCGAGCCCGTTAGCCTCCAGCCAGCCCGCCCTTATCGGGTCGGGTCGGGTTGGTCAGACCCGACACGCCAACCCGCGGACCCGACCCGAGAAGCCACCCCTCCCCCGCGATCGGCTGGGCGACCGGTTCTCCCGCACCCCGCCGCGTTTTTCGGCCGCCACGATCGCCAGCCCTCCGCTAGCCGCGCCCACGTCCTCCTCCTCGACCGCATTCCCCGGCCTCACCCCGCCCGGATCCACCCCTATAAGAACCCCCGTCTCTTTCTCCTCCGCCTCACGTTTCCCCCAACCCTAACCTAGCCCTAACTCCGGCGAGCCCACGTCCGGCGACCCTCTGCCGACCTCCTCCCTCAGCCACCTAGCTCACCCCCTCACCGGAGCCCGCCGACCAGCGCCCCTCCAGCGGCCAGCCTCCCCCTCCAGAGTTCTCCGCCGGCCACCCCGAGCTCCCCGACCCCCCTGCCAGCTCCGCCCTAGCCCGGCGCCACCTCGCCGACGGTCGACCAGCCACCAACGTCCTCCCCGGCCACCGCGGTTCAGTCCAGAACCCGAACCCTAGGTCGGACACGCCGCTGGACACGCGGACACAGTGCAGACACGAAACCGCGTGTCGGACATGGAAAAACCCCGATTTTTCGGTCCCCTTCAGGTACGCATAACTTTTGCCTCGTAGCTCCGTTTTCAATTCCGCAAATTGCGTTGTGAAGCCTGTATGACCCTCTCGGTGTCCGGACAAACTGTTCGGGACATCGCGTCCTGTGGTGATCGCACACCGCGATCCAAAAACAGGAAAAACCAGACCCTGTTTCACCCCGGAACCGAGTCCGCCCCGCCAAACGGGACGACTTGGTCGCGTGCGGTCTTCACAGATACGTACGCATCGTCGATACGGACGTGTGAGTTTTTGTGGAAGCTGATTCGGGTGTGCGTGCACACCGGAATCAACGCATATCTGCGGACACCGCCCCGTATCCGCCTTTTCGGCAATTCACCCTAACTTCGTGCATACACGTCGGATCGAGACGAAACTTATGCCTTCGGACTCGTAGCAATACGCTGGTCCTGTGGGTCAAGTTTGGTTTGATTCTGAGAACGTTGACGAAATCGCGTGTCGTGGGCCCCACAGGCCCGCTCGACGGGCGATTTTGTGTTCGGCTCATCGGAATCCAAATCTGGAAGTTCCGTTGGGTTCGTATCAGCGTTCCTGACCTGTTGACACTAAGTTTGGTGAATTTGGAGACCTTTGACCCGGACGCATTTTTCGGTGCAAAGCGGGCCCACCGGCGGACCCCGTTTTGACCCGAAACTGCCGTTTTTGCCCTTGTCTCCAAATTGGACCCAAGGACAGGCATTTCTAGCTATTTGACATCTTCTGAGCACGATGGTAATGTCTATTTCAGCTTTTGGACTCATCTGTGGAAATTTCTCCCAAGAACCAAATTAAACAGATCCAAACAACAGGCAAGTATCTGCACTTCAAGTTAAATCTATATATTGTGATAATTAATTTCCTGCTTTACTAGTAACCTTGATGATTACCCTTAGTGTTAGAAATGTTAGATTTTCATGTCTTGAGTAGTGGAATTCATGTCTTGTTTTTCATGTCGGGTGGGAGAATACTGAAAGGCATGTAGTTACCCTTCCCCTTGCCGTGAATAATAGCTGTTGGTACACGACTGTCCATCAGCCGGATCTCGATTATTCGTGACTAATAGCCGTTCATGACGGCCGGATTAGCCTTATAAACCCCTACATGCCAACTAAGTATTCTAAAAACAAACACAAGTTTCATACAGATAACTTCTGGTCATGTTATATTCTTGCTGACTGTGTAGTTTCTTTTCCTGCTCGTTTACTTCTGTTTTCTCATATTCCTGTTTATAGTTTTGACTCTGAGATATTAACTTTCCTTTATGCAATTTCCTTAACATGATATTCAATGTTTAATTGTCATAAATAGTTAGTTTAACATTGTTGTGCACTGTGTACTTTGCTCTTTTCCTGACTGGATCTGTTGATTTAGGCGATGATGAGGATCTTGCCCCTACTTATTATGGTCCTTATGAGGGTACAGATGATACCTATGAGGAGCCAGAACCCACTCAGGAGACCCCTGCTGCTGAGTAGCTAGTAGTAGCTACCTTTCATTTCTATTTCTTATCTTATTTATCGGGTTTGTCCCCGATTTGAATATTGAATTTCTGTACTTAAACATTTGAATTTGTTGTCACATTTATTTTCAGTTGCAAATCTTAAGTTTCATTTCTCATTATTATCTTGCCTATGTTAATTGTGAATGAGTTAGACTAGTTTAGATGGATTGACCTAGACAGCGTACTACCGCCGACTCTGCGGCGTAGGCTGGACGTACCCACGCACTCGTGCCCGAACTTCCGGGTGCGGGTCGTGACATCAATCACTGACTTCCGCCAACTGAAGCCCCGCACTTTTTCTGGAAAAGAGGAGCCCACAGAAGTCCATGAGTGGCTCACCAACATTCGGCATCAACTTGAAGCAGCTGAGCTTCCACGAGAACGCTGGATGACTGCCGTCCGAATGCAATTAACGGACAATTTCCATCACTGGTGGCTATCCGAGGAGACGCGGCTCGGACCAGACCGAGTCACTTGGGAGGAGTTCTCCAGACTCTTCCAGGAGATGTACATTCCTGCCATCGCTCGATCAGAACTGCGGGACAAGTTTAATCGCCTCACTCAGGACTCTATGACGGTGGAAGAGTATAACGCAGAATTCATTCGTCTGAGCCGCTTCGCCCCAACCCTGATCCCGACAGAGGAAGAGAAGGCCGAGAAGTTCTTCGACGGACTGAACTTTGAGCTACAGAGACTCATCGGATCCGTCGCACCTACCTCCTACTCGGACGTTCTCGCTGCAGCCCGACGCATGGAACGCGTCAACAGGAGGGAGTCTCGCCACAAGCGGCCAATCACCTCAGCACCAGACAGAACATCACCAGAAGAATCTGCAAAGAGATCTCACACGCACCAGCCACCGAGGACAGCTTCGCAGACCCTTCCTACCTGTCACTACTGCGGTAAGATAGGCCATGTCGAGAGGGACTGCAGACGCAAGTTGGGATTGTGCCTGATTTGCGGCACCAATCAACACATAGCCAAGGACTGTCCCCAGCATCGAGATGGAGCACCAAGGGCAAACCAACCAGCTTTGCCGGCACCTAGGCCACCTCTGGCTCCTCAGGCGACACTCTTCCAGCAAGCCCAACAGCAGCAGAGGAATCCACCACAAGGACGAGGACAAGCTTACGCGATGACTGTGCAGGACGCTGATGCGAGTAAGTGATTTATAGTTATCCGTTTTAGTCTTGTGTAGTTCGTGCCCGTTGGTTCGTGACCTCAGCCCCAACCTAGTAATTTGCAACTTGTTAATAATAGCCTGGTTTTCATAAAAGTTATAGTTTAACTAGATCTTCCTGGAAAGTGTAAACTTTCAATTTTTAGGGAAACGGTACTTCCCTAAGTAACTTGTGATGCATTTTCAACCGATAGCTGCGACCGTGTCATCTCTGCTGACCGGTTATTCTTTGATTGCGAGGACGCAATCCTCTTAAGGGGGGTAGATTGTAAACCCCCTGAATTTTTAAAATTTTAAAAACTGGATTTTTCACAATTTTTTGGAATTTTCTGGGAATTTTCTGTAATTTAAAAAAATAGGGTTTTAATTATTCAATGATTTTTAATTGATATTAAACAGTACTAAAATATTATAAAAATAATATTTTTGGATGTAAAATGAAAAACTGGACTTAGGGCAATTTTTCTGGAATTTATTGGGCCCCGGACCTATTTTTAAATGCCTAAAAAGTATTTACTTATTTAATTAATTAATTATTAATTAATTATTGATTTTATTATTATTATTAATATTATTATTATTTTTCTTTTTCTTTTTTATCCGGCCCGCGGCCCGTTGGGCCGGCCCGGCCCAGCCCAACCCGGCCCAGACCCCGCCCAGCGGGTCGGGTCGGATCCGCCGCCGCCCGACCCGCAAACCCGACCCGGCCCCCTCACCCCCACGACCCAGCCTCCGTCCCCGACTTTCCCGCCGCCTCCGCCGCGCCCTCCGCCCGCTCCGGCCGGCCCTCACCCCCACGACCTCCGCCCCGCTCGGCCCCGCTCCCTCTCCTCCGCCCTATTTAACCCCTCCGGCCGACCCCCTCGAAACCACTCCCCTCTCTCCCTCCGCCACTGCCACGAACCGCCACCGCCACCACCCGGTCAGTCGCGCCGCTCCACCCCGGCCACCGCCCAGCGCCGCTGCGACTCGCCGTTGTGTCTTCGTCGCAGCACAGCCCTCCCCTCCCCTTCGTCTCCGGCTCGTCGACCGCCGCAGTCGACAGTAGCAGCGGCAGCCAGCGCCGCGCCGCCGTCCCCGAGCCGCCTCGCCTCCGCCTCGCCGCCTGAGCACCGGCCACCCTCCGCCGCAGCGCCGCCGGCCAGAGGAATAGCCCTAACCCTAAATTCGGCCCCTGTGTCCGACACGTGTCGGACACGGTTCGACCCTGGTTTTCGGGTCCCCTTCAGGTGCGTGTATCTTTTTGCTCGTAGCTCTGTTTTCGATTCCGCAAATTGCGTTGCGAAGCCTGTATGACCCTCTCGGTGTTCGGACAAACTGTTCGGGGCATCGCGTCCTGTGGTGATCGCACACCGCGATCCAAAAATGAAAAAAACCCAGACCCTGTTTCACCCCGGAACTGAGTACGCCCCGCCCAACGGGACGACTTGGTCGCGCACGGTCTTCACAGATACGTGCGCCTCATCGATACGGACGTGTGGGATTTTGCGGAAGCTGATTCGGGTGTGCGTGCACACCGGGATCAACGCGTATCCGCGGACATCGCCCCGTATCCGACTTTTCTGCAATTCGACCTAACTTTGTGTATACACGTCAGATCGAGACGAAACTTGCGCCATCGGACTCGTAGCGATACGCTGGTCCTGTGGGTCAAGTTTGGTTTGATTCTGAGAACGTTGACAAAATCGCGTGTCGTGGGCCCCACAGGCCCCGCTCGTAGGGCGATTTTGTGATCGGCTCATCGGAATTCAATTCTGAAAGTTCCGTTGGGTTCATATCAGCGTTTCTGACCTGTTGACACTAAGTTTGGTGAATTTGGAGACCTTTGACCCGGACACGTTTTTCGGTGCAAAGCGGGCCCACATGTGGACCCCGTTTTGACCCGAAACTGCCGTTTTTGCCCTTGTCTCCAAATTGGACCCAAGGACAGACGTTTCTAGCTGATTGATATTTTTTGGATCTGATGGTGATATTTGTTTCAGCAACCGGAGTACTGCCTGCAAATCCAACTGAAGTCAGAGCCGAAATCAGAGCCGGAACCACAGGCAAGTGTACCTTGCCAAACCCTGCAGCTAGCTAATTATTTTCTGGATTTAATTATGCAATAATGGACAAGTAAAGCTTGCCAAATCTCAATAATTCTTGACATAGTATTTTAATGGATTTCTTGTGGAATTAAATATAAACATGTTTTAACTGCTTAACCTAGGAAACGAGTGACGTGCTTAGTGTCCGATCATAGTCGGATGCCAACTCCGTACGCGGAGTTGTGTAACATCACATAGACATGGATATCGAGACCCGATAATGCTCGTACTTGTCTTATCAAGTACTTCAGAACCCAGGACACTTGACACTATCTCATGAGACAGAGTCTTCCTAAGACATTCAAGGTGATTCTGTATAGGATGCATGTTTTATGACATAGACTTTACATTCTTAGACAATTGATTCATAGCTATCAGACTTGCTGCATTAGTTATAATCGTGCGTGACATGGACATGAGGCATCGTGGACATGAGACGTGGGATTACATTGGGTGGGGAGAGACACACAGACTACAGGCTGATATTATATATATAAAACATAGTATATTTTCAGAGTATAATTCATAGTTATTGCCGCTACCGGCTCCCCGACACAGAGCTTGTAGTGGCTTCAGCCTGAATTCTAGTGCTGCTCTCATATTGCATATCACATAGTTGGTTACTTAGTTTACCCTGATGATTATTTTCTCTGCTGCACCGTAATTATTTTGGCTTGTATTTTCTGTACCTTGCTGTCCCCTGAGGACCTGGATCCGGATTATGTCCCCAGGTACAGCTGAAGAGAACTACCCAGAGGTGTACGGTACCGGAGCACTCCTTGGAGCAGAGCAAGGAACAGAGGACGAAGTAGTGGCCGAAGATTTCTCCTGAGCACCGGTTTCAACTACACAGTATTTCCATTTCCAGCATTTCATTTCCTGTCTTTTCTCCTTAATTGTAACAGAATAATTCTCGGATTTGTTTTCCGAGACAACCTTATTTGTTATTGTATATTTATTTCCATTGCATTATTTCTGGCAATCAATCTGTGTTATTCTGTGGATGAGATTAGTAATACCTGAGACTTGTAACTTATTACTGCTAGACTACAGCTTAAGCATGCCCTGATGGATCCATTAAATTGGGTTGTCCATCGGTGCGTGCTGCTGGCCATTGCCACGCATCTCCAGTCCCTCGGCATTTTGGGACTAGGGCGTGACAAGTATATTTCTTTATATTTATTGCATTTCTGTTTATTCTTGTATATGTAGTTTTCTTTCAGTCATTACTATGTATTAGATATGTTGACACACACATGGCACTTAGTATCATAGAGGACAATCATTAGGCGTATGGGCTTTTAACCACTCTGGTAACACCATAGTCACTTGCACGCACTATGGTGGTCGTGTCCGATGGTCGCTACCCCAGAGGTATGTCGATTGATGGAGTCCGAGGGTCGCTACCCCAGAGGTATGTCGGCTGATGGTATCTACTGACGAGCGTGAGGTTGTGAGGATTAGATCGAGTAGCCTACCCTTGCCCATACGTCGAAAAGTTGTCCTCATTTGCATTCATATAGATGGTCTTGTACAGCGTACTTATTTATTTTCAAATAATATGCATGTTTACTGTATTCAAATTGGCTCATATTTTCTGTATCTTGTTACGTCCCTCTGAGGACCTGGTCCTCTGCCAGGTGTATCTGTTCTTGAGTATTTGCAGGAGCGCAGATTTGGATGGTTGTATATGCTTCGTGGATGTCTTCTCTTCGAGTCGTGATCGATAGCTGGTATACTTATATTGGGTTTGATTGTGTTGTACTTATTTTGTATTTGCTCTTATATTCGAGTTGGTAGTGGATTTGTTTCCATCCAACTATCATCCTTAGATACTTTTTATTGAGATCTAGTTTCATAGATGCTGGTTATTCATTTATATTGATTTTCTGTGGATGAGATTTAGATAGTACCCTGTGACTTGTGATACATTTTATACCACTTGTGGATTGATATTCATATTACAGCGTATGTATGGGATATGGTTTCCATATATTGGAGTTTCCATATCCATGCGGCTGACATGCTTACGTGTTCCTAGTCCTACGTATTTTGGGACTGGGGTATGACATGTTTTTGTGGTGGCCCATGCAGGTCGAGAGCATATTGTCTCGGTTACGTTACTGTACCGAACAAGCCTGCACCTAGGACTAGAGTATAGGATCTCATCCCTAATTGACTATGACTCATCTTTCTTCTAATCTATTCTATTTGAATAATTGTATCCTGCTTGATTCCTGTACTCCTATAATAGTTCCTTTAGTATAGTCTCTCCTAGAATATAGAAGTTCCTGTTGTTAGATGATTAGTAGGGTAACCTTCCTATTAAGAGTACAACTAGAGTGCTGACACACCACTAAGTTTAGGATGTCTAGTGAACCCTAGAATTTCTTATCTCTAAAATTGATTTACCATTACCCCCTGATGTGTTATGAGGACTTGAGAGTAGTATAGACACTACTAGAGTTAGTTAGAAGTTTACCGTTATGGTTGCCCCTAGTATGGAGGAACCAATAGAAAACCAAAAGAGAATATTAGGACTGAACCTAACCCTCATAGTTAGATAGTATTGGAGAACTATAAACTTATATCATTGTCTTGTTATTAGTAGACAGCACCCTAGGAAGCCTAGAGGAATGCAATCAACACTTCTCCCTTGATCATACCTCGAACATTCAACTAGTATACCACTCCCCCTTGGAAAACCATGATGCTATCTAGAGCCCCTCTATTTTCATATATTGTTCCCCTGTGACCATAGCGTTCGCTAATTGTGCGATGACCAAAATTACGTTCTTCTTTTCTTTATCTTTCAACTCGTGCCACCTGACACTTCTGATAGTAAGCCAAGTAATTTATTTCTTTGTTAAGGACACATAGTTTGCTAGGATTATAGTTGTAATCTTGAATTTTGAAATTGTGTGCTTAGTAGTTAGAACTTGATAGTTAAGTTATTCTTGTAGATTGAGACCTGGTGCTTATCCCTTAGTTTTAAATTGCGTAACTTGTACCACACCTCAATACAAGTTATATTCCCTTTCCCTTGAGGCCAGTAACTGTCTCATTCTTACTATTGACACTTGCACTATGACTAAGAGTTAAGACGACCATGACCTATGTAATATAAGAGGATACCCTAACAAGTACCAAGACCCCTTCTCGAAGACCTTAACAGGAGCTTCTACGGTACCCTTAAGACTATCACAGTATTAGTTTATTATTTTAAGTTGGGTAGTATACCTCACAACCTAGTATCACATAGTCTTTTGACCTATTATTGAAGTGTGATTGAACAACATTAATTGTATACTAGCATAAGACGATAGTGGTTATTCAGACAATAGAAGTTAGAGGTCCTTGCCCACATTTGGTCGACTAGCGACATAGACAAGGAGGTTGTATGATAACTGTAGGGATTGTAGAGTCTTTTATTATTGTTGCTTAGTTGTTTTATTTTGTGAACTTGAATTAATTTGTACCTCCTTTCATCATCATCTAGCGTACTTATATTTGCTGCACTACCTTGACTTATGCTGCTATTATAGCCTAGTTTTGCAAGCTTACTCTTTTATCGAGCTTGATCATGAGATATGTATTATTGGGGACGCCTACTAATACATTTCAGAATCAGTGTATTAAGGTCTAGCTAACCTTAGTGCGCTTGATTCGCCCTTCGTAATACTACTTTACGTGGATTGAGATATGTAGTGATTGGTAGACGAATATACTTGTCCCTAGATATGTCTGAGCGGATCATATCGGTTACATAACTGTACTAATACGAGCATGCGAACAAAGAATTACCAAAATAGGATTTCAATCCACAACTGCTTTGACAATTCCTATTTGAATTCCTTAAACTCCTTGATCCCGATACTTCTATTCTATTACCTCGCCCTTGAACTCTTTATTATTGATCTCCGTCTTCCCTTATTTCGGAAAGACGAAACCTCGTGCTTGGTATAAGTTTAGTACACAGAGAGTACTAGATATACCCCGTAGGCCGATCACATACTTGAGGATTATTCTTTTGTAATTAAGGACATATCATATATGATATAATCGGTGTTGAAGTTTTGAGGATTGAATGACATAAGTAAATAAATTAAGGAATATTTTTCTTAAAGTATATAGCCTTCTGTGATAGATGGGTAAATTCTAAGTTGGATAGTAGTGCATTGCCAACTTGAGAGGAATTTTTTTTAGATTGTGATCAAGTAAGATTAGATTGGGAGATTCAAGTCATTTTAATTTTGAGAATTTTTAAAAGAAGGATTAAGATAATGAGGATTTAACGAATTTTAAAATCTTGATATTGTGGACCAAATATTTATACTTTGAGCACATAATTTAAATTTTGAATAATGAAGGATGAATCATCGATTTAAATTTTGAGGATAAATAAAAAATTTTAGACTTGAACAATTGGTGAATTAGATTTAAATTTTATAATTTGATGATTTGAATTAAAAGTTCAATTTTGATTATTGGGTCACCTATTTAAAATATTGAGGATGTAAATTGAGTTTAAATATTTGAAGAGTACAAAATTCTTAATTTGAGAATAGGAATAAAATTTGATTAGAATTGTTTATTGTTCAAAGTCTAGAGGAGATTATGATAGTTGGAAATAGTGATATAAATTTTGATGTGGGATGTCATATAGACTTGAGTTAGATTTGAATGTTGATTATTTAAAAAAATTGAGAAGAGATTACGACAGGTTAAATTTTGATTTAAACAGTGGTTATCTTAATTCTGAAGTGATTGCGATAGATTTGAATAGATTTTGTTATTTAAATTTTTGGAAGAGATTGCGATTGACGTACCTTATGTACGAATGCGAAGGATTTAACAAATTATGCCTTATTTTAATTTCGAGGACGAAATTGTTTTAAGTTGGGTAGATTGTAAACTTTCTCACCCAAAATAGATATTTTGTGTATATTTTATATTATTATATTTATTATAGATGTTGAATTTATTTAGAGTATTCTCTTACTTAATTAGAAAATAATTTTTTTAGTATATTTACTTATATAAATATTTATTTAGAATTATTTTTAGGCTATTTTAGATTATTGGAATTTTTTTATAATTTTTAGTTAATTAAAATCTAGTAACACTAATTTTTTAGGACTTTGAAGAATTTATTTTATGTTCAAACTTAATTAAAAATATTTTAAAATTTTATTTTTGTTTCTAAATAGTCAAATATATTTTCTAGAATTTTCTGGGAATTTTCTGAATGCTTTTAGTATTTATTGGGAGTAATTAGGCTAATAACTAATTTTTAGGACTTGTAGAAATTATTGTGCAATTTCAGGAATATAGAATGGACCCACGTTATTTTCTAGGGTTTATAATATTATTATATATTTTCTGGAATTATTTCAAAATTTTTGGAATAATGTTAGTATTTATTTTTAGTTAAATGGATAAAACTAATGTTTAGAGCTTCTCCTAATTATACTAGTAAACTTATAAATATAAAATTGTCCCAAATATTTTTATAGGATTTATAGGTTCAAAATATATTTTATGTAATTTTTCCAGATTTTTATGATTATTTTTAATATTTATTTGGAGTTATTTAGATTTAAACGACTTAAATAATGTTTTGATAAAGGCAAATCAAAAATAAATAATATAAATAAAATATCCAATCATATTCTGACACGTGTCAGCCTATAAATATCCATTCAGCCGCAGGTACATCCCTATATATATATTATTATAACCCTAATTATCCTATTATTTTAGAGAGAGAGATTTTGGAGAATTGCCATCTAGGGTTCCTTCATCTTCCACAAGCAATTGCGCATAGCTCCGGACTCCAAACGAGGTCTAGTTTCTTGCGTTAGAAAGATATTGAGGTTAGCTTTCTGATTATATAATTTATTTTACGAAATTATGAGTATTAAATTCTGGAAAATTCGTAGAACTCAGCATGTCCGAAAATAGACGTGTTTCAATATTTTCGCGATTTCGGGAGAACCAAGAATCAGAATCATGAACCGTTTAAAGTTTTGGAAAGCTAATGTCGAGATCATTGACATATGTTTTTCTCAAAATTTAACTCGAAGTATTTATATACTGTTAATTCTGTAGAACTTTTAGGTTAGAATTTAACCATTGGTGCACAATACAAAATTTGTACGTGCCATAATTCCCAAACGAATTTGAATTTGGACGAGCCATAAATTCTAGCATGTTTTTGACGCTGAAATCTACAGGAAATTATGCATGAAAGTTGAGTTTGTGTCGGTTGACTTTTCGGTCAACAGATCGCCTCGATTTGCGTGCCATGAGTCTCGAGTTGATAAAATTTAGTTTCTTTGGAAAAAATTTAGGAATTAACATAAAAATCAGAATAATAAGATTAAAATAGGATTTTAGAGTAATTATTCCAGAATTAAATAAATTAAAATAAATTATCTTTTGACATGATAAATTTGTAATACATAGGCTATTTGGACTGTGACTTGGACTCTGATTCATACCAGCAGCAGGACCCCAGGCAAGATACCTTGCCAAATTGTTTACAGTATTTTGCATGCTTAGTATATTTCTGTATATTTATTGCATTTCTGTTTATTCTTGCATGTGTAGTTTTCTTTCAGTCATTACTATGTATTAGATATGTTGACACAAACATGGCACTTAGTATCATAGAGGACAATCATTAGGCGTATGGGCTTTTAACCACTCTGGTAACACCGTAGTCACTAGCACGCACTATGGTGGTCGTGTCCGATGGTCGCTACCCCAGAGGTATGTCGATTGATGGAGTCCGAGGGTCGCTACCCCAGAGGTATGTCGGCTGATGGTGTCCACTGACGAGCGTGAGGTTGTGAGGATTAGATCGAGTAGCCTACCCTTGCCCATACGTCAAAAAGTTGTCCTCATTTGCATTCATATAGATGGTCTTGTTCAGCATACTTATTTATTTTCAAATAATATGCATGTTTACTGTATTCAAATTGGCTCGTATTTTCTGTATCTTGTTAGGTCCCTCCAAGGACCTGGTCCTCTGCCAGGTGTATCTGTTCTTGAGTATTTGCAGGAGCGCAGATTTGGATGGTTGTATATGCTTCGTGGATGTCTTCTCTTCGAGCCGTGATCGATAGCTGGTATACTTATATTGGGTTTGATTGTGTTGTACTTATTTTGTATTTGCTCTTATATTCGAGTTGGTAGTGGATTTGTTTCCATCCAACTATCATCCTTAGATACTTCTTATTGAGATCTAGTTTCATAGATGCTGGTTATTCATTTATATTGATTTTCTGTGGATGAGATTTAGATTGTACCCTGTGACTATTGATATATTTTATACCACTTGTGGATTGATATTCATATTACAGCGTACGTATGGGATATGGTTTTCATATATTGGAGTTGCCATATCCATGCGGCTGGCATGCTTAAGTGTTCCTAGTCCTACGTATTTTGGGACTGGGCGTGACAGACATGCTTCCCAGCTGGCAGTGATACCAGCTCCAATGTGTCATTCTTCTTCAAGGCCTGAAGTTCCTCCTGCATGGCACTTAACCACCTAGGATCTTGTTTAGCTACCTTCCAGTTGTTAGGTACAAGCACAAAATCCAATAATGCAAGGAAGGACTTATATGCAGGTGTAATTGATGCATATGAAACGTAATGTGCAATGTCAGTATCCCAACTGCCAAACTTAGTTGAAAGTTTTCCAGCATTGACTCTATAATTTCTATAAAGCAAGATAAGAGTATTAGAAGTATTATGGGAGAAATTATTACCAGGTGACTCAGGTGGAAAGGATGAAGAAGGCCCTGGAGAAGAGGGACTTGGGACATCAATATTTGTGGGTATTGACATAGGCACGGGCGGCGGCTCATGCTGCTCATGCAGCTTTTGCTTCTCATACTGCTCATGCTGCTCATGCTCCCTATATACTCTCAGCCCCCCCCCCGACTGTCGGCTCCTCCTGAGACACCATCACTCCTTGGTGACTCAAAAGGATATGGAATCATACCAACCACGATGCCTCTCTCATTCTCTTCCTCTCTACTAGCATTAGTAGAGCCATCCTTTTAAAGGAACTTAAGTCTATTTTTTTTTCCATAAAATGGTTCAAACTCCCGAAAGGTCACGTCCATACTGACAAACAACCTTCTTTCAGTGGAACATCAACACTTGTATCCTTTCTGACTTGAAGTATAGCCCACGAAGATATATTTAACTTCTTGTGGATCCAGCATGTTTAACATCGATCTATGATCTCTTACGAAACATGTGCATCCAAACACTCTGGGTGGAACAAAAAAAAAATATTAGAGCCCAAGAGCATCTTACATGGTATCTTTATCTCTAATATTCTTGACGGCATCCTGATGATTAGATAAGTTGTTGTCATAACAGCCTCACTCCACAAGAAATTAGGTGCATTCATCTTTAGCATCAATGAACATGCCACTTCCAATAGATGTCTGTTCTTGCGTTCAGCTACCCCATTCTAAGCAGGAGTATGTGGACAAGTGGTTTGATAAAGAATTTCCTAACTAGAGATGAAATTAGAAAACTCCTTGTTGCTATACTCAGTCTCATTATCTGTTCGAAGAATCTTCATATGTACTCCAAACTGGGTCTTCACATATGCCGAGAAGTCTTAAAAATATTTGTACACCTCAGAATTCTGCTTCATCATGTAGATCCAGGTCATACGTGAGTAGAAATAAATAAAAGTAACCATCGGAATCCACTAATAGAAGTAGTTGGATATGGTCCCAAACATCAGAATGCACAAGTACAAATGGGCCAAAACTTCGACGACCAACCATTTTATATGTAGAACGTGTATGCTTTCCTAGTTCATAAGTATTACAAAATAATATTTTTTGTCCACTTTATTCATTATCACACGTTCTAATTTATTCAAACTATCAAAAGATAAATGCCTCAATCTGCAGTGTTGAAGCATTGCTTCTGCCTCTGGTCCTCCACTAATAGTAGCAGCAAGCATTGCAGCCTCCTTGTCCAGGTACCAAAGGCCATCATGCATGATGCTAGTCCCAAGCCTCGTTCTCGTGTCCTTCTCCTGGAAAGAACACATATTCCGATCAAAAAGAATAGTGCAATTCAATTGATCAATGAGAGAGCTAATAGAAAGTAAGTTGACCGAAAAAGAAGAAACATGCAATACATATGACAGGATAACAAATAAAGTACAAAGGACTGAGCCAGTACCCCTAGTGGGTTGGGATGTCCCATCAGCAGTCTGAACTATCTCGGGATGCATATGCTTGCTTGGATAATATAATGTAAACTCACTAGATGTACCTGCGATATGCCTAGATGCACCTGAGTCTATGATCCAACCAACATAAGATTTAGTAGATGTAAGTGCCTGAAACGGAATACCTTTGCCCATATGAGCGTAACTAGTAAAGTTACCAAGGTAGGTAGTGTCATTCAGATCCTGAGTGGTCTGTCAATTGCCATTCTCAACCAGAAGCTTGAACTGACGTAGTTCCTCCAGCTCTGTCATCTCAGTAGTGGTCTGGAACTCCTCTGCCACAACTAGGTAAGCAACTCCTCGACCTCCACATCCCCTGCCTCGTTGACCTGCACTTCCACCTCTTTGTCCTCTACCTCCTTGGCCTCGACCATAATTGCGGGTTTGAAAAAAGTTGTAACTGAGGTGCCATCTCTTTCCACAATTGTAGCATCTCTATCATCGTTGATAATACATAATACATAAACTGAATCCAAAAAAGATCCAAAGTCAAATGACTTATGTTTCAATATTAAAATTCTTACCATTATACCAAAACTTAAAAAAAAATTAGTTATAGTTTAAAATCCAAAACGAATAAAAAAACGAATACATGGTTTTCTTTTGTCTTAATAGAAAAAAAAAAAGAACGGGCTTTGAGAACAGGTGTAAAACCAATTAAATAACAAAAAGACCTCCTCAAAGAAACAATTGTTATTCAATCTTTATTCTAGAAATTGAAATATATAAAAAATAAATTTGACCGAGACTATATTCGTTCCGCACAGATGTTTACGATTTAGTGACAGCCTTATCTTCCAGCATACATCCTAACTCTTTTTTCGGTAGCAGCACTTTACACCGTATGAACTGGATGAAACAATCGAAGTAGACTCTCTGTCTCGAACTGAGTACTGAATTTTATAAATGAATAAAACAAACACTGACTGGAATGTACATTTTATAAATAACGAAGAGACATTTGAATCAAGGAACACACCGTTTGGAAGGGACACATACACCATTTGGAAGGGACCACACACTTCCAAACAAACACAACCTTTGACAATTATTCATTCACTTAAAATATTTTCAACAACAAAAACTTATCAACGGAGAAAGAGGAGAGAATTATTGATATATGGACAATGTGGGTCCAAACGCCATATAAACAGAAATAAGTGAGACCAATTGACCCAAGTAAACGTTATGAATGTTCAAATTTTCAAAATCTTCATGCATACAATCATGATATCTAAGCGTGCATCTAGGATAATTTTGAGGAGCTTACACTTCACTGTATAGGCCACTAAGCGTCTTCACATGATCGTCTTCATTTGATCATTAACATTTCCTTGAATTATTTTCAAATTTTTTTTGACTTTTGTCTCACTTAATAACTTAATTTTAGATTTATATTCTACTTTTTGTGTTGACTAGACTTGCTTCTTATTTTTTGTCATGAAAAATATTTAATAACAGTTTTTGTGACAAAATAAATATTTTTTGTGACAGAAAATGAAATGTAAGTCTAATAAATACAAAATATGGAATATAAATCTAAAAATATATTATTAAATAGGACAAAAGTAAAAAAAAAAAATTATTTTTATATTTGGCATTTACTTTTATTCAGAATTCAGCTGGAATGTGCTACCAAGTTTTGAATATTCTACTTATTAGAGTATAGTGCATATTTCGCTAGCCCAACTATCATTTTGTATCGGACTTGACTAAGATAAAGTATGCATATTTTTCTATATTATATTATTCTTTGCATTTATATTTCTTGTTGAACTAAGATATAAAATTGATGTATAGTAAACAAACAACTTATACATAGTATGGTAGACTGGCATCTATATATAGTAGCGAGAAACATAGTATGAATCTGGTTGTAGTTTCAGCATGCCTAATGTCTAAAATCAAATTTAAATACTTCATTATTATTCGTTTTGTGCTGCACATATCGAAAAATAAACTACTAAAAAATAGGAAGAGTAGAAATTGTGTAACTATATTAGTATTAGAATTTTGGAGTTTGAGACTTTTACATATTTTAGAGTATTGATCTATATTAACCTTAAGTGCCACAATCATGGAATATATATTTCATATAAAAAGAAAAAAAAATCATATATCATAAATGAAAAATGTAATCTAGTGATGAATCTAAACGCCTAGCTTTTGAAAACAAACAGTACTCTGATTCAATAATAGTTGTATTGAACTTCCTATGGAAAGTTTAATTTTCCATCCAAAGCTTGACTGTCATTTTTGCTTATATATGTTAAACCATTTCGGAAAAAATATGTGTACGAGACAAAAACCACCTCTTCATTCAATTTCGTCTTCATGGAGAAGTGTAGATGGACACTATAGGGTTGTACAACCTACAATTTATATATATATATATATATATATATATATATATATATATATATATATATATATGTGTGTGTGCAGGGGCGGAGCCAGGATTTTGGAATAGGGTGGGCTAGCTAATAGTTACTACAAGATTCTAAAAAATTTTGCCAAAAAATTGGCAGAGTTTCCTTCGTAAATTCGATGATTCGACAAAGAGACCTTGAATATTTGTATATTTCGTTATTCCCTTTTTAATAAAACACGGTGAATACTTGCCAAATTTCAATTATAAAAAAAGAAGATATAGCTTGTAAGAAAGAACAAGGAAATCAATGCCTGGTAATGGAGAATCACATACCGAAAATAGGTACACATAGTAATCTTCAAGCAAACCTGTGAAAATTGAAAAGGTACACAAAATTTTCCATCAATTGTTCGTCGTGTTAACAAATCCTTTTCAATAACATATTCCATTTACTAATACACTAAACGTTCCTAAAAATAAATTAAAACATGAAACAAACTTTTAATATTTAATGTTATAAGATGAATATTAGCATGAGTTCACCAATATGGAATCACAGATCGTGCGAAAACAATTTCTTATAATCTTTTGCCAGCATAAAGAAAGCTTTGTGGGACTAACGCTCCAACTTTTACTAAAATAAGATGATCAAAACTTCTATCTAACCGAAACATTCCTGGAATTCCATTTCTCACCATCAAAACACTAAAACTGAAAATCCATGAACATTAGCATGTCCACAAACAATAGAAAAGAATATAATTGTAATTGTAATTCCTACCATCCAAAATTTCCAAGTTTACTGAACTCCGATTGTTGCCACCAAATTACCCTCAAAATAAACTTATTAATACAATATAGAAAATTTATCAACACTAAATGCAGGGGATTGAAATTAGTACTTACAGGTGTTCGTCGGTTGACCAATCATAGACATGTCCCAGACCTGCAGAGAGAAACAATGTGGTTATCGAACAATCCACCTTGACCATCAATAGAAGAGCAAAGTTCTAAGAAGATATCGTTAATCCTAAACGACAAAAACTAACCTTCAGAGATGAGTCAGAAAATCCACCAGCAACCATTGATCCATCTTGCGATATGGATGAGCAATTTAATCTAGAACATAGTCAAAACAAAAATTAGGACAGCTGACCAAATAATTAAGCTAGAGAACAAGATGTGTATACAAATCAACATTACATCTAAATTTGGTGACCTTACCCATTATGTGTGTTGATGAAGGTGTAGAAGCTGATAGATGGCAATGCTAAGCTACTCAATTGCACACGGTTCCTTATGTCCTCAAGAATAGATTGCTCTACTTCGATGGGCCTGTAAAATAAATATAGAACTTACATTACCATAGAGCATCATTCAATAGGTAGGAACTCTTATCTGGAAAAAGAGCACCTCAAATCATTTATGTTCATTTCATCCATAGCTATATGATATATCTCAATCAAAAAACACATTAGGCAACCTTATCTGGAATAGAACATTGGTAGAAGTGCAGTACTTCTGAAATAATTAAACTCATGATGAAGCATCCATAAGA
The DNA here is from genome assembly GCA_036927795.1 of Iris macrosiphon. NCBI lineage: Eukaryota > Viridiplantae > Streptophyta > Magnoliopsida > Asparagales > Iridaceae > Iris > Iris macrosiphon. The sequence continues at coordinate 108,785,727 of JAYESA010000014.1, forward strand.
AATATTCAGATAATCAGTGCATTTGGTAATACTGGTACTGTGTTCAGGTCATCCTTGTTACATAAGTTGACCCTACCCTTGATATCAGAAACAATATTCTCAGTTAACCATGTTTATAAATCTGTTGATTGCATCTTGGCCAGACTAAATAAAAATCTTCAGAATGCAATTATTTTCACAGTGCAAGTAAAACAGATGTCAAAGTATGCCAGGGTGCTATATTCTTTGGCAAACACAAATGGAACAATTCCTTGGGGCAGAGCAGCCTACAAAATAACAAAGATAGGCATATTAATAAAAGACTTAGTTTAAAGTGAATGATTAAAAAATACTGTATTGTACTATTATCTTACAACTTTAGAAGAAGCAATCTCTTAATTAATTCAGTAGTTATAAAACAATCATGAATGAGAATATACATCAAAGAAGACATTGATCTGCAAGTGTTAAAGCACAATACTGATTTACTTTAGAAGAAGCAATCTCTTTATCACAATGCATTGGAGGATCTCCAAACAACTAGTACCTGAGAGTCCAGATTGCCAACCAAGCTGCTCTAGTGCTGCACCCTTAAACTGAGTAAGTAAATCCTTGTTGTCAGAAGGATCTCCATAATTCTCAGTCCAGATTGCCATAATTCTCAGTCCCAAGTTTATCAAAAAATTAAAAATGTATGGCTCAGAATAGATATCATAATGCCTGCACATCATCATTGCCATAATTCTCAGTCCAGATTGCCATAATTCTCAGTCCCAAGTTTATCAAAAAATTAAAAATGTATGGCTCAGAATAGATATCATAATGCCTGCACATCATAATGCCTGCCATAATTCCAGATTGTAAGGAGATGAATTACATAGAGATTGGGATATCAGAATAGATATCATAATGCTAAGAACCAAAATAGAGATTGGGATATCAGAATAGATATCATATCAGAATAGATATCATAGATATCAGAATAGATATCATAATACATAGAGATTGGGATATCAGAATACATCATCATTGCCATAATTCTCAGTCCAGATTGTAAGGAGATGAATTACATAGAGATTGGGATATCGAGAGCCAAAATAGAATAAAGTTTGGCAACAAAATAAGTGCTCTATATGGCAACATAATAAAGTAGGGCAACAAAATAAATAGAATCCGAGTCATATCTTCAGCAAGATACCCTATCGAAGTTGCACTCTTCGGTTCTTTAGAGAATAGAATTCGTCTATTATAGAATCCGAGTCAATATCTTCAGCAATTCCTCGTTCAATGTAGATAACCATAGCATCAGCTAAGAACTCATCATCCATTTTACTTCTCAAATTAGTTTTAATAAGCTTCATAGCTGAAAAAGCTCTTTCTGTAGTTGCTGTGGAAACAGGAAGAGTTAAAACCAGACGAATCAACTTGTCGATCAAATTGTAATATTGTGACTTGTTTGTTTCAACTAATGTCTGACATAACTCAGAAATGGTTGATATATTTTGGAACTTCTCATGATGAAGTACATCAACCTGATAATGCTCCAATTGACATCTCAAATAATGCATATCTTGATCATTGAAATCGGCCGGATAAAATTTATCTGCAAGAATGCACAGATGATCAATATCAAATGATTTGAAGTGATCATTTGGTTGTAAAGCAGAGCTCAGCTTAAGGATTTCTACTGCCTCATCATTGAATCTATTATTCAACTCTTCCAATTGAAAATCTATTGTAGAGTTGAATATATCAAAGTGATAATGATGCTCAAATGTAATAGAATCTCGTTGTTGGCAAGAACGACCTCTAGCTCCTCTGTAAAAAGCATTCATATCGGGCATATCAATGTCATACTTTTTGCAAACCGATTCCACATAACTAAGAATACCACCAAAGCCATCATCTCTTAAAGTTTGAAGCAATATTTTAGTAGAGGATACTAGATCCATTGCATTCAAGATATCCAAAGATTTTTGTTGTAAGGCCCGACAAAGCAAGTTTGTAATCCCTATGACTTTATGCATCAAGTACAATATGAATATGAAATCAAATGACTTCATCACAAGCAAAGAACTAGCTGCTTCTCCACGCATAGAATTGGAGGATCCGTCATTTACCATGCTTTCAAGTACTTTAATAGTTGCTTGATACATATCAATTAGGCTGCAAATAGAATCAAAATGAGAGCTCCATCGAGTACTTCCAGCCCTTTGCAAACTACCAATCTGATTAGCCCCTCTACTAGTATCACGTTCACCACTAGCCACCATATGTGCAATCTCAATAGCTTGAGAAGATTGTAACTCGGTATGACGCTTAGGAGAAGCACTAACAAGATTGACAATGGTAGTCAATTTCGAAAAGAATAGCCAAATTGAAGTCTCATTACTAGCCGCTGCAACTAGAGCAAGTTGTAGTCTGTGTGCAAAACAATGAACAAAATATGCGTATTGACAATCTCTAAGAAACAAAGCCTGTAATCCATTCCATGCTCCACGCATATTGCTAGCACCGTCATATCCTTGTCCTCGCATATTATGGATATGTAAGTCATATCGATCAAGTACATCAGATATTTGTTTCTTCAGGGTTGAAGCAATGGTGTCCCCAACATGCACAATCTCAAAGAATCGCTCCTTCAGAATACCATGAACATCAACAAATCTTAGAACAATAGCCATCTGCTCTCTGTTAGACGCATCTCTGGCTTCATCAACCAAAATACAAAACTTTGCATCCCCAACTTCTTCACGAATTTTACTTCTCACCCGGTTGGCCATGATATGCAAAATCTCTTTTTGAATTGTCGGTGAAGTATACTGTGCATTCTTCGGAGCTTTCTCCAATACAACATCATCAATGTTGACATTCAAACTCCCCATTAATTTTATCATCTCTATGAAGTTCCCACGATTATTAGAAGTCAGTGACTCATCATGACCTCTGAATGCACATGCTTGCAAACTGAGCCACCGAATACTCTCAATTGTCGTCTTGAGCCGTAATCGATTCTTCAAAACTTCTTCAGAAGACTGTGCATTAATCACTTTATCAATATGTTGAGTAACATTTGATAAACCTTCCATGGCTTTCACAGAATATCTATGGGTGGATGTAGCACCTCCCATATGTGTCAAAAAAGCACATCGAGTCCCCTCATTAACTCTATTCCAATTTTTAAATCCATTGACAGTCAATGTGCAATGGAGAGCATTATCACTTTCAAAAAGATAACATGGAAAATAAAATGTTGAATCCTTTGCAGGAGAGTACTCCAACCAAGGAAATTGTTGGAACCAAGAGTATTGAAATCGACGAGACTGTTTTCCGAACTCAGACGGTGGAAATACTGCCAATTTCGGCTGATATGGACCCATTTTGATATACGCCCGTCTGATCTCATCCCTATGATTAACAGGATGCCCGCGTATCGGAATTCGTAAACCTGGATCTCGTTCAAGAGATTTTAAATCAACTGTAACCTCATCCCTATGATCAACACTTGGGGTTGAAACATTAACATTCAAAGCCGGGAGAAGACTGTCACTTCCTGATGTTTCACCCCTTGGTTTAAAGAATGAAAATAGGGTTTTCTTTCTCTTGTTTCCTTCATTTTCCATTATATTCCAAAAACTGAAAAACCTATAGTGAATTAAGATGAAAACATGAAACCAAACACCAAAAATTTGGGTTTAGGGTTTTACAAAATTTTAATTTGAAGTTCCAAGGGGCAAGGACCAAGGAGGAGATGGTGATTTTAATTTGAAATTTGGGGTTAGGGTTTTACCAAAGCCAAGCGGCCGAGCCGAGCCGAGCTGTGCGGGTGCGGCTGTGCCGAGTGCCGAGAGAGAGAGAGGACGTTGTGCCAAGTGCTTTCCCTTTCCCTTTCCTGTGCCGTCGTGCCGAGTGCCCCTGGTCGAGAGAGAGTGGCGAGTGGCGAGTCTGGGCCTCTGGCGATTGCTATTTCTCTGTTTCTGCTCTTTCTTTCCTTTCCTTTCCTTTCCTTTCCTTTCCCTTTCCCTTTCCCGATTGTGTGCAGTTGCTGCTCTTTCTTTCCTTTCCTTTCCTTTCCCTTTCCCGATTGCTATTTCTCTGTTTCTTTCCTTTTCAGTGGACTGGGCTGCTCTTCCTTTTCAGTGGACTGGGCTGAACTACAGGCCTAGAAAAAAAAAATTCTCTTTTTTTTTTTTTTTGCACTGGGCTACAGCCCAGTGCAGTGGCCATGTACCTCCGCCCCTGTGTGTGTGTATAAAAGGAATGCCATTCTCAATGACATGTCAAGCAAAGAATGATCATGATATCTTTGCATGTATGTAGAGATTATTGCTCTTAATATATTACATACTTTTTAACTCAATTAAACCTTCGCGGAATAAAGCAAATACGCTTCTTTACTTTCATCTTAGTCCTAGCTATTGAAGAAATCTCGTAAAAGTGCCAACCTTCAAATGTTGGAAGTAGAAATCTTTTTTCAAGTAGTTCGGAGTATTCGTAAATGGAGGTACGAACAAAAGGTTAAGAAAAAAAATAATTTGTGTAAATTAAATTTAAAAAAGAAGAAGTGTAAACAAGATGTCACTCATAGATCACCGGTTTTTATTTACTTTGAACCTGTTATAACTAGACAAGCAAGGTTAATAGTGTAAGAAATGCAAGTCTGCCATCAATCGATAGAGAACTTCCTCCTTCTCTTATGTATGATCCGTACCCCATCCATATGAGGCAGACAAGAAAGAGATTATTAGTTTTCTTGCTCCCGCTTGCTCATCTTTTTAGGTCACATTCTTAGCCCACGCACCGGTCTTCAACTATCTTTGCTTGTTGACAAATGGACAAAGAAGTCCCTATCCATATCAAAATTATGTAAAGATAACCCTTTTTTTATCAATCAAATTATCTAATGATTGAGGTCTTGTATGCTGAGATTGGAAAATAATGATTTAATTTTATTAAATAAAGATTATACATTTATAATATGAGATTGAGTAGATTTCTCAAATATTCTAAATCTAAGCTAATTACCTAATCTATGAAGATTACTATAAATAGGAAGCTAGGTAGATAATTTCATAAACGGAAATATCCAATTAAGGAATTAATAAATTAATTCTTCTAATAAGATAATTTTATAAACCGAAATATCCAATTAAGGAATTAATTCCTCTAATATGCCCCCTCAAGATGAAGCTCCTGTGGAGAGTCCAATCTTGGTCTTCAAAAGTTGAAAGCGACTGTGCAGAAGGGTCTTGGTCAATACAACAACTAGCTGATCTTCTGATGACACAGGCGACACGTGAAGATCCACTTTGTACTTGATCGCAAATAAAATGATGATCGCAAATAAAATGAGAATCAATCGTAACATACTTCATGTGTGAATGGAAGACATGATTGGAACAGAGATGAGTTGCACCAACATTGTCACAATAGATAACCAGAGCAGTAGGAATACAAATGCCAAGCTTAGTTAGGAGAGAACAAATATAACATAACTCAGCAGTTGTAGCAACAACAGAACGATATTCAACTTCAGTTGAGAAGAGTGCAATCGTGCATTATTTCTTGGAGGGCCAGGATATTAGATTGCGACCAAGATAAACAATATAAGCACTGGTGGAGGTATAGTCATCCTTATTACTTGCCCAATCAGCATATAAAAAGGCATGAAGAGATATAGATGGGTGACGGTGCAAGACAAGACCATGATCAACGGTCCCAGAAAGATAGCAAAGCAAGCGCTTGACAGCATTCCAATGATCAGTAGTAGGTCGATGCATGAATTAAGGCAGATTATTAACAACATATGTAATATCAAGGCGAGTGAGACACAAGTATTAGAGACTACCAATAACTGTTTTGTATTCCAAAAGATCCGACAATGCAGTTCGGGAAAGAATTATAAGTTTTGGTTCAGTGACAAGTGGAGTGGTGACAGTTTTGGCCCCAATCATATTTGTACGAACAAGAATATATGTGATATACTTCCGCTAAGAGAGAAGTAAACCATTAAAAGTGGTGACAACTTCAACACCAAGAAAGTAAGCCAAATTACCAAGATCTTTGATAAAAAATATTTCTTCCAAGAAAATTAATAAACTGTTGCACTATTGTGGCATTGCATCCAGTAATAATTATGTCATCAACATACACAAGGAGATAGATAAGAATATTGTTATTATTGAAGACAAATGGTGATGTATCTCCATGAGAGTTTTTAAAACCCGAGGCTATACAAAATTATCTTAACCCATAGTACTAAGCTCGGAGTGCTTTTGTTTGAGACCGTATATAGCCTTGCATGACTTGCAGACACGTATGGGATTATCAAAATCAAGAAAATCTGGTGGTTGTGACATAAAAACATCTTCAGAGACCTTGTAGAAAGGCATTATTGAAATCAAGTTGACGAAGAGACTACCCACGACTAACAACAAGAGTAAGAACCAAGAGAATAGTGGTAGGTTTGACAACCAGACTAAATGTGTCATGATAATCAACACCAGAACGCTGATGGAACCCTTTAACAACTCGTCGCACTTTGTACCTGTCAATAGAGCCATCAGGTAAACGCTTAATTCTGAAAATCTATTTACAACCAACAAGATTTTGCATTAAATCAGAGGGTTATGTTTCTATGTTCTATTTCGCACAAGAGCATCATACTCCTTGGACATAGTCTGACGCTAGTTTGTATCTTTAAGTGCTTGAGTCACTGTGTGCAGCTTAGGTGGATAGTTTGAGGTGAGAGTAGTGGTAAGATCAAGTTTTTGGACTTGTTTATGGATATTATTTTTAGCTCGAGTGGTCATGGTGTGGGTATTTGTGGGTGGGTTTGGAGAATGGAGTTCTAGAAAGAGTAGTAAAGAAGGAGAGAGTGGGTTATATGGGGGATTGATGGTGTAGATAGATTGTTCCGATTGATCGAAATGTAAGGCTCGGTCGACTAAAGATTGACAGTTAGATGGATCTAAGACCGAGGGCAAGGCAGATGAGGGCGTGTTGAGTAACACCATCATATATGAAAAGAAATATCGTAGATGAAAACCAATTTGAATGTATTTTTGGACTTGGACGACTGAGATAAGTTTGAATGGATTTGAATGGAATATATTCCATAAATTTGACATGACAGGATGTATAGATTTTGGAAGTAGAATGATCAAGACAAAGATATGTACTTTGGGTCAGGGAATACCCAACAAACACACAAGGGATGGATCGAGACTCAAGTTTGTGACTAGAATATGGACGAAGCCATAGATAACATGAACAACCAAAGATATGGAGCTTTGTGTAATTTGGAGGAGAGCAAAAAAGGGACTCATAAGGAGAGAAAGAGAAAGTGTAGGTATACACATGTGATTAATGAGATTAATAATGGTTGTAAAGGCATAGTTCCAATATATGAGCGAAAGTGAGGTGTGAGTAGAGAAAGACCAGTTTCAACAATATGTTGATGTCGACGTTCAGAGAGACCATTATGTTCAGGTGTATGTGGAGGAGAGGTAAGATGGAAGTTTTCATAAAGAAATAAAAATTGATCTAAGGCTTGATATTTTCCACCATTGTGGGAGTAAAGGGTGAATATGAAGTATTTGAAGTAATTTTTTTACTTGTGCTTTAAAACAAAAAAAATATCACGGACATAAAATTTCTTCTTTAAGGGGTAATACTTTACATAACATGTAAAATGATCAACGAAAATAACATAATACTTGAAATCATCAACAAAATAAACGAGAGGGGTCCAAACATTAGGAATATGATTTGTAAAGGGTGAGATGAAACAATTATGGATATAAAAAAGCAAGCTTGTAACTTTTATTGTTGAGACATACATTATAATGAGAGATTTTGTGACATAGAATAAGGTAAAGAAAATGTTAACATAATATGCTGAAGAATATGTGATGATGGTTGACCTAATCTAGAGTGCCACTTGAACGAAGTGGTCTTGATATTGAAAAAGATAACAAACGGAGAAGACAATTTTGGCGATGAGGTTGGCCACTCATAAATGCCACCTTTAATTTTACCCGTCAAAAGGATTGTCCCCGTGCCGAGGTCCTTCACATGAAAAATAGTAGATAAAAATTCAATAGAAACTTGATTTGTATAAAAAAATTGATAGACAAAAATAAGATTCATTTTTATGTTGGGCACACAAAGGACATTGTGTAAATTAAAAGTATGAATACGGGTAGGAAGAGTAGTGGAACCGGTATGGGTAATGAGAAGACCCGAGTCATCACTGGTCAAAACGTCGTCACACCCTGCATAAAGAGTATGAAGCAAAAAATTATTCAAGTCCGCGGTGACTGGTGCGACGCCCCACTATCAAGTAGCCATGTGGGACTGCCGGTGGTCTCAAGTGATGCAAAGTGTGCATGCAGTTGCCATGGAGAAGCATAACCTGACATCTATGAACTTGTTGCAAATATTGCCGATAATGATTGGGCAGTGACAAGTCAAAAAAGGGAACATTGCTTTATAGTGTGTCGTTGAGTACCACATCCTTGGCAATTGTCACGCCCCAGTCCCAAATTACCGAGGGACTGGACACGTGGCAATGGCCAGCAGCATGTACCGATGGACAAACCCAAGTTAATGGATCCATTGGACATACTTAAGCTGTATAACATCAGTCAGGGTTTACTAATCTCATCCACAAATATATGATAGCAACATCATCAAATGAAATATCTAAACAACAACCAGGCAAGGTAAATAAATCGGAGAACAATCCGATATTAAGTCTGTTACATAAGTTCTCAAAGACAGGAAAATAAAGAGTTCAATTAAACAGGAAATAGAGAGTTTAATGAAACAGGAAAATAAAGACTAAATGACTGAGCATGGTGAAGCAGTTGTTCAGGAGAAGTCCTCAGCGGTCACCTCGTCCTCAGGTTCAGGTACTGCTCCGAGTAGTGCCCCTGTTCCGTACACCTCAGGGTAGCTCTCGTCTGCTATAACTGGAGAACAAAACCAGGTCCTCAGAGGGACGTAACAAGGTACAGAAGAATACGAGCCATAATACAGTGAATGAGCATGCAAGTCAACCAAAATGTTAAACACAAGAGAAGCACAAGAAATTAATAAGTTTAAGACAGTGGTATGCCGATGTTACTATCAAACAAATCCAGTTAAATAATTAAAACCAGCTAAGTGATCATGCAAGTGAGAGTTATTATTCATACTCAGGCTAAGACTACTACAGGATCAGTGATAAGAAACCATAGCAGTGATTCTCGAAGGGCCAGTACAGGTGCCAAAGCTCTGTGCCAGAGACTAGGACACTTCCAGATAACCAGATATATATATAATACAATCAGCCTTGATATGGTAATACTCTCCCCACCCAATGAATCTCACGTCACAGATCTCAATGTTCATGTTACGCAAGATTAGAACTAATGCAGTCAGTCATTTATTAAGAAAATAAGCTTAAATCATGAAATCTATATCCTATTATGAAACTCCTTGAAAATCAGGAAGATTCTATATCATGCTTTGTGTCAAGTGTCCTGGGTATAAAGTACTGGATAGGGCAAGTACAACAGTCACAGAATTTAAGGCAAGAGAATCAAAATGAATCAATAAACTGCATTTATGGCAAGGTACACTTGCCTGGATTTTCGGTTCCAAATGTTGCTCTGGCTTCAGCTGGATTTCCAAGCAGTACTCCGGTTGCTGAAATAGATATCACCATCAGGTCCAGAACACTTCAATCAGCTAGGAACGCCTGTCCTTGAGTCTAATTTGGAGACAAGGGCAAAAACGTCATTTTCGGGTCAAGGCGGGGTCCAGAGGTGGGCCGCTTTGCACCGAAAACCGAGTCAGGGTCAAAGGTCTCAAAAACAGTCCAACTTAGTGTCAACAGGTCAGGAACGATGATACGAACCCAACGGAACTTCCAGAATTGGATTCCGATGAGCCGTTCTCAAAATCGCCCGTCGGGTGGAGCCTGTGGGGCCCACGACACACGATTTTGTCAACGTTCTCAGAATCGAACCAAACTTGACCCACAGGACCAGCGTATTGCTACGAGTCCGATGGCGCAAGTTTCATCTCGATCTGACTTGTGTACACTAAATTACAGCGAGAAACAGAAAGTACGGATACGGGGCGTTGTCCGCGGATACGCACTGATTACGGTGTGCACGCACATCCGAATCAGCTTCTGCGAAAGCCCGCACGTCCGTATCTACGATGCTCACGTGTCGGTGAAGACCGCACGTGACCAAGTCGTCCCGTTTGGCGGGGCGTACTCGATTCCGGGGTGAAACAGGGTCTGGTTTTCCTGTTTTTGGATCGCGGTGTGCGATCACCACAGGACGTGATGCCCCGAGCGGTTTGTCCGGGCACCGAGAGGGTCATACAGGCTTCGTAACACAATTTACGGAACTGAATTCCGAGCTACGAGTCAAAAGTTACGGTTACCTGAAGTGGGTCTTGAAAAACCGAGTCCTCGTGTCCTGTGCACTGTGTCCGACACTGTTCAAAATTAGGGTTAGGGTTTTCTCGTGTCCGGGTCTTCTGTGTCCTGCTGTGTCCGATTCGTGTCCAGCTTAGGGCTTCTGCAGCGGAGGGCGGCGGCCTGGCTCGGCGGCTCTCGAACGGCCGGACGGCGTCGCATGGAAGGCTGGACGGCGACTGGGTCTGCTGCGGGGTCTGAGGAGCCGGAGGCAGTGGAGGAAAGGGAGGAGGAGGGAGGTGGCTGCGGCGCTGGCGAGGTGGGCTGGGCAGCAGGGCGGTGGCGGCGTCGCGGCGAGGTGTCTGCGGGGGATGACACGGCGGAGGGAGGCGTCGGAGCTAGGGCACGGTGGGGGAGGATTGGCCGAAGAGGCGGGTTTAGGGCTTTATATAGCCGTCGAGGGAGGTGGAGAGGCGGCGTCCGGTGAGCGGGGAGAGGAAGCGGAGCGTCTCTGGCAGTTGCAGGTAGGGGAAGCGGGGCAGTCGGCCGGCGGCGGGCATTTCCGGCGGCGGAAACCGAGAAGTCGGGGTCGGTTCGGCTGAATGGGGAAGATGAGATAGCGGGTCGGGTTTGATGGCGGGTCGGGTCGGGTCTACGGATCCGGCCCGATCCGAAATAAAAATGCGGGTCGGGTTCGGGCTATCGGGTTCGGGTCTGGGTTAGACCCGGATCCGACCCGATTGGGTTTAAAAATAAACCCGGTCCGGTTCAGTTTTGGTTTGGTTCGGTTCAGTTAAATAAACCCGGTTTATTTGGGTTTTAAATTGATTTAATATTTAATTAGTATTTAGGGCTTTAAAAATTCATCCGGGGTCCAATAAATTCCCGGAAAATTACCCTATGTCTAGATTTTCATTTTACACCATAAAATATTATTTTCATAATATTTTAATACCATTTATTATCAATTAAAAATCCTTCAATAATTAAAACACCTTAATTTAATTCCAGAAAAATATCAGAAAAATTACAGTAAATTGGGGAAAATTCCATATTATCAAATTTTGAATATCAGGGGGATTACAATATACCCCCCTTAAGAGGATTGCGTCCTCGCAATCAAAGATTAACCGGTCAACAGAGATGACACGGTTGCAAAATCAGAAAAATCAAGATTGAGAGTGACACCTAGGAAAAATTATTTTCCCCAAGCATTAAAAGTTATGCAATTTCCCAAATGTGGGAAATCTAGAAAATTACAGTTTTAGAAAACTAGGTTATTTTTCAAAACATATCAGATTAACATTTATGAAACATTCTGAATTATTGGCAAGTTCAGAATCACTAGATTAACACTAAGTTATCAATTATTAACAGGTTAAAATTATTAGGTTAAGTTATCAGGTCAAGTCTGGGGTCACGAACCAGCAGACACGATCTACAGAAATGCTAGAAACGAAACAACTACAAAGACTTACTCGCATTAGCAACTCCACGGTTCTGCACGTCTCCCACAGTCATTGCGAAAACTTGGCCACGTCCTTGAAGTGGTGCTCTTAGCTGTTGCTGGGGTTGCTGGTAGGGTGCTGCTTGATGTGCCAAGGGTGGCCTTGGTTGTTGTCCTCCTGGTGCTGGTAGAGCTTGTTGGTTCGCCCTTGGTGCTTCCCTACGATCAGGGCAGTCCTTCACTGCATGCTGTCTGGATCCGCAACCTAAGCACAGTCCGTGCTTACGTCTACACTCCTTCTCAACATGGCCTATTTTGCCGCAGTAATAACAAGTAGGAAGAGCCAGGGTTTTGGATGCAGATCCCTGTGGTGCTTGATGCAGATGAGGTTTCTTGGCAGCTTCTCCATTGTTTGCTCTGGCTGGTACTGATGTGGAAGGCCTCTTCAGACTGGTTTCTCTCCTGGTGACGCGCTCCATGCGTCGAGCTGCAGCAAGGACGTCCGTGTACGAAGTTGGTGCGACAGATCCAATCAGTTTCTGCAGTTCGATATTGAGTCCGTCGAAAAACTTCTCGGCCTTCTCTACTTCTGTCGGGATCAAGGTAGGAGCAAAGCGACTCAGACGAATGAACTCGGCGTTGTATTCTTCCACCGTCATAGCATCCTGAGTGAGGCGGTTGAACTTGTCCCTCAGTTCTGATCGAGCGATAGCCGGTATGTACATCTCCTGGAAGAGTCTGGAGAACTCTTCCCAAGTAACTCGGTCTGGTCCGAGCCTGGTCTCTTCGGATAGCCACCAGTGATGAGCATTGTCCGTCAATTGCATTCTGACGGCAGTCATCCAACGATCTTGGGGAAGCTCAGCTGCTTCTAATTGATGCCGAATATTGGTGAGCCATTCATGCACTTCTGTTGGTCCCTCCTTGCCAGAGAAAGTACGGGGCTTCAGTTGGCGGAAGTCTGTGATAGAGCCCGTCGGATGTCGTCTAGCTGGTAGGTTGGCCTGCTCTAGTGCATTTACTAGACTGTTCCTCAAGTACTCAGCTTCGCGACGTTGGGCTTCAGTTTGGACTTGTTGCTGAGCTTGCATCATTGCGAAGAATATCTGGAACATCTGCTGTCCATCCATTGCTTGGCCTGGTGGGAAGACAGGCATCTGAGGAGTGAACTGGGGCGGAGGTGGAATATCATCACGCCGAAATCTAGATGATTGCGGATCTGCTTGTCTGCTTCGGTGAGTAGAGGGATCTCCACTCAACAGCGTCACTTCATCTTCTCCGTAAGTGACTTCAGCACCTACCGGTGTTCTTGCTGGTGTTCCGTCATTTGTTTGTGAATCCATTTCTCTGCATCAAAATAAACTATAAGAGGCGCACAGGAATCAAGGCAAGATGCAAATTCAAAAATGAATACGATACAGATATCAAGAACGTTTGCAAGCAAGTGGATGAGATCCTAAAAACTTATCTTATTCTTATTGCAGGCCTGTTCGGTCCCTAAGTTGAAACCGAACAATTTAGTCGTTGACCTGCATGGGCCACCACAAAAACCATGTCACGCCCCAGTCCCAAATTACCGAGGGACTGGACACGTGGCAATGGCCAGCAGCATGTACCGATGGACAAACCCAAGTTAATGGATCCATCGGACATACTTAAGCTGTATAACATCAGTCAGGGTTTACTAATCTCATCCACAAATATATGATAGCAACATCATCAAATGAAATATCTAAACAACAACCAGGCAAAGTAAATAAATCGGAGAATAATCCGATATTAAGTCTGTTACATAAGTTCTCAAAGACAGGAAAATAAAGAGTTCAATTAAACAGGAAATAGAGAGTTTAATGAAACAGAAAAATAAAGACTAAATGACTGAGCATGGTGAAGCAGTTGTTCAGGAGAAGTCCTCAGCGGTCACCTCGTCCTCAGGTTCAGGTACTGCTCCGAGTAGTGCCCCTGTTCCGTACACCTCAGGGTAGCTCTCGTCTGCTATAACTGGAGAACAAAACCAGGTCCTCAGAGGGACGTAACAAGGTACAGAAGAATACGAGCCATAATACAGTGAATGAGCATGCAAGTCAACCAAAATGTTAAACACAAGAGAAGCACAAGAAATTAATAAGTTTAAGACAGTGGTATGCCGATGTTACTATCAAACAAATCCAGTTAAATAATTAAAACCAGCTAAGTGATCATGCAAGTGAGAGTTATTATTCATACTCAGGCTGAGACTACTACAGGATCAGTGATAAGAAACCATAGCAGTGATTCTCGAAGGGCCAGTACAGGTGCCAAAGCTCTGTGCCAGAGACTAGGACACTTCCAGATAACCAGATATATATATAATACAATCAGCCTTGATATGGTAATACTCTCCCCACCCAATGAATCTCACGTCACAGATCTCAATGTTCATGTTACGCAAGATTAGAACTAATGCAGTCAGTCATTTATTAAGAAAATAAGCTTAAATCATGAAATCTATATCCTATTATGAAACTCCTTGAAAATCAGGAAGATTCTATATCATGCTTTGTGTCAAGTGTCCTGGGTATAAAGTACTGGATAGGGCAAGTACAACAGTCACAGAATTTAAGGCAAGAGAATCAAAATGAATCAATAAACTGCATTTATGGCAAGGTACACTTGCCTGGATTTTCGGTTCCAAATGTTGCTCTGGCTTCAGCTGGATTTCCAAGCAGTACTCCGGTTGCTGAAATAGACATCACCATCAGGTCCAGAACACTTCAATCAGCTAGGAACGCCTGTCCTTGAGTCCAATTTGGAGACAAGGGCAAAAACGTTATTTTCGGGTCAAGGCGGGGTCCAGAGGTGGGCCGCTTTGCACCGAAAACCGAGTCAGGGTCAAAGGTCTCAAAAACAGTCCAACTTAGTGTCAACAGGTCAGGAACGATGATACGAACCCAACGGAACTTCCAGAATTGGATTCCGATGAGCCGTTCTCAAAATCGCCCGTCGGGTGGAGCCTGTGGGGCCCACGACACACGATTTTGTCAACGTTCTCAGAATCGAACCAAACTTGACCCACAGGACCAGCGTATTGCTACGAGTCCGATGGCGCAAGTTTCGTCTCGATCTGACTTGTGTACACTAAATTACAGCGAGAAACAGAAAGTACGGATACGGGGCGTTGTCCGCGGATACGCACTGATTCCGGTGTGCACGCACATCCGAATCAGCTTCTGCGAAAGCCCGCACGTCCGTATCTACGATGCTCACGTGTCGGTGAAGACCGCACGTGACCAAGTCGTCCCGTTTGGCGGGGCGTACTCGATTCCGGGGTGAAACAGGGTCTGGTTTTCCTGTTTTTGGATCGCGGTGTGCGATCACCACAGGACGCGATGCCCCGAGCGGTTTGTCCGGGCACCGAGAGGGTCATACAGGCTTCGCAACACAATTTACGGAACTGAATTCCGAGCTACGAGTCAAAAGTTACGGTTACCTGAAGTGGGTCTTGAAAAACCAAGTCCTCGTGTCCTGTGCACTGTGTCCGACACTGTTCAAAATTAGGGTTAGGGTTTTCTCGTGTCCGGGTCTTCTGTGTCCTGCTGTGTCCGATTCGTGTCCAGCTTAGGGCTTCTGCAGCGGAGGGCGGCGGCCTGGCTCGGCGGCTCTCGAACGGCCGGACGGCGTCGCATGGAAGGCTGGACGGCGGCTGGGTCTGCTGCGGGGTCTGAGGAGCCGGAGGCAGTGGAGAAAAGGGAGGAGGAGGGAGGTGGCTGCGGCGCTGGCGAGGTGGGCTGGGCAGCAGGGCGGTGGCGGCGTCGCGGTGAGGTGTCTGCGGGGGATGACACGGCGGAGGGAGGCGTCGGAGCTAGGGCACGGTGGGGGAGGATTGGCCGAAGAGGC
Organism: Iris macrosiphon; assembly: GCA_036927795.1. Classification (NCBI taxonomy): domain Eukaryota; kingdom Viridiplantae; phylum Streptophyta; class Magnoliopsida; order Asparagales; family Iridaceae; genus Iris; species Iris macrosiphon. The sequence goes on from JAYESA010000014.1 coordinate 108,801,446, forward strand.
GGGTTTAGGGCTTTATATAGCCGTCGAGGGAGGTGGAGAGGCGGCGTCCGGTGAGCGGGGAGAGAAAGCGGAGCGTCTCTGGCGGTTGCAGGTAGGGGAAGCGGGGCAGTCGGCCGGCGGCGGGCGTTTCCGGCGGCGGAAACCGAGAAGTCGGGGTCGGTTCGGCTGAATGGGGAAGATGAGATAGCGGGTCGGGTTTGATGGCGGGTCGGGTCGGGTCTACGGATCCGGCCCGATCCGAAATAAAAATGCGGGTCGGGTTCGGACTATCGGGTTCGGGTCTGGGTTAGACCCGGATCCGACCCGATTGGGTTTAAAAATAAACCCGGTCCGGTTCAGTTTTGGTTTGGTTCGGTTCAGTTAAATAAACCCGGTTTATTTGGGTTTTAAATTGATTTAATATTTAATTAGTATTTAGGGCTTTAAAAATTCATCCGGGGTCCAATAAATTCCCGGAAAATTACCCTATGTCTAGATTTTCATTTTACACCATAAAATATTATTTTCATAATATTTTAATACCATTTATTATCAATTAAAAATCCTTTAATAATTAAAACACCTTAATTTAATTCCAGAAAAATATCAGAAAAATTACAGTAAATTGGGGAAAATTCCATATTATCAAATTTTGAAAATCAGGGGGATTACAGCAATACCCAAGATATGGACGTGGTGGTGTTCAATCATTACGAGGAGCATTGGAAGATGAAGAGGTGTCTTCGGAAGCCATTACGAGAGAAAGAAAGAGAGGGTGGAGGAAAGAGGTCAGGAGCGTAGCTCTGATACCATATTGAGATTCGAAAATAATAACTTAAATTTATTACATAAATATTAACTATATATACTCTTACAAGATGAGATTGAGTATATTTCTCACATATTATAAATCTAGCTAATTATCTAATCTTTGTACATTGAGTAGATTTATCAAATATTCTAAATCTAGCTAATTATTTTATTTATGAAATTTGTTGTCAATTCAAATTATATACAATTCTAAATAGAAAATTAGCTAGATAATTTCATAAACACCCAATAAAAATTTAATAAATTAATTTCTCCAATATTGTAATCATAGGAAAAGAAAAACTGGGTCCTCCAATAGATCAAAAGACTATAAAACTCTTAGTTTCGAGGGATTGTTTGTAAAATTAGGATGTTTTGTTTCAGTGCTAGCAAGCCATACAAGAAAATTATTTCATACAGTGGCATTACTCAAATGAATCCATTCTTACATGTAATTTTCAACTCTCAAAACTATTTGAAATAAGTGATTAAGGACTCAATTATTTAAAAGCTCGAACTATCAACGTTGTGGCCCAACAATTATTATTTGGTCTAATATATATAGTTTGTATATCGTTCGAAGAGGAGAACAAGCTTAACCGAACGTGTGTGTGTTGATTCTCTCAACCATTTGCCTAGTGCAGAACTCCTGAAGCTTTGCTCCTCCAAGCTCCCAATCATATCTAGGCTATACTCTAAACGTGATCCTCGTAGAAAACGCTGTTATATTAAGTATATACGACTCTAATCTGATGCTTCTAACTTGTTGATATTCTAATAATAATTTCTTGAGCCAACTTGCATTATGGATCATATTTCGTTATAGAGGAGAATGTCCGAGTTGAAAAGCGTGTATCTTGAGCAAAAGAAGAAGAAGAAGAAGAAGAAGAAGAATATCTTACTATACTTTGTAGGAAACTACCAAAATTACTAAAGTTATCGAACCAACTGGTCGCGCGCAATGAAGCTTTTTCGATGAACTAGGAGTACGTTTAAAGTGGCCACCATTGAAAAATAACTACTCAAAGTGTCATATATATATATATATATATATATATATATATATATATATATATATATATATATATCCATATTTGTGATTAGAAGGTTCCTATTGAAAACACATTGGGATGACCAATTTGCGCTACTTGTGATCTTTTTTGTGGGAACCGCATTTAATTATTTGGCAGTTCTATGAGATACGAGCTTATGGAGACTCAGAACCATCTTAATATGCCTATTTGGCATGATTATATTATTAATGTTAATAGAAATTTAGTAGAATACTTGGCTTATTTATTATTAATGTAGAGCTACATATATATAGGAGAGGCTAACCCCTCTCTACTACTCTACTCCATGTGAGACTAAAATACCCTTTAATACTCTCAACACTTCCCCTTAAGATGGGCGATAGATATTAATCTTTTCCATCTTATCACATAGTTTAGAAAGACTCAATGAATTAAGACCCTTAGTAAGACAATCTGCGACTTGCTCTTCTGAACGAACATGATCGAGCTTTAATATCTCTTTCTCTAGCTTCTCTTTGATAAAGAATTAATCGATTTCGATGTGCTTTGTTCTGTCATGCTGAACTAGATTGTTAGCTATACTTAGTGATGCTTGACTGTCACTCATAAGGCGCAATGGTGTTACCTGGTCTAGCTTCAACTCTGTCAGCAGTACTTTTACCCACAATAACTCTGACACTCCCAAAGCTATAGCTCTATATTTTGATTCAGCAATCGATCATGCTACCACAGACTATTTTTTGCTTCTCCATGAGACTAGTTACTATCACACCCCGGTTCCCATAATACGAAATTCGGGTACAATAATACATCCCAGGCTAAGCACCCGTATAATATTATCGGTATCATACCCGTGATTGTCGTCTGTATTTTCTAGGATAAGTACAGGACAATAAGGTTACAGTCTAAAACATCCATATTTATACATTTTAATATTTACATTATCAAGTCTTTTCTCAAAAAGTTTAATATACATATTCAGTCACAAAAGTTCTTGAACTGATTTATCCTCAAAGTTATCTTTTATTATCTATCGACCTTGTCGACACTAAAAAGAGATAGTGCTTCTTCTTTATTTTTGTCAGTTCCTAGTGAACAAAAAAACTAGATCGTCAGAACGACTAGCAAGCCCTTATATCAAAGACGGACATAAAGATAAAATAAAGGTGATGTTGTAAGGAAGGTTAATGAATGAATAACAATAAAGAAATTTTGAGAAATATTATTTTTCTAAAGAAATTTATAGTGTAAACTTGAAATATGAGTTTTATAACTCTAATTAATCCTATACTATAAAGTGTCCAATCACAAGTCACAACCATAACTCATAGTACAATTATTCCTATATGCAGATGCAAATTTTAGAGAACGCTTTCGGATCACCATCAACACCTATTGTCCCAACAATAATCCTATTTACCCGGTATCAGGCAATTTCCTGGCGGATGGTGCTTAGATTCCAATCCCCACAGATGTTTTGATAGCAAAGTGTCAACAATATTAACATTGAATCACATAAAAATACGACAAGCACATGATATAACAATTGTCGAATTATTCATTATTTTAGAAAATTCGGATCATGTGATAATAAAATTAATTGTCGAATATCTTTAACTTTTCCAAGAATTCGGAACATAGGTCAAACATTGGACATATACAATTATCGAATTCGATCTCTTTTGAAATTCGGATCCAATGGGAAATAAGTGAGCTAAGCCTCACTGCGGTCATCGTATGGCCATAGATATGTCGGAAGTTACTGATCAGTTTTTAAAAATAAATATTGCTAAGAGTTCGACGGGGTGATCCAAATATTCTCTCCTATCCCAATGCAATCTATAGAAATTAAATCCATTTCTAATGTAACAATCAAATTAAGTTGAATTAAAGAAAATCTTGCTTTGCATTCTCGGTTTGTGTGTCAGAGATAGCGCATTTGCGAGAATTTCACATTTTAATAAATTGTTCCGTCTTTCGCGGAGACGTCAAATATCCAATAAAATTTTGTTTTTTGTGTACTCGATGTATCACGCTTAACGGTACTATTCCAAATAGTAGGAAATTTTCTAAAAATATGGAAATCATATTCCTCACCTTAGAATATGTATAACAATGATAATTTTGTTGCTCTTTCGTGCATGTGCAAAAGTTTTCTACGTATCCTAAATTTAGATAAGTTCGTAATCTAAGAATTTTTAGGGTTTAATAAAAAATTATATTAGATAACAACCGATTATTCAAATTTTTCCGAAACGACTATCTTTAAAAATTCTTGAAAATTTCGGTAGTCTCCTTTATATTTTGGACTCCAAAATTTTCCAATTAAAAAAATAAAGATCCGGAGCAACCCTCCGTAGAATTCTTCGGGTACGCCGACCCCTTCGGTGGAGCAACTCTCAACATCGGTAAACACACGCAATTGATATATTTATATTTATATTTATATTTATATTTATATTTATATTTATATTTATATTCAAATCACCAATATAAGCTTTCTTACCAAGCAAGTATGCATAGCATAAATTTTATCAATTTGCAGTGATGAATAGTAGCAATTTGGCATAGCTCCGGTACTCCATCACTAACACAAGTAACTAGCATTTTTAATTAGTAACCATAAAAAAATGCAACTATAATTAAAAAACTTTATAATTTCCTATCCCATAATCTCCAAAATGCAACCTTTAAAAGGCTATAATTATAATAATTCTGAATTTAAAAGAATGGCCTAAGATTGGATCTGATGCGGTCGATATAGACTAGTATCAAGTACAAAAATCCTTTCTATGATTACTTATTTAATTTACTATATTTGGTATATAATTTTCCTTGCACTAGTACTAAGGATGTCTAATAATGCCCAAATACAGATCCGGACAACATCTATTTATTTGCTAAATTGATATTTCTTAGTAACCAAAGAGTCAACTATGCAACAATAGACTAGTTAACATAATCCCAAATCAACCGTTGCGTCCATAACGTATCATATTAAGTCTATGAATTTGTATGTATATCTACTTATAATTAGGAACCAATTTAGAATAACCCTTATACATCCTCATACTCAAGTAGGGGTTTTAACTTGTTTATAAGTTCCTACTTAAATACTTGAGCATACGTACTAATTTCAAAACCATAATATGCATCCATAAGTATTTAAATCTATATGGTTCCATATATATATATATATATATATATATATATATATATATTAAGTTTTAATATATATATATTAAGTTTTAAAATTAACATGCCATACGTGTATAACATGCAATATCAAATTGTTTCAAGTCATGATGATTCCAATTGTATCGGTGACACTCTTATAGGTATAATATACTCTGTCCTAGTCCAAGTATCTATGTTGTGTCCGTGTCCAATATGACACCCAAGCAATTATGTATCACCTTCCTTCATATATATAAATATTAAGAAATCAAAAGCACTTTAAGGAATGTGAATTTGGAAGAAAAATTTGGAAGAGGACTTAAACACTATGGGTGTATAATAGAATTTTTCTAAAATAGTAATTGGAAAGATAATATAGACAACCACTTAAAAAAACATAAACAAACTAAATGAAGAATTGAAAGTCAAGGAGGAGGGCTAGCCTAGTTTTGGTTCTTGATTAGAAGAGATCCTTGATTTTCTTACTTTCTTTCTAATTGATAGCATAAGACTCAAATTAACAACATATAATCAAAATAAATTCTCATTTATAATGAACTAATATAGATTCAAAAGATTGGGAGAATTATACCTAAAGAAGAAATGGAAGTGGTGGAGGTGGTCGACGAGAGCTGGGTTGTCGGCGCCGGCGGTCCCGTACTAGTAGCTGCGGCAGCAGCAATAGCCAAGCAGCGGCAACAGCAATTAGAGTGAGAGAGGAGGGAGATATGGAGAGATAAAGAGTGAGGGAGAGAAAGATGGGATGGAGAACGGAATCCTCCCCCCCATTCTCCATATACTCAGACCACTTTCCCCATTCCCATAAACCAAATAACCCATCATTATGCTTTGTGGGTGAGTCACCCTCTCTTTGCTCATCAAGTGACACATGGATGGTTGGTGGGATGGAAAATTATGCAATTGCAAAAAAATTTCTTAGGGTTCATTGCAAACCTTCTAAGTTTGGAAAAGTTCCATATTTTTCTTGAGGACAAATTTGCAAAGCAATGATAATAAGAGAAAAATATATAATAATAATAAATTTTAACTAAGTAATATTTATTTTAAGAAATATGTTTAGAATTAGGTTATGACAGTTACCCCTCCCCCCCACAAAGACACAATAACCTGATGTAGACCTTCTGTAGTCCATGGAGATTGCCCAATCTGCATCGTAGTACCCCTACTTGAACCAAAGCCCTCTTCTAGGAGCCCCTTTCAGATATCTCAGAATATGAAAAACTGCATCCATGTTGCCCTTCCTTGGATCATGCATGTAGCGACTCACTACACTCACATCAAATGAGATATCAGGGCGAGTGTGGCCTAGATAAATCAATTTTCCTACAAGTCTCTGATATCTCTCACGATCAACCAGCTCTTCTGCCTCTGACCTCAACTTATCTTTCTGATCGATTAAAGTGACTGTCGATCGGCATCATAGCATACCAGTTTCTGTGAGCAGATCTAGTACATACTTTCTCTGAGAGAGAACGATCCCATCTTTTCCTCGAACCACCTCGATCCCGAAAAAATATCTCATTATTTCCAAGTCCTTTACTTCAAATTTCTTGGCAAGTTTTGACTTTAGCTTGATAATCTCCTCCTCCTCATCACCTGTTATTACTATATCATCTACATAAACTGCAAGTATGGTAACATGGCATCTCGCATGTCAGAAGAAGACCGTGTGATCTACATTGGTCTGGCTATACCCCATGCCTGTGACAGACTTCCTGAATCTTTCAAACCAGGTCCGAGGAGATTTCTTGAGTCCATACAATAATTTTTTTTCTTCAGCTTGCACACCTTTCATGTTGACTAATTCATGCAAAAACCCGGGGGTGTCTACATGTATACTTTCTCTTGTAGATCTCAATAAAGAAAGGCATTATTCATATCCAATTAATGAAGTTGCCACCCATGGTTTGCTGTAAGAGAAATCTGGGTTCTTACAGTGCTCATCTTTGCTACTAGATCAAATATCTCATCATAGTCGATCCCTTAGGACTGAGTGAATCCCTTTGCAACCAATCTTGCCTTGTATCGCTCCACATTTCCTTCTGGCTTCTCCTTTATTGTGAAGATACATTTTCATCCAACTGTTTTTTTTTATTAGGTAATGGAACAAGTTTCTATGTCCTATTTCTTTTAAGTGCCCTAAGTTCCTCCAACATTGCAGCTTTCGACCTCAGATCTTCCTTATCATCCTACCAACACTTAAGAAAAGAGATAGTGTCTAACGATAAAATGAATGCTCCATAAGTAGAGAATAAATTATAGTAGAATAAAAAATAGACGATGTCATGTTCATAACCATAATGATTAAAGAATCTTTTCGCATTACTGAAAGAAGATCTCCTTAAGGGAATAAGAGAAGGACAAAGAGGAGAGATCATACCATCCAAATCAGAGAGATCCGCATAAGAATCAGAGGAATCCGGTATGGGAGGTGTACCTTCAGGAGTTAAGGCAGGGTTAGGCGGAGGATATAGCACAGTAGGGACAATAGGCACAGTAGTAGACTACTGCTTTCTCCTTTTTGTAGACTTGGAGCTCTGTAGATTTTCCTGTAGTTTGTTCCTCCTCCTGTACTGCAGCATTACTTTCTTCCTCCTCATTATGAGCTTTCTCGTCACTTTTCTCTCCCTCGCTATCTCCCCCTTGTTCCCTTGGACCAACTTCCTTTGTTTGGCTTGGAACTGACCCGACAATCACGCTTGGGCCCATCTCTCCCTCAGTCCTAACACCTTTTGTGTTAGGTGTGTCACCAAATATGGAGCCTTTACCTGAACCATTGTGGTAGTATAGTTCTATCTCTCTAAATATAACGTTCATGCTCATAAAAAGCCTTTGTTCCACAGGACTCTAGTAAGAGTACCCCTTCTGAGTCCTTGAGTAGCCAACAAAGACGCACTTTACTGCCTGAGGGTCCAACTTTCCTACTGCATGCCTATTATCCTTTACAAAGCAAACACATCCAAATACCTTTAGGAGAATAATGTACTTGTTCTTAACTGTAAGCATCTCAAATAGTATCTTTTATCCTAACATATGAGAGGGCATCATGTTGATGAGATATACAGCCATCAACACGGCATGCCCCCACAAGTATTTAGGGACATTAATAGTAAACATCATTGACCGTGGCACTTCTAACAGGTGCCTGTTCTTCCGCTCTGTCATGCCATTTTAGCTAGTGTATAGGCACATGAAGTCTGATATTGTATTCCATGGCTGATAAGTATTATTCAATAGCCTTATTGGTGTATTATGTCCCATTATAAGACCTCAAAGTATTCAACTTAGCACCGTATTATGTTATAATCCTATGATAAAAATCTTGAAAGCATGTGAATACATCACTCCTACTCTTCATTAGATATATCCAGGTAACACGAGTATAGTAGTCAATAAAGGTGACACGAGTATAGCAGTCAATAAAGGTAATAAATCACTTAAAACCATTAACACTAGTTGTAGGACAAGGTCCCCACACATCAGAATGTATCATATCAAAAGAATCTAAACTTCTATTTTCAGAACTCACATACGAGCTTCTGGTTTGTTTTCCAAGTTTACAAGCATCACAAACTATCATTTGCTTATTAGCCTTTTGATACATAGAGGGATACATCCGACTCAGTAGACTGAATGAAGAGTGTTTCATACACTGATGTTGGAGTAATAATTAAGCTTCTAAAGTCCTCCGTGGCTCCTTTTATTGTGCTTCATCTACCAGTGATGCCAGTACTGCAACCAGCCCACCTCTGTCCAAGTACCAAAGCCCTTTATGCTAAGTGTCAGTCCCCAACCGTCTCCTCATTTTCTTTTCTTAAAAATCATCTTAGGAATGTCAGAGGAAATAACACAATTAAGTTGAAGAACAATGGCACTAATGGACAATAAATTAACAGAAAAAGATGGAGCATGCAAGACATCAGTAATAGTCATGAAAGGGGTGCATTCAACTATGTCTTTACCCACAATGGATCTACCAGTACCATCAGCAGTCTGAATGCTTTCAGGCATTTCCAGGTGAATGTAATCTTGGAACTCATCATGGGCACCCATGATATGGCGGGATGCCCCAGAGTCAATTATCCAATTTAGACTTTCTGGTCTGTGGGTAGATGCAAGGGCATGAGTAGGTATACTTGTGCTTGTATGGGCATAGTAGGTAAAGTTGCCCCCATAGGTGGTTGGATTCGATGCCCCAGTAGTGTTGGGTCGACTGTCGCTGTTTCCAAGTTTAATGCTCCTCCACATTTCTAGTATTTACCTCTCACCAGGGGTCATATCGGAGATGCCTTACTCTCATTTTTTTTCTTTTACCATGAATTTTAATTTTTAAATTTTTATATTATTTATCGGAATTTTTGGTTATTTTTAGAAAATTTATGATACTTCAATTTATTTAACTTATAAAAATAGTTGGTTATATTCATTAATTAAAACTATTAAAAAATATACAGATTGTGTAAAATTAATGGTTATAAGGTATTATGCATTTTCAGAATTTATTTTAAAGATAAATTTATTTTCAGATTTTATACTTAAATAAAGAAAATAAGAGAAAAAAAAGATTAATAAAACAAAAATCAAACAAAACCAAAACCGTATCATAATCTACCCACCCTCGCATAGGCGCCCGACACCTTGGCCCAGAACCCCCAGCCGCACACTTGACTCCCCCCTCTTCCCCCATATATATAAATGAGACAAAACCTAAAGCTAACCTAAACTAATGCTCCCCAGACTAAACGTGCAACCCGAGCCCCGCTTCCATCTTCTTTTTTATATATAACCGCACATATAACAAAACTCTATCCCAAAACCCTAACCCACCTCCTCCTCCACTCACCAGTGAACCACCCCGACCTAGCTGTCGGCATGCATCGCTCCCAGGCGCCGTGGCGGCCACCCGTACGAGAAAATAGTAGCTGCGCGACAGCAGTAAGTGCGGATGAACCCCCATCTTTGTGAGTCGACGGTTCTATCATCGTTCAACCAATCTTTGAATTGATTTCTCAAGTATGTTGACAACATATACATCTTCGAATCCCATCAATTATTTCTGATTTAATCATACTAATATCTAGAGAAAAATTGATTCCAAAGTGATAAAAAAACTGTGTTTAAAATAGAGTTTTATAAGTCCAACCACCTATGTTCAAGAACCGATAACTTTCAAACCTATGAAATATAGTTTTTTCTTTTTTATGTTTAAAGCCCTTATAACCAAGTTTATTTTTCTTCAAATAGTTTTGGTTAATTAGCTTTGTATTCCAAACTATCTATTGTGAAAATGACCAAAAACCTGTTAACGAAATCCGAAAATTCTCCGATACGGAGTCCGTTCCGCCAAATGAGGCGACTTCGTTATATGAAGATTGCACCAAAAGGCATGTATCATAAACGCGAATGCGTGAAATTTTGTGGAACTTGATTTGGACCTGTGCTTATGCCAGAGCAACGCGTATCCGCCAAAAAACTCTATATCGACCTTTTTCGAATTTGTGTAATTACTTCGTGTGTGCTTGTCATTTCGCAATAAAATATGAGCCATCGGATAAGCAGCATTATGCTGGTCCTGTGACCCAAGTTTGGTTCGATTCTGAGAATGTTGACGAAACGCCATTTCGTAGATCCCACTTGACAGGTGATTTTGTGATCGGCTCACCGAAAACCAGTTTTGAATATTCCGTTGGGTTCGTATCATCATTTTGGACTCGTAGAAACTAAGTTTACCGAATTTGGAGAACTTTTTCTTTGGCACATTTTTTCGTCCGACGTGGTTCACTAGTGGACCCCGCTTTAGTCCGAAACTGCCATTTTAGTCCATGTTTAAAAATTGGACTTATGGGTAGTCAATTCTAGCTATTTCTTATATTCTAGAAATATTGGTGATATTTGTTTCAGCATCTAGAGATGTTCATGTGAATTCTACCTCTTTGGGAGCAGTTGACGTATCGAGCTCGCCACCTGGACTTTGCCATACCATCATCTTGAATCTAGGCAAGTATACATTGCCATGATGACTGTTTATTTAAATTTTATACATCATATTATATTTATATTATTTATTTAATTAGTTATTTTCTATAAAAATTGCGTGTCCAAGATAGACTGGGTGGAACGGCGGAATGCGTAGTCTTTATTTTTTATTATTATGCATATTAACCTAGAGTTATGTGACCACCCTATAATTACGAGGTATCCTTATATATCCATGACCTTGGCACGTACTTTGTACATACACGGATGGAAGATATGTGTGAGAGGGTACTAACCATTGTATTCGGGTCACTCCCGATGAGTAAGGGACGTGTGTCGGCTTAGTCATATTTATTCTGTTAGGATGCATTCATTGGACTTAGTTGTAAGGAACTGGAAGTGTCGTGTCAGGGATACGATTCTGGACAGTCTTTTGGGTGGGGAGGATATACACAAGGTGCATGGGCTACTTAACACTTTTTCTTTTATAACCCGTACGCTCCGTCGGAGATGCGCGGTGAGATGACCCATATATTATTTACAGGCGACACCTGACGATCGAAAGACGTTATGCTTTGTAGGCCACTGATTCTCCGAGAGAATCACGCCAATCCTATTTGTAGCTAGGAAGTCCATTCATGCGAAGGTTATCCTCAATTGCATTCACGTAGCTTGGTTAATTAATCCAGTACATATATTTATATTCAGTTTATGATTGCCATACTTCTATGTATCTTGTTACGTCCCTCTGAGCACCTGGTCCCTTACCAGTTTTGCAGCATAGACCATTATGGGGCCTGCCTGGAGTTGCTGATGTGTGTTGCTTTATTATGCGGGCATTGGTACCAGATACTTATATCATCTCTACCAGAGTTATAGTTATTTATTCGTATTGTTGATTCATGCCTATTTTTTATAGACTCGTATTTCTTTCTCGAGTCTATTCGAGCTTGTGTGTTACTGGGCGGCCGATTTTAGCAAATGTAGCTCATTCTTGATATTATGTATTCTTGTGAATTGAGATATAGTTCTATTCTTAGTGATATTTAGAGTAATACAACATACGTATGTGTTATGGTTCCCATATATTAGAGTTGCCATAAACATACGGCTAGCATATTTACGTATTCCTAGTCCTACATATTTTAGGACTGGGACGTGACATATTTTTGTGGGAGCCTATGCAGGTGCTGATTAAATCGTCTCGGTTACGTTACGGTGCCGAGCGAGCCTGCAGTTAGGATATGTTTGTTAGGATCTCAATCTATAATTGCTTTGAACCTTCTCTTGATTTCTATTATCGCCTTGAAACCTCAAAAATCGTATTCGATGATACTCTTCTTGAACTCTTTATCATTGATTCTCGTTCTTTTTTCTTTCGGAAGGACCAACACTTGTGCTTGACTTTTAATTGTATAATTATTATAGGATAATCAAGATGGTAGAACAATTCATAGGAAGAGTTATCTAAGTTTAAAATGATTTAAAAAGATGACTAGACAGACTACTAGAACGAAAGAATCGTTTGGAGTAGATATAAGGATTTGCCTTGATAGAGAATTTGCCCTTATCAATAGAAAATAGAACTACCACGACTTAAAATAGTTAGAGTTAGGTTATATATTTTACCATTCATAAAGATTGGTTAGGATAGATATGTAATTTTCATAATGACCGAGACCACTATGGGTATGATTTGAGAGAATACCCAGTTGAACCTTAGAATTAGCCATAGCTCCTTAGGACCAACCTTATGTAAGACTCTATGAGACATGATTAGAGATCCTCATTGTGAATAGAATAGTTAGATAATCCTTGTATCAAGATTAGACCCAAACGTGTATAGAAATTTTATTATCTCATTGAGTTAAAAAAATCCCACCCAAAGAGAAAAAATCTGGCATCATGCTTGTGTAATAGGGTAGTAGCCTAGCCGGAGGATTCGTTTGAGGAATATAGGTATATATAGAAAAGACTAGACAAATAAAAGTACAAAGAGATAGGCAATAGAATGGGGGTAAGTTGTACGAGAACGGGTAAACATTCCAATTAAAGTTTAGACAAGTATTGAAATGACCAATCCCAATTATGATTTAAAGAGTGTCCTTAGCGAATAGTATACCATGAGTGATAGACCTAAGTACCTGCTTAGTTTAGCCTTGACCCTTACCTACTAAGTTAGGAATATACAAGGTAGAAGAAGTTGTAAGGATCGTATACTGCTTATCTATTGCTAGAAGTAGGTTGCCAATAGTATGAGTAAGGTTATATAGAATATAACATATTTGAATATAGTATTGAGTTTAAAGATTAGTTGTATTACTCCATCGACTACATTTATATCCTTCCTATCAATAAATTCTTATCTTATTTTGCATATATAGCCTCGGGCTTTTGCAACAACGATCCTTCTAATTATAACAATTGGGTAGATTCTTCTTCCCTTCCTGGTCGTGACCTAGTAGCAAAATCAATCCTTTAGTTGGTCATACTTCTTTGTGTTAATATCCATAACACCAAAGATATCAGTTCTTTTCTACTCTAATTCCCTTAATCTAGTCACTATGAATCGATTCTCCAGATACCGCTTAATCGTGCCTTATTCAACCCTGTGACTATACTCGCTAGACTTATCATAAATTTATATTGTCTTGGTCTGTAGATTCCTCCTTTCATGATTTCCTCCATTCTTTCCTTCACCATCAATGCCATGCGATGATCGAAGCCTTTGTACCACCTTTCCCTAGTTATACCCGACCAAGTCATTTCTTCTATTTTTTTAAGACATAACTATATCAACAATATTGTTTTCGTAGCAATTTTCCTTATAGAGTTGTTAACCAATAGCTCCCTGATAGCATCTAGGTTCCCTCAGAGAATCTTTGATTATGACCAGTAAATCCTAGAGTTCTTGTATCCTTATTAGGAAATAGGCCCTCCCAGAAATCTTTTTAGCAGGACCATGACTTTAGTTTTGATACCAACTTAATTTTTATAAGTTGGGTATAGGGTAAGCCCTTGATTTTATTATAGGGTTATTTTGGAATTCCAGGATAATTTGAATTTATTTGGTAGTAATTAGGTTTAATCTCAAATGGATTAAATTACTTCTTTAATCTTATAAACTTGATACCCTTTGTTGTGGCTCGACTATTTAGAGCACAACACTATCCTTTCCTTTCCGATAACTTTTACCCTTATGACCTAGTCTAATCACTCTATACCTATGACATTACTATCACTCACATTTTCATGTTTCGTTTTAGTCGCACAACATTCGCGATGCAATTGTATACACAAATGACACATGGATATCCTTTTCGTTGCTGTCAATTTTAATACGCAACATTGACTCAATTCTTCCGACAACTTTGACATTCATGAGCCTAACTGGACCTACTTCACTCATGGCCCAGTTGTTATGCCCAAATGTATATTTCCATGCTCCATATAGACTCCACAATATTTGTGGCATATCTCCTTCTAAAAATCTATACTTAAATATTCAATTCCGTCGTAGTTAAATTAAATCGTACATCAGCAACCCAACTACCCTAACCACTGAGATACCCGTAGCCCACTCGAGCCAAACTATATCCATGACACTTATGTTGCATTAAATTGAGCCTCTTCGTACTCTCTACACAATATTAATCACCTTGACAAATTATATTATCTTTTGATACTTATTGTTGAACCGTTCATCGATATCCATGATATGTGATGAGCATATTTCTTTGTACCATCTCGGCCTAGTTGTACTTGACTAAGTCATTTCCTATTGTCTTTCAAACTCATGACCTAATTAGGAGCAATGAGAACTAGTAAACTTTCTTTATAGAGTTTTGACCCAATAACACTATGGTAGTACCTAGGTCTCCTTTGATAATCGTTGACTACAGTCACAAAAGTCTCATCATCTTGTCTTTTTTCTAGAAGTTGGGCTTTATAAAACCCATCTAAATATAATCATGACTAGAATTTCTGCTACCAACTTAATTTATATAAGTTGGGTAGCGTCTTGAACTAAGTAGCACCTTGCTCTTAGAATGCGACGTCAAACTAGAATTCTATTGGTAATTGTATCTCTCATCTTTTAAGAATCAAGGTATGACCTTGCATGATTAAAATTTTCTCTACCATTGTGTATTTCTTATTTTTAGATCATTCCCTAATTTAAATAATAAGAAACTAGATACAAAGAGTCATATTCAACTTTCTTCCAAAATGAATTCTCTTACTCTTTTCCACCATACTAATTTTTAAATCTCGAGGACAAAAATTTTATAAGTTAGGTAGATTGTACACTGTCACGACCCGCACCCGGTGTAAGGGTACTAGTCAAAAACAACGCCCAGCCTACGCCGCAGAATCGGCGGTAGAACGCTGTCTAGAAAGTCTATCTAAAGTAATGAACCACCAATCATGATAGAATACTCAATCACAGAACTAAGATAGAATGAGCACGAATCAGATAAAGAATAGAATAGTCATAATACAACTCATGAGTTTAAAATAATACATCAATGAGTCTGAAGAGTAACAAAAATAAGCTGGAGATAAATCCAGTACAAAAGAATACTACCATACTATAAAGCTACACTCCAGGGTCAACTGTCTCAGTTGGGATAAGTCCCTCTTGAGCTAGGGTCTCAGAATCTAAACCCACAACATCCTGGGATCCATAATAGGTAGGGTACTCCTCAGTGTCATCTGGAAAAATATATCCAGTCAGGAAAGGAGCAGAGTACATCTCTAACAGCAGTTCTAATCCATGATAAAAACTATGTAACAGTAAATAGCTGTGGATAAACAAGATACACAAAATAGATACAAGAGATATATAGACAATAAGGAAATACTGGAAAGAAATACAATAATGAACAATATGCCAATGAAACAATAATACTAATATCTAAGTGTGTGAGTACTAGCTTAACATGTGATCGGCTTGGGCAAGATACAATGCGGCCTGGCTAATCATATGTGCGGTGCATGATCAACACTATTCGCTTACCAATACTTTATTCAATAGGAATTTGATCACATATCTATACTAATACTCCCCACCCCCAACTAGTATAATAGATCCAACCACGGTATGCTATGGCACTAGATTCCCCAAGAAGAGAGCGAGTCCTCCCGAAAATCGGTGTCTGTACATGTACAAGATAACCAATGAAACAATACTTGCACCATATACACCATATACCAAGGAATAACATCTCATTACGAGATCCGAATATACCAATCCGTGTAACCATAGTGTCAAGAGAAACATGTATATCTACACTAGATACAACGAACATAGAGGATATCATAAATGAGAAACTATCAAAGAATGTACTCGCCTGAAGTCCAAAAAATAGCCTCACAGATGTCTGACTTGGTACCTCGAAGACCTAGATATAGAATACCACATTAATACAAGGTCCCGGAAAGAGAACAAGTCAAACTAGTCAACTTCTAGGTCAATAAATAAATTCAAAGTCAAAAGTCAACTATGGTCAACTCTAAAGTCAACTAAAGTCAAACATGGTCAAACCAAGGTCAACCTCACAAGAAATCTATAAATAATATAGAAAATAAAATACAATAATTTAGGAATCAAAATTAAATCCCAATTGATACGCACACAAAGTATACTAATAATACAATATTATTTACTCTAAATAATGTATATACAAACCAATATTTATACAAATAAAATAATATATTATTATTAGTATTATACCTCACAAAAACACCTATATATATACATATATATATATACAAATATAATATATAATATATAAATTAAATCTGCCAAATCGTCACTGAAAACAGTGAGCTAAAATACAAATTAAATAAAATAGGCTTTCAGTGACAGTTTCTACTGTCACTGAAACCACCGTCGCCAAAGCCGCTGTGCAAACTGCACTGCTATCACCTATTGCTGACAGTTCTCAACTGTCACAGCAAAATCCGTCGCTGCTACTGCGAATCCCGCTCATTGCATGGGTTATTAATGACAGTGGCGGCTCTGTCATTAATAATCCGCCGCCACTGTTAAAGCGGCTACTGCTGTAAGCGCCTAATTAGTGACAGTTCTCTGTCATTAATCCTACTGTCATTAAAAACACAAAAAATATATATATAAATATATATAAATAAATCTATATATAAATCAAAATATATATATAAAACAATTAGATAAATATATATACTTATATATATACAATTAAATACTATTAGTTACAAAACACAATGCACATATTAATGTACGTATTTTACATGGCTAGAAGCACACATAAAAATACATTCATTAAATTAACAATTAAATATATAATAATTATAAATAATATAATTACACATTTAAACACATAAATATATTTTATAAAACATTTATGTATAATTTATGTTATTAACATAAGTACATATATAATTGCATGCAAGAAAGTTACATACATATATTTATACACCACATTAGAACACATAGAAATATCTATAGATCTATGCTACAATAAATACCATAATAAATACACTAAAATAATATATAATATCTATATATATTTACTAATTATAAATGAAGAATTTAAAGCATAAATAATTAGATCTACACATAAACACACCAATTTGGAGAGTATCACACCGTATCCCACTAGATCTAGGATACGCATGTGACACGAGTCTAACACACAACCAATTGCACCCCGAAGGACACAAACAAGTCATAAATAATATTTATGAACAAATCAAAGTGTCAAAAGTAGATCTATGTGTTCGTGTTAAAATACGACATGTTCAAAGCCCCGTGTCGGAGGGAAAACCCCTAAAATGACACGTATCACCAAATAGTTGGGATACGAACCACATGTACCCAAATATGGATATGACACAAGCCTCAAACACATAAGCACATGTCCAATTGATCTATAGGATCAATTGACACACACAACAAAATGTAAATTCGGAATTCTAACAAAATTGACACAAAAAGCACCATAACTTTCTCCACGGATCTCCTATGAACACAAAACAAAGTCCTATGGGTAGTACATACATATAGGTTGATTTTATATGATTAAATCTTATATTTAGAATCTATTTTAATGGAAAAAACTGAATTATACCTATTGGGAGATGGATTCCCAATGAAATCTCCAATTGAGATGAACTTGCTTCCAAATTGTAGATCCTTGCTCCTCTTTGTAGATCCTTGCTTCCTCCTTCTAGATCCTTGCTTCTCAACTTTCTAATGGTGAATTGGGAAGAATTTGGAATGAATTTGGTGGAGAATTGGAATGGGAATGGAGGGAATTTGGGAGTGGGAAATTCTAGATCTAGATTGGAAATGAGAATGAGAGGAGAAAGAAATTCCCCTCTCCTAATATAGGCCGGCCATGCCCCCTTCCCCAAGAAATTATAAAATGTCCAATGTATCCCTTGGGGCCTCTCATGAAGAAATAATTAAGGAAGGAAGTTTCTAGTCTAATCACTTAATTAATTTAATCCATCTACTTAACCATGGGCTTTCTAAATGGGCCAAGTCTAACTATTTAATTCATGTTGGTCCATGGGTCCAAACTATACTAGTTGGGTCTACTAAAATAAGTCCAAAATAATTAAATAACATCCAACAATAATTAAATAATACAACAAAAATTATTTACCATGCACAATATTTATTTAAATAGGAAATTACTAAAATATCCTTTTTCCTAAAATGTGGTAGTGACAAGTCTACCCTCCTTAAAATAATTTTGTTCTCGAAATTTAAAGATGAAAACTACCCCCAGAAAAATCACAGAACAGAACTAAAGAATCACAATTAACTAATGAATAGAACATAACTAGAAAATAACATACCTCAAGGTACAAACAAATATGGATAACGCTCTCGCATGTCATCCTCTCTCTCCCAGGTAGACTCCCCCGGAGAGTGATGCCTCCATGCGACGCGTATCAAAGGAATAGTTTGGTTCCTCAGCACCTTCTCTCTCCGATACAGAATCTCAACTGGCTGCTCTAGATAGCTAAGAGTAGGGCCCACCTCTATCTCTGAGTGATCCAATACATGACTAGGATCTGCCACGTATCGTCTCAACTGCGACACATAAAACACGTTGTGCACTCCCTCAAATGCAGGTGGCAAGTCTAGTCTATAAGCAACTGCACCGACCCTCTCTAGAATAGTGAAAGGTCCGATGAATCGCGGACTAAGCTTTCCGCCTCCAACGAAGCGAATCGTGCCTCGTGTCAGAGAAATCCTCAGAAACACTAAACCACCCACCTAGAACAAAAAACCATCTTGAGAACTTAATCTATAACAAACAAGAACAAGCACAAACAAAATCTAAACTATACCTCGAACTCCAAAGGTCTCCGATGGCTTTCGGCCCAATGCCGCTGTCTGTCCTACGCCACTCGAAGTCTGTCTCTGATCAATTGAACCTTCTCCGCTGCATCCACAACCATCTCTAGCCCAAGCAAAACTCTCTCTCCAACATCGTCCCAAGACAAAGGAGTACGACACCTCCGACCATATAGAGCTTCAAAAGGTGACATCTCTATACTGGCCTGGTAACTGTTGTTGTAAGCAAACTCTACCAAATGGAGATGGTCCTTCCAAGAACCCCCGAAATCTAGTACACAAGTGCACAACATATCCTCGAGAGTCTGGATAGTCCTCTCTGACTGCCCATCTGTCTGGGGATGATATGCAGTACTGAACCTGAGCTGAGTGCCCAAACTCTCCTGCAAACTCCTCCAAAAATGAGAAGTGAAACGACTATCCTGATCTGAGACTATGCTGACAGAAACTTCATGTATCCTAACAATCTGCCTCACATACATCTCTGCCAGCTTCTCCGTAGACAAACCCACCTTGAAAGGCAAAAAGTGGGCCGACTTGGTCAACCTATCAACAATGACCCAAATCGCGTCTTTCCCTCCTGGAGATCGTGGAAGTCCGGACACAAAATCCATAGTAATGTGTTCCCACTTCCACTCTGGAATGGGTAATGGCTGAAGTAAACCTCCTGGGCTCTGCCTCTCGGCTTTCACCTGCTGGCACACTAAGCATCTGGATACAAACTGTGCCACTTCCCTCTTCATGCCATACCACCACACACTCTCTCGCATATTATAATACATCTTGTTAGCACCTGGATGTATGGAATACTGAGAGCGATGCGCTTCCTGCAACACCTCCTCTCGCAACTCCCCACTAGGCACACACAATCTAACTCCATGCCTCAAAGATCCATCATCTGCAATAGTAAAATCATCCTCCAATCCTGCTCTCACTTGAGCTCTGATACTCCTCAAAGATACGTCATCATACTGTGCTGCCTTGATCCTATCCATTAAATCTGAGTGTATATGCAATCCCCACATCTGCATAGCACCACCAGGAACAATCACCTCAATGCCCAAGCTCTCCAAGTCCTTCAACAAATATCGATCTTGCGTTAAGAACATAGCTACCGGATACCTGCTCAAAGCATCGGCAACTACATTGGCTTTCCCAAGAACCTACATTCCTATTCCAATTCTCCACCAAATTCATCCCAAATTCTTTCCAATTCACCATTATATGTAGATCCTGCAGAATATGTAGTTTACACCACCACCAAAAATAATTTATGTCATTATTTATCTACATAATATTATAATAGCTAGTGCTTTGAGCAGTTACTAATTTATAATCATGTAACATTCCGGGACCTTGTATTAATGTCATTATTTATCTACATAATATTATAATAACTTGTCAACGAATTTATGAGGCGGTTACAGCAGCAGCCGCTGTAACTGTGGCGGCGGATTATTAATGACAGAGCCGCCACTGTCATTAATAACCCATACAGTGAGCGGGATTCGTAGCAGCAGCGACGGATTTTGTTGTGACAGTTGAGAACTGTCACCTATAGGTGACAGCAGTGCAAGTTTGCACAGCGGCTTTGGCGACGGTGGTTTCAGTGACAGTAGGAACTGTCACTGAAAGCCTATTTTATTTAATTTATATTTTTAGCTCACTGTTTTCAGTGACGATTTGGCAGATTTAATTTATATATTATATATTATATTTGTATGTATATATATGTATATATATAGGTATTTTTGTGAGGTATAATACTAATAATAATATATTATTTTATTTGTATAAATATTGGTTTGTATATACATTATTTAGAGTGAATAATATTGTATTATTAGTATACTTTGTGTGGGTATCAATTGGGATCTAATTTTGATTCCTAAATCGTTGTATTTTATTTTCTATATTATTTATATAGATATCTTGTGAGGATGACCTTGGTTTGACCATGTTTGACTTTAGTTGACTTTAGAGTTGACTATAGTTGACTTTTAACTTAGAATTAATTTATTGACCTAGAAGTTGACTAGTTTGACTTGTTCTCTTTCCGGGACCTTGTATTAATGTGGTATTCCATATCTAGGTCTTCGAGGCACCGAGTCAGACATCTGTGAGACTATTTATTTGGACTTCAGGCGAGTACATTCTCTGATAGTTTCTCATTTATGATATCCTTTATGTTCGTTGTATCTAGTGTAGATATACATATTTCTCTTGATACTATGGTTACACGGATTGGTATATCCGGATCTCGTCATGAGATATTATTCCTTTGTATATGGTGTATATAGTGCAAGTATTTTTTTATTGGTTATCTTGTACATGTACAGATACCGATTTTCGGGAGGAGTCGCTCTCTTCTTGGAGAATCTAGTGCCATAGCATACCGTGGTTGGATCTATTATACCAGTTGGGGGTGGGGAGTATTAGTATAGATATGTGATCAAATCTCTATTGAATAAAGTATTGGTAAGCGAATAGTGTTGATCATGCACCGCACGTATGATTAGCCAGGCCGTATTGTATCTTGCCCAAGCCGATCACATGTTAAGCTAGTACTCACACACTTAGTCATTAGCATTATTGTTTCATTGGCATATTGTTCATTATTGTATTTCTGTCCAGTATTTACTAATGTCTATATATCTCTTGTATCTATTGTGCATCTTGTTTATCCATAGCTATTTACTGTTACATAGTTTTTATCATGGATTAGAACTGCTGTTAGAGATGTACTCTGCTCCTTTCCTGACTGGATATATTTTTCCCGATGACACTGAGGAGTACCCTACCTATTATGGATCCCAGGATGTTGTGGGTTTAGATTCTGAGACCCTGGCTCAAGAGGGACTTATCCCAACTGAGACAGTTGACCCTGGAGTGTAGCTTTGTAGTATGGTAGTATTCTTTTGTACTGGTTTTGTCTCCAGCTTATTTTTGTTACTCTTCAGACTCATTGATGTATTATTTTAAACTCATGAGTTATATTATGACTATTCTATTCTTTATCTGATTCGTGGTCATTCTATCTTAGTTCTGTGATTGAGTATTCTATCATGATTGGTGGTTCATTACTTTAGATAGACTTTCTAGACAGCGTTCTACCGTCGATTCTGCGACGTAGGCTGGGCGTTGTTTTCGACTAGTATCCTTACATCTGGTATGAGTCGTGACATATTTTTGGTGGTAGCCCATGCAGGTTTCTCTATTATTTATCCGTACCCGGTATAAATAATAGAGAAACATAGGTCGTGAATAATGCAGGATCTAACGTGGCCCGTGTCATTAATGTATCGGAGAAATGTTAAGCTTGAAGTACGTTTTCACGCAGAAGGAGTTGAACATAAGGCAGCGTCGGTGGTTGGAACTGATGAAGGATTTTGATATCTCTTTGCAATATCATCCTGGGAAAGCCAATGTAGTTGCCGATGCTTTGAGCAGGTATCCGGTAGCTATATTCTTAACGCAGAATCGATATTTGTTGGAGGACTTGGAGAGCTTGGGCATTGAGGTAATTGTTCCTGGTGGTGCTATGCAGATGTGGGGATTGCAGATACACTCAGATTTGATGGACAGGATTAAGGCAGCACAGTATGATGATGTATCTTTGAGGAGTATCAGAGCTCAAGTGAGAGCAGGATTGGAGGATAATTTCACTATTGCAGATGATGGATCTTTGAGGCATGGAGTTAGATTGTGTATGCCTAGTGGGGAGTTGCGAGAGGAGGTATTACAGGAAGCGCATCGCTCTCAGTATTCCATACATCTAGGTGCTAACAAGATGTATCGGGATATGCGAGAGAGTGTGTGGTGGTATGGCATGAAGAGGAAAGTGGCACAGTTTGTATCCAGATGCTTAGTGTGCCAGCAGGTGAAAGCCGAGAGGCAGAGCCCAGGAGGGTTACTTCAGCCATTACCCATTCCAGAGTGGAAGTGGGAACACATTACTATGGATTTTGTGTCCGGACTTCCACGATCTCCAGGAGAGAAAGACGCGATTTGGGTCATTGTTGATAGGTTGACCAAGTCGGCCCACTTTTTGCCTTTCAAGGTGGGTTTGTCTACGGAGAAGCTGGCAGAGATGTATGTGAGGCAGATCGTTAGGATACATGGAGTTTCCGTCAGCATAGTCTCAGATCGGGATAGTCGTTTTACTTCTCATTTCTGGAGGAGTTTGCAGGAGAGTTTGGGCACTCAGCTCAGGTTCAGTACTGCATATCATCCCCAGACAGATGGGCAGTCAGAGAGGACTATCCAGACTCTCGAGGATATGTTGCACACTTGTGTACTAGATTTCGAGGGTTCTTGGGAGGACCATCTCCATTTGGTAGAGTTTGCTTACAACAACAGTTACCAGGCCAGTATAGAGATGTCACCTTTTGAAGCTCTATATGGTCGGAGGTGTCGTACTCCTTTGTCTTGGGACGATGTTGGAGAGAGAGTTTTGCTTGGGCCAGAGATGGTTGTGGATGCAGCGGAGAAGGTTCAGTTGATTAGAGACAGACTTCGAGTGGCGCAGGACAGACAGCGGCATTGGGCCGATAGCCATCGGAGACCTTTGGAGTTTGAGGTATAGTTTAGATTTTGTTTGTGCTTGTTCTTGTTTGTTATAGATTAAGTTCTTAAGTTGGTGTTTTATTCTAGGTGGGTGGTTTGGTGTTTCTGAGGATTTTTCCGACACGAGGCACGATTCGCTTCGGTGGAGGCGGAAAGCTTAGTCCACGATTCATCGGACCTTTCACTATTCTAGAAAGGGTCGGTGCAGTTGCTTATAGACTAGACTTGCCACCTGCATTGGAGGGAGTGCACAACGTGTTTCATGTATCGCAGTTGAGATGATACGTGGCAGATCCTAGTCATGTATTGGATCACTCAGAGATAGAGGTGGGCCCTACTCTTAGCTATCCAGAGCAGCCAGTTGAGATTCTGGATCGGAGAGAGAAGGTGCTGAGGAACCAGACTATTCCTTTGATACGCGTCGCATGGAGGCATCACTCTCTAGGGGAGTCTACCTGGGAGAGAGAGGATGACATGCGAGAGCGTTATCCATATTTGTTTGTACCTTGAGGTATGTTAATTCTCTAGTTATGTTCTGTTCATTGTTATGTTCTGTTCATTAGTTAATTGTGATTCTTTAGTTCTGTTCTGTGATTTTCTGGGGGTAGTTTTCATCTTTAAATTTCGAGGACGAAATTATTTTAAGGAGGGTAGACTTGTCACTACCACATTTTAGAAAAAAGGGTATTTTAGTAATTTCCTATTTAAATAAATATTGTGCAGGGTAAATAATTTTTGTTGTATTATTTAATTGTTGTTGGAAGTTATTTAATTATTTTGGACTTATTTTAGTAGACCCAACTAGTGTAGTTTGGACCCATGGACCAACATGAATTAAATAGTTAGACTTGGCCCATTTAGAAAGCCCATGGTTAAGGAGATGGATTAAATTAATTAAATAATTAGACTAGAAGCTTCCTTCCTTAATTATTTCTTCATGAGAGGCCCTAAGGGGTACATTGGACATTTTACAATTGCTTGGGGAAGGGGGCATGGCCTGCCTATATTAGGAGGGGGGAATTTCTCTCTCCTCTCATTCTCATTTCCAATCTAGATCTAGAATTTCCCAATCCCAAATTCCCTCCATTCCCATTCCAATTCTCCGCCAAATTCATCCCAAATTCTTCCTAATTCACCATTAGAAAGTTGAGAAGCAAGGATCTAGAAGGAGGAAGCAAGGATCTACAAAGAGGAGCAAGGATCTACAATTTGGAAGCAAGTTTATCTCAATTGGAGGTTTCATTGGGAATCCATCTCCCAATAGGTATAATTCAGTTTTTCCCATTAAAATAGCTTCTAAATCTGAGATTTAATCATGTAAAATCAACCTATATATATGTACTACCCATAGGACTTTGTTTTATGTTCATAGGAGACCCATGGAGAAAGTTATAGTGCTTTTTGTGTCAATTTTGTTGGAATTCCGAATTTATATTTTGTTGTGTGTGTTAATTGATCCTATAGATCAATTGGGCATGTGCTTATGTGTTTGGGGCTTGTGTCGTGTCCATATTTGGGTACATGTGGTTCGTATCCCAACTATTTGGTGATACGTATCATTTTGGGGGTTTTCCCTCCGACACGGGGCTTTGAACATGTCGTATTTTGACACGGACACATAGATCTACTTTTGACACTTTGATTTGTTCATAAATATTATTTGTGACTTTTTTGTGTCCTTCGGGGTGCAATTGGTTGTGTGTTGGACTCGTGTCACATGCGTATCCTAGATCTAGTGGGATACGGTGTGATACTCTTCAAATTGGTGTGTTTATGTGTAGATCTAATTATTTATGCTTTAAATTCTTTATGTATAATTAGTAAAATATATAGATATTATATATTATTTTAGTGTATTTATTATGGTATTTATTGTAGCATAGATCTATAGATATTTCTATGTGTTCTAATGTGGTGTATAAATATATGTATGTAGCTTTCTTGCATGCAATTATATATGTACTTATGTTAATAACATAAATTATACATAAATGTTTTATAAAATATATTTATGTGTTTAAATGAGTAATTATATTAATTATAATTATTATGTAATTATTTATATATTTAATGAATATATTTTTATGTGTGCTTCTAGCCATGTAAAATACGTACATTAATATGTGCATTGTGTTTTATAACTAATAGTATTTAATTGTATATATATAAGTATATATATTTATCTAATTATTTTTATATATATTTTTTGATTTATATATAGATTTATATATATATATATATATATTTATATATATATTTTCTGTGTTTTTAGTGACAGTAGGATTAATGACAGAGAACTGTTATTAATTAGGCGGTTACAGCAGCAGCCGCTGTAACAGTGGCGGCAGATTATTAATGACAGAGCCGCCACTATCATTAATAACCCATGCAGTGAGCGGGATTCGCAGCAGCAGCGACGGATTTTGCTGTGACAGTTGAGAACTGTCACCAATAGTGATAGCAGTGCAGTTTGCACAGCGGCTTTGGCGACGGTGGTTTCAGTGACAGTAGGAACTGTCACTGAAAGCCTATTTTATTTAATTTGTATTTTTAGCTCACTGTTTTCAGTGACGTTTTGGCAGATTTAATTTATATATTATATATTATATTTGTATATATATATAGGTGTTTTTGTGAGGTATAATACTAATAATAATATATTATTTTATTTGTATCCTCTTCAAATTTTAAATTTTAAATTTTGAAATTTAAATTTTATATTTATTTCTTAGTAATGTTTTGTTATTTTTAGAAAATTTATGATACTTCAATTTATTTAACTTATAAAAATAGTTGGTTATATTTAGTAATTAAAACTATTTGAAAATATATAGTTTGTGTAAAATTAATAGTTATAAGGTATTATGAATTTTCAAAATTTATTTTAAAGATAAATTTATTTTGGGATTTTATACTTAAATAAAGAAAATAAGATAAAAGAAAAGATTAATAAAACCAAAATCAAACAAAACCAAAATCCTATCCTAATCTACCCACCCTCGCACAGGCACCCGACCCCCTGGCCCAGAACCCCCAACCGTACACTTGACTCCCCCCTCTTACCCCATATATATAAATGAAACAAAACTTAAAGCTAACCCTAAACTAATTCCACCCAGACTAAACATGCGACCCGAGCCCCACTTCCATCTTCTTCTTTATATATAACCGCATATATAATAAAACCCTATCCCAAAACCCTAACCCACCTCCTCCTCCACTCACCAGCGAACCACCCTTATCTAGCTACTGGCCTGTGCCACCAACAGGCGCCGCTGCAGCTACCCGCGCAGGCAAACAGTAGCCGCGCGACAGCAGCAAGCTTGGATGAACCCCCATCTTCGTGAGTCGACGGTTCGATAATCATCAATCAATCTTCGAATCGATTTTTAGGTATGTTGACAACATATACATCTTAGAATCCCATCAATTGTTTCTGATTAAATCATATTAAAATCTAGAGAAAAATTGATTCCAAAGTGACAAAAAAACTGCGTTTAAAATATAGTTTAATATGTCCAGCCACCTATGTTCAAGAACCGCTAACTTTCAAACCTATGAATCAAATATAGTTTTTATTTTATTTTGTTTAAATCCCTTATAACCAAGTTTATTTTCCTTCAAATAGTTTTGGTTAATTAGCTTTGTATTCCAAACTATTATGTTGTGAAAATAACCAAAAATCTGTTAACGAAAACCCTAAATTTTTTGATACGAAGTCCGTTCCGTCAAACGAGACGACTTCATCATGTGCGAATTACACCGAAAGGTGAGTATCATAAACGTAGATGTGTGGGATTTTGCGAAACTTGATTTGGAGGTGTGCGCACGCCAGAATCAACGCGTATCCGCCAAAAAATCCCGTAACGACCTCTTCCGAATTTGTGTAATTACTTCGTGTATGCTTGTAGTTTCGCAACAAAACTTGAGCCATCATATTAGCAGCGTTATGCTAGTTATGTGACCCAAGTTTGGTTCAATTTTGAGAACGTTGATGAAACACCATTTCGTGGACCCCACGGTCCCACTTGACGGATGATTTCGTGATCGGCTCACCGAAAACCAGTTCGAGATATTTCGTTGGGTTCATATCATCGTTCTGGACTCGTAAACACTAAGTTTATCGAATTTGGAGAATTTTGTCTTCCGTCTTAGCCCGAAACTGTCATTTTAGCCCCTTTATCCAAATTGGACTTATGGGTAATCAATACTAGCTATTTCTTATATTCTGGAAATGTTGGTAATATTTTTTCAGTACCGGAGACCTTCGTACAGATTCCACCTCTTTGGGAGCAGTTAACATATCGAGCTCGCCACCTGGATTTTGCCATACCATCATCCTGAATCTAGGCAAGTATCTCTTGCCATGATGACTGTTTATTTATATTTTGTACAATAAGGTATATTTATGTTATTTATTTACTTAGTTATTTTCTATAAAAATTGTGCGTCCAAGATAGACTTGGGTGCAATGGCGGATTATGTCGTCTTTATTCTATTCATTATGTATATTGACCTAGAGTTATGTGACCACCCTATAATTGTGAGGTATCATTATATCTCTAGGACCTTGGCACGTACTTTGTACATACACGGATGTGTGATATACATGAGAGGGCATGAACCATTGTATTCGGGTCACTCCAGATGCATAAGGGACGTGTGTCGGCTTAGTCATATTTATTGTGTTAGGATGCATTCATTGGACTTAATTGTGAGGAACTGGATGTGTTGTGTCATGAATACGATTTTGGACAGTCGTTTGGGTGGGAAGGATATACACGAGACGCTTGGGCTACTTTATACTTTCTCTTTTGTAACACGTATGCTCCGCCGGAGATGCGCGGTGAGATGACCCCTATATTATTTACAGACGACCTCTGAAGATCGAAGGACGTTATGCTTTGTAGGCTATTGATTCTCCGAGAGAATCATGCCAATCCCATATTTAGCCAGACATCCTATTCGTCCGAAGATTATCCTCAATTGCATTCAAGTATCTTGGTTAGTTTACCCAGTACATACGTTTATATTTAGTTTATGATTGCCATGCTTCTATGTATCTTGTCACATCCCTCTAAGGACCTGGTCCCTTGCCAGTTTTGCAGTATAGACCGTTGTGGAGCCTGTCTGGAGTTGATGATGAGTGTTGCTTTATTATGTGGACATTGGTACCAGGTACTTATATCATCTCTACCAGAGTTAGGGTTATTTATTTGTTTTGTTGATTCATCTGTTGATGTTGCCTATATTTTATAGACTCATATTTCTTTTTCGAGTCTATTCGATCTTGTGTGTTACTGGACGACCGACTTTAGCACATGTAGCTCATTCTTGATATTATGTGTTCTTGTGGATTGAGATATAGTTCTATTCTTAGTGATATTTAGAGTAATACAACGTACATATGTGGTATGGTTTCCATATATTGGAGTTGCCATAAACATACGGCTGGCATGTTTACGTATTCCTAGTCCTACGTATTTTGGGACTTGGACGTGACATATTTTTGTGGTAGCCTATGCATCGTCTCAGTTACGTTACAGTGCCGAGCGAGCCTGCAGCTAGGATATCTTTGTAAGGATCTCAATCCATAATTTCTTTGAACCTTCTCTTGATTTCTATTACCGCCTTTGAACATCAAAAATCGTATTCGATGATACTCTTCTTGAACTCTCTATCATTGATTCTCGTTCTTTTCAATTTCGGAAGGACCAACACTCGTGCTTGACTTTTAATTGTATAATTATTATAGGATTATTATAGGATAAGCAAGGTGGTAGAACAATTCATAGGAAGAGTTATCTAAGTTAGAAATGAGTTCAAAAGATGACTAGGCAGACTACTAGAACGAAAGAATCATTTGGAGTAGATATAAGGATTTGCCTTAGCAGAGAATTTGCCCTTATCAATAGATAATAGAACTACCACAACTTAAAACATTTAGAGTTAGGTTATAAGTTCTACCATTCATAAAGATTGGTCAGGATAGATATGTAATTTTTATAATGACCGAGACCACTATGTGTATGATTTAAGAGAATACCCAGTTGAACCTTAGAATTAGCCGTAGCTCCTTAAATAAAAATATGACCAACCTTATGTAAGACTCTAGGAGATATGATTAGAGATCCTCATTGTGAATAGAATAGTTAAATAATCCTTGTATCAAGATATACCCAAACGCGTATAGAAATCTTATCATCTCATTGAGTTAAAAAAAATCCACTCAAGAAGATAAATATGACATCATGCTTATGTAATAGGGTAGTAGCCTAGTTGGAGGATTCATTTGAGGAAGATAGGTATTATATAGAAAATACTAGACGTACAACAGTAGAAAGAGATAGGCAATATAATAGGATAAGTTGTACGAGAACGGGTAGACATTCCAATTGAATATTAGACAAGTATTGAAATGACCAATCCCAATCATGATTTGAAGAGTGTCCTTAGCGAATAGTATGCCATGAGTGATAGACCTAAGTACCTGCTTAGTTTAGCCTTGACCCTTACCTACTAAGTTAGGAATATACGAGGTAGACAAACTTGTAAGGATCGTATACTGCTTACCTATAGCTAGAAGTAGGTTGCCAATAGTATGAGTAAGGTTTTATAGAATATAACTTATATGAATATAGTATTGAGTTTAAAGATTAGTTGTATTACTCCCTCGACTACATTCCTATCCTTCATATCAAGAAATTCTTATCTTATTTTGCATATATAGCCTCGGGCTTTTGCAACAACGATCCTTCTAATTATAACAATTGAGTAAATTATTCTTCCCTTCCTGGTCATGTCCTAGTAGCAAAATCAATCCTTTAGTTGGTACAACTTCTTTGTGTTAATATCTATATCACCAAAGGTATCAATTCTTTTCTATTCTAATTCCCTTAATCTAGTCACTATGATTCGATTCTCTAGATACCCACTTAATCATGCCTTATTCAACCCTGTGACTATACTCCCTAGACTTATCATAAATTTATATTATTTTGGTTTATAGATTCCTTCTTTCGTAATTTCCTCCATTCTTCCCTTCATCATCAATGTCATGCGATGATCGAATCCTTCGTACCACCTTGCCCTAGTTATACTCGACTAAGTCATCTTTTCTATTTTGTTGAAGACATGAACTATATCAGCAATATTATTTTGGTAGCAATTTTTCTTATAGAGTTGTTGACCAATAACACCATGATAGCATCTAGGTTCCCTTAGAGAATCTTTTATTACGACCAGTATACCCTAGAGTTCTTTTATCCTTATTAGGAAATAGGCCCTCCTAGAAATCTTGTTAGCAGGATCATGACTTTACTTTTGATACAAACTTAATTTTTATAAGTTGGGTACAGGGTAAGCCCCTAGTTTTAGTATAGAGTTATTTTGAAATTCCAGGATAATTTGAATTTATTTAGTAGTAATTAGGTTTAATCTCAAATAGATTAAATTACTTCTATAATCTTATAACCTTGATACCCTTTGTTGTGGCTCAGGTATTTCGAGCACAACACTATTTTTTCCTTTCCAGCAACTTTTATCCTTATGACCTAGTCTAGTCACTCTACACCTATGATATGACTATCACTCACAAACTCGTCTTCACATGTTTCGTTTTAGTCACACAACATTCGTGACATAATTGTACACACAAATAACACATGGATATCATTTTTCGTTGCGGTCAATTTTAATACTCAATATTGACTCAATTCTTTCAAAAACTTTGATATTCATAAGCCTAAATGGACCTACATCACTCATGACCCAGCTGTTATGCCCAAATATACATTTTCATGCTCCATATAGACTCCACAATATTTGTGGCATATCTCCTTCTAAAAATCTATACTTAAATATTCAATTACGTCGTAGTTAAATTAAATCGTACATCAGCAACCCAACTACCCTAAGCACTGAGATACCCGTAACCCACTCGAGCAAACTATGTCCATGACACTTGTGTTGCATTAAATTGAGCATCTTTGTAATCTCTACACAATATTAATCACCTTGACAAATTATATTACCTTTTGATACTTTTTGTTGAACTGTTCACCGGCATCCATGATATGTGATGAACATATTTCTTTGTACCATCTCGCCCTAGTTGTACTTCACTAAGTCATTTTCTATTGTATTTTAAACTCACGACCTAATTAGGACAATGAGAACTAGTAAACTTTCTTTATAGAGTTGTTGACCCAATAACACTACGATAGTACCTCGGTCCCCTTTGATAATTGTTGAGTACGGTCACAAAAGCCTCATCATCTTGTCTCCTTTCTAGAAGTTAGGCTTTCTAAAGCCCATCTAAATAGGATCATGACTAGAATTTTTGCTATCAACTTAATTTCTATAAGTTGGGTAGCATCTTAAACTAAGTATCACATTGCTCTTAGAATGCGACGTCAAACTAAAATCTCATTGGTAACTGTATATCTCTCATCTTTTAAGAATCAAGGTATGACCTTGTGTGATTAAATTTTTCTCTACCATTATGTATTTCTTATCTTTAAATCATGCCCTAATTTAAATAAAAAAAAACTAGATACAACGAGTCGTATTTAACTTTCTTCCAAAATGAATTATATTACTCTTTTCCACCATACTTATTTTTAAATCTCAAGGACAAAATTTTTATAAGTTGGGTAGATTGTACACCCACTCAAATTTTAAATTTTAAATTTTAAATTTCTATTTTATTTATAGGAATTTTTGTTTATTTTTAGAAAATCTATGATACTTCAATTTATTTAACTTATATAAATAGCTGGTTATATTCAGTAATTAAAACTATTTGAAAATATATAGTTTATGTAAAATTAATGGTTATAAGGTATTATGAATTTTCAGAATTTATTTTAAGGATAAATTTATTTTGGGATTTTATACTTAAATAAAGAAAATAAGAGAAAAGAAAAGATTAATAAAACAAAAATCAAACAAAACCAAAACCCTATCCTAATCTACCCACCCTCGCACAGGCGCCCGACCCCCCTGGCCCAGAAGCCCCAACCGCACACTTGACTCCCCCCTCTTCCCCCATATATATAAATGAAACAAAACCAAAAGCTAACCCTAAACTAACTCCCCCCAGACTAAACGTGCGACCCGAGCCCCACTTCCATCTTCTTTTTTATATATAACCGCACATATAACAAAACCCTATCCTAAAACCCTAACCCACCCCCTCCTCCACTCACCAGCGAACCACCCCAACCTTGCTGCTGGCCTGTACCGCCACCAGGCGCCGTTGCAGCCACCCACGCGGGCAAACAGTAGCCGGGCGACAACAGCAAGCGCGGATGAACCCCCATCTTCGTGAGTCGACGGTTCAATCATCATTCAACCAATCTTCGAATTGATTTCTCAGATATGTTAACAACATATACATCTTTGAATCCCATCAATTGTTTCTGATTGAATCATATTAAAATCTAGAGAAAAATTGATTCCAAAGTGACAAAAAAATTGTGTTTAAAACAGAGTTTTATAAGTCCAACCACCTATGTTCAAGAACCGATAACTTTCAAACCTATGAATCAAATATAGTTTTTATTTTTTCTATTTAAAGCCCTTATAACCAAGTTTATTTTTCTTCAAATAGTTTTGGTTAATTAGCTTTGTATTCCAAGCTATTATGTTATAAAAATGACAAAAAACCTGTTAACAAAAATCCAAAATTCTTTGATACGGAGTTCGTTCTGCCAAATGAGGTGACTTCATCATGTGCGGATTGCACCAAAAGGGGCATATCGTAAATAAGGACGTGTGGGCTTTCGCGAAACTTGATTTGGACGTGTGTGCACATCAAAATCAATGTCTATCGGCCAAAAAATCTCGTATCGACCTTATCTGAATTTTTGCAATTACTTCATGTGTGTGCTTGTCGTTTCATAACGAAACTTTAGCCATCAGATTATAGCATTATGCTGGTCCTGTGACCCAAGTTTGGTTCGATTCTGAGAACGTTGACGAAATGCCATTTTGTAGAAACCACGGTCCCACTTGACGGGTAATTTAGTGATTGGCTCACCGAAAACTAGTTCTTGACATTCCGTTGGGTTCGTATCATTGTTCTGGACTCATAGACACTAAGTTTGCCGAATTTGGAGAACTTTGTCTCCGTATTTAGTCCAAACCTGTCATTTTAGCCCCTGTATCCAAATTGGACTTATGGGTAGTTAATACTAGCTATTTCTTATATTCTGGAAACATTGGTGATGTTTATTTTAACATCCGGAGATGTTTGTTTGGATTCCACCTCTTTGGATGCAGTTGACATATCGATCTCGCCACCTGGACTTTGCCATACCATCATCCTGAATCTAGGCAAGTATACCTTGCCATAATGACTGTTTATTTATATTTTGTACAACATGTTGCATTTATGGTATTTATTTACTTAGTTATTTTCTTTAAAAACTGTGCGTCCAAGATTGACTTGGGTGCAACGGCGGATTACATCATCTTTATTTTATTCATTATGCATATTAACCTGGGGTTATGTGACTACCCTATAATTATGAGGTATTTTTATATCTCCATGACCTTGGCATATACTTTGTACATACAAGGATGTGTGATATACATAAGAGGATACGAACCATCGTATTCGGGTCACTCCAGATGCGTAAGGGACGTGTGTCGGCTTAGTTATATTTATTGTGTTATGATGCATTCATTTGACTTAGTTGTGAGAAATTGGATGTATCATGTTAGGGATATAATTTCGGACAGTCGTTTGGGTGGGGTGGATATACACGATACGCATGGGATACTTTAAACTTTCTCTTTTGTAACCAGTACGCTCAGTGAAGACGTTTGGGTGGGGAGGATATGCGCGGTGAGATGACCCCTATATTATTTACAAGCGACCTCTGAAGATCGAAAGAAGTTAGGCTTTGTATGTAAACCCCCTGATTTTTCAAGAATTTTTAAAATGGACTTTTCACAATTTTTCTAGAATTTTTTGGGATTTTTCTCTATTTAAAACCTAGGTATTTTGAAATAAAATAATTTTTAATTAATGTTAAATAATATTAAAATATTATGAAAATAATATTTTCTGGTGTAAAATAAAAAATTAGACATAGGGTAATTTTTTGGGAATTTATTGGACCCCGAAAGCATTTTTAAAGCCCTAAAAATCAAGTTTTAAATAAACCAAATAAACCCTAGGATTAAACCCGGTTTATTTCAAATTTGAACCAAACCGAACCGAACCCAATTCTTTGTGGGTCGGGTCGGGTCCCCTCAGACCCGACCCTGACCCGAACCCGACCCGGTAGACTGAACCCTAACCCCTTTTTCCCGTCTGTTCGGCTACCGTAACCGCCGCCGGCCGCCGCGTAACCGCCGGCCGACTCCTCCACTTCGCATCCCTGCAGCGCCTACCGCTCCGCCTCCCCTGCCAGCAACGGACGGCGACCCAGCTCCCTTCTTCGCCTATAAATCCCTGCCTCGACCCCAGCCGTCATCTTTTCCGGTCGTCTCGAGCTGTCAAACCCCCAGCCTAGTCCCTCTCCGACGAGCGCCGCCCTGAGCTCCGCCACCACTACCCCTGGCCTCCTTCTCCTTCTCCCTCCGTTCTCCACCCGACCCGACGACCAGCGCCGTCCCGGCTTGCATCGACGAACCCGCCCAGCAGCTACCGGCTCCCCAACCGCCTTCGCCCGAAGCCCCAGCACCGCCCTCGCCCTCGTCGCTGCCACCGGCCCCTGCCTCCGATGCCCTCGCCCGCACCTCCTCCGGCCAGCAAGAACCGCAGCAACAGCAGCACTCCGGCCGCCAGAGCCCTCCCCCGGTGATGCCTCAGCTCCCAGCGCTCCGCCGCCTTCGGCGATGCCACCCCGCAGCCGCCTCCGCCTCCCTCAGCTCCGGCCAGCACCGGCGTAGCCTCCTGCAGCAAAACCCTAACCCTAGCCAGGACACAACCCGGACACAGCACAGTGTCTCGTGTCGACTCCCGGATACTAAAAATCCTGATTTCATGGAGCCCTGTTCAGGTAACCCGTTCTCTCTCCTCGTTGCCCCGTTTCCTGTCATGTATATTATGACGCGAATCCTGCGTGACCCTCTCGATGCCCGTGCAACCCGCTCGGTGCATCGCATCCTGTGGCGATCGCGAACCGCGATCCAAAAACAGGAAAATAAATACCCCGTTTTCCCCCGGAACTAAGTGTGCCCCGCCAAACGGGACGACTTGGTCGCGTGCGGTCTTCAACGAAATGTGCGCGTCGTTGATACGGATACGCAGGATTTTGCAGAAGTTGATTTGGATGTGCGTGCACACCGGAATCAACGCGTATCCGCCGATAACGCCCCGTATCCGTCTGTTCTAAATCTCACTGTAACTTGGTGTACACACGTCAGATCGAAATGAAACTTGCACCATCGGACTCGTAGCAATACGCTAGTTTTGTGACCCAAGTTTGGTTCGATTCTGAGAACGTTGAAAAAATTGTGTATCGTGGGTCCCACGGCTCCACTTGACGGGCAATTTTGTGATCGGCTCATCGGAATCCAATTCTGGAACTTCCATTGGGTTCATATAATCATTCTGGGCTTGTTGATAATGAGTTTGACAGATTTGGAGATCTTTGGTTCTGACATATTTTTTGGTGCAAAGCGGCCCACATGTGGACCCTGCTTTGACCAGAAACTATCATTTTTGCCCTGTGTCCAAATTGGACTCAAGGACAGACATTTCTAGCTATTTGATATTTTTTGAATCTGATGGTGATGTTTATTTCTGCAACCGGAGTAGTACCTGCAATTTCTACTGAGGTCAGAGCTACAGTTGGAGCCAGAACCCTAGGCAAGTGTACCTTGCCAAACCTTGCAGATCTTGTTACTTATTTTCTTGACTTATTTATATATTGTTGTACGTGCTTAACCTAGGACCGTGTGACTTTTCTTAGCGTCCGATTAATAGTCGGGTGCCAACACCGTACGCGGAGTTGTGTAACGTCACCTAGAGATGGATATCGTGACCCTTTACATTCTCGTACTTGCCTTATCAAGTACGTTATACCCAGGACACCTGACACTATTCATGTGACAAAATTTCTTGAAATATTCAAGGTGATTATGTGTAGGTTGCAGGATTTATGACATAGACATTATATGCTTAGATCTTATTATGACTTGCTCCATTAGTTTTGATCTTGCGTGTCATAGATATGAGACGTGTGATTATATTGGGTGGGAAGAGTATTACCATATCAAAGGCTGATTATATTACATATATTATTGTCTGGAGGTGATTGGCACATATACTGGAGTCGTGATACTACCTGCTTTGGCATATATATACTGGAGTCGTAATACTAATGTTGCTATGGGTTTCTCTGACACTGATCCTATAGTAGTCTCAGCCCGAGTATGACTAAAACTCTCACTTGCATATCACTTAGCTGGTTATATATTTACCTTATTGCTTTATTTATTGCTGCACTGCATTTATTTTGGCATGAGTTATTTTGTACCTTGCTATGTCCCCTGAGGACCTGGATCCGGATTATGTCCCCAGGATTAGCAGAGGAGTTCCACCCAGAGGTATACAGTGCAGGAGCAGAAGCAGGAACAGGTGCATACATTGGTGAAGAATCAGGAACCGAGGACTAGGTGATTATCATAGATTTTCTGAGTATAAGTTTCTTCTATACTCATTCTGTGATGCTATTTTTATTCTTGTTTAATAAACAATTGTAACAGACTTAATGTCGGGTTGTTCTCCAATTTTATTTACTTGTGGCTGATGATATTTCTATTTCCTTTGTTGATATTGATGTATTTATTCTGTGGATGAGA
Source organism: Iris macrosiphon (assembly GCA_036927795.1). NCBI lineage: Eukaryota > Viridiplantae > Streptophyta > Magnoliopsida > Asparagales > Iridaceae > Iris > Iris macrosiphon. Next base: position 108,839,183 of record JAYESA010000014.1, read on the forward strand.
TTTATAGACCCTGATTGTTGTATTACAGCTTAAGTACGCCCCGATGGATCCATTAAATTGGTTTTGTCCATCGGTGTGTGCTGCTGGCCATTGCCACGTGTCTAGTCCCTCGATATTTTGGGACTGGGGCGTGACATGGTTTTTGTGGTGGCCCATGCAGGTCAACGACTAAGTTTTTCGGTTTCAACTTAGGGACCGAGCAATCCTCCAATAAGAATAGGATAAGTTTTTAGGATCTCATCCACTTGCTTGAATCGTTCTTGATATCTATATCGTATTCGAATTAAATTTTGACTTGCATCCTACCTTGATTCCTGTGCGCCTCTTATAAGTATATTTTTGATGCAGAGTAATGGATCCAAGAGTCGGAGATGAGAATCCCTTGGGTGCACCACACGATGTTGTGGTTACCTATGATGAAGGAGTGACACCCGAATACCGAGGACAATCATCTCAAAGCAATCAAGCGGGCCAGCATACTTCCAGGTTCCGGCGTGATGACATCCCACCTCCTCCGCAGTTCATTCCACCGATGCCCGTTTTCCCACCAGGATAAGTCATGGATGGGCAACAGATATTCCAAATGATCTACACAATGATGCAAGCCCAATAGCAAATTCATCAAGAGGCTCAGCGTCACGAGGCAGAGTACTTGAGGACCAGCCTAGTAACCGCATTGGAGCAGGCAAACCCACAAGCTAGGCGACTAGTGACGGGCTCTATCACCGATTTTCGCCAGCTGAAGTCCCGTACCTTCTCAGGAAAGGAGGGACCAACCGAAGTTCATGAGTGGCTCACCAACACACAACACCAGTTAGAAGCAGCTGAGCTTTCAAGAGAACGTTGGATGACTGCGGTTAGAATGCAGTTAACGGACAATGCTCATCACTAGTGGCTATCTGAAGAGGCCCGGCTCGGACCAGACCGAGTCACTTGGGAAGAGTTTTCCAGACTCTTTCAGGAGATGTACATTCCGGCTATCGCTCGATCAGAACTTCGAGACAAGTTCAATCGCCTCACTCAGGACAGCATGACAGTGAAGAGTACAACGCAGAGCTCATTCGTCTAAGTTGCTTCGCCCCTACTTTGATCCCGACGGAAGAAGAGAAGGCTGAGAAGTTCTTCAACGGACTAAACTTTGAGCTACAGAGACTCATCGGATCCGTCGCACCTACCTCTTACTCGGACGTTCTTGCTGCAGCTCGACGCATGGAACGCGTCAGCAGGAGAGAAACCAGTCTGAAACGGTCTTCCACATCAGCCAGAGCACCACAAGAAGAAGCTGCAAAGAGACCTCACCTGTCCCAGTCACCCAGAACCTCTCCGCAAATACTACCTACATGTCAATAATGTGGCAAGGTAGGCCATATTGAGAAGGACTGCAGACGCAAGTTGGAATTATGCTTGATTTGCGGAACCAATCAACACTTAGCCAAGGATTGTCCTCAGCATCGAGGAGGAGCACCAAGGGCAAACCAACAAACTTTACCGGCCCCTGGAGGGAATCAACCGAGGCCACCCTTGGCACCACAAGCAGCACTCTTCCAGCAGGCCCAGCAGCAGCAGAGAAATCCACCACAAGGATGCGGACAAGCCTTCGAGATGACCTTGGAAGACGCACAGAATCATGGAGAAGCTAATGCGCGTAAGTTTTTTTTTTCATAGCTATCCGTTTCTAGTATTGCTGTAGTTCATGTCTGTTGGTTCGTGACCTTAGCCTTGACCTAGTAATTTTAAACTTGCTAATAATTGATAACCTAGTATGTTTTGATAAGTGATAACCTAGTTTTTCTAAAACTGTAATTTTTTAGATTTTCTTCATTCGGGAAACTGCATAACTTTTATCGCTTAGGGAAATAATTTTCCCTACGTGTTCTTCTTAAAACCTTGATTCTCCGTGATTGTGATGTGCTTCGAACAATGTTGCAACCGTGTCATTGTCACGCCACAGTCCCAAAATACATAGGACTAGGACACGTAAGCATGCCAGCCACATGGATAAGGCAACTCCAATATATGGAAACCAAATCCACACGTACATTGTAATATGAACATCAAATCCACAGTGGTATAACATATGTCACAAGTCACAGGGTATAATCTAAATCTCATCCACCAAAATCAAATATAATTAAATAACCAATATCTATGGAACTAGATCTCAATAAGAAGTATCTAAGGATAATAGTTGGATGGAAACAAATCTACTACCAACTCGAATATAAGAGCAAATACAATATAAGTATAACACAATCAAACACAATATAAGTATACCAGCTAGCAATCACGGCTCGAAGAGAAGGCATCCTCGAAACATACGTAACCATCCGAATCTGCGCTCCTGCGAATACTCAAGAACAGATACACATGGCAGGGACCAGGTCCTCAGAGGGACATAACAAGATACTTAAATACATGCCAATAAAGTACTGAAATAAATATCCAAAGGGGTCGCCTAACCGTCTAAGTGAATGCAGTTAAGAACAACTTTCCCCACAAGTGAGCTATCTGGCTGAAAACTGGGATTTGGCATGATTCTCTTTTGGGGATCCAGGGGCCCAAAGGCACGTCATCTTTTGAACGGCGGAGGCCCGCCAATATACGTAATATATATAAGGGTCATCACCACCCGTATCTCCGGCGGAGAATCCGGGCGCACAGAAAAAAGTACAAAGGAGCTCAAATGCGGTACTTGTTGTTCTCCCCACCCCCATGCTCTAAGTATGTCACATCCATGACACAATATGGTTCATAGCCTAGCCTTAGTACCCTAGCCCAATCCTGCAACCAAACGAGGACAAGGATGGGACCACCGTACTACAATAGGCTATGTCCCTAGACCTCTAATAACTGCTAACTCTACAAGCATGCAAAGTTTATAACAGCAGTTATTCCTACGCATGGCCCACACGTACAGGAGGCCAAACCCTGCACGCCAGTCCGTGATCTATATGAGACTCACAACTTGTGTAACAACTGTGTTACGGCCAATGAACCTAAAGATGCTACATGATAATGGGGTAGTCTCATAAAAAGGGTCAAAGCAAATACATAAATAAAAACATATCGCGACGATACCATCGCGCGCATTTTATATAACAGTTAAAATATATGAACTAAAGACAGGAAATAAAGATGCATGCAACATATGGAATATAAATAACAGTACAATGGCAAGGTATACTTGCCTGGCAAGAAGCTGTAAAATGTAACGTCCAGATGTCCAATACACAGGGTCAGAAGCTATGACCTCAGAACAAATATTTTCGGATACTGAAATAGATATCACCAACATTCCCAGAATAAGCAAAATAGCTAGAAAGCACTTCCCTTTCATCCAATTTGGATACAGGGGCAAAACCGTAATTTCGGGTCAAAGTGGGGTCTACGTTTGGCCCACTTTGCACCAATAAGCGTGTCAGAACCAATGGTCTCCAAATTCGTCCAACTTAGTGTCAACAAGTACAGAATGATGATACGAACCCAACGGAACTTCCATAACTGGATTCCGATGAGCCGATCACAAATTGCCCGTCAAATGGAGTCGTGGGGCCCACGATACGCGATTTTGTCAACGTTCTCAGAATCGAACCAAACTTGGGTCACAGGACCAGCGTATTGCTACAAGTCTGATGGCGCAAGTTTTGTCTCGATCCGACGTGTGTACACAAAGTTATGATGTGTTCCAGAACAGGCGAATATGGGACGTTGTCGGCGGATACGCGTTGATTCCGGTGTGCACACACATCTAAATCAACTTCTGCGAAATTCCGCACGTTCATATTAATGGTGCGCACATTTTGGTGAAGTCGTCCCGTTTGGCGGGGCGCACTCAGTTCCGGGGTGAAACAGGGCGTTGGTTTTCCAATTTTTGGATCGCGATTTACGATCGCCACAGGACGCGATGCACCGAGCGGGTTGCATGGGCATCGAGAGGGTTAAATAGGGGCATCAGAATAGTAAATTCGATAAGGATTCCGTCTTGGGTTTAACTGGTTTGGGTCGGGTCAGCGGGTAGCGGGTTAGACCCGGATTCGTTAAGTTAAGGTGCGGGTTCGGGTAGTCGGGTTTCGGGTCCGTGTCGGGTTCGATTCGGATCCGACCCGATCCGTTAAGGGCTAGGTTTGGTCAGGTTCGGTTCACCACAGCAGTTTGGGTCGGTTTGGTTTGGTTTATTTAAAATAAACCGGGCTCAGTTTAGGGTTTAGTTCGGTTTAAATATACATTAGTTTTTAGGGCTTTAAAAATGCTTCAGGGGTCCAATAAATTCCCAAAAAATTACCCTATGTCTAGTTTTCCATTTTACACCCAAAAATATTATTTTTATAATATTTTAATACTAATTAACATTATTTAAAAATCATTTATTTATAAAATATCTTAGTTTTAATTCCATAAAATTACACAAAAATTGTGAAAAATTGTTTTAAAAAAAATTTAAGAAAAATTAGGGTGTTTACAATCTACCCAACATATAAAAATTTCGTCCTCGAAATTAAAATTAAGCCAAGGTAGAAGTCAAGGATGGTCTAAGATTTGTATTGGTTAAAATGCAAGGCTAGGTTTAACGGAGTGGGCGATGTTGCACGTTCCGAAAATCATGGAAAAAATTCACATGAGCGAAAAATAGGTTTCTTCCGGGGTCTTGTCAATGATGTGGACACCTAATTGCTCTTTTGCATAAAAAAAATGCCCAACCATTGAAACGTTGCATCAAGATGCAAATGGAGGATGGGCATGTATAGGACAAGGATGTAGAATTTGTAGGAACGCAGTGACTAGTGAAGTGCTCCAATTATCGAAGCAATGGTAAGGTGCGTCAAGTGATACCACATTGTAAAACTAAATAAAAATACCGTGTTCTATTTCTAAGTGGATTCGAGCTAGCCTCAGTCTCACTATCTAAGCCAAGTAGGTCTAATTCTTGGGTGAGGGGGGTTTCACAATCCAGCCAACTTAGAACAATCTCGTCCTCAAATATAAGGCATAATTTATTAATCCTTCATGTACATAAGGCAAGTCAATCGCAATCTCCTTGCAATAATTAAAATCCTAATCATACCCATCGCAATCACTTCAAGGTTAAGATGATCATTGTTCCAATCAAAATTCAACCTATGGTTATCTCTTCTCACTTTCTCAAATTATCCACAGGCAAATTTAAATTAAATCCATATAACATCTTCAAGGTTTAAATACACATATAAATTTGCCTCACGATCTCCAACTATTATAATTTTCTCTAGAAGTAATTCGAGTCCAATATTATTCCTATTTTTACTTATAATTTTTTTTTGTATTCTTCAACTTTTTAAATTCTATTTACATCCTCAATATTTCAAATAGATAGTCCAACCATCAAATTTTAATTCTTAATTTAAATTATTAAATTGAAAAATAATTTAAATGTAGTCCACCAATGCTCAATTCTGAATTTCTATACTTATCCTCCAATTTCAAATTGATGATTTTACCTTTAATACTCAAAAATTTAAATCATGCACTTAAGGTTTAAATATTGGGTCCTCGATATCAAGATTTTAAAATTCATTAATCCACATCATCTTAGTCATTCTTCTAAATTTCTCAAAATTGAAATGGCTTGAACCTCTCCCAATCTAATCTTACTCGATCACAATCTAAAAGAAATTCCTCTCAAGTTGACAATGCACTACTACCCAACTTAGAATTTACCCATCTATCACATGAGGCTATATACCTTAAGAAAAATATTCCTTAATTTATTTACTCATGTCATTCAATCCTCAAAACTTCAACGCCGATTATATCTTATATGATATGTCCTTAATTACGAAAGAATAATCCTCAAGTATGTGATCGGCCTATGGGGTATATCTAGTACTCTCTGTGTATCAAACTTATACCAAGCACGAGGTTTCCAAAATAAGGGAAGACGGAGATCAATAATAAAGAGTTCAAGGGCGAGGTAATAGAATAGAAGTATCGGGATCAAGGCGTTTAAAGAATTCAAATGGGAATTATCAAGGCAGTTATGTAACGGATACGATATGCTCAGACATATCTAGGGGGCAAGTACATTCGTCTACTAATCCCTATATATCTCGATCCACGTAAAGTAGGTATGCGAAGGGCGAACCAAGCGCACTATGGTTGATCAGACCGTAGTACACTGATTCTGAAATATATTAGTGTGTATACCCAATAATACATATGTCATGAACAAGCTCGATAAAGAATAAGCTTACAAAAACTAGGCTATAATATAGCAGCATAAGTCAAGGTAGCACAGAAAATATAACGCTGGATTATGATGAGAGAAGTTACAAAATAATTCAAGTTCGCAAAAGCAAAAACAACATAAGCAATAATAATAAAAGATTCTACAATCTCTACAGTTATCATACAACCTCCTTGTCTATGTCGCTAGTCGACCAAATGAGGGCAAGGACCTCTAAATTCTATTGTCTGAATAAACACTGTCGTCTTATGCTAGTATACAGTTAGTGTCATTCAGTTATACTTCAATAATGGGTCAGAAGACTTATGTGATACTAGGGTGTGAGGTATACTACATAACTTATAACAATTGACTACTATTGTAATTGTCTTAAGGATACCGTAGAAGCTCCTGTTAAGGTCTATGAGAAGGGGTCTTGGTACTTTATTGGGGTATCCTCTTCTATTACATAGGTCATGGTCATCTTACATCTTAGTCATAGTGCTTATAGAACAAGTGTCAATAGTAAGGATAGAAGAGTTACTGGCCATTAAGGGAAAAAGGAATCTTGCTTGTATCGAGGTGAGGGTACAAATTACGTGATTTAAAAACTAAGGATTAATCATCGGTCATAATCTACAAAAATAACTTAAACTTATCAAGTTCTAACTACCAAGCACAAAAAATTTCACATTCAAGGCTACAATTATAATCCTAGCAAACTATGAGCTCTTAACAAAGAATAAAATTACTTGGCCTACTATCTGAAGTGTCAGATGGTACGAGTTGAAAGATGAAGAAGAGAAAGCATGATTAGTCATCGCACAAGTAGTGAGCGCTAGGATTTCAGAGGAACAAATATATGAAATTAAATGGAGGACTCTAGATAGCATCATGGTTTTCTAAGGGGAAGTGGTATGCTAGTTGCTATGTTTGAGGTATGATTAGAAAAATATTCTATACATTGCTCTTGGCTTTTTAAGGCATTGTCTGCTTATCTCAAGACAAGAATCTAAATTTATAGTTCTCCAATACTTATGTAACTGCGAAGGTTAGGTTCAGTCCTAACATTCGATCTCAGATTTTTATTGGTTCCTCAAGACTGGGGTCAAACATTATGGTAAACTTCTAACTAACACTAGTAGTGTATATACTACTCTCAAGTCTTCATAATACATCAGGGGGTAATGGTAAACCAATTTTAGAGATAAGAAATTCTAGGGTTTACTAGATATTCTAAACTGAGTGGTGTGTCAACACTCTGGTTGTACCCTTAATAGGGATGTTACCCTACTTATCATCTAGTGACAGGGACTTCTATATTCTAGGAGGGGGCTATACTCAAGGAATTATCAGAGAAGTACAGGAATCAAGCAGGATACAATTATTCAAATAGAACAGATAGAAGGAAGATGAATCATAGTCAATTGTGGATGAGATCTTATACTCTAGTCCTAGGTGCAGGCTTGTTCGGTACAATAACGTAACCGAGATAATATGCTCTCGACCTGCATGGGCTACCACAAAAACATGTCATACCCCAGTCCAAAAATACATAGGACTAGGACACGTAAGCATATCAGCCGCATGGATATGGCAACTCCAATATATGGAAACCAAATCCACACGTACGCTGTAATATGAACATAAAATCCACAGTGGTATAACATATGTGTCACGCCCCAGTCCTAAAATACGTAGGACTAGGACACGTAAGCATGCCAGCCGCATGGATATGGCAACTCCAATATATGGAAACCAAATCCACACGTACGCTGTAATATGAATATCAAATCCACAAGTGGTATAACATATGTCACAAGTCACAGGGTATAATTTAAATCTCATCCACCAATATCAAATATAATTAAATAACCAATATCTATGGAACTAGATCTCAATAAGGAGTATCTAAGGATGATGGTTGGATGGAAACAAATCCACTACCAACTCAAATATAAGAGCAAATACAATATGAGTATAACACAATAAACACAATATGAGAATACCAGCTATCCATCATGGCTCGAAGAGAAGACATCCTCGAAAATATAAGTAACCATCCGAATCTGCGCTCCTGCGAATACTCAAGAACAGATACACCTGGCAGGGGACCAGGTCCTCAGAGGAACATAACAAGATACTTAAACACATGCCAATAAAGTAGTAAAATAAATATCCAAAGGGGTCGCCTAACCGTCTAAGTGAATGCAGTTAAGAACAACTTTCCCCACAAGTGAGCTATCTGGCTGAAAACCTGAGATTTGGCATGGTTCTCTATTGGAGATCCAGGGGCCTAAAAAGGCACGGCATCTTTCGAACACCGGAGGCCCGCCTGATAATAATATAATATATAGTGGTCATCACCACCCGTATCTCCAGCGGAGAATCCGGGCGCACAATAGAAAAAGTGTAAAGGAGCTCAAATGTGGTACTTGTTGTTCTCCCCACCCCATGCTCTAAGCATGTCACATCCATGACACGATAACACCTCTAATAACTGCAAAGTCTACTAGCATGCAAAGTTTCTAACAACAGTTATTCCTAACGCACGGCCCATACGTATAGGAGGCCAGACCTGTCACGCAAGTCCGTGATCTACATAAGACTCACAACTTGTGTAACAACTGTGTCACGGCCAATGAACCTAATGAAGCTACATGCTAATGGGGTAGTCTCATAAACAGGTCAATACAAATACATAAATAAAAATATATCGCGACGTCACCGTCGCGCGCATTTTATATAACAGTTAAAATAAATGAACTAAAAACAGGAAATAAAGATGCATGCAACATATAAAATATAAATAACAGTACAATGGCAAGGTATACTTGCCTGGCAAGAAAGCTGCGATGTACCAATAACCTGCTCCAAAAGTCGTGCAGAATAAATCTAATATCCTATGTACATATGATATAATACAATAAAATCAGTAATCATTACACTAGTGCACACACAGCAATATTTACACAGGACTCAGGGGTACACTAGGGGTACTACTAGTCATCTAACACGGTCAATTATGCGTTGAATTACACGGATGTCGGGTCTTTAAGTACTGTACATGATCAGTCAGTACGTCGGTGTATACAAGGCAGACACCAACATTGTTCTTAGGGTCAACAGGGTCAAGGGCAATTACAGGCAGTCCACGGTATCCTAGGGTCGTACATTCTGAATATATATAGCATAGTATTTAATTACTTATAATTTATGTACATACCATATATTTATATATATCTATATATAATACCCAATTATTTATACCAATTGAATACATGTACTAAGTATAGATATAAATATATATAGCAATGAGTAATATATGCGTAGGCGTACATATACGTACACGCATTTGGGTTCACTGACTCAGGGCCTGATGTCAGCTAGCAGTCATAAGAAATACGTATGTCCTAATAACATATACTCAAACACACATACGAAATAAGGTGGGACAGGTTCGAACCTCGGTGTACGCGCACGGGATTGGCTGGACGTCGACAAAAAGAGGTGACGACGATGATGACGACTATAACGGCGATGATGGTGAGGACGACAATGCTGATGATGATAATGACTGGTGGGGTGACGATGAGGTGATGGTGATGAATTGAGACGAGGAGGATGATGAGGACGATGGTGTGATGGTGAGGCTAATGATGAGATGACGACGATGCGATGATGCTGATGGGTGATGGCGATGATGATGTCGATGCTCAAGGTAAAGATGATGATTGCAAGGGCGTTAATAGCAATGGTGGAGGTGATGATAATGTATGGTGGCGATGTGTTAATAGATGATAATGATGGGGATTATGTATGATGAGGATGATGAATTATAATGATAATGGTAAAGATGATCGATGATGACGGAGTTGATGATATTGATGAGTGATGGGATGAGGTCTGCCGGAGTCCGGCCAGGGAGGTGGTCCGACCAAGGAGGACAGTGGGTGTACCTCAGGTTATGGGGGTCCGGTGAGGGCGATACAGGAAAAGGGGTGGCTGACAGGCAGGGAGTCTCGGTTAGGCGGTGCCCGGGGTCAGGTGATCCGAAGTCGGGGAGATCACCGGAGGAGGGAGTGCTGGTGGTGTTAATGGAGATGGTGGTGATGGTTCGTCGACGTAGAATTCAGGATGGTCGACTGCTGGCTCGAGGAGGAGCAGCGGTTCGAGGTGGTGAGCGACTGTGCTCAGGGAGGAGCTCGGTGTAGAGGTGGGGCTTGGTGTTGTCAGGTAGTGGCGGAAGGAGAAGGAGATGATGATGGTGGAAGAGGTGGCTGTGGCTCGTCGGAGAAGTCGATGGAAAGGAGTGGAGGTGGCAATGGTGGTGGTGTGTATTCGTGCAGCGGGGGAGATCGTGGTGTCTGGTTGGCTGCTGCTCGACTCCGATGAGTCGAGTCGAGCAGGGAGGAGTTCGACGAGGGAAGACTTCAGATGGCCGAGGTCGGGACGGTGGCTTCCGGCAATCCATGGCTCGGTGAGGATTGGGAAGTCGAGGATGTGCAGATGGGGAGGAAGGCGGACAGGCTGCTCGTTGTGGCTCCGGTGAGTTTCAGTCGAGCTGGCTCGGCGTTAATGGCGGAGGAGTCAGGCCGGTACGGCTATGCACAGGAGGAAGACGGTGAGGGAGGTGGTAGATCACCTCCGGCACGGGTGGAGAAGGTGAGGCGGAGGGATGGAGATGAAGGTCGTGTAGTCCGGCGGGGATAACAGGGAGGTGGAGCAGGGAACTGAGGTGGTCACGATGCTGGTGGTGGTGATGAGTTTGTCCTGGGCTTCGGCGGAGAGATGTCGAAGGGGGAAGGCCACGGTGGCTGGGGCTTCTCCGGCGAGGAGGCCGACAGGGATGGCAGGGATGAGGGATGCACAAGGAGGGAGATGTCGGCTACTGGAGTTTAGGTTTGGAAAAATAGGAAAAATAAAGAAAGGGGAAAAAGAATTATTTATATACACATGTAAAACTTGGTTTGGGTTGACCTAGGGCAATGTGGGCTTGGTCAACTCTTCTTGGAGTGGGCCTTGGGCTTGCCATGGGGTGTTGGGAGGGCTATAATTGCCTTGTTTAATTACCAGGATAGGTTTAAATATACTAGAGCGATGTGCGCGCGTTGCACATCCCAGAAATTTACGGAAAAATCCACGTGAAGGAAAAAATAGATTTCTTCACGAATTGTCCAATGGTGGGGGCACCTTAATACGTTTTTGCATAAAAGCCCCCCAAAAATTGGAAAATTATGTAGAGGCAGAAATTAGTTTTAATTAATTAAGTCGAATGCGCACGATGTTCTAAAATTAATTAGGAGTACATGGGATTAGATTTAGGTGGGGCACAAGTGTCAGGGCGTAGAGGGGACAATGTAGAATATTAATAAAATTTGGTTTGCACAAAACGGTCAAGATTGTGTCCCCAATTTCGATTGGGACGCACAAAGGTACAAAATTAGAATTTATATCGAATTAAGAAATAACGTCCGTGACGTTTATTGTGCGACTAAAATGTAGCACAAGGGAGCAATGTACAAGGGTCAGAATAGTAGGTGGACATATCTAGGATGAGATCGTAAAGTTTGTAGACAGGCAATGGCTAGTGAGGTACTCCAATTATCGAAGCAACGGTAAGGTACGCTACACGATATTAATTATTGCATAATTAAATAAAAGCCGTGTTCTAATTCTAATTGGTTTAATCTAGCCCTAGTTTCACTATCTAAGCAAATTAGGCCTAAATTTGGGTGAGGGGATTTACAATCTATCCAACTTAAAACAATTTTGTCCTCGAAATTAAACTAGGCTAGGGTTTCCCTATCTAACCTTACTTGATTACAGTCTAAAGAATTCTTCTTAAATTAACATTGCAGTTTCTACCCAATTTAGAATTTACCCATCTATCATCTAAGGCTATACATCTAAGAAGGCTATGCCCTAAATTATTTAATCATGTTATTGAATCCAAACATATCCTCTATGATATGCCCTTAATCATTTATGAAAGAGGGTCACCAAGCAAAGCGATTGGCCTGCAGGGTATATCTAGTACTATCTATATATCAAACTTATACCAAGCAAGATGTTTCGTCTTTTCGAGATATGGAAAGACGAAGATCAATAATAAAGAGTTCAAGGGAGAGGTAATAGAATGCAAGTATGGGGATCAAGGCGCTTTAAAGAATTCAATTGGGAATTTGTCAAGGCAGTTGTGGATTGAAGTCCTATTTTGGTAGTTCCTATTCACATGCTCGTATCAGTACAGTTGTGTAACGGATCCGATGTGCTCAGATATATCTAGAGGGCAAGTACATTCGTCTATTAATCACTATATATCTTAATCCACGTAAAATAGTTATGTGAACGGCGAATCGAGCGTACTATGGTTGATCAGACCATAGTACACTGATTCTGAAATGTATTAGTATGCGCGCCCAATAATACATATGAAGTGAGCAAGCTTGATAAAGAATAAGCTTGCAAAAACTAGGCTATAATAGCAGCATGAGTCAAGATAGTACAACAAATATAACTATGCTGGATTATGATGAAAGAAGGTGCAAATTAATTCAAGTTCACAAAACAAAACAACATAAGCAACAATAATAAAAAGACTCTGCAATCTCTACAGTTATCATACAACCTCCTTGTCTAAGTCGCTAGTCGACCAAATAGGGGCAAGGACCTCTAAATTCTATCGCTTGAATAAACACTGTCGTCTTATGCTATCATACAATTAATGTCATTCAGTTACACTACCTCGATGGGTCAAGTGGACTATGTGATACTAGGTTGCGAGACATACTATCCAACTTAAAAGAATTAAACTAATACTGTGACAGTCTTAAGAGGATCCTACAAAATAATCTTGTACATGTAAATAAAATAGAAACTCTCATTAGGGTATATGAGGAAAGATCTTGGTACTTATTAGGGTCTCCTATTGCGTTATATAGGTAAGGGTCACCTTAAGTCTTAATTATAGTGCTCATAGAACATGTGTCAATAGCGAGAATAGAAGAGTTACTAGCCGTTAAGGGGAAAGGGATCTAACCTGTATCGAGGTGGGGTATATGCTACGCAATTTAAAACTAAGGGATAACCATAAAATTATAATCTAGATGAATACTCAACTATCAAGTTCTAACTACAAGGCACGTAATTCAAAATTCAAGATCGCAACTATCACTTTAGCAAACCATTTGTCCTATCATAGAATACAATCACTTGTTCTATAATCAGATGCGTCAGATTGACATAAATTGAAAGATGAAGAAATGAAGGGGATAATTCATTCGTCGCACAATTAGCGAACGTTAAGGTTGCAGAGGAATAACATATAAAATTAAAATAGGGAGCTCTAGATAGCATCATGGTTTTCTAAAGGGGAGTGGGGTGCTAGTTGCTATGTTCGAGGCATGATTAAGAAAAGGGTTAATTACATTTCTCTAGGCTTTCTAGGGTGTTGTCTACTAATAATAAGGCAATGATCTAAGTTTGTAGTTCTCCAATACTTATCTAACTGTGTAGGTTTGGTTTAGTCCTAATGTTCAATATTGGTTCTCCATTGGTTCCTCAATACTAGGGTCAAACATTATGGTAAAACTTTTAACTATCTCTAGTAGTGTCTATACTACTCTCAAGTCTTCTTAATACATCAAGGGGTAATGGTATACCAATCTAAAGTTAAGGAATTCTAGATTCACTAGATATTCTAAACTTAGTGGTGTGTCTATATTCTAGTTGTATTCTTAATAGGTGAGCTACCCTAATTATCATCCTAATAACAGGGGTTCCTATATTCTAGCAAAAGGCTATACTTAAAGAACTATTAGGGAAGTACAAGAATCAAGCAGGATACAATTGTTCAAATAGAACAGATAGGAGAAAGATGAATCATAGTCAATTGTGGATGAGATCCTATACTCTAGTCCTAGGTGCAGGCTTGTCCGGTACAGTAACGTAACCGAGACAATATGCTCTCGACCTGTATGGGCCACCACAAAAACATGTCACGCCCCAGTCCCAAAATACGTAGGACTAGGACATGTAAGCATGACAGCCGCATGGATATAGCAACTCCAATATATGGAAACCAAATTCATACGTACGCTGTAATATGAATATCAAATCCACAAGTGGTATAACATATGTCACAAGTCACAAGGTATAATCTATCTCATCCACCAAAATCAAATATAATTAAATAACCAATATCTATGGAACTAGATCTCAATAAGGAGTATCTAAGGATGATGGTTGGATGGAAACAAATCCACTACCAACTCAAATATAAGAGCAAATACAATATGAGTATAACACAATAAACACAATATGAGAATACTAGCTATCCATCATGGCTCGAAGAGAAGACATCCTCGAAAACATAAGTAACCGTCCGAATCTGCGCTCCTGCGAATACTCAAGAACAGATACACCTGGCAGGGGACCTGGTCCTCAGAGGGAAATAACAAGATACTTAAACACATGAAAATAAAGTACTGAAATAAATATCCAAAGGGGTCGCCTAACCGTCTGAGTGAATGCAGTTAAGAACAACTTTTCCCACAAGTGAATTATCTGGATGAAAACCTGGGATTTGGCATGGTTCTCTATTGGAGATCCAGGGGCCTAAAAAGGCAGGGCATCTTTCGAACACCGGAGGCCCGCCTGATAATAATATAATATATAGTGGTCATCACCACCCGTATCTCCAACGGAGAATCCGGGCGCACAATAGAAAAAGTGTAAAGGAGCTCAAAAGCGATACTTGTTGTTTTCCCCACCCCATGCTCTAAGCATGTCACATCCATGACATGATAACGCCTCTAATAACTGCCAAGTCTACTAGCATGCAAAGTTTCTAACAGCAGTTATTCCTAACGCACGGCCCATACGTACAGGAGGCCAGACCTGTCACGCAAGTCCGTGATCTACATGAGACTCACAACTCGTGTAACAACTGTGTCACGGCCAATGAACCTAATGATGCTACATGCTAATGGGGTAGTCTCATAAACAGGTCAATGCAAATACATAAATAAAAATATATCACGACGTCACCGTCGCACGCATTTTATATAACAGTTAAAATAAATGAACTAAAGACAGGAAATAAAGATGCATGCAATATATGGAATATAAATAACAGTACAATGGCAAGGTATACTTGCCTGGTAAGAAAGCTGCGATGTACCAATAACCTGCTCCAGAAGTCGCGTAGAACAAATCCAATATCCTATGTACATATGATATAATACAATAAAATCATTAATCATTACACTAGTGCACACACAACAATATTTACACATGACTCAGGGGTACACTAGGGGTAATACTAGTCATCTAACACGGTCAATTATGCGTTGAATTATGCGGGTGTCGGGTCTTTAAGTACTGTACACGATCAGTCAGTACGTCGGTGTACACAAGGCAGACACCAACATTGTTCTTAGGGTCAACAGGGTCAAGGGCAATTACAGGCAGTCCACGGTGTCTTAGGGTCGTACATTCTGAATATATATAGCATAGTATTTAATTACTTACAATTTATGTACATACCATATATTTATATATATCTATATATAACACCCAATTATTCATGCCAATTGAATACATGTACTAAGTATAGATATAAATATATATATCAATGAGTAATATACGCATAGGCGTACATATACGTACACGTATTTTGGTTCACCGACTCAGGGCCTGATGTCAGCTAGCAGTCATAAGAAATACGTATGTCCTAATAACATATACTCAAACACACATACGAAATAAGGTGGGACAGGTTCGAACCTCGGTGTACGTGCACGGGATTGGCTGGACGTCGACGAAGAGAGGTGACGATGATAATGACGACTATAACGGCGATGATGGTGAGGACAACAATGCTGATGATGATAATGACTGGTGGGGTGACGATGAGGTGATGGTGATGAATTGAGACGAGGAGGATGATGAGGACGATGGTGTGATGGTGAGGCTAATGATGAGATAACGACGATGCGATGATGCTGATGGGTGATGGCGATGATGATGTCGATGCTCAAGGTGAAGATGATGATTGTAAGGGCGTTAATAGCAATGGTGGAGGTAATGATAATGTATGGTGGCGATGTGTTAATAGATGATGATGATGGGGATTACGTATGATGAGGATGATGAATTATAATGATAATGGTGAAGATGATCGATGATGACGGAGTTGATGATATTGATGAGTGATGGGATAAGGTCTGCCGGAGTCCGGCCAGGGAGGTGGTCCGGCCAAGGAGGACAGCGGGTGTGCCTCAGGTTATGGGGGTCTGGTGAGGCCGATACAGGAAAAGGGGTGGCTGACAGGCGGGGAGTCTCGGCTAGGCGGTGTCCGGGGTCAGGTGATCCGAAGTCGGGGAGATCACCGGAGGAGGGAGTGCTGGTGGTGTTAATGAAGATGGTGGTGATGGTTCGTCGATATGGAATTCAGGATGGTCGACTGCTGGCTCGAGGAGGAGCAGTGGTTCGAGGTGGTGAGCGGCTGTGCTCAGGGCGGAGCTCGGTGTAGAGGCATGGCTTGGTGTTGTCAGGTAGTGGCGAAAGGAGAAGGAGATGATGATGGTGGAAGAGGTGGATGTGGCTCGTCTGAGAAGTCGATGGGAAGGAGTGGAGGTGGCAATGGTGGTGGTGTGTATTCGTGCAGCGGGGGAGATCGTGGTGTCTGGTTGGCTGCTGCTCGACTCCGGTGAGTCGAGTCGAGCAGGGAGGAGTTCGACGAGGGGAGACTTCAGATGGCCGAGGTCGGGACGGCGGCTTCCAGCAATCCATGGCTCGGTGAGGATTGGGAAGTCGAGGATGTGCAGATGGGGAGGGAGGCGGACAGGCTGCTCGTGGTGGCTCCGGTGAGTTTCAGTCGAGCTGGCTCGGCGTTAATGGCGGAGGAGTCGGACCGGTGAAGCTGTGCAACGGAGGAAAACGGTGAGGGAGGTAGCAGATCACCTCCGGCGCGGTGGAGAAGGTAAGGCGGAGGGATGGAGATGAAGGTCGTGCAGTCCGGCGGGGATAGTAGGGAGGTGGAGCAGGGAACTGAGGTGGTCACGATGCTGGTGGTGGTGATGAGTCTGTCCTGGGCTTCGGCGGAGAGATGTCGAAGGGGGAAGGCCATGGTGGCTGGGGCTTCTCCGGCGAGGAGGCCGACAGGGATGGCAGGGATGAGGGATGCACAGGGAGGGAGATGTCGGCTACTAGAGTTTAGGTTTGGAAAAATAGGAAAAATAAAGAAAGGGGAAAAAGAATTATTTATATACACATATAAAACTTGGTTTGGGTTGACCTAGGGCAATGTGGGCTTGGTCAACTCTTCTTGGAGTGGGCCTTGGGCTTGCCATGGGGTGTTGGGAGGGCTATAATTGCCTTATTTAATTACCAGGATATGTTTAAATATACGAGAGCGATGTGCGCGCATTGCACATCCCGAAAATTTACAAAAAAATTCACGTGAAGGGAAAAATAGATTTCTTCACGAATTGTCCAATGGTGGGGGCACCTTAATACATTTTTGCATAAAAGCCCCCCAAAAATTAGAAAATTGTGCAGAGGCGGAAATTAGTTTTAATTAATTAAGTCGAACGCGCACGATGTTCTAGAATTAATTAATAGTACATGGGATTAGATTTAGGCGGGGCACAAGTGTCAGGGCGTAGAGGGGACAGTGTAGAATATTAATAAATTTTGGTTTGCACAAAATGGTCAATATTGTGTCCCCAATTTCGATTGGGACGCACAAGGGTACAAAATTGGAATTTATATCAAATTAAGAAATAACGTCCGCGACGTTTATTGTGCGACTAAAATGTAGCACAAGGGAGCAATGTACAAGGGTCAGAATAGTAGGTGGACATGTCTAGGATAAGATCGTAAAGTTTGTAGACAGGCAATGGCTAGTGAGGTACTGCAATTATCGAAGCAACGGTAAGGTGCGCTACACGATATTTAATTATTGCATAATTAAATAAAAGTCGTGTTCTAATTCTAATTGGTTCAATCTAGCCCTAGTTTCACTATCTAAGCAAATTAGGCCTAAATTTGGGAGAGGGGGTTTACAATATGTCACAAGTCACAAGATATAATCTAAATCTCATCCACCAAAATCAAATATAATTAAATAACCAATATCTATGGAACTAGATCTCAATAAGAAGTATCTATGGATAATAGTTGGATGGAAACAAATCCACTACCAACTCGAATATAAGAGCAAATACAATATAAGTACAACACAATCAAACACAATATAAGTATACCAGCTAGCAATCACGGCTCGAAGAGAAGGCATCCTCGAGACATACGTAACCATCCGAATCTGCGCTCCTGCGAATACTCAAGAACAGATACACCTGGCAGGGGACCAGGTCCTCAGAGGGACATAACAAGATACTTAAACACATGCCAATAAAGTACTAAAATAAATATCCAAAGGGGTCGCCTAACCGTCTAAGTGAATACAGTTAAGAACAACTTTCCCCACAAGTGAGCTATCTGGCTGAAAACTGGGATTTGGTATGATTCCCTTTTGGGGATTCAGGTGCCCAAAGGCACGTCATCTTTTGAACGGCGGAGGCCTGCCAATGTACATAATATATATAAGGGTCATCACCACCCGTATCTCCGGCGGAGAATCCGGGCGCACAAAAAAAGTGCAAAGGAGCTCAAATACGGTACTTGTTGTTCTCCCCACCCCATACTCCAAGTATGTCACATCCATGACACAATATGGTTCATAGCCTATCCTTAGTACCTTAGCCCAATCCTGCAACCAAACAAGGACAAGGATGCGACCACCGTACTACAATAGGCTATGTCCCTAGACCTCTAATAACTGCTAAGTCTACTAGCATGCAAAGTTTCTAACAGCAGTTATTCCTACGCACGACCTACACGTACAGGAGGCCAAACCCTGCACGCCAGTCCGTGATCTATATGAGACTCATAACTCATGTAACAACTGTGTCATGGCCAATGAACCTAAAGATGCTACATGATAATGGGGTAGTCTATTAAATAGGGTCAATGCAAATACATATATAAAAATATATCGCGACGACACTGTCGCGCGCATTTTATATAACAATTAAAATATATGAACTAAAGACAGGAAATAAAGATGCATGCAACATATAGAATATAAATAACAGTACAATGGCAAGGTATACTTGCCTGGCAAGAAGCTGTAAAATGTAACGTCCAGATGTCCAATACACAGGGCCAGAAGCTATGACCTCAGAACAAATGTCTCCGGATGCTGAAATAGATATCACCAATATTCCCAAAATAAGCAAAAATAGCTAGAAAGCACTTCCCTTTCGTCCAATTTGGACACAGGGGCAAAACCGTAATTTCGGGTCAAAGTGGGGTCCACGTGTGGCTCATTTTGTACCAAAAAGCCTGTCAGAACCAATGGTCTCCAAATTTTTCCAAATTAGTGTCAACAAGTCTAGAACGATGATACGAACCCAACGAAACTTTCAGAACTGGATTCCGATGAGCCGATCACAAAATCGCCCGTCAAGTGGAGCCGTGGGGCCGACGATACGCGATTTTGTCAACATTCTCAGAATCGAACCAAACTTGGGTCACAGGACCAGCGTATTGCTACGAGTCCGATGGTGCAAGTTTTGTCTCCATCTGACGTGTGTACACAAAGTTACGACTTGTTCCAGAACAGGCAGATATGGGGCGTTGTCAGCGGATACGCGTTGATTCCGGTGTGCACGCACATCCAAATCAACTTCTGCGAAATCTCGCACGTCCGTATCAACGGCGTGCACGTTTCAATGAAGACCACGCGAGACCAAGTCATCCCGTTTGGCCGGGTGCACTCAGTTCCGGGGTGAAACAGGGCGTTGGTTTTCCTGTTTTTGGATCGCGGTTTGCGATCGCCACAGGATGCGATGCACCGAGCGGGTTGTACGGGCATCGAGAGGGTTAAATAGGGGCATCGGAATAGTGAATCCGATAAGGATTTCGACTTGGGTTTAACGGGTTTGGGTCGGGTCAGCGGGTAGCGGGTTAGACCCGGATTCGTTAAGTTAAGGTGCGGGTTCGGGTAGTCGGGTTTCGGGTCCGGGTCGGGTTCGATTCGGTTCCGACCCGACCCGTTAAGGGCTGGGTTTGGTCCGGTTCGGTTCACCACAGCGGTTTGGGTCGGTTTGGTTTGGTTTATTTAAAATAAACTGGGTTCAGTTTAGGGTTTAATTCGGTTTAAATATACATTAGTTTTTAGAGCTTTAAAAATGCTTCAGGGGTCCAATAAATTCCCAGAAAATTACCCTATGTCTAGTTTTCCATTTTACACTTAAAAATATTATTTTCATAATATTTTAATACTAATTAAAATTATTTAAAAATCATTTATTTATAAAATATCTTAGTTTTAATTCCAGAAAATTGCACAAAAATTGTGAAAAATTGTTTTTAAAAAATTTAAGAAAAATTATGGTGTTTACAATCTACCCAACATATAAAAATTTCGTCCTCGAAATTAAAATTAAGCCATGGTAGAAGTCAAGGATGGTCTAAGATTTGCATTGGTTAAAATGCAAGGCTAGGTTTAACGGAGTGGGCGATGTTGCACGTTCCAAAAATTATAAAAAAAATCCACATGAGCGAAAAATAGGTTTCTTCCGGGGTCTTGTCAATGATGTGGACACCTAATTGCTCTTTTGCAAAAAAAATGCCAACTATTGAAATGTTGCACCAAGATAGAAATGGAGGATGGGCATGTCTAGGACAAGGATGTAGAATTTGTAGGAAGGCAGTGACTAGTGAAGTGTTCCAATTATCGAAGCAAAGGCAAGGTGCGCCAAGTGATACCACATTGTAAAACTAAATAAAAATACCGTGTTCTATTTCTAAGTGGATTCGAGCTAGCCTCAGTCTCACTATCTAAGCCAAGTAGGTCTAATTCTTGGGTGAGGGGGTTTTCACAAACCAGCCAACTTAGAACAATCTCGTCCTCAAAAATAAGGCATAATTTATTAATCCTTCATGTACATAAGTCAAGTCAATCGCAATCTCCTTGCGATAATTAAAATCCTAATCATACCCATCGCAATCACTTCAAGGTTAAGATGATCATTGTTCCAATCAAAATTCAACCTATGGTTATCTCTTCTCACTTTCTCAAATTACCCACAGGCAAATTTAAATTAAATCCATATAACATCTTCAAGGTTTAAATATGCTTATAAATTTGTCTCACAATCTCCAACTATTATAATTTCCTCTAGAAGTAATTCGAGTCCAATATTATTCCTATTTTTACTTATAATTTTTTTTTTGTATTCTTCAACTTTTTTAATTCCATTCACATCCTCAATATTTTAAATAGGTAGTCCAACCATCAAATTTTAATTCTTAATTTAAATCATCAAATTGAAAAATAATTTAAATGCAGTCCACCAATGCTAAAGTCTGAATTTCTATACTTATCCTCCAATTTCAAATTGATGATTTTACCTTTAATACTCAAAAATTTAATTCATGCACTTAAGGTATAAATATTGGGTCCTCGATATCAAGATTTTAAAATTCATTAATCCACATCATCTTAGTCATTCTTCTAAATTTCTCAAATTTGAAATGACTTTAACCTCTCCCAATCTAATCTTACTCGATCACAATCTAAAAGAAATTCCTCTCGAGTTGACAATGCACTGCTACCCAACTTAGAATTTACCCATCTATCACTTGAGCGCTAGGGTTTCAGAGGAACAAGTATATGAAATTAAATGGAGGACTCTAAATAGCATCATGGTTTTCTAAGGGAAAGTAGTATGCTAGTTGCTATATTTGAGGTATGATTAACAAAATATTCTATACATTGCTCTTGGCTTTCTAAGGTACTGTCTGCTTATCTCAAGACAAGAATCTAAATTTATAGTTCTCCAATACTTATCTAACTGCTAAGGTTAGGTTCAGTCCTGTCACGACCTGCACCCAAAAAATCGGGCATGAGTCGTGGGTACGTCCAGCCTACGCCGCAGCATCGGCGGTAGAACGCTGTCTAGGTCAACTATCTAGATAAAATCTCACACAAAAATCGGCCATGACCTCTCCAAAAGGAGGGCAACCACACAAACAATATAAACCTGTCAAGATCTCAACTCCAAACGGAGGAGCAAATATCACAATGATAATCACAAAATACTCAATCACGAATCTAAGCACGATAAGATAACACAGAGATCTAACAACTATAAAGTCTAACCAACAACAACTACTACAACAACCACAACATCAATAATAATAATACAACAATATCCAAAATAATATACAAACAAGGTCTCAATCCAAAATCGGAGACAAATCCGGTGCTAAAAGCTAATAAAAACAACAACAAAGTCTCAGTGATCCCGGCTACCAACCCGAAAATTACCCCTAAGCTAGAGGGTCCCTGTCTGCACCATCGACAAGCTCAGGTCCATAAAACGTCAGACACCACTCCTCCGGATACTCTAAAAAATATGTCCAGTCAGGACTGGAGCAAGTACATCTCTAACAGCAGTTCTATTTAAATGATAAAAACTATAAAACAGTTATAGCAAGTAGCAAGAAGAATGGAGCAAGTATGAAACAAAGAAATATGTATAACTGGTGCATTAAGATAAAGATGCATGGATATCAGAGCAAGATAGTAGTAACTGTAAGATACAAGAAATCTAAGCTAAGATCAAGTCCGTGCACATGAACGTGCAGTGAGTCTAGCATAAAAAATATGTAGTGAGTCAAGTCCAGAAACATGTAAGTGAGACAAGTCAAGAAATGCATGAGAGTCCAGACTATAAAGAATGAACTCGGTGTCTTTGAAATACTTGTTTTGACATGTAAACGGCTAGGGGTAAGTACGGCTCACCGCGTACTGGGTGCGCGGTTGCTATCATTCCAGATTAGACCAGAGGGAGTGATGCCTGATGATTCCAGATGGGAATGTTTACATGTCTACTCGAGTATTTCCCCGCCCCGACTAATACAAGTGGATCCAAGACCCGACACGCAAATCAAGATGAGTCCAGCCTGAACATGAATGATGCCTGTAGGTGATGCCTGTAGGTGATGCCAGTAGTGATTCCAGAATAGAGGCCAGAAACATGAAATATACGTGTCACAAGTAAATAAATCCAGAAATATCAATCAGTGTCCTGTGTTGTGCCAGAATAATTAGATGATACTATACTAGAAGCTGAATCATAATAATCATCAAATAATGAAAACTATCAGAGAATGTACTCGCCTGACGTCCTGAGCAACTGGCGATCCGAACTGGTGTCGCAAGGACCTAATGTGAAAAGTAAGGTTAAATAGGTTTCTAATAAGTTAAACAGATATAAAATAACTAAAAATAGGCTTCTAGGGTCGTTCTAGGTCAAACGGGTCAAACCGGTGAAATCTGGGTCAAAAAGTCAACTCTAGGTCCAAAAAGTCAACTTTGGGTCAAAATTAGGTCAAAAGTTGACTTTGGCGGTCAACCGAGTCAACTACGGTCAAGTCTGGGTCAAACTAGGGTGCTCCTGAATTTCTAGGTCAAACCGAGGTCATTAAGCTAGAAAACTCACAAACTCGCCTCCTTGAGATACCGGGATACCCTCGGTATCCGATACCTCAACCTAGGCTACGCACCCCGCCTAAATCCACTAAAACCTATGCTAGCACGCGTAAATATATACACATAAGCATATAAAAATCACTCCAATACTATTCCTAGGCTATTGCTCAAAAACTCCGCTCGAAACTCAATACCTTGAATATCTCAAGGTATTGAGATACCTCGGTATCTCAAGGTATTGAGGTTTCGCTCTAAAACCCCTCTAACTAGCTATCTAGCTACTAATTATGCACCTAGTTATTAATCTAGGCTAGGTAGTAGAGATATCTACCATATTTATATATATCTAAGTAGGTATATACCTATATATATAGATATCCACACACATATATACTAATACCCATTTACCTTACCCATACACATATATATATATATATATATATATATATATATATATATATATATATATATATATATATATATATATATATATATATATATATATATGCATATAGATATAGGTATCTACCATATACCTACCTATCTATCTATCCATAGATAGATCTATCTATCTATGTATCTACTAACTACCTATCTATCTTATTTACCTAACTATCAAACCAACTATCTAACTAATAACTTAACTATCTCTCTATGTAACTATCTATCATAC
The DNA here is from genome assembly GCA_036927795.1 of Iris macrosiphon. Classification (NCBI taxonomy): domain Eukaryota; kingdom Viridiplantae; phylum Streptophyta; class Magnoliopsida; order Asparagales; family Iridaceae; genus Iris; species Iris macrosiphon. The sequence goes on from JAYESA010000014.1 coordinate 108,863,627, forward strand.
TATCTATTTATCTAACTATCTAATCTACCTAGTTATCTATCTAACAATATATACATCTATCTAACCTATTCACTTACCTATCTAGGTAACTATCTAGCTACCTATCTATCTCATATATCTATCTATCTAGCTATTCACCTATCTATCTATCTATTAGTCTATCTAACTATTTATCTATAGATATCTATCTATTCATCTATCTATCATATATCTATATATCTATTTACCTATCCACCTAACTATAAATATCTATCTATTTACCTAACTATCTATGTATCTATTTACCTATGTATCTATCTAACCATCTATGTATCTATTTAACTATCTATCTAAATGTCTAACTTATTATCTATCTATCTATTGATATATCTATCTATCTATCAACATATATATATATCAATCTCTCACTCTCCCTCACTAGCCACTACTGCTGGAGCTGCTATTGCCCTTAGATTTGCTGTCACGACCCGATTTCGTAGAATCGTTTGAGGCGTCCCCCGAATCGTGACCGCCGTGCGGGCCTGGAGTTGCGCCCGCACAAGGTTTTAATGATTTGCATAGCAAGCACATATTCAGAGTACGCAGATAAATTGAAACACAGATTTAAAATATAGAAAAGTTCTCTTTATTGATAATGAACATCTATTACAAACTCTTGAACGAGTTAGCTAATATGCCGAACGGCTTACAAAAGAGATGACTCAAAATGAGATAGTAGTCCTGTATATTATATCCCTTTATAAACTCAAAATGATAAAGACCTCCAGGTTGGAGGATAGCTTTGCCATGGAGCTGCATTTGTATATGAAGAGTTGCAGCTCCTGTCTTCAAAATGCTTCGGGGGCGCGGTGAAGATGCGCCAACAGCTGGACTGGATATGGTAGACGACTTCGGCTCCTCGCTCGGTTTACCTTAGTGCGGAAAACCTGTTTCAACGAGGGTCAGCATATCGAAATATGCTGGTGAAGGCGAGCTAGCCGAACTATACCAATCAATACGTTGTTTAATGAAGCATGCATATTTATGGGTTTCTATCTTGCCTTAGTTCATTTATAAGTAAGCAGCATATAGAATTTACTGAAAATGAACTTGCCACCGTTCGGTAGATTTTACCTGCCCGTCTGAATTACCTGCACAATACTTACCATGCCTTCCCTGCCATGAAGACACAAGTTAGTTTGTAACAGGTTTAAATATACACGATGATCACTGGCATGATTGCCATAATGGACACTAGTCTGTGACGAAGATGGTTTGCTACGTGCAAGAACGTTAGGCGCCGCATACCACCCTGTCCTAGTACGTGAGACTAAACGTTAGTTCCGTCCGGAGCCGGAACGGTGCCAGTGCCCCAGCAGCCGCCCGCAGGAACTATACCTTGTGCACAAGTTGTCCGTGATCGCACATTAACAATCATTCGTCCGGAGGCTACGTTAACAAGCATTCGCCCGGAGGCTACGTGAGTACAAGACAAGCAATATTGCATGATTCATTTTATATTGCAACTACGTTATATTCGTGCATTAGGATATATGTTTAAACTTTTATCATGCATTTGATGAATATTTCGAACGAACAAGCATGCAAAGATATAACCGTTCATAAGTTTATTGACAAGCATAATGAACCAAGTCTATTCCCTTTTTATCTTGGTTTCTTTTAGTTATTACTTGGTATCGTTTGATCGGGGCGAAGAGAATGCAAGTGTTTTAGCTGTAAAGCTTGGAAGCAGGGCTAGCTAATCGGGTTGGTAGCCACTTACTTAGAAGTTGGAAAGAAGAAGGAAATAGGTGCTTCACTACTCCGCTCGCAAGCCGCCTACTGCTCGTTCACCTGCACACGAACAGCTCGATTAATACTTCTTTCTCTCTTTCCAATCTCGAAATTGAAGTGCAGTTCAATGAATGAAAACAATGAAAACCATCGAAACCGTTCAAGGAAAACAAGCAAATCCCAAAACCAACTCAAAGCACGAAAGCAACAAGCGAAATCGAAAACCAAGGCAATAAAAGATAGCAGCGGAGAGGTCCCTCCTGACTCTGCCGCTAAGCCGATCCTTGGGGCGCAGACCACTGAATATGGGAATCGATTCCGAAGAAACAAATCCATAACGAGGACGAGTTCTTAATTCAATCTATCCCGATCGAACGATACCGTCTTGTGTTTCTTAGCCACGATCTCCTCACCGGGAGAACGGGGCGCTACATTTGCTGCTGCTGCTGCTCCATGCTACTGCTACTGCTGGGCTCCTTATTCCTGCTGCTGCTGCTGCAGCTGAACTACTGCTGCTGCATTGCTGGTTCTGCTGCTGCTGCAGCTGCTGGTTCCAGTCCCCCCCCTCTCATCTCACACACACACACACGACCACCTACCCATATACATATATATATATATATATATCTATATATATACATACATGCATATATATCTATATATATATATAACTAGATACATATGTATACACACCTACATCTCTATATACTAACACACACTAACACACTCACACACACACTAAAACACATAACAACACACACACACACTAAAACATAAATATATATATATATATATATATATATATATATACACACTTAATTTATATATATATATATCTACACACACTCTCAACTATAAATATATATACACACACATAAATATATATATGTATACATATACACACACAAGCACACTTACACATATACATATATATATATACACATAGACATATACACACACAAGCACATAGATATAAATACACTCATATATATATAAATATATATACACAACACACATACATATAAATATATACATATATATATATACACTTATACACTAACACAACGCAACACACAACAACACACAAACCACACGCCCCACTCACGCCCAACGACCCCGACACTCACCAATACCCTAAAATATATAAAATATAACTCAAAAAATCTAGCAAACACTCTCCGATACTAACCCAACGCCCGCACAAGCCCGAAACGAGGAAACCAAGTCAAAATGGCCGTTCGGTCATTTTGACGAATACGTGGTGCGCGGCTCAGAAAACCTCCTGAAACGCACACCAAACGAACTCAGAATTGGCCCAAAATTTACCCACGCATCCTAAACGATGTCTAGATCCTAGAAAATGCACTCCTGCGTCGATTCTAGGCCCATGGCGGAAACGCACGCACTTAGAATCGGCGACGATGAAAAGTCCCAATTTTGCCCGAAACGCCCGTTTCTCCGCGATACGACTTTTCGTGTCCGAACGGAGACACGCTCTCACCCTCAAGACTCCCGACAACATCTACCTAGGTCCATCTAACCTAGGGCATCACCTAAAATTGGACCAAATTTGGGTTCCACCCGAAATTGACACAAAACCTAATGTCAAAGTCTCTAAACTCAACCAAACTAGTTCCAACTTCCTCCTACGGGTAGGCTTAGGGTCTAGGAAGATTCTACAACACTAATTATACTACACAAAAATAATTAGCAAGGGGAAAGTTAGATTTTACCTCTTGGGAGTTGGAATCCCAAGGCCAAAGTCTCACAACCCCTAGAAATCACCTCCCTCAAGCTCCAAGCCACCAACTCTAGCTTCCACACTAGATCTAAGCTCCTCACACCTAGGTTGGGGAAAATGCAAGGTTAGGGCTAACATAAAGAAGAAGAAATAGAAGAAAGAAGGAAGAAAAAGGAAGAAAAGCTTACTTGGAGAAGGAAGGAAGAAGAAAGAAGAAGTAGAATGTGAAGAAGAAGAAGAAGAAGTAGTGGAATGAACAAAGGGGGAGAGAGGGGCTCCTCCTCACGGGAATGGGCTGCTGGATTCTCACAGGTGGGGGTAGGTAGGGGTTTACATAAGTCACCAAATTCCCAAAATGCCCCTACTCACTTGGTTTCGGGTTCCGGGTTCCAAAAGCACTCAAACTAGCTCCAAATCTCTCCAACTAATCTCCTAAAAATAAAATAAATATTCTAAATCCAAAAAATAAGTCTCACAGGGGGTCGGACATGGGTCCACTAGGGTCTAACATGGGTCCAGGCTAGCCAAAATCCTAAAACAAACAATAAAAATATAATACAATCAATAATTAATTATAAATACAATTAATTAAAATAAAGCACAATTAACTAAATTAAAATAAAAAAATACCCGGCTCTGGAAATGGGGTGGTGACAAGCCTATCCTCCTTAGAAAATTTTGTCCTCGAAATTTAAAGTCAATCACACTCCCTCTAGGTCAAACCCCCAACAATCACAGTCAAAAAATTCTACCTAAACAACATACAAGATCAGGGTCCTACTGGTCGTGTTATCACAGTCTCAATCAGGGCCACTACACTATCTATCACAGCACAAAGAAAGTCTAACAGGTACTAATGAAGCATACCACAAGAAATGGAAAAGGACAGGAAGAAGAACAAAGAGACAGACCTGCTAACCCGACACCCGTAGCATCGGCCTCCTCGACCGTCAACGCATAAGCCCTGCCCTGCTGGGGTATATTCCTCTGCTGGTGCGGGGCATGATGCTGTGCCACAAGTGGCCTAGATCCAACTATCTGATCCTGTGCTCCACCCAATGGAGGTGCAGTGGGGCAATCTCGCATCTGGTGAGCAGCGGATCCACAGAACAAACACACCTTCAGCCTCCTCCTACAAACATCCAAAGTGTGTCCTGCCTTCCTACAGTAGGCACAAGTGGGCACCCTCTGATCCTGACCCTGCTGCGCTGCCTTCTGCACATAGGGACGCTTAGCAGGTCCCGCACTACCACTGGCACTGCCTGAATTATTCCTGCCTCTCTTGGACTTAAGCTCCAAATCATCCTCTGCCCTCTGAGCATCTCCTACTATCTGCTCAAAAGTCGCCTCGCGGTCGCTCCTGGTCAAAGACTTGACCGCCATAACCAAGCCCTTGCAAAACTTTCTCGCCTTTGCTGCCTCACTCAAGCCATCCACAAATCTGCCCAGACGGCAGAACTCTGCTGCGTACTCGTCCACCGTCATGCTCCCTTGGACGAGTGCCTCAAACTGGCTCTCCAAGGCACTAAGCGCCACATCTGGGAAAAACTTTTCCTTAAAAAGTCTCTTAAAAGCCTCCCAAGTAAGCCCTGGCGCTGCAATCCTCGTATCTGTGCGATACCATATCAAGGCGAGGTCGAACATCTGACTGCCCGCTGCCTCTATCTGCATGCTGTCTGGAATCTGCGCCAGCTTGAAGATCCCCTCGATCTGCTCTATCCAGTCATCCGCGTACAGGATCCCTTCTGTACCACGGAACTCCTTGGGTCGCATCCTCTGAAAGTCGATAATACTATCCAGCCTCGGATGCTGAATCTGATCTGCCTGTGGCTGAATCTGTGCCACCCTATCCACTGCCGTCATGGCCACCTGGTGGGCGTTCTCAATGCCCAGCCTCATCACATCCACCTGACGGTGCTGCGCGTCCATCATGTCCCTGAAGAACGCAAACAACTGCGCGGCATCTACTGGAGCAGGAAGTGGTGGAGGAACCACCGGAACGACTGGGGTAGTCCTCGGATCGACAAGTGAAGGAGGATCCCCGAGAGAAGCAGATGCTCTCTCAACCGCAGGAGTGGTGAGTGGAGCGGTAGCAGCTGCCTGAATACGAGCTGGACGAGAGGTAGCAGACCTCTCGGTAGCAACTGCTGGAACGGTACGATGGGATCGTATCTTCGGAGGTATACTGGACACAGATCAAAAGAAGTCAATACGGTGCAAGATGCGATATCATCAAAGAAGGACAGTAATATTTCAAAAGAAACAAATTCAGAATAATTAGATTAGAATTATTCCTAGTCGTGATTGAGTACACTCTCATCCTAGATCCTAGATCCTATAGCAGGCTCGCAGCAGTACAACTAAGTTGTTGTACCACCACGACATCGCACTAATTGCGAATCGAGACCTGCATGGGGCCGCCACCAAAAATGTGTCACGACCCGCACCCAAAAAATTGGGCATGAGTCGTGGGTACGTCCAGCCTACGCCGCAGCATCGGTGGTAGAACGCTGTCTAGGTCAACTATCTAGATAAAATCTCACACAAAAATCGGCCATGACCTCTCCAAAAGGAGGGCAACCACACAAACAATATAAACCTGTCAAGATCTTAACTCCAAACGGAGGAGCAAATATCACAATGATAATCACAATATACTCAATCACGAATCTAAGCACGATAAGATAACACAGAGATCTAACAACTATAAAGTCTAACCAACAACAACTACTACAACAACCACAACATCAATAATAATAATACAACAATATCCAAAATAATATACAAACAAGGTCTCAATCCAAAACCGGAGACAAATTCGGTGCTAAAAGCTAATAAAAACAACAACAAAGTCTCAGTGATCCCGGCTACCAACCCGGAAATCACCCCTAAGCTAGAGGATCCCTGTCTGCACCATCGACAGGCTCAGGTACATAAAACGTCGGACACCACTCCTCCGGATACTCTGAAAAATATGTCCAGTCAGGACTGGAGCAAGTACATCTCTAACAGCAGTTCCATTTAAATGATAAAAACTATAAAACAGTTATAGCAAGTAGCAAGAAGAATGGAGCAAGTATGAAACAAAAAAATATGTATAACTGGTGCATAAAGGTAAAGATGCATGGATATCAGAGCAAGATAGTAGTAACTGTAAGATACAAGAAATCTAAGCTAAGATCAAGTCTGTGCACATGAACGTGTAGTGAGTCTAGCATAAAAAATATGTAGTGAGTCAAGTCCAGAAATATGTAAGTGAGACAAGTCAAGAAATGCATGAGAGTCCAGACTATAAAGAATGAACTCGGTGTCTTTGAAATACTTGTTTCGACATGTAAACGGCTAGGGATAAGTACGGCTCACCGCGCACTGGGTGCGCGGCTGCTATCATTCCAGATTAGACCAGAGGGAGTGATGTCTGATGATTCCAGATAAGAATATTTACATATCTACTCGAGTATTTCTCCGTCCCGACTAATACAAGTGGATCCAAGACCCGACACGCAAATCAAGATGAGTCCAGCCTGAACATAAATGATGCCTGTAGGTGATGCCTGTAGGTGATGCCAGTAGTGATTCCAGAATAGAGGCCAGAAACATGAAATATGCATGTCGCAAGTAAATAAATCCAGAAATATCAATCAGTGTCCCGTGTTGTGCCATAATAATCAGATGATACTATACTAGAAGATGAATCATAATAATCATCAAATAATAAAAACTATCAGAGAATGTACTCGCTTGACGTCCTAAGCAACTGGCGATCCGAACTGGTATCGCAAGGACCTAATGCTAAATGTCACGACCCGCACCCGGAAATTGGGCATGAGTCGTGGGTACGTCCAGCCTACGCCGCAGCATCGGCGGTAGAACGCTGTCTAGGTCACAAACATAGTATATCCTGTCAATAGTCTCAACTCCGTACGGAGGACAATGATAAATCAATCACAGTTCTATAATATACTCAATCACAACTATAAACATAATGGCACGATGAGAATTGAAAAGAGTTCTATTAAAACCAACCACAAGAAGTTCAACTCAATCCTGGGTCTAAATGACCTCACAAAGTCACAATAAAAATAAATACATCTTAGTCTCAGTCTCAGTCTAAAATAATAAATGCAAAAAATAATCTAAGCATGGGCAGGCAAGTTCTCCTCTAGGATAGGCACCTCCTCTGGGATTTCTGGGGTGAAGTCCTCCTCTATTCCTGGACCGTAATGAGTAGGGCAAAAGTCCTCCAGGTTCTCTGAAAATGTTGTTATCCAGTCAGGATTGGAGCGAAGCACAAGCACTAACAGCAGTTTCATTAAATTGACAAAATCTATAAACAGTGTAAGAGATACAAGATGAAAATAAAAGCTGAACATGTGAAGTACTGGAGAAAATGAAATAGACAAAAGAGCATCTAGCAATGAGCAATAATAGTGAATGCTAGAACAAGTAAATCTGAATAAAGATAAACATCTAACTAAGTGTTTGAAATATTAGTTTATTATGTGATCGGCTTGGGACTAGATCAGGCTGGTTATATATGATTAGCTATGATTCTTGAAGGTCAGGCTAACCATATGGTTAGCTATGATGCATGATAATGGTCAGGCTAATCATGTATAACAGCTATGAGGCATGATGATGGTCAGGCCGCACCCGACGTGAGATGTGGGGTGAGCTATGATGCATGGTAAGTGTGGATATGATCACATAATCTACTAATAGTTCCCCATCTTCCAGCTAGCACGATGGATTCCAATCACGACTCCTCATGATGGGGATCTAGGGTGCTAACCCGTGTTTCCATAGTGTCGGAATCAAGTATGTAATACACTACAATTTATAGAAGTAATCAACCATGAAAACTGTCAGAGAATGTACTCGCCTGTGGTCCTGAGCAGAATGTGAGGATCGAGGTCCAAAATGGAATCACAATGACCTATTTATGGAAATTCAATGTTAATTAATGAATTAAAAGAATAACATGCTTAACAATTTAAAAACGAGGTTTCTAGGTCATGTCTAAGGTTTACTAGTCAATACTAAGTCCGACTGAGTCAATTGGTCTAATTTTTGCTACTAACTAGCTATTCTAGGTCTTAGCTAGGTCCAACTAGGTTAACTAGGTCTTATCTATACCATAATAGTCTACATTAGACAATATCTAACTAAAGTAGTTATTATTAGTTATACTCACTATTTATTGGTTATACTAAATGTTTTAGTGATTTTAGTATATACTAGTTAGCACTAGTTACTACTTTACTACCTTAGTATTTCATCAAACCCATACCAATACCTACCAACACTATTACCTATCTACTGATACACACTCTAATTATCCCTCACAGTGAACACCTCACCACACCTACACAGTCACATAGCTTAAGTCAAAATCCTGCACACTGTCACTCATTAACACATAGGTATAATGAGCTCTATGGTACACACACTGAAATCTGGAATCCCCCAAATCCCACTGATACCCTAACTCCACACTGATACATATTCCCTAAATTGAATGCTGAAACACAGGTACTGATACTTAAACACCCAGATTTCTGAGATAAAACACACAGGTATCTCAACTGAGACTCAACACTAAGACACTGCTCTCTGAACTCAGTCCTCACACAGCCACACTCACTCACATGTCCTGCCACATAGCTCACTCACTGGCACCTACACCCTAACACTAATGCATCCTCACATTCAGACATGCTGCTACTGGACACAGGTATACACTGAATACACATGTTCACAGTATCCTTAATACACAGAAAATTATGTAGGTATCATAACTGACACACAGGCTTATATATATTGACACAAGGACACACACTATACATTCTGCTGCACATCCTCTCCCCATATCTGATACACACAGACATTTAACATACTACTGCACCTAACTAGTACATACTGTGCACTGATGCACAGTTAACACATTACTGTGTACTGATGCAGTCACAGTTCACTGAGACTTCCTAATTTCTAACCAAAACACCCCTACTCTTAATACTAACTCACTGAATCCCCAGGTACTGATACACAGCATTTTTGCTCCCACATTGCATTGGTACTCAGCACAGTCACCAACTCAATGTATCATCTATCCCTACTGCACACACAAACACCTACCCAGAATCCTGCACACTGCACAGTTCTAATACTGAACACCTCACAGTTTGCTTTAACCACAGTTTTTCCCCTGCTCTAAAACCTCACATACAGGCATAGGCACAAGCTGGTACTGGGGGTACATTGATACTATCTCACTCTCACAGAAACTCAAACTGACTGATACTCACTGAGGAACACACAGGTTTTCCTCTCCTCACTGAAGATCTGATACTCATTTTGCACATCCACAACACATAAACACTAAATTCCTAATTACCTCAACACACAGATATCTTAGTAGGTACCTAATCACTCAAGTTACTGATACACAGGTCATACATAAATCCAACACAGGGACACACATAAACCTAGGCATACTGACATAAACTCCTACCCATACACTGAAGTTTAATGATGCATAATTCACAGATACTCTGGTTTAGGGGCAATTAACCCTCTACAATGACACACAGGATTTACCCACACCCCCACAACTCACTGATATTCCAACATAGAACTGAACTTCCCTAGTGCACACACTGAATACTCAGTTCTAACTCACAGTTCCCACCTAGCTAATACACAATATCCTACACATGACTGAAACTGACACCTACACACAGCCACCAACTGCACAGAGATCCTAACTTCAGACTACACAGTAAGCCAATGCCCGACTGCACAGGGAAGACACCCCCACAGTGCACAACCCGACTGCACACCCAGAACTCCCCAAACACAAACCCCCGACTGAACAGAGAACCATCACAGTTCACCACACAACACACAACCCATTCACAACACAATTACATTTATGAAATATAGATGGGTATATCAAAATACAGAAATTTAAACACAGGGTTAGGCAAAAACCCTAAGACACATTATTAATCATGAATCCTCAAAACTAAAAACCCTAAATCGAAACCTAATCTAAATATAGGGGATGAAATCAGTATACATACCATACCTAGGGTTAGGGTTCATGAAAAATTGGGGAAAACCTATGTGGGTCACCCAAAACACTAATCAAAACCCTAAAATTTGAATTACACAGCAAGGGTGGGTTCCTAATGGCCATTATCAACTGTAAACAGAATTTACATGTATAAAATGGGGTTTTACCTGCAGGGAGATGGTTCCCTATGGAAGTTCTTCCTTCCCACGTCTCCTTGACCCAAGTTCCCTGATTTCCTTGCTTTGGAGGAGGAGAAAATGGAAGCCCTAGGTTTAATCTCGAAAATGGGGTGGGGGATGGTTCTCTCTCTGGAGGCTAGGGTTTCCTTTTCTCTACATGAAGGATGGCTTTGAGAAAAGCTTCCTATTTATATTAAACCTAGTTTTAGGGTTTCCATGCCTAGTCTTTTTAGGTTAAACCCCCTTCCTCTCATGTAGAACCTAATAGACTCAGGTTAAGTCAGTCTAGGGTTTTGCTAGAATAGGTTTACAATTAGGGTTTAGTCATTAGGGTTTGACCTAATGGGTTCTAGGGCTTGACCTAAAACAAATATCACTAATAATAATATAATTAGTTTATAAAACTCAGCAATAAATTTAATACATAATTATTTAAAATAGCTAAATTACACAAATGCCCTCATATGGAAAAGTAGTAGTGACAAGTCTACCCTCCTAAAAGAAATTTCGTCCTCGAAATTGGACTGAACTACAACAAGAATGAATCCAGAAAAGGAAATATACCTCAAGTCTGGAAGAGATAAGGGTATTGCTCGCGCATTTCGTCTTCTCTCTCCCAGGTCGACTCTCCTGGAGAGTGATGTCTCCATGCAACACGAACCAAGGGAATAGTTTGGTTCCGCAACACCTTCTCTCTGCGGTCCAAGATCTCCACGGGCTGCTCAGGGTAGCTGAGCGTCGGACCAACCTCAATCTCCGAGTGATCAAGTACGTGACTAGGGTCTGCCACGTACCGTCTCAGCTGCGACACGTGGAACACATCATGCACTCCCTCTAATGCAGGCGGCAAGTCTAGTCTATACGCCACTGCACCTATCTTCGCAAGAATACCGAAGGGTCCGATGTAGCGTGGGCTAAGCTTCCCGCCTCTGCCAAAACGAATCGTTCCACGCGTCGGAAAAATCCGTAGGAATACCAGATCGCCAACCTAACACAAAAACAGTCTCAATACGCAGTCTAAATAAACAACACAAACCAAAATAATAATCTATACCTGAAACTCAAGGGGTCTACGGTGGCTGTCGGCCCAATGCCGCTGTCTGTCCTGCGCCACTCGCAGTCTGTCTCTGATGAGTTTCACCTTTTCTGCTGCATCCACGACCATTTCTGGTCCTAGCAAGGCTCTCTCCCCAACGTCGTCCCACGATAGCGGTGTACGACACCTCTGTCCATAAAGAGCCTCAAATGGTGACATCTCGATGCTGGCCTGGTAGCTGTTGTTGTAAGCAAACTCTACCAGGTGCAGATGATCCTCCCAAGAACCTCCGAGATCTAGAACACAAGTACGTAGCATATCCTCGAGAGTCTGAATAGTCCGTTCAGACTGCCCGTCTGTCTGGGGGTGATATGCGGTACTGAACTTGAGCTGAGTGCCCAAGCTAGCCTGCAGACTCCTCCAGAAGTGGGAAGTGAAACGACTATCCCGATCTGAGACGATGCTCACAGGAACTCCATGAAGTCTAACAATCTGTCGCACGTACATCTCTGCTAGCCTCTCTGTCGACGTGCCCACTTTGAAAGGTAAGAAATGGGCTGATTTGGTCAACCTGTCCACGATGACCCAAATCGCGTCCTTCCCTCCTGGAGAACGTGGAAGCCCTGAAACGAAATCCATGGTCACGTGCTCCCATTTCTATTCTGGAATCGGTAAAGGTTGAAGCAAACCTCCTGGCCTCTGCCGGTCTGCCTTTACCTGCTGGCACACTAGACACCGAGATACGAAGCGTGCTACCTCGCGCTTCATTCTATACCACCATACGTGCTCTCTCAAGTCCCGATACATCTTGTTGGCACCGGGATGCATCGAGTATTGAGAGCGGTGTGCCTCCTGCAAAACCTCCTCGCGCAGCTCCCCGTTCGGCACACATATCCTTGTGCCATGCCGTAGAGAACCATCATCTGCGATAGTGAAGTCGTCTGACAATCCCATCTGAACTTGGGCTCTGATACTCCTCAGAGTCTCATCATCGTACTGTGCAGCTCTGACCCTGTCCATCAGTTCGGACTGTATCTGCAATCCCCATATCTGAATTTCAGTACCGGGAACTAACACTTCAATCTCCAAGCTTTCCAGATCAGCCAATAAATGTCTATCTGTCGTCAAGTACATAGCCATCGGATACCTGCTTAAAGCATCGGCGACTACGTTAGCCTTCCCTGGATGGTACTGCAATGATATGTCAAAGTCCTTCATCAGCTCTAACCATCTCCTCTGCCTCATGTTCAGCTCCTTCTGTGTGAATACGTACTTCAAGCTCTTGTGGTCTGTGAAGATTTCCACACGCTCTCCGTACAGGTAATGTTTCCACAGCTTTAGAGCGAATATAACCGCTGCCAACTCCAAATCGTGGGTGGGGTAGTTCTTTTCATGAGGGCGTAACTGCCTGGAAGCATAGGCAATTACCTTCCCGTGCTGTTGAAGAACACATCCCAGACCCTTCCCTGAAGCATCACTGTAGATGGTGAAACCACCTGTCCCTGATGGCAACGTCAAAATTGGAGCTGTCGTCAACCTCTTCTTCAGCTCATCAAATGCAGCCTGGCACTCCTCCGTCCACACAAAATCCACATCCTTCCTAGTCAGTCTGGTCATCGGCGCTGCAATCTTGGAGAAGTCTTGTACAAACCTCCTGTAGTATCCTGCTAGCCCGAGAAAACTCCTGATCTCAGCTACCGAACTGGGGGTAGCCCACGACTCTACTGCCTCGATCTTCTTTGGGTTAACCGAGATTCCGTCACCCGATACCACATGCCCAAGAAATTCGACCTTGTCAAGGAAGAATTCACACTTAGAGAGTTTCCCGTATAGCTTCTCCCTCCTGAGAGTCTCTAAGACCAATCTCAGGTGCTCTTCGTGCTCCTCCGGTGTCTTAGAATACACAAGAATATCGTCGATGAACACCACTACGAACTTATCAAGGTACTGGTGGAACACCTTGTTCATCAAGTTCATGAATACTGCCGGCGCATTGGTTAAACCAAATGGCATCACCATAAACTCAAACTGGCCGTATCTGGTCCGAAAAGCTGTCTTCGGCGTGTCTTCTTTCTTTACCTTCACCTGGTGATAGCCTGACCTCAAATCAATCTTTGAAAACACCCTCGCCCCGCTCAACTGGTCGAAAAGATCATCTATCCTCGGCAGCGGGTACTTGTTCTTGATAGTGATATTGTTCAAAGCTCTATAATCAATGCACATGCGCACCGTGCCGTCCTTCTTCGGTACGAACAATACCGGAGCTCCCCATGGTGATGAACTGGATTTGATGAAGCCTTTGTCCTGCAGCTCCTCAACTTGCTTCTTCAGTTCTGCCAGCTCGCTGTTGTTGACTCTATAGACATGTTGTAAAATGGGCTCCGCTCCTGGAACCAAGTCTATAGAGAATTCAACATCTCTGTCTGGCGGCAAGCCTGGCAACTCTTCTGGAAATACATCCAGGAACTCCGCTATCAGAGGATGTGGCAACTCCTCTTCTTCCGCCCTGGCTCCGCAAAATGTGCTCCTGCTCTGTTCCGCTGCTGCTCTGACGACCTCAAACTCCGGCTCTCCTGGTGGTCTAAACAATACTCTGCCTCTATAACAATCTATAGTAGCATGATGCCTGCTCAACCAGTCCATTCCGAGTACAATATCGTACCCCGGAAGTGGCATGACGAGTAAGCTCACGCTCAAGTCTCGGCCTCCTACTGACACTCTCCGGTCCTTGCAGTGATCACGGACTAGGATAATACCTCCACCAGTCATGATCTTGCAAGTCCTAGCTAATGGTTCTGTGTCTAAATGATGTCGAAGTGCATATGATACAGACACAAAACTATGGGAAGCGCCAGAGTCGAATAAGGTAAATGCAGGAATACAATCGAGAAGAACCGAACCTGTGATCAAGTCTCCTGCTGGCTCGATCTCCTCGACTGCCATGGTGTATGCTCGCCCCTGGGGTGCACCTCTCTGCTGCTGATGCTGGGCGAACTTCTGATGTTGTGGTGGAAGTGGTCCCCTCTGTTGTTGGCCTCCTGGTGCGGTAGGCACCCTGTCTAATCCTCTCTGGGCGGCTGCTCCACCCTGACCTGGACGAAAGGTAGGGCAATCCTTCAGCTGGTGTGTCGTTGATCCACAGGATAGACATGAGCCCAATCTCTTCCTGCAGATATCTCTAGTATGTCCCATCTTCCCGCAGTACGCACACTGGATGGCGGGCTGGTTCTGTCTCTGTTGCTGCTGCTGGACCTGTCCTCGGGCTGGTACCTGATGCTGCTGAAAGGGTCTCTGCTGTTGCTGCTGAAAGTGTGGACGCTTGCCCGGTCCCGTACTACTGTTTGCTCCTCCGGAACTATCGCGTCCCCTCTTGGGCCTGAGACCCAAGTCGTCCTCGGCTACTTGGGCATCCATCAATATGCCCTCGTAGGTAGCTGTGCGACGTCCCGACGTGCGAGACTTGATCTCCCTTGTCAGCCCCTTTCTGAATTTCCGGGCCCTGTCCCCCGGATCTCTAATCATCGATGGCGCGAAGCAGCTCAGGCGGGAAAACTCCGCGGCATATTCGTCGACGGACGAGCTCCCCTGGGCTAAGTCATGGAACTGACTCTCCAAAGCTCCCAGGGCGACATCAGGAAAGAACTTTTCTTTGAAGAGCTCCTTGAAAGCCTCCCAAGTGAGTCCCCCGCGCAAGAGTCTCGGCTCCGTGCGAAACCACGTCAAGGCAATGTCGAACATCTGGCTGCCAGCGGCCTCGATCTTGAGCGCCTCTGGAATCTGCGCCAAACGCAAGTTCCTCTCGATGTCCTCTAGCCAATCATCGGCGTAGAGTATCCCTTCTGTCCCCTTGAACTCCCGAGGCATCATCCTCTTGAAGTCCACAATGGTGCCCGGCCTTTGTTGTTGCTGACCAGGTTGTTGCTGCTGCTGAGTGACTCTCTCCACAGCTTGGAGAGCCACTTGGTGAGCATTCTCCATGTTCACCCTCATCATCTCTGTCTGGGCCTAATGTGCCTCAGCCTGCACTCTCTGGGCCTCTGCCGACGTCCTCTGGGCATCGACCATGCCCTGTATCAAAGCGAACATCTGTGCCCCATCGACGGGCACACCTCCTGGATGCTGAGCTGGTGGTGGTGGAGGTGGTGGTGCCGTCGTAGCTGTGGGGACCCTCTGAACTGGTGGTGGAGGACCCCCGAATGCTGCAGACACTCCCACCTGTCCTGGAGATGTAGGAGGTGCTGCTGATGTCTGTCCGGCAGCGCGAGAGGTGGCAGACCTCTCTGAATCTGCTGCTCCGAGTCTCTGGGACCTTCTTGGCGGCATCCTGAAGACAGACCGAAAAATTCAATTAAGGCAATAGGTATGATATCAAGGAAGGACAAAAAAATTTCTAAAGGAATTAATCATTAAGAATAGTATCATAAGAATCAGAATTCCCTAATTGTGATTGAGCATATTCTTGGCCTAATTCCTATTTCCTAAAACAGTCTAAGACTATGACTAGACCTGCATGGGCCACCACTAAAACGTGTCACGACCCGCACCCGGAAATTGGGCATGAGTCGTGGGTACGTCCAGCCTACGCCGCAGCATCGGCGGTAGAACGCTGTCTAGGTCACAAACATAGTATATCCTGTCAATAGTCTCAACTCCGTACGGAGGACAATGATAAATCAATCACAGTTCTATAATATACTCAATCACAACTATAAACATAATGGCACGATGAGAATTGAAAAGAGTTCTATTAAAACCAACCACAAGAAGTTCAACTCAATCCTGGGTCTAAATGACCTCACAAAGTCACAATAAAAATAAATACATCTTAGTCTCAGTCTCAGTCTAAAATAATAAATGCAGAAAATAATCTAAGCATGGGCAGGCAAGTTCTCCTCTAGGATAGGCACCTCCTCTGGGATTTCTGGGGTGAAGTCCTCCTCTATTCCTGGACCGTAATGAGTAGGGCAAAAGTCCTCCAGGTTCTCTGAAAATATTGTTATCCAGTCAGGATTGGAGCGAAGCACAAGCACTAACAGCAGTTTCATTAAATTGACAAAATCTATAAACAGTGTAAGAGATACAAGATGAAAATAAAAGCTGAACATGTGAAGTACTGGAGAAAATGAAATAGACAAAAGAGCATCTAGCAATGAGCAATAATAGTGAATGCTAGAACAAGTAAATCTGAATAAAGATAAACATCTAACTAAGTGTTTGAAATATTAGTTTATTATGTGATCGGCTTGGGACTAGATCAGGCTGGTTATATATGATTAGCTATGATTCTTGAAGGTCAGGCTAACCATATGGTTAGCTATGATGCATGATAATGGTCAGGCTAATCATGTATAACAGCTATGAGGCATGATGATGGTCAGGCCGCACCCGACGTGAGATGTGGGGTGAGCTATGATGCATGGTAAGTGTGGATATGATCACATAATCTACTAATAGTTCCCCATCTCCCAGCTAGCACGATGGATTCCAATCATGACTCCTCATGATGGGGATCTAGGGTGCTAATCCGTGTATCCATAGTGTCGGAATCAAGTATGTAATACACTACAATTTATAGAAGTAATCAACCATGAAAACTGTCAGAGAATGTACTCGCCTGTGGTCCTGAGCAGAATGTGAGGATCGAGGTCCAAAATGGAATCACAATGACCTATTTATGGAAATTCAATGTTAATTAATGAATTAAAAGAATAACATGCTTAACAATTTAAAAACGAGGTTTCTAGGTCATGTCTAAGGTTTACTGGTCAATACTAAGTCCGACTGAGTCAATTGGTCTAATTTTTGCTACTAACTAGCTATTCTAGGTCTTAGCTAGGTCCAACTAGGTTAACTAGGTCTTATCTATACCATAATAGTCTACATTAGACAATATCTAACTAAAGTAGTTATTATTAGTTATACTCACTATTTATTGGTTATACTAAATGTTTTAGTGATTTTAGTATATACTAGTTAGCACTAGTTACTACTTTACTACCTTAGTATTTCATCAAACCCATACCAATACCTACCAACACTATTACCTATCTACTGATACACACTCTAATTATCCCTCACAGTGAACACCTCACCACACCTACACAGTCACATAGCTTAAGTCAAAATCCTGCACACTGTCACTCATTAACACATAGGTATAATGAGCTCTATGGTACACACACTGAAATCTGGAATCCCCCAAATCCCACTGATACCCTAACTCCACACTGATACATATTCCCTAAATTGAATGCTGAAACACAGGTACTGATACTTAAACACCCAGATTTCTGAGATAAAACACACAGGTATCTCAACTGAGACTCAACACTAAGACACTGCTCTCTGAACTCAGTCCTCACACAGCCACACTCACTCACATGTCCTGCCACATAGCTCACTCACTGGCACCTACACCCTAACACTAATGCATCCTCACATTCAGACATGCTGCTACTGGACACAGGTATACACTGAATACATATGTTCACAGTATCCTTAATACACAGAAAATTATGTAGGTATCATAACTGACACACAGGCTTATATATATTGACACAAGGACACACACTATACATTCTGCTGCACATCCTCTCCCCATATCTGATACACACAGACATTTAACACACTACTGCACCTAACTAGTACATACTGTGCACTGATGCACAGTTAACACATTACTGTGTACTGATGCAGTCACAGTTCACTGAGACTTCCTAATTTCTAACCAAAACACCCCTACTCTTAATACTAACTCACTGAATCCCCAGGTACTGATACACAGCATTTTTGCTCCCACATTGCATTGGTACTCAGCACAGTCACCAACTCAATGTATCATCTATCCCTACTGCACACACAAACACCTACCCAGAATCCTGCACACTGCACAGTTCTAATACTGAACACCTCACAGTTTGCTTTAACCACAGTTTTTCCCCTGCTCTAAAACCTCACATACAGGCATAGGCACAAGCTGGTACTGGGGGTACATTGATACTATCTCACTCTCACAGAAACTCAAACTGACTGATACTCACTGAGGAACACACAGGTTTTCCTCTCCTCACTGAAGATCTGATACTCATTTTGCACATCCACAACACATAAACACTAAATTCCTAATTACCTCAACACACAGATATCTTAGTAGGTACCTAATCACTCAAGTTACTGATACACAGGTCATACATAAATCCAACACAGGGACACACATAAACCTAGGCATACTGACATAAACTCCTACCCATACACTGAAGTTTAATGATGCATAATTCACAGATACTCTGGTTTAGGGGCAATTAACCCTCTACAATGACACACAGGATTTACCCACACCCCCACAACTCACTGATATTCCAACATAGAACTGAACTTCCCTAGTGCACACACTGAATACTCAGTTCTAACTCACAGTTCCCACCTAGCTAATACACAACACCCTACACATGACTGAAACTGACACCTACACACAGCCACCAACTGCACAGAGATCCTAACTTCAGACTACACAGTAAGCCAATGCCCGACTGCACAGGGAAGACACCCCCACAGTGCACAACCCGACTGCACACCCAGAACTCCCCAAACACAAACCCCCGACTGAACAGAGAACCATCACAGTTCACCACACAACACACAACCCATTCATAACACAATTACATTTATGAAATATAGATGGGTATATCAAAATACAGAAATTTAAACACAGGGTTAGGCAAAAACCCTAAGACACATTATTAATCATGAATCCTCAAAACTAAAAACCCTAAATCGAAACCTAATCTAAATATAGGGGATGAAATCAGTATACATACCATACCTAGGGTTAGGGTTCATGAAAAATTGGGGAAAACCTATGTGGGTCACCCAAAACACTAATCAAAATCCTAAAATTCGAATTACACAGCAAGGGTGGGTTCCTAATGGCCATTATCAACTGTAAACAGAATTTACATGTATAAAATGGGGTTTTACCTGCAGGGAGATGGTTCCCTATGGAAGTTCTTCCTTCCCACGTCTCCTTGACCCAAGTTCCCTGATTTCCTTGCTTTGGAGGAGGAGAAAATGGAAGCCCTAGGTTTAATCTCGAAAATGGGGTGGGGGATGGTTCTCTCTCTGGAGGCTAGGGTTTCCTTTTCTCTACATGAAGGATGGCTTTGAGAAAAGCTTCCTATTTATATTAAACCTAGTTTTAGGGTTTCCATGCCTAGTCTTTTTAGGTTAAACCCCCTTCCTCTCATGTAGAACCTAATAGACTCAGGTTAAGTCAGTCTAGGGTTTTGCTATAATAGGTTTACAATTAGGGTTTAGTCATTAGGGTTTGACCTAATGGGTTCTAGGGCTTGACCTAAAACAAATATCACTAATAATAATATAATTAGTTTATAAAACTCAGCAATAAATTTAATACATAATTATTTAAAATAGCTAAATTACACAAATGCCCTCATATGGAAAAGTAGTAGTGACACTAAAAGCAAGGTTAAACAGGTTTCTAATGAGTTAAACAGATATAAAATAACTAAAAATAGGCTTCTAGGGTCGTTCTAGGTCAAACGGGTCAAACCGGTGAAATCTGGGTCAAAAAGTCAACTCTAGGTCCAAAAAGTCAACTCTGGGTCAAAACTAGGTCAAAAGTTGACTTTGGCGGTCAACCGAGTCAACTACGGTCAAGTCTGGGTCAAACTAGGGTGCTCCTGAATTTCTAGGTCAAACCGAGGTCATTAAGCTAGAAAACTCATAAACTCGCCTCCTTGAGATACCGGGATACCCTCGGTATCCGATACCTCAACCTAGGCTACGCACCCCGCCTAAACCCGCTAAAACCTATGCTAGCACGCGTAAATATATACACATAAGCATATAAAAATTACTCTAATACTATTTCTAGGCTATTGCTCAAAAACCCCGCTCGAAACTCAATACCTTGAATATCTCAAGGTATTGAGATACCTCGGTATCTCAAGGTATTGAGGTTTCGCTCTAAAACCCCTCTAACTAGCTATCTAACTACTAATTATGCACATAGTTATTAATCTAGGCTAGGTAGTAGAGATATCTACCATATTCATATATATCTAAGTAGGTATATACCTATATATATATATATCCACACACATATATACTAATACCCATTTACCTTACCCATACACACATATATATATATATATATATATCTAACTATAATATATATCTAGCTCTAGGTATATATATATATATATATATATATATATATATATATATATATATATATATAGATAGATATAGGTATCTACCATATACCTACCTATCTATCTATCCATAGATAGATCTATCTATCTATGTATCTACTAACTACCTATCTATCTTATTTACCTAACTATCAAACCAACTATCTAACTAATAACTTAACTATCTCTCTATGTAACTATCTATCATACTATCTATTTATCTAACTATCTAATCTACCTAGTTATCTATCTAACAATATATACATCTATCTAACCTATTCACTTACCTATCTAGGTAACTATCTAGCTACCTATATATCTCATATATCTATCTATCTAGCTATTCACCTATCTATCTATCTATTAGTCTATCTAACTATTTATCTATAGATATCTATCTATTCATCTATCTATCATATATCTATATATCTATTTACCTATCCACCTAACTATAAATATCTATCTATTTACCTAACTATCTATGTATCTATTTACCTATGTATCTATCTAACCATCTATGTATCTATTTAACTATCTATCTAAATGTCTAACTTATTATCTATCTATCTATTGATATATCTATCTATCTATCAACATATATATATATATCAATCTCTCACTCTCCCTCACTAGCCACTACTGCTGGAGCTGTTATTGCCCTTGCATTTGCTGCTGCTGCTGCTCCATGCTACTGCTGCTGCTGGGCTCCTTATTCCTGCTGCTGCTGCTGCAGCTGAACTGCTGCTGCTGCATTGCTGGTTCTGCTGCTGCTGCTGGTTCCAGTCCCCCCCTCTCATCTCACACACACACACACGACCACATACCCATATACATATATATATATCTATATATATATACATACATACATATATATCTATATATATATATAACTAGATACATATGTATACATACCTACATCTCTATATACTAATACACACTAACACACTCACACACACACTAAAACACATAACAACACACACACACACACATAAATATATATACCTAGCTACATATATATATATATATATATATATATATATATATATATATATATATATATATATACACACTTAATTTATATATATATATATATATATATATATATATATATATATATATATATATATATATATATATATATATATATATATATATATATATATATATATATATATATCTACACACACTCTCAACTATAAATATATACACACACATAAATATATATATGTATACATATACACACACAAGCACACTTACACATATACATATATATATATACACATAGACATATACACACACAAGCACATAGATATAAATACACTCATATATATATATATATATATATATATATATATATATATATATATATATATATATATATATATATATATATATATACACACAACACACATACATATAAATATATACATATATATATATATATATATATATATATATACACATATACACTAACACAACACAACACATAACAACACACAAACCACACGCCCCACTCACGCCCAACGACCCCGACACTCACCAACACCCTAAAATATATAAAATATAACTCGAAAAATCTAGCACACACTCCCCGATACTAACCCAACGCGCGCACAAGCCCGAAACGAGAAAACCAAGTCGAAATGGCCGTTCGGTCATTTCGACGAACACGTGGTGCGCGGCTCAGAAAACCTCCTGAAACGCACACCAAACGAACTCAGAATCGGCCCAAAATTTACCCACGCGTCCTAAACGATGTCTAGATCCTAGAAAATGTACTCCCGCGTCGATTCTAGGCCCGTGGCAGAAACGTGCATGCACTTAGAATCGGCGACGACGAAAAGCCCCAATTTCGCCCGAAACGCCCGTTTCTCCGCGATACGACTTCCCGTGTCCGAACGGAGACACGCTCTCACCCTCAAGACTCTCGACAACGTCTACCTAGGTCCGTCTAACCTAGGGCATCACCCAAAATTGGACCAAATTTGGGTTCCACCCGAAATTGACACAAAACCTAATGTCAAAGTCTCTAAACTCAACCAAACTAGTTCCAACTTCCTCCTACGGGTAGGCTTAGGGTCTAGGAAGGTTCTACAATACTAATTACACTACACAAAAATAATTAGCAAGGGGAAAGTTAGGTTTTACCTCTTGGGAGTTGGAATCCCAAGGCCAAAGTCTCACAACCCCTAGAAATCACCTCCCTCAAGCTCCAAGCCACCAACTCTACCTTCCACACTAGATCTAAGCTCCTCATACCTAGGTTGGGGAAAATGCAAGGTTAGGGCTAGCATAAAGAAGAAGAAATAGAAGAAAGAAGGAAAAAAAAGGAAGAAAAGCTTACTTGGAGACGGAAGGAAGAAGAAAGAAGAAGTAGAATGTGAAGAAGAAGAAGAAGAAGAAGAAGTGGAATGAACAAAGAGGGAGAGAGGGGCTGCTCCTCACGGGAATGGGCTGCTGGATGCTCACGGGTGGGGGTAGGTAGGGGTTTACATAAGTCACCAAATTCCCAAAATGCTCCTACTCACTTGGTTTCGGGTTCCGGATTCCAAAAGCACTCAAACTAGCCCCAAATCTCTCCAACTAACCTCCTAAAATAAAATAAATATTCTAAACCCAAAAAATAAGTCTCACAGGGGTGTGGGCTGGGTCAGACATGGGTCCACTAGGGTCTGACATGGGTCCAGGCTAGCCAAAATCCTAAAACTAACAATAAAAATATAATACAATCAATAATTAATTATAAATACAATTAATTAAAAATAATGCACAATTAACTAAATTAAAATAAAAAAAATACCCGGCTCTGGAAATGGGGTGGTGACAAGTCCTAACATTTGATCTCGGATTTTTATTGGTTCCTCAAGACTGGGGTCAAACATTATGGTAAACTTCTAACTAACACTAGTAGTGTCTATACTACTCTCAAGTCTTCATAATACATCAGGGGGTAATGGTAAACCAATTCTAGAGATAAGGAATTCTAGGGTTCACTAGATATTCTAAACTGAGTGGTGTGTCAACACTCTGGTTGTACCCTTAATAGGGATATTACCCGACTTATCATCTAGCGACAGGGACTTCTATATTCTAGGAGGGGGCTATACTCAAGAAATTATTAGGGAAGTACAGGAATCAAGCAAGATACAATTATTCAAATAGAACAGATAGAAGGAAGATGAATCATAGTCAATTGTGGATGAGATCCTATACTCTAGTCCTAGGTGCAGGCTTGTTCGGTACAATAACGTAACCGAGACAATATGCTCTCGACCTGCATGGGCCACCACAAAAATATGTCACGTCCCAGTCCCAAAATATATAGGACTAGGATACGTAAGCATGCCAGCCGCATGGATATGACAACTCCAATATATGGAAACCAAATCCACACGTACGTTGTAATATGAACATCAAATCCACAGTGGTATAACATATGTCACAAGTCACAAGGTATAATCTAAATTTCATCCACCAAAATCAAATATAATTAAATAACCAATATCTATGGAACTAGATCTCAATAAGAAGTATCTAAGGATGATAGTCGGATGGAAATAAATCCACTACCAACTCGAATATAAGAGCAAATACAATATAAGTACAACACAATCAAACACAATATAAGTATACCAGCTAGCAATCACGGCTCGAAGAGAAGGCATCCTCGAAACATACGTAACCATCCGAATCTGCGCTCCTGCGAATACTTAAGAACAGATACACATGGCAGGGAACCAGGTCCTCAGAGGGGCATAACAAGATACTTAAACCCATGCCAATAAAGTACTGAAATAAATATCCAAAGGGGTCGCCTAACCGTCTAAGTGAATGCAGTTAAGAACAACTTTTCCCACAAGTGAGCTATCTGGCTGAAAACTGGGATTCGGCATGATTCCCTTTTGGGGATCCAGGGGCCCAAAGGTACGTCGTCTTTTGAACGGCGGAGGCCCACCAATGTACATAATATACATAAGGGTCATCACCACCCGTATCTCCGGTGGAGAATCCGGGCGCACAGAAAAAAGTGCAAAGGAGCTCAAATGCGGTACTTGTTGTTCTCCCCAGCGGGTAGCGGGTTAGACCTGGATTCGTTAAGTTAAGGTGCGGGTTCGGTAGTCAGGTTTCGGGTCCGGGTCGGGTTCGATTCGGATCCGACCCGAACTGTTAAGGGCTGGGTTTGGTCCGGTTCGGTTCACCACAGTGGTTTGGGTCGGTCTGGTTTGGTTTATTTAAAAAACCGGATTCAGTTTAGGGTTTAATTCGGATTAAATATACATTAGTTTTTAGGGCTTTAAAAATGCTTCAGGGGTCCAATAAATTCCCGAAAAATTATCCTATGTCTAGTTTTCCATTTTACACCGAAAAATATTATTTTCATAATATTTTAATACTAATTAATATCATTTAAAAATCATTTATTTATAAAATACCTTAGTTTTAATTCCAAAAAATTACACAAAAATTGTGAAAATTTGTTTTTAAAAAAATTTAAGAAAAATCAGGGTGTTTACAATCATCTCTGTTGACCGGTTATACATTGATTGCGAGAACGCAATCCTCTTAAGGGGGTAGATTGTAAACCCCCTGATTTTTCAGGAATTTTTAGAATAGATTTTTCACCATTTTTCCGGAATTTTTTAGGAATTTTCTCTATTTAAAACCTAGGTATTTTAAAATAAAATAATTTTTAATTAATGTTAAATAATATTAAAATAATATGAAAAATAATATTTTCTGGTGTAAAATGAAAAAATAGATATAGGGTAATTTTTGGAGAATTTATTGGACCCCGGAAGCATTTTTAAAGCCCTAAAAATCAAGTTTTAAATAAACCAAATAAACCCTAGGATTAAATCCGGTTTATTTCAAATTTGAACCAAACCGAACCGAACCCAATTCTTTGCGGGTCTGGTCGGATCCCCTCAGACCCGACCCTGACCCGAACCCGACCCGGTAGACTGAACCCTAACCCCTCTTTCCCGTCTGTTCGGCTACCGTAACCGCCGTCGGCCGCCGCGTAACCACCGGCCGACTCCTCCACTTCGCATCCCCGCAGCGCCTGCCGCTCCGCCTCCCCTGCCAGCAACGGCCGGCGACCCAGCTTCCTTCTCCGCCTATAAAACCCCGCCTCGACCCCAGCCGTCGTCTTCCCCGGTCGCCTCGAGCTGTCGAACCCCCAGCCCAGTCCCTCTCCGACGAGCGCCGCCCTGAGCTCCGCCACCACTACCCCTGGCCTCCTTCTCCTTCTCCTTTCGTTCTCCACCCGACCCGACAACCAGCGTCGTCCCGACCAGCATCGACGAACCCGCCCAGCAGCTACTGGCTCCCCAGCCGCCTCCGCCCGTAGCCCCAGCACCGCCCTCGCCCTCTGTCACGCCCCAGTCCCAAAATGCCGAGGGACTGAGCACGTGAGCAATGGCCAGCAGCACGCACCGATGGACAACCCAATTTAATGGATCCATCAGGGCATGCTTAAGCTGTAGTCTAGCAGTAATAAGTACAAGTCTCAGATATTTCTAATCTCATCCACAGAAATAGACAGATTAATTGCCAGAAATAATGCAATGGAAATAAATATGCAATAACAAATAAGGTTGTCTCGGGAACAAATCCGAGAAATATTCTGTTATATTTAAGGAAAAGATAGGAAATGAAATGCTGGAAATGGAAATACTGTGAAGTTGAAGCCGGTGCTCAGGAGAAATCTTCGGCCACTACTTCGTCCTCTGTTCCTTGTTCTGCTCCAAGGAGTGCTCCGGTACCGTACACCTCTGGGTAGTTCTCTTCAGCTGTACCTGGGGACATAATCCGGATCCAGGTCCTCAGGGGACAGCAAGGTACATAAAATACAAGCCAAAATAAATACAGTGCAGCAGTTAATTAAACAAGAGGGTAAGCTATGTAACCAGCTAAGTGATATGCAATATGAGAGCAGCACTAGAACTCAGGCTGAAACCACTACAAGCTCTGTGTCGGGGAGCCGGTAGCGGCAATAACTATGAACTACACTATGTTATATACTATGTTTTATATATAATATCAGCCTGTAGTCTGTGTGTCTCTTCCCACCCAATGTAATCCCACGTCTCATGTCCACGATGCCTCATGTCCATGTCACGCACGATTATAACTAATGCAGCAAGTCTGATAGCTATGAATCAAATGTCTAAGAATGTAAAGTCTATGTCATAAAACATGCATCCTATACAGAATCACCTCGAATGTCTCAGGAAGACTCTGTCTCATGAAATAGTGTCAAGTGTCCTGGGTTCTGGAGTACTTGATAAGACAAGTACGAACATTATCGGGCCTCAATATCCATCTCTATGTGACGTTACACAACTCCGCGTACGGAGTTGGCACCCGACTGGTAATCGGACGCTAAGTACGCCACTCGGTCCTAGGTTTTAACAGTTAAAACAAGTTTATATTTAATTCCACAAGAAATCCATTAAAATACTATGTCAAGAATTACTGAGATTTGGCAAGCTTTATTTGTCCATTATTGCATGATTAAGTCCAGAAAATAATTAGCAAGCTGCAGGGTTTGGCAAGGTACACTTGCCTGTGGTTCCGGCTATGTTTACGGCTCTGACTTCAGCTGGAATTGCAGGCGGTACTCCGGTTGCTGAAACAAACATCACCATCAGATCCAGAAAATATCAATCATCTAGAAACGCCTGTCCTTGGGTCCAATTTGGAGACAAGGGCAGAAACGGCAGTTTTGGGCCAAAACGGGGTCCACCGGTGGGCCCGCTGTGCACCGAAAAACGTATCCGGGTCAACGGTCTCCAAATTCACCAAACTTAGTGTCAACAGGTCAGAAACGCTGATACGAACCCAACGGAACTTTCAGATTTGAATTCCGATGAGCCGATCACAAAATCGCCCGTCGAGCGGGGCCTGTGGGGCCCACGACACGCGATTTCGTCAACGTTCTCAGAATCGAACCAAACTTGACCCACAGGACCAGCGTATTTCTACGAGTCCGATGGCGCAAGTTTCGTCTCGATCCGACGTGTGTACACAAAGTTAGGTCAAATTGCAGAAAAGACGGATACGGGGCGATGTCCGCGGATACGCGTTGATTCCGGTGTGCACGCACACCCAAATCAGCTTCCGCGAAATCCCACACGTCCGTATCGACGAGGCGCACGTATCTGTGAAGACCGCACGCGACCAAGTCATCCCGTTTGGCGGGGCGGACTCGGTTCCGGGGTGAAACAGGGTCTGGGTTTTTCCTGTTTTTGGATCGCGGTGTGCGATCACCACAGGACGCGATGCCTCGAACAGTTTGTCCGGACACCGAGAGGGTCATACAGGCTTCGCAACACAATTTGCGGAATCGAAAACGGAGCTACGAGCAAAAAGTTACACGCACCTGAAGGGGACCCGAAAACCGGGGTTGAACCGTGTCCGACACGTGTCGGACACGCGAATTCGGGGGAGAAATTAGGGTTAGGATTCAGGGGATTCCTCGCCACGGTGGCCGGAGGACCGCCGGAGGGGCTGGGGGCAGTGGGGGGAAATGGTCGGCCGGGGCTGGGCGGTTCACGGGGACACGCGGCGGCGCGAGGGAGGAGGTGGAGGCGGCTGCCGGAGCTGCTGTGCGGTGTGGGGGCTGCTCGCTGTCGACGTCGAGGGAGGAGGGAGGAAGCCGGGGAGAGGCAGGGACGGCACGGCGGTGGCAGGGCGAGGCGGGGCGGCGCGGCGAGTGGGGAGCGAGGTGGCGGAGGGGGTGGTCGTGGCTGGCAGCGGACGGTGGACGGGATTTTATAGGGCGCCGGGCGGTTGGGGAGGCCGAGACGGGCGGTCGAGGTGGGCGCGGGGAAGGCGGAGCCGAGGCGGGTGTGGGCCGGGCAGCGCGGAGGGGTGGCGACGTGGCCGGGGCGGCGGCTGTGTCGCCGGAAAACGCGGGAAGAGGGAGAGAGGGGTAGCGGGTAGGGGAGCCGGGTCGGGTCGGGCTAACGGGTTTGGTCGACCCGCCCGACCCGCTAGGCCAGGATCTGGGCCGGGTCTGTTGGGCCGGGCTGGGCCGGCCCAACGGGCTGGTTTTTTTTTTAAAAATAATAATAATAATAATAATAATAATAATAATAATAATAAATAAATTAATAAATAATTAAATAATTAGTTTTTAGGCATTTAAAAATAGGTCCGGGGTCCGATAAATTCCAGAAAAATTGCCCTAAGTCCAGTTTTTCATTTTACATCCGAAAATATTATTTTCATACTATTTTAATATCATTTAATATCAATTAAAAATTATTGAATAATTAAAACCCTGTTTTTAAATTACAGAAAAATCCCAGAAAATTCCAGAAAATTATGAAAAATCCAGTTTTTAAAATTTTGAAAATTCAGGTGGTTTACACCCTCGCCGCTGCCACTGGCCCCTGCCTCCGCTGTCCTCGCCCGCACCTCCTTTGGCCAGCAAGAACCGCAGCAACAGCAGCACTCCGGCCGCCAGAACCCTCCCCCGGCGACGCCTCAGCTCCCAGCGCTCCGTCGCCTCCGGCAGGCGACCCCGCAGCCGCCTCCGCCTCCCTCAGCTCCAGCCAGCCCCGGCGTAGCCTCCAGCAGCAAAACCCTAACCCTAGCCAGGACACAGCCCGGACACAACACAGTGTCTCGTGTCGACTCGCGGATACGGGAAATCCCAGTTTCACGGAGCCATGTTCAGGTAACCCGTTCTCTCTCCTCGTTGCCCCGTTTTCTGTCCCGTCTGTTGTGACGCGAACCCTGCGTGACCCTCTCGATGCCCGTGCAACCCGCTCGGTGCATCGCGTCCTGTGGCGATCGCGAACCGCGATCCAAAATCAGGAAAATAAATATCCCGTTTTCCCCCGGAACTGAGTGCGCCCCGCCAAACGGGATGACTTGGTCGCGTGAGATCTTCATCAAAACGTGCGCGTCATTGATACGGACATGCGAGATTTCGCAGAAGTTGATTTGGATGTGCGTGCACACCGGAATCAATGCGTATCCGCCAACAACGTCCCGTATCCGCCTGTTCTAGATCTCGCTGTAACTTGGTGTACACACGTCAGATCGAAACAAAACTTGTGACATTGGACTCATAGCAATACGCTGGTCCAGTGACCCAAGTTTGGTTCGATTCTGAGAACGTTGACAAAATCGCGTATCGTGGGCCCCACGGCTCCACTTGACGGGCAATTTTGTGATCGGCTGATCGGAATCCAATTCTGGAAATTCCGTTGGGTTCGTATCATCATTCTGGACTTTTTGACACTAAGTTTGACAGATTTGGAGACCTTTGATTCTGACACATTTTTTGGTGCAAAGCGGCCCACATGTGGACCCCGCTTTGACCAAAAACTGTTATTTTTGCCCTATGTCCAAATTGGACTCAAGGACAGGCATTTCTAGCTATTTGATATTTTCTGAATCTGATGGTGATGTTTATTTCAGCAACCGGAGCAGTACCTGCAATTCCCACTGAGGTCAGAGCTACAGTTGGAGCCAGAACCCCAAGCAAGTGTACCTTGCCAAACCTTGCAGATCTTGTTACTTATTTTCTTGACTTATTTATATATTGTTGTATGTGCTTAACCTAGGACCGTGTGACTTTTCTTAGCGTCCGATTAATAGTCGGGTGCCAACACCGTACGCGGAGTTGTGTAACGTCACCTAGAGATGGATATCGTGACCCTTTACATTCTCGTACTTGCCTTATCAAGTACGTTATACCCAGGACACCTGACACTATTCATGTGACAAAATTTTCTTGAAATATTCAAGGTGATTCTGTGTAGGTTGCAGGATTTATGACATAGACATTATATGCTTAGATCTTATTATGACTTGCTGTATTAGTTTTGATCTTGCGTGTCATGGATATGAGACGTGTGATTACATTGGGTGGGGAGAGTATTACCATATCAAAGGCTAATTATATTACATATATTATTGTCTGGAGGTGATTGGCACATATACTGGAGTCGTGATACTACCTGCTTTGGCATATATATACTGGAGTCATAATACTAATGCTGCTATGGGTTTCTCTGACACTGATCCTATAGTAGTCTCAGCCCGAGTATGACTAAAGCTCTCACTTGCATATCACTTAGCTGGTTATATATTTACCTTATTGCTTCATTTATTGCTACACTACATTTATTTTGGCATGAGTTATTTTGTACCTTGCTATGTCCCCTAAGGACCTGGATCCGGATTATGTCCCCAGGATTAGCAGAGGAGTTCCACCCAGAGGTATATAGTGCAGGAGCAGAAGCAGGAACAGGTGCATACATTAGTGAAGAACTAGGAACCGAGGACTAGGTGATTGTCATAGATTTTCTGAGTATAAGTTTCTTCTATACTCATTCTGTGATGCTATTTCCATTCTTGTTTAATGAACAATTATAACAGACTTAATGTCGGGTTGTTTCCCGATTTTATTTACTTGTGACTGATGATGTTTCTATTTCCTTTGTTGATATTGATGTATTTATTCTGTGGATGAGATTAGTAGACCCTGATTGTTGTATTACAGCTTAAGTACGCCCCGATGGATCCATTAAATTGGTTTTGTCCATCGGTGTGTGCTGCTGGCCATTGCCACGTGTCTAGTCCCTCGATATTTTGGGACTAGGGCGTGACATTGTAGGCTACTGATTCTCCGAGAGAATTATGCCAATCCCATTTTTAGCTAGACAGCACATTCCTGCGAAGGTTATCCTCAATTGCATTCACGTAGCTTTGTTAGTTTTTCCAGTACATATGTTTATATTTAGTTTATGATTGGCATGCTTCTATGTATCTTGTCACGTCCCTCTAAGGACCTGGTCCCTTGTCAGTTTTGCAGCATAGACCGTTGTGGGGCCTGCCTGGAGTTGCCGATGAGTGTTGCTTTGTTATGCAGGCATTGGTACCAGGTACTTATATCATCTCTACCAGAGTTATGTTTATTTGTTCGTATTGTTGATTCATCTGCTAATGTTGCCTAGTTTTTATAGAATCATATTTATTTCTCGAGTCTATTCGAGCTTGTGTGTTACTGGGCGGCCGACTCTAGCACATATAGCTCATTTTTGATATTATGTGTTCTTGTGGATTGAGATATAGTTATATTCTTAGTGATATTTAGAGTAATATAGCGTACGTATGTGTTATGGTTTTCATATATTGGAGTTGACATATATATACGGCTGTCATGTTTACGTATTCCTAGTCATACATATTTTGGGACTGGCGCATGACAGTTTGCCTTGTGCCAATCAGAATAATTAACTCTGCCTCCGCCATAGCCTCCTCTGGTACCCATACGCCATCCACGGCTACGTCCGCGGCCGCTGGACTGGCCTCTTAAAGATTTCGTACATAATTTGATAAAATGTCCAAGTTCTTCACAATTGTAGCACCCTCCCTCTCCGGAAGGATTTGGGTTAAACACTGCTAGAACTAATTTTTTTCTTCCGGAGAGCTAGTGGTGCTAGGCATTAGCTCTAGTCGTGCCTCTTCTTGTGCCATAACAGCTATGGCATTCTCCAGTGATGGTATTTCGGGTTGTGCAAATAGGACATTCCTCCTCTGCTTGAATGTTGGGTTGAGCCTCTTTAGGAACTTCATCATCCTCTATCGCAAAATATACTCCATGAACTTCTTATAATGTTTCGCAAATACCGGTTTGACTTGCTCATCCTCCACGCCAATGGGATCATAGTGGTCGAGTCTGACCAATACTTCTTCAGCAGAGCCGCATACTCAGAGATGTTGTTATCTTCTTGGACCACCTTATCTAGTTTATCTTGTAGTTAGAAGATTCTCATAGGGTTGTCCGACCCTGAGTACATGTCTCTCAACGTCATCCAAATATCATCAGCACCCTCCATTGCTTCCACGTTATCCGACACTTAGTCGGTCAATGAGGCTGTCAACCATCCAGCAACAACATCGTTGACGATTTTCCACACAGCAAACTCTCGTGAGGAGTGAGCTTTACTTGCCTTGGTTTGGCCATTCACATAGCCCACAAAGCATTTTTCCTTCAGAGTCCGCATTGCCTGACGCGATCACTTCAATTAGTTGGAAGTACCTTCCGACATTATCTCCAATTTCTCCAACTTTCTTATTGTGTATGGTGAATGATACACATCTGCATGTGCAACACGGGATCTAGTCTCGGTCAGCCTCCTGGAGAAGAGATCGTACACCAAAGCCTTTATCTCTTGGACCGCCAACTTGTCGTAGATCATCTCTATCGTATTCTTTTTGTCCTCTTCCATCCGCAAGACGGTGGCAGATCTAGATCGTATCCACCTTTGATCGTCGTCCTCTTCATGTCTATTGTTCCTCCTTTAGCGGCAGCGGTGTCCCTGAGAGCCGCTGCTCATGTCCCGTGTACGACTTCGACCCGATGTCGCATGACCTGATGAGAAGGAGGAAAAAAAACCCGACAGTTGTAGTCGAGATCAGGAGTTCACACAAAATTCCCTCACTGATATACCTCAATCCAACTAGCAACTATATAATTAATATTCGGATTATAATTTGTTGCTATAAAAAACGATAATCAGAAAATTAAACTTCTCGTTCTTCCTTACAATCGCAGTTGCATACGGACAGAAGCGAGTTACAACTCGCAGAAGAGAAGAATAATAATAAGAAGATGATGATGATGAAATACTGCGCTGGCGGCGATGGAGAGGGGACGGGAGTTGGCATGGAGGAAGGGGAGGGGGGCTGCTGGCCGACGGGAAGGGGGGCGGCTGGTGGCGGAAGAGGGGTGGGCTGTGGAGGGGGTTAGGGTTATAATTTGGGAAAGTGCGGGAGAGGGGGCGGGGTTGGCTCTGATAAAAAATAGAAATTTAGTAGAATACCTGACTTGTTTATTATTGATGTGAAACTATATATATATATATATATATATATATATATATATATATATATATATATATATATATATATGAGAGACTAACATCTTTCTCTTACTACTCTCTACTGTTGGTTAATTACGTTGCTCTTTTTTTTTCTTATTCAAACATAGGAATAAGTCTATGCATGGGACCTAGTCTCAAGATGAACATCATGTGGTGATCCATGATCGTAGAGAGTCATGTGGTGATCCATGATCGTAGAGAGTCATGTGGTGATCCATGATCATAGAGAGCAAGTTGTTATTATTTCTTTCTTATAAAAGGAACATCAGTGAATGAATAAAATGAGAGCACAACGACAGAAACACACAATCCATTGCTCCTGTTCTCTACTCTCCTTACGTGAAGTTGTAGTTAAGGTGGTCAAGTGGTATCAGAGCAAGGTTTACTGTCCTTTGACGCATTGCGATGTCAGAAGCAGAGGTTAAGAACGGCGACGGCACCAAGTCACCACGTGCACGGATCTCCACCGATCCAGCGGCAAGCGGCACGGGACGTGATCTTGCGCTACCGTGGATGATGAAGGAGCCGGTCGGGACGACAACCTACCCCACCCTGACTCGATCGAACTACGGCGATTGGGTCCTCCTGATGAGGGTCATCTTGCAGGCGAGAGGCCTGTGGCGGGCAGTCGACGTCGGCGAGGACCTCAAGGACGACGTCGGTTTTCGTAACGATCGCATGGCGCTGGAGGCCATCCTTCGCGTTGTGCCACCGGAGATGTTGGCAACTCTGGCAGTGAAACCCACCACAAAGGATGCGTGGGAGACAATCAAGACGCTGCGCATGGGGTCGGAGCGCGTCCGCGACGCGAAGGCCCAAACGCTCAGGTCCGAGTTCGAGGAACTCAAGCACAAGCCCGGTGAGTCCATTGACGAGCTGTCTCTGCGCTTAACCGGCATTATGAGCAAGCTCTCCATGCTCGGGGATGAGATCAAGGAGAAACATGTCATGGAGAAGTTTTTGCGCGTCGTCCCCAAGCGTTTCTTCCAGATGGTTATGTCCATCGAAAGCCTGCTCGACCTAAACACACTAACGTTGGAAGACTTGACCGGCCGGTTCAAGGCGGTCGAGGAGCGGTTCGAGGCAGAGGCGACTGACGAAGACGACGGGGGGAAGCTCCTGTTGACAGAGGAGGAATGGCTCGCACGCATGAGGCGGCACGAGCAGGACGGCTACTCCAACATCGGCTTCCCCAAGCACCGAGGCAAGTCCCAGGACGTACACGACGGAAGCAGCAAGACGGCGAGCTCCGACCACGATGTCAAGAAGGACAAGTGCCGATACTGTGGTAAACCGGGGCACTGGGCTCGTGATTGCAGGAAGAAGAGGAGGGACGAGGCGTCGAACCTCACGCAAGTCGAGGAAGACGAGGAGCCTGCTCTGCTCATGGCTACAGTGACATCTCCACCTCTAGTCACCAAGCAGGAGCAGGACACGCTGGTGCAGGCCGGCGAGCTCATCCACCTCAACGAGGAGCGCGCCGAGGTCCACCTCAGGAGTGAAGGCGATGCGAAGTACGCTGTGTGGTACCTAGACACTGGTGCTTCGAATCACATGACCGGACGCGGCACGGCATTCTCCGAGCTCGACACCGGTGTTCGCGGCACGGTCAAGTTCGGGGATGGCTCCGTCGTTGAAATTCATGGCCGTGGCACCATCCTCTTCACCGCGCACGACGGCAGACACCGGATCCTTTCGAACGTCTACCACATCCCCAAGCTGCAGAGCAGCATTATTTTGCTCGGGCAGTTGGACGAGTCAGGATGTGAGGTGTTGATACACGGTGGCGTCATGCATCTACGTGACCGTCAGCAACGACTTTTGGCCAAGGTGACGCGAACGCAGAACCGGCTGTACACGGTGTCATTAAACGTCACACAACCTGTCTGCATGTCAGCAACGATCGACCAGGACGAAGCATGGCGATGGCACGCCCGTTTCGGCCACTTGAACTTCGACGCACTGCACAGGATGGCAAGGATCGGCATGGTATGCGGCCTTCCGTACATCAAACATCTTGATCAGGTTTGCGACGGCTGCCTTGTCGGGAAGCAGAGGCGCACACCGTTCCCGCAAGCCGCCAAGTATCGCGCCGAGGATCGAATCGACCTAGTATAAGGGGATTTGTGCGGACCCATCACACCGGCCACTCACGGCAGGAAGAGGTACTTCCTCTTGCTCGTCGACGACATGAGCCGGTACATGTGGGCGGTGCTACTCCGTTCCAAGGATGAAGCGGCGGCGGCAGCAATCAAGAAGTTTCAGGCAGGCGTGGAAGTAGAGACGGGGAGGAAGCTGCGTGCACTTCGTACCGATCGGGGCGGCGAGTTCACCTCAGTAGAGTTCGGTGAGTACTGTGCCAACCGCGGTATGCAACGATAGCTCACGGCGCCCTATTCGCCGCAGCAAAACGGCGTCGTCGAGTGGCAAAATCAGACGATCGTGTCCATGGCACGGTGCTTGCTCAAGACGAAGAAGATGCCAGGTTCGTTCTGGGGGGAGGCAGTAAGCACTGCCGTGTTCATCCTAAATTGTTCCCCGACCCAGAGCGTGTCCGGCATGACACCGTACGAGGCTTGGCACGGGAGGAAGCCGATGGTACATTTTTTCAGGACTTTCGGCTGCGTCGTGCACGTTAATGCGCCCTAATCTGAAGAAACTGGATGATCGAAGCATTCCCATGGTGTTGATCGGCTACGACGTCGAGTCCAAGGCTTACCGGGTGTACGACCCGGCAAACAAATGCGTCTGTGTGACGCGCGACGCTGTTTTCGACGAGGCCGCGTGCTGGGACTGGGGCGACTCCGACGCTGATCCGTCTTCGTTCACTGTGGAGTACTCACTGCCCGTCGCGACAGTGTGCGGAGGCAGCACCATGTCGACACAAGGGGGAGCGGACTCACCGCCAGCATCCGAGCCGGCCACACCATGTGCACAAACCTCTGAGCCGGACGCCGTGGAGTTCGTGTCACCACTCCCTGATGAAACACCTACAGCTGTAATTGGCGACGATGAGGCACCACGACGCTACCGCACCATCAGCAACGTGTACGCCACGACCAGCGAACAGGTGCTAGACCCAGAGGAGCTCCTGCTTGCGACTGGTGATGAGCCGCTGACGTTCCAGGAGGCCAAGCCGCATGCTTGTTGGCGGAAGGCGATGCTCGACGAGCTGGACTCGATCGTCGATAACCACACTTGGACACTCACCGAGTTGCCTGAAGGGAAGAAGCCGATTGGGCTGAAGTGGGTCTTTAAGTTGAAGAAAAATAGCGCCGGCAAGGTGATCAAACACAAGGCCAGGCTCGTGGCGAAGGGCTATGTCCAGCGCGCAGGGATCGACTTTAACGAAGTCTTTGCGCCCGTGGCTCGCCTGGATTCCGTCAGAATGCTGCTGGCGGTCGCGGCACACGCCGGCTGGGAGGTACACCACCTCGACGTCAAATCCGCGTTCTTAAACGGCGACCTGGATGAAGAAGTGTACGTGCTGCAGCCGCCTGGATTCGTGCGCAACGGGCACGAACACAAAGTGCTCCGCCTACACAAAGCACTGTACGGGCTTCGTCAAGCTCCTCGTGCGTGGAACGCCAAGCTGGATGACACTCTGTTATCGCTTGGGTTTCATAAGAACGAGTCGGAGCACTCGGTGTACACTCGAGGAACCAGAGACCAGCGGCTGCTACTCGGCGTATACGTGGACGATCTCATCGTCACAGGTGCGCACACAAGGGCCATTAATCGTTTCAAGGACGAGATGAAGACTCAGTTCCAGATGAGCAAGCTCGGCAAATTGAACTATTATCTCGGTATAGAAGTCCAGCAGGGCGCCGGCGAGATCACTCTGTGCCAGAGCACGTACGCGGCCAAAATACTGGAGAAGGCCGGCATGACCGAATGCAATCCAGTTCAAGTACCGATGGAGCCACGGCTGAAACTGAGCAAAGTGAGCTCAAATCCGCCGGTGGACACAACCCTGTACCGAAGCATCGTTGGGAGTCTTCGCTACTTGGTGCACACGCGGCCGGACATCACGTTCGCCGTCGGCTATGTCAGCCGATTCATGGAGTCGCCGACCACCGAGCACTGGAGCGCCGTTAAGCACATACTCAGGTATATTGCCGGCACATTGAGCTATGGGTGTCGCTACGTCAGGGACACTGCAGAGGCCAAGCTCGTTGGGTACAGTGACGCAGACATGGCCGGTGATATCGATGACAGGAAGAGCACCACCGGCTTGGTGTTCCTTCTCGGGAGAAGCCCCGTTAGCTGGCAATCACAGAAGCAAAAGGTGGTTGCATTATCGTCATGTGAGGCGGAGTATATCGCTGTGACCTCGGCGACATGCCAAGGCGTTTGGCTCGCACAACTACTCGGAGATTTACTTGACAAGGAGGCCGACAGTGCTACTCTACTCGTGGACAACAAATCTGCTATCCAGCTGTGCAAGAATCCAGTATTCCATGACCGGAGTAAGCACATCGAGACGCGCTACCACTTCATCAGGCAGTGCATCGAAGGCGGCAAGATCTTCGTCGACTACATCAACACCGATGAACAGCTGGCGGACATATTGACAAAAGCACTCGGGCTGGTCAAGTTCCAGGGCCTGCGCACGAAGCTTGGAGTCGTCAACACCAGAAGCAACTAGATTAAGGGGGAGTTTTGTTGGTTAATTACATTGCTCTTTTTTTTTCTTATTCAAACATAGGAATAAGTCTATGCGTGGGACCTAGTCTCAAGATGAATATCATGTGGTGATCCATGATCGTAGAGAGTCATGTGGTGATCCATGATCGTAGAGAGCAAGTTGTTATTATTTCTTCCTTATAAAAGGAACATCAGTGAATGAATAAAATGAGAGCACAACGACAGAAACACACAATCCATTGCTCCTGTTCTCTACTCTCCTTACGTGAAGTTGTAGTTAAGGTGCTCATCTACTCCACGAGGAACTAAAAAAATTTTAATACTCTCAACAGTGTTTCCGTTACTATTCTTCTTGTTATTAATAATAAGTTCGTGTAACAAGCTTGATAATAGAACAACAAAAAGTGGACTTGGCAAATAATTCCCATAATTAGTGATCTAGAAGTTTTGTATGCATTCGACCTGGCGATCACGACCGTTCCCCACGCCTACACGTACGCCCGATTTTTATTTTCTTTTCGATGTTGTAGACTTCACTAACAAGGCTGCAAGAGGCTTTACCAGTGGACTGTACATTCACGTCAAGATCTGAAATGTCTTGTGATAGTTTGTTTATTAGAATCATTCTTAATCTTGCCACTAATTTTAAAGTATTACTGATGTTAACATCAATTGTATGGTTTTGCCTCTCTCTTTCTTCCTCATTTCCTACAACAAAGAGAGACCCCCTCCTTCCTTGAAACTTCTCATGACCACTTTCTTAATTATTGAAAGCAACTTCCCCATAACCTCTAAATGCCACAAACCATGCCTACTAGTATTTAATAAGCTTCTAACTATATTTATATAGAGCTCAAGAGCTCCTGTTGACCCTCAAGCGTAGAAGAAAGAGGAGGAAGAATGCTACGTGCAACTCGCCCGAAGTGTAGATCATGTATTCTTCTTTTCATATTGAAATTTCTTCGATCGCTCCTCTTCATAGATACAATTAAGCCTTCTGATATCGACTTGAAGTAAAATTTAAGGTGAACGAGAGCTGGGCTTTGAGTTTCTTTGGAGAAGTTTCTGCTCCTGTGAATCTGTACCTAGAGATTTCAGGATATCTTCCTCTTCAGCTTCATATTTCAGGACCATGCCTACAGTTATTCAAGCTCGAGTCGGACGCGAGAAGCAGAGATACGAAGATGAGTTCCGGCTCGTTGCAGGGTAATATACCAATCTCCATCGCCTCCTACTTATGCTGTCTTTATTGGTTTTGTACTGAAACTCATGCTATAGTTATATCCTAAAAGAGAAAAAGAAAAAGAAGTTCGGTCTAGTTCTTTGATTAGGGATCTTATTACCAAGTTCACACAACTCTAGAATATAATCGAGCAAATGAATTAGCCTAACAACTCTTTCTTGGCCTACTTGTTCAGTAAGTGAACAGTCAAGTTTAGGGGATGGTACGACTTGCTAGGTTCTAATTTTATGTCAACTTGATAGAACAAGGTTTAGATACATTTTCATATGAGGAGATCGAGCTGTTTTAATACTGTTTTATAATATCAAAAAAAAAAAAAAAGTAATAATAAAAGAATTGCATATTGATTTGGTCACCGAAATTGAATGAAATGGCGTCAGTTTACCTACTTGATGCAGAGAAAAAAAGATTTTCAAATATACGGTAAGAACTACAATATAAAATCAGAGCTATATAAGAATTTTTTCTAATTTATGTTTGTTCTCTTTGAAGTTATGTAGATTCTTTTAATACTATTGTTGCGAAAAATCTTTTTTCTTTCGTACTTACCTCGTCTAGTTGTGATTCTATCAGGGTCATACCTTACAGATTAAAAGCAGGCGCCGAGAAGAACCAGACCAGGAGTTCTCTCGACAGCCTGGAAATTCTCATGATATCTACGCCAAAACGCGATGACCTCGTCTTCCCAAAGGTTAATGCCTGCCTCTTCTTCTCCCTCCTCTTCATAGATGCAAACCTTCGAATTCGGATATCGACTTGAAGTAAAATTTTGATGGCGCCAGGGTGGATGGGAGAACGATGAAACAGTAGAAGCAGCAGCGTGCCGCGAAGCTCTGGAGGAAGCAGGAGTCAGAGGAACTATTAGAGTAAGCCTCAACACACTAAAATGTTTGTAATATCAGTAAATTAATTTCTTCATTTCTATGAAGAGCTAGCTAAATCTTTACTTCCTCATGTGAACTTGTGAAAACTTTGAATGTTTCTTTGTATACATATATAATCCAATTACCGGTACATATCAGTATGATATCTTGATGGCGCCTATATATATATATATATATATTACTTGTGTAGAAAAATTTAGGCACTTGGGAGTTCAGAAGCAAGAGTAAACAGAAGTGCCAAGAAGGTGCTTGTAGAGGTTATATGTTCACGTTGGAGGTGACCGAGCAACTCGACTCCTATCCAGAGCAGTCTACCCACCGCCGACGATGGGTAGGTATCTGAACCTGTACCTAGTTATTCTAAAGATTAATAGGTTTATGATTAGATTCATTCTTCTATTCAGATTCAGTAGATAATATTCCTTCTTCTATTTTGATTCAGATTCCTATCTCCTATATGGATATGGATCCGTTCTTTCTCTATATGTATTCATAGTTATATGATTTTTTATATATATATATTAATAAAATTAATATTGTTGATTTTAAAAAAAAAACAAAAAAATAGTGGTGTGCTCAAATTTTAAAAGAGCTTGTCTAATCTTAACACTTATATAAGCTAATTGCTACCATATCTTGAATTCATATGAGCAGGTCGACGTGAGCGAAGCGTGGGGACTGTGTCGATACGAGTGGATGCAGGAGGCGTTGGGAGCCTTTGTGAGGCTCCAGTCACACGTTACGGAGATAGCTGAGTCCTCGCTGCCCTTCTTCCTACTGAAGAGTACTTCCATGGCCGAGAGAGAACTGGATAGCGCAATAAACGTGCTGTGTTGAAATTATATATACAGCTTCTAATATTTGAGGTCCAAATAAGATGGGTGGATGTCACATTCTTCTTTCTTTTACTGGAAAAAAAAAATTCTAGAAATTTTGGCTCCAAACTGAACTTTATTATTCTACAAATTGAGTTCCGATATTCTGAATATAGAAATTATGAGGCCCAAACTACTAGCTCTTGTGGCTAGGATGGAACAATCATGGAGCTTCAATTGAACTTTATTATTCTACAAAATGAGCTGCTACATTCTGAATCTAGAATCTTGAAATTGGCATGAGCCTTACTATTGATGCTCTAAGAATAAGAAACTTATCACATGTGTGGTCCTCCGTCATTGTCTAGAAACACATGTTAAAAATTCACCATAGAAGAGGAAAGACGAGCAAAGAAAGCCATTTCTCGACTCAAATCAGTCATTGATCGTATTGGTCGGGGTTGAGCTAGCCCGACCATGTGCTCCGATCTAGACCAGGCTAGGCCTTGAACCAAAATTCCAAGGCAGTCCAAGTTGTTTTCAAAAGAACGCGGACCAAGCCTTGGTTCTTAGGCCTTAGCCCACTATTAAAAATAAATAAATAATAATAATAATAATAATAATAATAATAATAATAATAGTAATAGTAGTAGTAGTAGTAGTAGTAGGAGTAGGGAATAAAAGTAAATAATGAAAGAAGTATAGAAGATATAGAATTGAGTCATTTAAGAGCAATGAATAAATTTAATATAGAAAATTTATATTAACAAGCGCAAAATGTAAGAAATTTTACATTTACTTATCATTTCTCAATATAAGATAGTTTTGTTAGATAGGTGTTTGATGATATGAATTATATTGTGGGTTCGATTCTCAACCTTTTATCGAACTTCCTTTGTGATACTTGCTAGTAAGCGTTGACCTATCTAATTTTGTATGACCAAATCTAGTAACCGATCAGAAGATCTACGGTAACATTTGGTCAATTACGATATCTAGTCGTACAAATCTAATGGGCCAATCCCTAATAACAAGTACCATCAGGGCAGGTCCTGAGCTCATGGCTGGCGAGGCGAACTAACAAAATGGGGCCCACATACATAATATAGAAATATAATAAGAAACTTAAAGTAAATTTAAATAAATATTGTTGTCACCAAGAATTGAACTAAGGACCTCTAATATGTAAGTATAACATGATAACCACTAAACAATTATTTTGTGTTAAGTGTGGCTCATGGTACATATATACTAATTCTTTTTTGATAGAACTATGTTGGTGCCCCTTTAATCTTTGGGTTATGGGCGATAGTCCATCATGTCCTGGGCCAGGGTCGTCCCTGAGTACCATAAAAGAAGCTTGAAGAGAAGATGAAAAGAAAAACGTAAAACATAAGTCATATCTACAAGCACATATATATCTAGCAGTCGAGGCATCTAATATATACAGGCTATTTTTCTAATCTAATTTCTAACTTTTTGGACGTGTCATACAATTCAGTATATCTAGCAGTCAAGGCATCTAATCTTATAAGTGCACAACTATTTTTTTCTTCTCAGATTCTAACTCCTTCTTAAGTTTAGCATTTTTTTGAGTATTTTTCTCTATACACTCAAGTGCTTCATGTAAGCTAAGCTTAAGTTTGGATATTTTAGTAGAATCATCACAAGTAGAAGTATCCCTGACATCATCTAGAAGACAGGTAAGCTTTTCATATTTAAGCTGATAAGATTGAATATCTTTAAGAGCTTGCTTATACTTATCTCTACGCTTTTTGTGATCCTCTAGTAAGTCACTAAATGCATCAGATAATTCATCGAAAGTGAAGTTGTCATATAAAGGATTTGTAGACACTTGATCAAATTCTATTAAGCAAATATTTGCTGCATTTTGAGGATTTTTTTTCTTCTTCTTCAAAATTACTTGCTTAGCTTTCACACCATATACTTGTTTTGGCATGATTCCTTGAAGAACTTCTTCTTTTGCTTAAGTGTTCATTGCGACTTACTTTTCTCATCATGGGATAGTCCTTATTGATGTGGCATGTCTTCTTGCAGTTGTAGCATACCAATTCATCAATATTGTCTTTGTAGTTCTTCTTTCGATTAGATCTTTCAAACCTCAAGAACTTCCTGAAGTTCTAGGAGATTAGGGCTAGATCCTCATTATCAGTATCTTCGTCTTCAGAGTTGTCATCGGAGACCTTCTTGTGATGTGTCTTGAATGCAATGGTCTTCTCTTTTGGCGTTGATTCTTCAAAGTCTTTAAGGTCCAGCTCATGTATCATCAACCTTCTCATGCGTGTTTCCAGCGTCATTGTGGTGAGATCATTTTTTTCAATGATTGCAGTTGCTTTGGGATTCCAGTTCTTGGTGAGTCCCCAAAGCACCTTGCGGATCTTTTCATAATTTTTATAATCCTTGCCAAGAGATAACAGAGGATTTACATTATCTAGAAAGCGAGTAAATATTTAGGTGATGGTCTCGTTTGGCTTCATCTTGCAAGCTTCGTATTCATGTGTTAGTCGACTGATCTTTGATTTCTTCACCTAGGTGGTTCCTTCCTGAGTTACCTCAAGAAGCTTCCAAACTTCATATGAAGTTGTACATGTTGATAATCTGTTGAATTCAGTCATGTCTACAACACAGAACAAAGCATTAATATCTCTAGCATCATGACTAGCATGTTTCTTCTCCAGATCAATGCATCTATCATTGGGTTTTTTAACAAGATTACCATCAATAACTATTCAGGCTGGATTTTTATATCC
The DNA here is from genome assembly GCA_036927795.1 of Iris macrosiphon. NCBI lineage: Eukaryota > Viridiplantae > Streptophyta > Magnoliopsida > Asparagales > Iridaceae > Iris > Iris macrosiphon. The sequence continues at coordinate 108,907,914 of JAYESA010000014.1, forward strand.
ATCTATGACTATAGTCCATTAGTCAAAGTCAAGTAATTTCAAATAAAAACTCATACGTGTCTTCCAGTAGGTGTAATTCGTATTATCAAATATGGGTGGCCTATTTATGGACTGGACTTCACCATTGTTGGCATATATGGGTCTTGTAAAACCCCATATTTTTAAATATTATATTTAAAATATTTATTGAATTTATCTATATTATTTTGTAGTTGATTAGAAATTATATATTATTGATTTAAATACCTAGATAATTAATCATTTAGAATTATTGCACAAAAACTATTATTTTTATTTTAGAAATCTCGTGGAAGTGTAATAGATTTTTTAGAATTTAAATTGGGTACAAATATTTTTTTTATATATATCTCAAATATATACGTAAATAATAAATGGTTATTAAATATGATAATAATAATAATAAGTAATAGTTATAATAATAATAATAATAATAATAATAATAATAATGTTAATAGTAGTAATAATAATAATGTTAAAGAAAAAGAAAAAAAATCTATTAAAGTTCTAATCTATTAAAACACTTAATCCTAATTAAATCCTTAACTTAAGCCTAAGTTAAATCCCTTAACTAATTCCTTAAACCTTAAGTCTAACCTTTAATCCCCTAAGCTAATTTTCCTAAAGTAACCACTAAACTACCCTAGCCCACAGCACCCGCAGCAGAGAACTCGACCCCCCTTCACAGGAACCCGCGGCCCGGGTCTTCCCCCCGCCCTCTCTCTATATATATATATCTATAGTGTAATAACTCAAACCCTAAACCCTAAACCTAGCTCCCATCTCTGCGCCGCCAACCCGATCCTTGGACCACCGCGTCGCCGTCGGAGCACCGCCGGCCGGCCGCAGGGACACGCCGCACAACCGCACAAGCACATGCAGCACAGGCAGTGACGACTACCTCTTACTACGCCGTTTTTTGTCGTATCGCTCGACCAAATTCAGATCCGTCTTCACTGGTATGATCACTACTTATCCCTCTCTATATCCCGTTAATTAGTTTCAAACGAACAACGTTAAAAACTAGGTAAAAATTGACGTCAAGTTGAGAAAAAAATTACGTTTTTAAACTACAGAAAACTGCCCCCATCGACCTATGTTCTGAGATCGATATCTCCCAACATAGATATCCAAATCGAGATCTACCTTTTTTTGTGTAAAGCCTATATGATCAAGATCATTTCCTGTTAATTACATTATTTTATATTGTGTTAAAATCAGAAATAAATTAGGTTAAAAATTTAAAAAAAATTATTTTTAAAATATTAAAATTTGTGATACGTAGCGCGCCCCACCAAACGAGACCGCCTCGTCGCATACCAATTACACCAAAAGGCGCGTATGGTATATCCTGACATGTGGACTTTTGCGAAAACTGATTTGGACGTGTGTGCGCGTCGAAATCAACCCGTATCCGTAAAAAGTCCTGTATCGTGACTTTTGTAAAATAACGTACCATATAGTGTACGCTCGTTAGAATGCGACAAAACTTATGCCAATAGATTCGTGGTATCACGCTGGTCTTATGACCCAAGTTTTACGCGATTCTGAGATAGTTGACCAAACCGCCTATTTACGGGCCCTACGGTTGACTTTTTGGACAAATTTGTGTTCGGCTCACCGGAATCCAAAATTGGACGTACGGTTGAGTTCGTATTGATGTTTAGAATTGGTTTGACCTATAATTTGTCCTATTTAGATACCTTTACCTCTGGCACATATTTTAGTGCAAAGTGGGCCACATGTGGACCTCGCTTTGACCCAAAATTATCGTTTTGCCCCTGTGGCCAAATTGGATGAAAGGGTAGTATTTTTTAGCTATCTCGCTTATTCTGGAAATATTAGTGATATTTATTTCAGCATCCGGGGACGTTTATTCTGAGGCCGTAGTTTCTACTCCTGTGTGCTTGACGCCTGGACGTTTACACTTTGCAGCTTTCTTGCAAGGCAAGTATACCTTGCTAAATTATTTATAGTACTTTGCATGCTTATTATATTTCTATATATTTATTGCATGTGTATTTTCTTTCAGTCAAAATTATATATTATATATGTTGACACACACTTGATACCTAGTATCATGAGAGAGGAGGACAATCAGTAGACGTATGGGCTATAACCACTCTGATAAACCGTAGTATCTAACACGTACTACGGTAGTGTATCGTGCTGGTCACTACCCTCACGGTATGTCAATTTTTGGTATCGCGCTGGTCGCTACCCTCGCGGTATATCAATTTTTGATGTTCTAGACGTGTGTGTGAGTTGTAAGATTAGATAGTGTAGCCTACCCTTGCCCATACGTCAAAAAGTTATCCTTATTATGCATATTCATATAGATGGTCTTGTACAACGTACTTATATATTTTTTGTCTATATTGTATGTTTACTGTATTCAATTGGCATACTTTTATGTATCTTATTACGTCCCTCTGAGGACCTGGTCCCTTGCCAGGTATAGACGACCAGGAGTACCCGCAGGAGTACGTGCCAGGACCTGACGCATTATTTTTTGTCGAGGAGGTCTTACCTTCTGAGCATCATTGATTATCTCTAGGGATGGATCTTCTTAGCTGATACACTTCTATCATCATCTTATTTTATATTGGAGGTTTTATACTCCTCTCTCATTTTAGTATTGATATAGTCATTGGTACTGGATTTGTCTCCACCCGACTATTATTTTTGGATTATTCAGACTCATTATTCTAGTTTATTTATTTCATTTCTATGACTTGTTTTGTGGATAAGATTAGTATTTCTGTGACTTGTGACTATATATATACCACATGTGAGTTAATATTCATATTACAGCGTACTTGTGTATTATGATATCCATATATTGGAGTTGCCATATACAAACGGTTGGCATGCTTACGTATTTTTAGTCCTACGTATTTTGGGACTGGGGCATGACATATTTTTATGGTGGCCCATGCAGGTCGAGTTAGCCGTTTCGGTTATGTAACTGTAGCGAGCGGGCCTGCACCTAGGATTAGAATTTTAGGTCTCATCCATACTTGACTATTACTTACCTTCCTTCCATAATGTCCTACTTAAGTGCTTGCATCCTGCTTGATTCATGTACTCTTTCTAATCCCCCGTCCATCTCTTGCAAAGAGATGAATTTGCGTAACGGACATGCCGCCACTAGGGACAACACGTCTCCAGGGGACAATGGCCAATCACAAGGAGAGGCCTCAACGACTCCTCTTCTTCCGGGATCGGATGGACTGACTAACAATCTAATTCCATCAGCTTCTCCCAAGGTGCCTAATGGGACTTTTCCAGCTCCACTAGCATCGCAGGATATCCAGACACAGCTGTTCTAATTCTTTCAGATGATAATGCAGGAACAGAGTCAGCAGACAGCCGCACAAGAAGCAGAGCAGAGGCAGCAAGTGGCAGAGCAGAGGCTAGAATTTTTGGCAGCACTTGAGAGAATGTCTACACTAGCCCCTGCACCAGCCCAGGCACTAGTTACAGTACCGCAAGCTCGGGTTGGTTCAGTCAAGGACTTTGTGTAGATGGGCCCCAAGCCATATAAAGGTAATGAGAGTCCAGAGGAGACCATAAACTGGATTGCCAATACCAAGAAGTTCTTAGAAGCATCATAACTACCTACAAATCTATGGATGATAGGTGTAAGGACCCAGCTAGAGGGTAATGCTCATCACTGGTGGGAATCAATGGAGCGTCAATTGGGTACGCGACAGACTTGGAAATAAATCTTGGAGTGATTTGAGATGAAGTACTTCCCGAACACTGTAAGGGATGCATTGTACGATCAGTTCCTCCATTTGGAGCAGGAGAACAAAATAGTTGACGAGTATGATGCAGAGTTTAGCTGCCTCAGTAAGTATGGCACTGCCCTAATACCTAGTGACATGGAGAAGGCTAAGAGATTTCACCGCGGGCTAACTCAGGAGCTCCAGCACTACACTAGCTCCCAGTCCCGGATCTCTTATACCGAGTTATTGACAGAATCCAGGATCCAGGAGGCCATCAGCAAAGGAAACAAAAATCAGTAGAGAATTCACCAAGGACCAGTAAGGACACAACAAGGAGGACCCATTAGATACCTTTTGGCACACCAATAACGATATAGTACCGTACCATATCCAACCAAGGACCTCCGTACTTGTCATTTTTGTGGTAAGATAGGTTATATTTATAGAGACTATCATCGTCGATTGGGGCTGTGCATGATATGTGGATCAAGTCACCATCAAACCCGAAAATGTCCTCAGCAGACCCAGAGGTCTATGGCATCAGAATCAGGAATACCGCATACACCCTCAAGTATAGGATACAAATAGGACCCATAACTACTTCTACAGTCTGTACAAATAGAGGAGGCTAGACCCCAGCTGAACGACCAAGGACAAGGTCAAGCACTCATAATGACAAATATAGGAGCGCGGGCACAGAAAGCCGTAGATACAGGTATGACCTTTTAGTTATAATTGTCTTTGCATACTCATAATCCTATTATGACACAAGATCTTAGATGTACAAATAGACGTAGAATTATATATAAGATAGTTTAACAGTTATGAGGATATGTTGATATTCTACCCAGATGACATACACGCGATGCTAATGGATGACGCGAGTAGCAGTAGTAGTATTCTTTCCTATCACCATCTCGTCCCCTTGGGTGACTCATCTTTCCTTCTATATATCCATTCCGTATCTCGTGCTTAATTCTTCCTATCGTAGTTGTATCTTTTCGTGTCATTAGGAATTGTTTGATTTACTTCAACTTCACCCTTATTTTGTTAGTTAAAATATAAATGTGTTAGTAATGATTAATAACTAAGAGATGAGTTCATAATAATAACTCTTATGTATATGCACTATAGCAATATATGTATCCCCTTATTATTTTAAACCATGAATAGCATCCCTTAATCTAAACAGGAATTAGTTAGATTGTTGAACTAGTTCATACTTCTAATAGTTTTATAATTTAGCAAAGACCTAAGTTGTTGCCCTAAAAGTTAGACTAAGCTTAGGAAAGAGTTGAAGGCACTTGTTACGAACTGATGACTATGACAAATCGCTGGCGAGGTAGCGACAGCTGCAGCTAGAAAATTATGGTAGAGTAGTCGAATTACTTACAGCCATACTGGCCAGGTGGCGTGACAGTATTAGACTACGATACTTGACGGTTACGGGAGAAAAATCATAGTTATGAGATTTCAGACAGGTATCCAAAAATTCTTGACCTAATGAATAAATTTGCCTTACAACCTAGACAATAGCTTCAAAAGACTGTGACTACTAGTAGAATTCTTGTAAGTTGGGTAGCATAGACGAGTTAGAGGATGATAGAATAGAGTATGGATAATAAATGAGAAAGTGTTAGATTGGCTGACTAGGACTTTTAAGAAGCATTGCTAGATAGCAATGAAGTGAAATAGCTATAGTGATGTATTATGAATATGGGTTAGTATCAATTTCGAGGACAAAATTTTTGTAAGTTGTTAGAATGTAAAACCCCTTATTTTTAAATATTATATTTAAAATATTTATTGAATTTATCTATATTATTTCATAGTTGATTAAAAATTATATATTATTAATTTAAATACCTAGATAATTAATTATTTAGAATTATTGCACAAAAACCATTATTTTTATTTTAGAAATCTCGTGGAAGAGTAATAGATTTTTTAGAATTTAAATTGGGTACAAATGTGTTTTTTTTATATACCTCAAATATATACGTAAATAATAAATGGTTATTAAATATGATAATAATAATAATAATTAATAGTTATAATAATAATAATAATAATAATAATAATAATAATAATAATAATAGTAATAATAATAATAATGTTAAAGAAAAAAATCTATTAAATTTCTAATCTATTAAAACCCTTAATCCTAATTAAATTCTTAACTTAAGCCTAAGTTAAATCCCTTAACTAATTCCTTAAACCTTAAGTCTAACCTTTAATCCCCTAATCTAATTTCCCTAAAGTAACCACTAAACTACCCTAGCCCACAGCACCCGCAGCAGAGACCTCGACCCCCCCCCCCTTCACAGGAACCCGCAGCCCGAGTCTTCCCCCCGCCCTCTCTCTCTCTCTCTCTCTCTCTCTCTCTCTCTATATATATATATATATATATATATATATATATATATATATATATATATATATAGTCTAATAACTCAAACCCTAAACCCTAACCCTAGCTCCCATCTCCGTGCCGCCAACCCGACCCTTGGACCACCGCGTCGTCGCCAGAGCACCGTCGGCCGACCGCAGGGACATGCCGCACAACCGTACAAGCACATGCAGCACAGGCAGTGACGACTACCTCTTCACACGTCATTTTTCGTTGCATCGCTTGACCAAATTCAGATCTGTCTTCGTTGGTATGATCACCACTTATCCCTCTCAAAATTTCGTTAATTAGTTTCAATGGAACAGCGTTAAAAACTAGGTAAAAATCGACGCCAAGTTGAGAAAAAACTACGTTTTTAAACTACAAAAAACTACCCCATCGACTTATGTTCCGAGGTCGATATCTCCCAACGTAGATATCCAAATCAAGATCTACCTTTTTCTGTGTAAAGCCTATATGAACGAGATCATTTCCTATAAATTATATTATTTTATATTATGTTAAAATCAGAAATAAATTAGGTTAAAAATTCAGAAAAACTTATTTTCAAAATATTAAAATTTGTGATACGGAGTGCGCCCCACCAAACGGGACCGCCTCGTCGCATACCAATTATATCAAAAGATGCGTATAGTATGTTCTGACGTGTGGACTTTTTTAGAAACTGATTTGGACGTGTGTGCGCGTCAAAATTATCCTGTATCCGTAAAAAGGTCTCGATTGCGACTTTTGTAAAATACCGTACCATATAGTGTACGCTCGTCAGAATGTGACAAAACTTATGCCACTGGATTCGTGGTATCACGCTGGTCCTGTGACCCAAGTTTCACGCGATTCTGAGACAGTTGACTAAGTCACCTATTTACGGGCCACACGGTTGACTTTTTGGGCGAATTTGTGTTCGGCTCACCGGAATCCAAAAATGGATGTACCGTTGAGTTAGTATTGACGTTTAGAATTGGTTTAACCTAAAATTTATTCCATTTAGAGACCTTTACCTCTAGCACGCATTTTTTTGCAAAGTGGGCCATATGTGGACCTCGTTTTGACTCAAAATTACCGTTTTGCCCCTGTGTCCAAATTGGACGAAAGGATAGTGTTTTCTAGCTATCTCGCTTATTCTGAAAATATTGGTGATATTTATTTCAGCATCCGGGGACGTTTATTTTGAGGCCGTAGTTTCTACTCCTGTGTGCTTAACGTCTGGACGTTTACACTTTGCAGCTTTCTTGCCAAACAAGTATACCTTGCCAAATTGTTTATAGTACTTTACATGCTTATTATATTTCTATATATTCATTGCATGTCTATTTTCTTTCAGTCAAAATTATATATTATATATGTTGACAAACACTTGACACCTAGTATCATGAGAGAGGAGGACAATCAGTAGACGTATGGGCTATAACCACTCTAGTAAATCATAGTATCTAGCACGCACTACGGTAGTGTGTCACGCTGGTCGCTACCCTCACGGTATGTTAATTTCTAGTGTCGCGCTGGTCGCTACCCTCGCTGTATGTCAATTTCTGATGTTCTAGACGTGTGTGAGAGTTGTGAGATTAGATAGAGTAGCTTACCCTTGCCCATACGTTAAAAAATTGTCCTCATTATGCATATTCATATAGATGGTCTTGTACAGCGTACTTATATATATTTTGTCTATATTGCATGTTTACTGTATTTAATTGGCATGCTTCTATGTATCGTGTTACTTTCCTCTGAGGACCTGGTCCCTTGCTAGGTATAGACGACCAGGAGTACCCGCAAGAGTACGGGCCAGGACCTGACGCATTATTTTTTGTCGATGAGGTCTTACCTTCTGAGCATCATTGATTATCTCTAGCGATGGATCTTCTTAGCTGATACACTTCTATCATCATTTTATTTTATATTGGAGGTTTTATGCCCCTACAATCTATCTGGGATATTCATACGCACAAACCAGCACCGAATACTCCTCAAGATACTCCACAATATAAACTACTAGATACTCCACAAGACAACTGTATGAATAACCGGGACTGCATTCAATCTAAAAAAATCCTTAGCCATATACTAAGTGAATCTCTAGTTAATAATCCCTAGCAGTTTCTTATATGAATTCGGGTGTGATATTTCGCAGAATTCATCCTAGACATGATGCAACAAAACAAGTTCTAATAGTAATATAAATAAGTTTTAATATACATTGCACAAACTGACTCATGTAAGCCACGACAACAACCAAGCCACATGAATCAAAGTAAAGCCAGGTAAAGATACGTGAAGCTAGGTAAAGCCATGTACAACCATGTAAAGCCATGTCCATCCAGATAAATCCAAGTGAAACCATATCAAGCCATGTCCGATGAAGCCAAGTAAAATCATGCCAAGTCAAGTCCAGTCGATCATGTCATCACGTATAGCTAGACAAAGCCGGGTAAAACCGAGTAAAGCCAAATCAAGTCCAATCATCTGAAGCCATGTAAGTTTATGTCCAAATCAGGTCAAGTCATCGCATGTCCAAGCAAAAGCCAGAAGAATCAGAATAAAATTACGAAAAACCAAAAATTCCTAAAGAAATAGCACGATAGGTATACCGTCGGTACAGTCCAGTACACCATCGGTATACAGGTTTAGAGATAGGAAAAACACAGCAAGTTTTGGATTCCAATAAATCGGTATATTGTTGGTACACTATAGTATACCGTCAGTATGTCATTCCAAGGAGACAAGAAAGGTTCTGGAAAATAAAGTTCCATAAATCAGTATACCGTCGGTATACTGTAGTATACTGTTGGTATGCCGACCAAGACAAATATCCTGAAGTCCGTTAAGAATATCATCAATGATCGGTATACCGTCGGTACACTATAGTATACAGTCTGTATGCCGATAAGCTTCATAGAAAATATCTAGAAAACTAAGTCGATCAAAATTAGTATATCGTCTGTATATTGTAGTATATTGTCGGTATGCCAGTTTTTAAGAATAAACATAAGAATAAACATGGTTAAAGTCAAGTCTGATTTTGGGGGCCCAAATCAAATCTCAAAAATTATCAGAACCAAGTCTAACAAGAAGTCAAGTCTAGGGTAAGTCTCATATCACAATATGGACTAAATCTCACGGTCACAACTTCGGTATAATTTCTGTTACCGAGTTACCAAAAAGTGATAGAACAAAATTCTACCAAAAATCAAAACTGAGATGGTCAAAAGGCTAGAAATCATGATATGAACAACTATAGTAAAGTATGTCTAGCTAAAAAGTAACAACCAAAGCTCCAGAAAAAAAAGTGACAGAAAGTAAAAGAAGTTTTGGAAATCAGCAAGGTGAACTTGCCTAAAACGAGCTTCCAGCCTAAACCTTCTAGTCTACCACCACGAAGGGGTTCAGAAACCATACTCCAGGTCTCAAGACTAAGCTCCAAGCTTGAGAGAGAAATAAAAAAGAGAAGATAGAGAAAGAGAAAGAGAAAGAGAAAGAGAAAGAGAAAAGAAATAAAACTCAAGTACTATTTATAGAGAAGTTCTCAAAAATATCTCAAAAAGTAAGACAAATATATGTCGAAAAGTATACCGTTGGTATGCTGTAGTATTATGTCGGTATACCAGTCGCATAGTAAAGTTTTAATTTTGAAAATTTTTGAGCTTCCTCGAGAACCAATAAAATATAATAAATAGCACAAAAATACGTATCCGCATAAAATACGAATACTGTAAGATGAGTCTCATAGTCTGAAAGAGTAAGAATTAGAGCCGAGACGAGCCGCTGCTTCAGTTCTTGGAAAATTCTCTCAGAGTCGTCTATCCACTTGAATACTACTCCCTTTTGGGTGAGGCAAGTCAAAGGCGACGCAATCTTCACAATTTTTTTTACGAATATGCGATAGTAGCTAGCCAAGCCAAGGAAACTTATGATCTCACTAGCCGATGTGGGCTGTTTCCAGTCCAAGACTGCCTCTATTTTTTTGGGTCAATTGATACACCATCTGCTAAAATAACATACCCAAGAAAAGACACGTTGCTCATCCAGAATTTGTACCTGCTTAACTTCGTATATAACTGATGTTCACGAAGCGTCTACAATATGGTCCTTAAATGCTCATGAGTTTCTCTATCTCTCGGGTAGATTAAGATATCATTGATGAATATGACGACGAACTCGTCTAAGAAGGGTCGGAATACTCGGTTCATCATATCTATGAAAGCCGCTGGAGCATTGGTCAAACCAAAAGGCATAATCAAAAACTCATAGTGTTTATATCTCGTATGAAATATCGACTTCGGGATGTCCTCTGGTTTAACCTTCAATTGGTGATGACCTAAGCGACTATCAATCTTCAAAAATATTGTTGCACCTTAGAGCTGGTCAAACAGATCATCAATTCTTGGCAACGGATACTTGTTCTGAACTGTCACTTTTTTAATTCTCGATAATCTATAGAAAGACACATTGTGTTGTCTTTCTTCTTCACAAACAGCACCGGAGCCCCCCAAGATAAAATACTGGGGCGAATGTAGCCACGGTCTAGTAACTCTTGTAGTTGTGACTTTAATTCTTTTAATTTTGCAGGTGCCATCTGATATGGTGCTTTTGATATCGAGCGAGTATCTGGAAAGGTATCAATACTGAACTCAATTTCTCGATCCGGAGGCATTCCAGGTATCTCGTCCGGAAATAAGTCGAGGAATTCTGCCATGACTTCGGTTTTACCCGAGTCTGCGCCCTTCATCCGAGTATCCCGCACAGAAGAAAGATTCCTTCATATCCCGAATATAGCATACGCCTTGCCATCATTGCCATACCACCATCATTGTCTTAGCCGTCGGACTATATGAATAAGAGAACTCTGTCTCGCTAGGAATATGAAAAATAATTCTCTTCTCCGTACAGTCAATTGTCGTATTGCAAGCCTCGAGCCAATCCATGCCCAGGATGATGTCGTATTATGCGATGTCCAGGACTATTGTATCTAAGGATATGTACTTTTATCAAATACAAATGTAACCGTCCCTACAACTCAAACTAGCAGACAAATCTACTCCGGACGGAGTGCTGACACTAAGATTAATATCTAATGGTGTCTTACAAAATTTGTATCAAATGTAGATGATATGAAGCTATGGGTAGCACTCGAATCTAATAATACACGAGCAGGTATTTCTCTATAAAGAAATATACCTGTAATGATAGTCTTTGAGGCAAACACTTATTCTTGAGTTAGTACAAACACTCTACCCTGTCCTCCTGGCCGTGGGTTCTGAGCGTCCACAGTCGCTTCATGTGGAGCTCATGGCACTTGTCCACGGTTCTGATTGTACTGATGGTCACGATTCTAATTGTGTCGGTGATCACAATTCTGATTGTGATACTGCTGATCATGATTTTAATTTCTTCCCCTACTGCCGCATTGATAGTGCTTGTGACCCAATTGGCCGCACTTGTAACGTCCTGATCGACACTCTTCTGTACGATGTCCAGGCCGATTGCACCTAGCGCACCACGGTCACTGATAGGATCCCTTATTATTGTTGGTGTTCTTACACTAGGAAGCATCAATATCGCTTGCTTCCATGGGTCGTTTGTAGTTGTTCCCATAATTTTTTTGTATCGTCCCTCGAGGATAAAATTTCTCTATCTCGAGATCCACTTCATAGGCTTCCCTGTACGTCGTACACTTTCGGTTGAGCATGCATGTCGCGCTGCAGGCCTTTATTCAGACCCTCAATGAACCATAGCCGTTTTGACTCATCATTTGGTATCATGTAGCCATCGAACTTGGATTTCTTTAAGAACTCTGCTCGTAGTTGCTGACGGACATATTGTCATGCTCGAGTGCTACAAACTCTTTTTCCTTCCTGTGACGGACAGCTGGTGGGATGAACTATGCAATGAACGCCTGCTTAAATGTCTCCCAAAAGACTTTGGCTTCCTGGTTGGCACCGCAAAGTGCTTGTTTCTTGGACTCTGACCAGTCCTCTGCTTTGAGACGAAGCTGTACAGCTGCATAGTCCACTCTTTTTATGCCTTAGACATCCAGCATACGAAAAATTCCTTCCAAATTCTTTAAAAAGCCCATCATTTCATCTGGTTCCACCCTGTCATTGAACTCAGGCGGTTTGCAGCTTTTAAACTCAAAAAACTTATACGTCGGTCGCCTTCTTGGAGGCTGTTCAGTTTTCTCTGTTTTGCCTACCACTGTTTATTTAGCTGCGGTCGCCTCGTGGTTGTCGATCGTAGAAGTGACTAGTTGCGTCAAGTTATCAACTTGAATCTGTTACAAATCAATTTGCGCCTGGAACTGGGTCGTTAGCTACGCTTGAAGCTTACGATGTTATGCCTCAATCATCTTGTGATGTGCATCGCTCTGCTTCTTTTTAGCCTCTAACATTTTTATTACTTTCTCCATTGGGTCAGACGACGATGTCACCTTAGAGTTATCACCCTTAGTCATCTACAAAAGAAATAACTTCCCTTAACACTCATAAAATATTTATGGGCTTATTGTATGGAATATTATTTCATGCAGCGATATTAAAAAGTAAATTATCTAAAAAAATCGTTATTGTTTGAAACTTCCACTTGAAAACCAATTTTTGAAATCCGAGAAACTTTAAACCGTGCTATGATACCAACTTGTCACACCCTGGTTCCGCATACTCGATTCATCCTCGCATTCGGTTCTGCAGAACCGTTCGTCCTCGCTAGGGCATGATGTCGTACAAGTCTGGGATTTCATGTGTACAAGGCAAGAACGTGAACATGTGTTAAATTTTTTTGTAAACAGTTCCACAATATAGAAGCAATTAATGAAGCACACATTTGTATAGGAAGAAAATTTTTTTTTTTTATTGATTCATTGCAACAGAGTACAATTTTCTCAGTACTGAAATGGAAATGCCTGGACGGCTTACATAGCTTTTGCATAAAAGAAAAAACTGATAGGGTGACATAAAATAATATTCTTATCCCATATATTATGTTATTTTATTACATTCTTGGAAACTTGAAAGCAGCAACTATAAATCTTTAAATACTTTAAAATAGGAAAAAGTTTGAAAAGACTGCAACGAAAGCTTTATCTCCCTTGAGTGCTCGCGGTACCCTGGTCACCTGGGTTACCCACAGAGACATAGGTCAGTACATAAATTGTACTACTAAGCAGAACTGGCCTACTCACCTAAACCAACACTTCTAAATTAAAGCAGCAGTTTAATAGGCAACAGTTTATAAGTATCAGTTTATAGGCAACAGTCTAATAGGCAATATTTCAATAGGCAACAGTTTAATAGGAAACATTTCAATAGGCAACAGTTTAAGCAGTGAAACATATAATCTTTGCAGCATATGTAATCTTACCCCAGTCAATGGTCTTTCCTGTATAAAGTACATGATTGTTCTTACTATCCCTGCATAAGACAATATTAGCATCCAACTCTCTTAGGATTATTGGTGTTGTTTCACCATATAGGACTTTTACCATGGTACGCAGTGCACCTCTTCAGGAAGGTAGCTAGCCTCCTCTGAGAATCTCTCAATACCTCATGCCTATAGCACGTCCGAATATTTTTCCTAGGACAAAGCAGTCCCCGGTGCCCCGAGTCCAGATCGAGAAAACTTATTACCTTTTACACAAGTTGTCCATGACCATGCAAATGCATAAATGACTAAGTTATAAACATATTGCAAGGTAAAAAAATGATATAATCACAGCCGACATATTCTGTAATGACCCTGATTTTTTTACAAAATTTTAAAACTATTTTACACAATTTTTTGTAATTTTCTGGAATTAAAACCTAGGTATTTTAAATTTAAATAATTTTTAAATGATGTTAATTAATATTAAAATATTATGAAAATAATATTTTATAGTGTAAAATGAAAAATTAGACATAGGATAATTTTCAGGGAATTTATTGGACTCCGAAAATATTTTTAAAGCCCTAAAAACTAATGTAGATTTAAACCTAAATAAATCCTGTCTGAACCCGGTTTATTTTAAATAAACCAAACCAACCCAGACCCGGTTCAACTGAACCGAACCCAACCTTAGCGGGTCGGGTCGGATCTAAACCCGACCCGAAACCCGCAGACCCAAACCCGCACCCTAGCCCTAGCGTGTCGGGCCGGATTCAGAATGAACCCGACCCGGACCCGGACCCTTTACCCGTCGGAACCCTAAACCTACTCTGAATCCGATAACGATGCGGCGGCGACCCCTATATTAATCCTCGATCGCCTGCCGAAACCCTAGCTCTGCCGCCCTAAGCCCTGAGCCCCCTCTCCTTCCTCCGCCCTAGCCCCGGCTGTCCTCGCCTCACCTCGAGCCCCCGCTCCGACCACCTCCTCGAAACCCTCAGCCACCGCTTCGAGCTCCCCTTTCCGACTACCTCCGCCCTGAACCTCCTCCGCCCTAGCCGCCCACCGCAGCCACCGACGATCCCAGCCCCAACCCGCAGTGCCCCATCGACGAATCTCCTCCGTTCAACCCCCAGCCACCCCGGCCTGCTACTCCGGCACCCCCCTGCACCCTGCCTCCTCCTCGACCAGCCTCCTTCATCTCCCACCAACGGCACCACCACACGACTCGCCGCCCTAGCCGCCTTCCCTCACCATTATCCCTACCGACAGACCCCCACAGCCTCGACCACCACTCACCGTCCTCCTTCCGTCCCCGACCTGCAGCACCCCGCTCGACCCAGACCCCTAGCCGCCGTGCCCGCCCTAACAGCCCTCGACGACGACCCCCTCGGCTTCGTCCCCACCGCCTCGACGAACCAAAGCTCCGCCACGCCTCCCCACGAGCAGCGCCGCCCCTCTCCGGACGCCCTGCTGACCGGCGACCCCGACTCGAGCAGAAATCCTAACCACGGCACAGTACCGGACACGGTGAAGTACTGGACACAGCACTCGGACACAGAACTCGGACACAAGAAACCCGTTCCATGGAACCCTGTTCAGGTAATCCGTTCTCTATCCTCGTTGACCCATTTTTGGTTTCGTCAGTTGTGACGCGTAGACTGTGTGACCCCCTCGATGCCCGTACAACCCGCTCGGTGCGTCGCGTCCTGTGGCGATCGCGAACCGCGATCCAAAAATAGGAAAATCAACGCCCCATTTTCACCCGAAACTGAGTACGCCCCGCCAAATGGGATGACTTGGTCGCGTACGGTCTTCACCGAAATGTGCGCGCCGTTGATACGGACGTGCGGGATTTCGCAGAAGTTGATTTGGATGTGCTTGCACACCGGAATCAACGCATATTCGCCGACAACCCCCCGTATCTGCCTATTCTGGAATACATCGTAACTTTGTGTACACATGTCGGATCAAAACAAAACTTGCACCATCTGAATCGTAGTAATACGCTGGTCCTGTGACCCAAGTTTGGTTTGATTCTGAGAATGTTGACAAAATAGCGTATCGTGGGCCCCGCGGCTCCACTTGACAGGCGATTTTGTGATCAGCTCATCAGAATCCAATTCTGGGAGTTCTATTAGATTCGTATCATCGTTCTGGACTTGTTGACACTGAGTTTGACGAATTTGGAGACCTTTGACCCTGACACATTTTTCGGTGTGAATTGACCCACATGTGGATCCCGCTTTGACCAGGAACAGTCATTTTTGTCCCTGTGTCCAAATTGGACTTAAGGATAGGCGTTTCTAGCTATTTGATATTTTTTGAGACTGTTGATGATGTTTATTTTAGCTTTTGGAGGAGTACCTGCAGGATCCACTGATACAGGGACAACTGTTGGTATTCAAACCCCAGACAAGTGTACCTTGCCAACATTGCAGTTCTTGTTACATATTTCCTTGTCTTATTTATATATATTGTTGTACATGCTTGACCTAGGACCGTGTGACTTTACTTAGCGTCTGATTAATAGTCGGGTGCCAACACCGTACGCGGAGTTGTGTAACGTCACATAGACATGGATACCGAGATCCTATACTTCTCGTACTTGTCTTATCAAGTACATCATAACCCAGGACACTTGACACTATTCATGAGACAGAATCTTTCTGAGATATTCATGGTGATTCTGTGTAGAATACAGGTTTTATGACATAGATATTATATTCATAGACATTAGATGACTTGCTGCATTAGATATGATCGTGCGTGACATGGACATGATGCATCGTGGACATGAGACGTGTGATTACATTGGGTGGGGAGAGACACACAGGCTACAAGCTAATTTCATATATATAATACATAGTAAACTACATAGTAAAATACATAGTAATACTGCTACCGGCTCCCAGACACAGAGCTTGTAGTGGTCTCAGCCTGAGTTTTAGTGATGCTCTCAACTTGCATTTCACATAGATGGTTACATATTTACCCTGTTTATTTTATTTACTATTTCACTGCATTTATGTTGGCTTGAGTAATTTTGTACCTTGCTATGTCCCCTGAGGACCTGGATCCGGATTATGTCTCCAGGTTTAGCAGACGAGATCGACCCCGAGGTATACGGGACAGGAGCATTAGTAGTAGCAGGAGCAGACACTGGAGCAGTACCAGATCCAGTAGACGAGTGATCCCTGAGGGTATCTTTTGAGTATATACTGTTCCATACTCAGTATTTACTGTGGTTATCTTTATCCTTGTATCTTGACAGATGTATCAGACTCATTATCGGGTTATTTCCCGAGTTTGTATTTTATTGAGATTGATCTTGCTGTATGATTCTGTCATTATTGTATTCATTTCTGTGGATGAGATTAGTATATTTAGATCCTCATTGTTGTATTACAGCTTAAGTATGCCCCGATGGATCCATTAAATTGGGTTTGTCTATCGGTGTGTGTTGCTGGCCATTGCCACGTGTCTAGTCCCTCGATATTTTGGGACTGGGGCGTGACATAGTTTTTGTGGTGGCCCATGCAGGTCAACGACTAAATTGTTCGGTTTCAACTTAGGGACCGAGCAAGCCTGCAATAAGAATAGGATAAGTTTTTGGATCTCATCCACTTGCTTGAATCGTTCTTAACATCTATATCAGATTCGAATTAATTTCTTGACTTGCATCCTACCTTGATTCTTGTGCGCCTCTTATAGTTTATTTTGGTTGTTACTCTAAAATTTTTACTATGTGATTGGTAATTAAAACTTGACAGTTTAAGTTATTATTGTAGATTATGACCTAATGATTACCCCTTAGCTTTAAGTCGCGTAATTAGTACCCCCTGTCACGACCCGCACCCGGTATAGGGGCACGAGAGCGTGGGTACGTCCAGCCTACGCCGCAGCATCGGCGGTAGAATGCTGTCTAGGTCACAATACTAGCTAATCACTCTCACATAAATATCTAACTCCATAAGAAGACACAGATATCACAATATAATATGGAATATACTCAATCACATAAACTAGACACGATGAGATATCGAAGAAAATAAATAAAATACAAGACAAGTCTAAACAACAATAAACAGTCTAACCTGCAATCAATAACATCCAGTCTCCAAGTAAGTCAGAAACAAGTCCTCTAAGTCGAAGTCTGGAAAAAATATCCAGTCAGGATTGGAACAAAATACACCTCTAACAGCAGTTCCATGCATATTGACAAAAACTATAACACAGTGTAAAGAAATACAAGACAGATAGGAAATACTGACAATAAGAAATACTGGAATAGAGAAATACTGGAATAATGAAGTACTGGAGCATGTCATCATCAATGTACATCTAGCAATAAAATAGGAATCCAAGTACACGCAAGAACAATGAACTGGTATATAAGTGTGTACAAGATCAATAACTAGAACATATAGAGATGCTAGATCAATATACTAAAGATGCATGTCAAGAATCATCTAAATGTGTGAAACATTAGTATATCATGTGATCGGCTTGGGTTATATGACTCATTACATGGATTAGCGATCATCCCCAACAGGTCAGGCTAACCGGAATGTAACAGTGATGAGGCATGTAAGGGTAAGGCTGCACCGACGTGAGATGTGGGTGAGCTAATACTGCATGTAAGGGGTATGATCACATAACTACTAATACTTCCCCATTTCCCCCAGCTAGCACGATGGATCATAATCACGACTCCTCGTGACAGGTCTCGATGATGCCAACTCGTGTAAAGAACAGTGTCAGAGTCATGTACGCTATACAACAAGAATTATAGAGATAATCAATATAATGGAAACTGTCAGAGAATGTACTCGCCTGGGGTCCTGCTGCTGGTATGAATCAGAGTCCAAGTCACAGTCCAAATAGCCTATGTATTATAAACTTACCATGTCAAAATATAATTTATTTTAATTTATTTAATTCTGAAATAATTACTCTAAAATCCTATTTTAATCTTATTATTCTAATTTTTAGGTTAATGCCTAAATTTTTATCCAAAAGAACTGAATTTTATCAACTCGAGACTCATGGCACGCAAATTGAGGCGATCTGTTGACCAAAAAGTCAACCGACACAAACTCAACTTTCATGCATGAATTCCTGTAGATTTTAGCATAAAAAACATGCTGGAATTTATGGCTCGTCCGAATTCAAATTCGTTTGAAAATTATGGCACATACAAGTTTCGTATCGTGCACCGATGATTAAATTCTAACCTAGAAGTTCTACAGAATTAATAGTATGTAAATACTTCGAACTAAATTCTAAGAAAAACATATGTGAATGATCTCGATATTAGATTTCTGAAACTTTAAACGGTTCATGATTCTGATTCCTGATTCTCCCGAAATCGCGAAAACATCGAAACACGTCTATTTTCGGACATGCTGTGTTCTACGAATTTTCCAAAATTTAATACTAATAATTTTGTAAAACAAATTATATAATCAGAAAGCTAACCTCAATATCTTTCTAACATAAAAAACTAGGCCTCATTTGGAGTCCGGAGCTATGCGCAATGGCTTCTGGAAGATGAAAAAACTTTAGATGGCAATTCTCCAAAATTCGGCTGAAGAAAAACCCTAGAAATAAACTTAAACTAATATATATATAGAGGAGAGAGAAAGCACTCGCGGCTCAGATCTTGACACGTGGCAGCCATCCAACGCTGCCCGCCCCGCAGTCACTGACAGGAGGGCCCGGCACTGTTTGCTGCGGGAGGCTGACAGGTGGGCCCCCTGTTTGCTGACTGGGCAGAAATAATTTCTTTTTGGGTTTTCTTTTTCAGAAAATAGTTTTTAATTCAATTTTTTATAATTAACTCAAAATAAATGCTAAAAATAATCAGAAAATTCCCAAAAAATTTTAGAAAATATATTTTATTATTTAGAACCTAAATTAAAAGTTTGAGGATATTTTTAAATATATTTGTCCCTAAAATAAATTCTTGAAAGTCCTAGAAAATTAGGATTACTAGTTTTTAATTAACAAAAATTATAGAAAAATCCCACTAGCCCCAAATTAACCTAAAAATAATATTTAAGCACGAATTTCAGGATACGGAGGTTACACCCCCACCTTGATACAAGTTAGATCCCTTACCCTTGACGGCCAGTAACTCTTCTATCCTCACTATCGACACTTGTTCTGTAAGCACTAAGATTAAGGCTTAAGACGACCATGATCTATGTAATATAGGAGGATACCCTAATAGGTACCAAGACCCCTTCTCGTAGACCTTAACAAAAGTTTTCACGGTATTCTTAAGACGATTTCAGTATTAGTTTATTATTTTAAGTTGAGTAGTATGTCTCACAACATAGTACCACCTAGCCCTATTGACCCATTGATGAAGTGAACTAGGATGACACAACTTTAGACTAGCATAAGACGATAGTGTTTGTTCAGACAACATAATTTAGAGGTCCTTGCCCCCATTTGGTCGACTAGCGACATAGACAAGGAGGTTGTATGATAACTGTAGAGATTGTAGAGTCTTTATTATTATTGCTTATTTTGTTTTTGCCTTTTGTGAACTTGAATTAATTTGTACCTCCTTTCATCATCATCTAGCGAACTTATATTTGTTGTACTACATTGACTTATGCTGCTAATATAGCCTAGTTTTGCAAGCTTACCCTTCTATAGAGCTTGATCATGATATATGTATTAGTGGGTTAACACACTAATACATTTCAGAATCAGTATATTAAGGTCTAGCTAAACTTAGTGCGCTTGATTCGCCCCTCGTAATACTACTTTACGTGGATTGAGATATGTAGTGATTAATAGACGAATATACTTGCCCTGGACATGTCTAACATATCGTATCGGTTACATAACTGTACTAATACGAGCATGCGAACGAAGAATTACCAGAATATGATTTCAATCCACAACTGCTTAACAATTCTCATTTGAATTCTTTAAACGCCTTGATCCCGATACTTCTATTCTATTACCTCACCCTTGAACTCTTTATTATTGATCTCCATCTTCCCTTATTTCAGAAAGACGAAACCTCGTGCTTGGTATAAGTTTGATATATAGACAGTACTAGATATACCCCACAGGCCGGTCGTATTGTTGATGACCCTCTTATAAATGATTAAGGGAATATCATAGGTGATATATTTGGTGTTAAAGACTTGAGGATTCAATAATATGATTAAATAATTTGGAGCATAGCTTTCTTAGATGTATAGCCTTAGATGATAGATGGATAAATTCTAAGTTGGGTAGAGACCGCAATGTTCACTTGAGAGAAATTATTTAGCCTGTAACCAAGTAAGATGTGATAGAGAGACCCTACCCTAGTTTAATTTCGAGGACAAATTTTTTATAAGTTGGGTAGATTGTAATGACCCTAATTTTTTTACAAAATTTTAAAACTATTTTACACAATTTTATGCAATTTCTGGAATTAAAACCTAGGTATTTTGAATTTAAATAATTTTTAAATAATGTTAATTAATATTAAAATATTATAAAAATAATATTTTATGGTGTAAAATAAAAAACTAGACATAGGATAATTGTTTGGGAATTATTGGACTCCGAAAATATTAAAGCCCTAAAAACCAATGTAGATTTAAACCTAAATAAACCCTGACTGAACCCGGTTTATTTTAAATAAACCAAACCAACCCAGACCCGGTTCAACTGAACCGAACCCAACCTTAGCGGGTCGGGTCGGATCTAAACCTGACCCGAAACCCGCAGACCCAAACCCGCACCCTAGCACTAGCGGATCGGGCCGGATTCAGAATGAACCCGACCCGGACCCGGACCCGGACCCATTACCCGCCGGAACCCTAAACCTACTCTGAATCCGATAACGACGCGGCGGCGACCCCTATATTAATCCTCGACCGCCTGTCGAAACCCTAGCTCCGCCGCCCTAAGCCCTTAGCCCCCTCTCCTTCCTACGCCCTAGCCCCGGCTGTCCTCGCCTCACCCCGAGCCCCCGCTCCGACCACCTCATCAAAACCCTCAGCCACCGCTTCGAGCTCCCCTCTCCGACTACCTCCGCCCTGAACCTCCTCCGCCCTAGCCGTCCACCGCAGCCACCGACGCTCCCAGCCCCGACCCGCAGCGCCCCATCGATGAATCTCCTTCGTTCAACCTCCAACCACCCCGGCCTGCTACTCCGGCCATCCCCCTGCACCCTGCCTCCTCCTCGACCAGCCTCCTTCATCTCCCACCACCAGCACCACCACACGACTCGCCGCCCTAGCCGCCTTCCCTCACCACCATCCCTCCCGACGGACCCACACAGCCTCGACCACCACTCGCCGTCCTCCTCCCATCCCCGACCTGCAGCGCCCCGCTCGACCCAGACCCCTAGCCATCGTGCCCGCCCTAACAGCCCTCGACGACGACCCCCTCGGCTTCGTCCCCGCCGCCTCGACGAACCAAAGCTCCGCCACGCCTCCCCACGAGCAGCGCCGCCCCTCTCCGACCGCCCTGCTGACCGGCGACCCCTACTCGAGCAGAAACCCTAACCACGGCACAGTACCGGACACGGTGCAGTACTGGACACAGCACTAGGACACAGAACCCGGACACGAGAAACCCGTTCCACGGAACCCTGTTCAGGTAACCCGTTCTCTCTCCTCGTTGACCCATTTTCGGTTCCGTCAGTTATGACGCATAGGCTGTGTGACCCCCTCGATGCCCGTGCAACCCGCTCGGTGCGTCGCGTCCTGTGGCGATCGCGAACCGCGATCCAAAAACAGGAAAACCAACGCCCCGTTTTCACCCGGAACTGAGTACGCCCCGCCAAACGGGACGACTTGGTCGCGTACGATCTTCACTAAAATATGCGCGTCGTTGATACGGACGTGCGGGATTTTGCAGAAGTTGATTTGGATGTGCGTGCACACCGGAATCAACGTGTATCCGCCGACAATGCCCCATATTCGCATGTTCTGGAACACGTCGTAACTTTGTGTACACATGTCGGATCGAAACAAAACTTGCGCCATCGGACTCGTAGCAATACGCTGGTCCTGTGACCCAAGTTTGGTTCGATTCTGAGAACGTTGATAAAATCGTGTATCGTGGGCCCCGTGGCTCTACTTGACGGGCGATTTTGTGATCGGCTCATCGGAATCCAATTCTGGGAGTTCCATTGGATTCGTATCATCATTCTGGACTTGTTGACACTGAGTTTGACAAATTTGGAGACCTTTGACTCTGACACGTTTTTTGGTGTGAATCGGCCCACATGTGGACCCCGCTTTGACCAGGAACTGTCATTTTTGCCCCTGTGTCCAAATTGGACTTAAGGACAGGCGTTTCTAGCTATTTGATATTTTTTGAGACTGTTAGTGATGTTCTTTTTCAGCTTTTGGAGGAGTATCTGCAGGATCCACTGATACAGGGACAACTGTTGGTATTCAAACCCCAGGCAAGTGTACCTTGCCAACATTGCAGTTCTTGTTACATATTTTCTTGTCTTATTTATATATATTGTTGTACATGCTTGACCTAGGACCGTGTGACTTTACTTAGCGTCCGATTAATAGTCGGGTGCCAACACCGTACGCAGAGTTGTGTAACGTCACATAGACATGGATACCGAGACCCTATACTTCTCGTACTTGTCTTATCAAGTACATCATAACCCAGGACACTTGACACTATTCATGAGACAGAATCTTCCTGAGATATTCATGGTGATTCTGTGTAGAATACAGGTTTTATGACATAGACATTATATTTATAGACATTAGATGACTTGTTGCATTAGATATGATCGTGCGTGACATGGACATGATACATCGTGGACATGAGACATATGATTACATTGGGTGGGGAGAGACACACAGGCTACAGGCTGATTTCATATATATAATACATAGTAAACTACATAGTAAAATACATAGTAATACTGCTACCGGCTCCCAGACACAGAGCTTGTAGTGGTCTCAGCCTGAGTTTTAGTGATGCTCTCAACTTGCATTTCACATAGATGGTTACATATTTACCCTGTTTATTTTATTTACTATTTCACTGCATTAATGTTGGCTTGAGTAATTTTGTACCTTGCTATGTCCCCTGAGGACCTGGATCCGGATTATGTCCCCAGGTTTAGCAGACGAGATCGACCCCGAGGTATACGGGACAGGAGCATTAGCAGGAGCAGGAGCAGACACTGGAGCAGTACCAGATCCAGTGGACGAGTGATCCCTGAGGGTATCTTCTGAGTATATACTGTTCCATACTCAGTATTTGCTGTGGTTATCTTTATCCTTGTATCTTGACAGATGTATCAGACTCATTATCGGATTATTTTCCAAGTTTGTATTTTATTGAGATTGATCTTGCTGTATGATTCTGTCATTGTTGTATTCATTTCTGTGGATGAGATTAGTATATTTAGACCCTCATTGTTGTATTACAGCTTAAGTACGCCCCGATGGATCCATTAAATTGGGTTTGTCTATCGGTGTGTGTTGATGGCCATTGCCACGTGTCTAGTCCCTTGATATTTTGGGACTGGGGCGTGACATATTCTCAATAGGGACTTATATAGTCCATACTTTCTTTTCTTTCTTCTCTTTTTGGGGACTTGAATAGTCCACACATGCATGTCTTTATTGATTATTTATAGTATAGCATACAATGATAATGAAATAGTATTCTCTACTTGCATTGCATAAGATGCAACAGTAGTATTAACTTGTGGTATTAGTGGCTTTATCGATCATTGGACTTAGCAAGGTTACAAGAGAACTTATTGATTATTGGCATGAAGGAGTAGAGAAGAATGAAAAGAATCGCTCACCAAATAGAGAATTGTCTAAAAAAATAACGCTTGCTCGCTTAGGCTCCGGTCACACATCTATCTGTATTGGCACTAATATTTTGTTAGACTACCATCTTTCTTTCTCTTATAGTTCTCTAAAATAAATGCATGCAATCGATGAAAATGGGCTAAACAATCAATCATCGAAAATTAATCACAAAAATGCATTCATCAAAACCAAGCAGCGAAAACCCAAGAAAGCCAACCAAAACTCCAACAAAATCTATTGGACTCATTCCAACAAAAGTCAATCAAACAATTAAAAATGATCATTGCATTGTCCGTGATCGATTCTGCCATAAAGTTTTCTCATACTCAATTTCGACTGAGTCAATCAAGCCACAAGCCTTATATAGTGAACCGCTAGGAGCGGGGCACTACAAGTAGTGCATCAAATTGGTCGACTTTCTTGTACTGGCAGACCTTCATGTACCAGTTGTCTTGTAGTGATCAGCACCACAAAATCTGCACACGTCTTCATCCTTGTCGTCTTTGTAGTAAAGCATGCACCTGTTGTAACATGCATCAATTTTCTCGTATCCAATCCAAAGCGATCTCACCATCCTCTTAGACCGGTAGAAGTATTTAGGTAACTTAGCACCCGCCGGTAAGATCTCTATAATCAACTACATCAGTCGGTTGTAGCATTCTTGCGACATGTTAAAATCGGACTTGATGCTCAACAGTCTTGTAACCACGTCCAGCGATGAATGATCCTCACAACCATGATATAATGGAGTCATTGCATTCTCCAGTAACTCCATGAACTTTGCAGCATCGGCATTCGGTGACTCCTCAGCTGCATCATGATTGTCCTGATCGAAACTAGGCACAACAACGTCGAAAACTATGTTCACGCACCCGTCGTCGTAATCAACATGGTCGTGGACATCCATATACGGCTCCACATAAAGCACTGACTCTGATGCTAAAGACACAAGTTTTTCTTGTGAGGTCCCCTGATTGTAATTCGGTGTAAAATCCCTCGAGTATAAATGATATATATGTCACATCCACTTCTAGATGATATTTTATGTTGCGACATCTCATACATGGACACTTAATTTTGGCGTCTTCCATGTACTTAGGGAACGCCTTGGCGAACTGCAAGAACTGCTCTACCCCCTATATAAATTTATTTTGCACACCGCACATGTTATCAGGATGACGATGGTACATCCAAGAATGATGATGCATGTAGTAATTCATATACATTTGAAGATAATTCTATGAAGATGGATACACATTATTCAAGTATATTGTCCAAATGGATATAAAGATGGATACACATGTTCATCAAAGTAACAACTCTTATTGATGCGTGAGTATCCGAGTTGTGATACGTGAGTATCCATATCATGATTCATGAGTATTAATTTTATAATTCTTGATTATCCGAAAACTAGTATACATGTGGACAACTCTGATTTTAAACCCTATTAAATAGGTGTCGTCACGTGTTCATTGTGAGCCATTCTCTGGAAAAAAAAATTACTTCTGCAAGCCTTTTAAGACTTTTAGAGTTCTACCAGATTTTTGAAAAATACTAGAAAAGACTAAGTATTATAAAAAAAATCTAGGATTTTTTATTCTTTGTTTTTTACGATTTTTTACTCATTTCGTTCTTTGTCTTTTCTACGATTTTTCAAAAATTAGTAGAACTCTAAAAGCCTCAAAAAGGCTTACAGATATAAATTTATTTTTCAAAAAAGGGCTGACATGGACACTTGACATAGAAGATCAAACAAACTTTATCATAGTTAGAAATCGATACTTATGATTACATATATAACCATTTAACAATACCGTGTAAACACCAACTCATGTTAAGATGTATGAAAAATATTTTAGTTACTTACTTCTTGTTTGTTCATTTTTGTATTTCTTAGAGTTGCTGTAATTGCTTTCTTCTTTCCCAAAGTATCAATAAAAATCCAAGAACTCCCAAATTCCTAATTCTCTCCTTAATATACCTAGTAAGTATCTTGTAATTGCTTTCTTCTTTCCCAGAGTTATCTCTAGGTTTCTAGGACATACTAGTAGGTATCTTGACTCATACCTTAACTACTACCCTTACATTAATATCCTAGTATCTACCCTCACCTATGGGTAAACTAAAATATATCTTGACATTACGATACCAACTACTCAATGACATTACCTAAGTATCTAAGATACTAACTCCTTCCCAGAACTAACCTTCAAGTATACTCTTATCAATACCTAGCACTTACCTACATATCACCTTAACTCTTCTCTTATCAACACAAAAGCCTGATACAACACTACCCTCACTTAGGATATTAAAACACTACACTCACTCCCTAGCTTATATACTAATACACACATGTTGATACATCAATACTTACTGACATTAACAACTTAGCATTAGACCCACACCCCAAACTTGCTATCTATATTGCTACTCCTAGTGCAGCAATTGCATCCTCCTGCAAACTTGTTTTCCCCCAATCTACTGCACAATCTCGACAGCACCCAATACCTCCACAGATTATACAAATCCTGCATGCTACACTCAATACACCAAATATCTCACATGCATGCACAGTGTCTTGTGTGTGTCCATGTGTCCTGTGTGTGTATGTTCATGTGTCCTGATTGTGTCATGTGTGTGTGTGTCCATGTGTCCTGGATGTGTCATGTGTGTGTGTGTCCTGGTTCAGTCCGGAGGGGGTCACGGGGGAGCACGGTCGGAGTCGGATGGGTCGTGGAGGGGAGTACGGTCGGAACCCTAACCATAACCCAACTCAGATAATAGAGAGAGGGGGGTTAGGGTTTACCTGAGCTGGAGGGGGTCGCGGGGGGAGCACGGTCGACGCCGGAGGGGTCGGTCGTAGGAGGGTCGCGCGGGGAATGATGGGGGGAAATTTTTGGAAATTTTTTTTGAAGGATAGGGGGAAATAAAATGAATCTGTAAACCTAAATGAAAAATGTTAGCAACGTATTAAATATACGTCGCTACGTCGCGGATTTCATAATATTTAGCAGCGTATGAAAGATCACGTCGCTAAATGTCGTTATAAGAAAAATAATAACGATGTTTTATGACATCTGACGACATATGTTTCCGTAATATTATTTATAGTCGCTAAGCGTCGCGGACAGTCGCTAAATCCTTGTGCTGCCTTCAATTGGATGCCCAAGATTAGCTCAATGTCGTGCCGTGTTGTGAGGTTTATATCATTTCTAACTTCAACAGTGTTGATGCCATATTAAATTGGCTCATAGGCTGCTTAAATCCTATATGCAGATCCCCGTTAAGGCTCACAAATGGGAGGTTTTTATAATATTATACTTGTAGAAGATCTGTATGCATGCCCATGATCTTCTCACTCAAGTACATTATATTATTGGCAATATTAAACTGGAAGGTTTGTCGTTAGGCTATAGTAACCAGGGATTAAAAAAATTGAATTCTTTGAATTACTTATGCACACTAGCTATATTGTACTTGTATCCACGAAACAAAGTTTTGTCTTAAAAGTACCTAGTATCTTTTGATTAGGAGCCTTCAGACTCGACTCTTTTCCTCTCCTCTCTAAGGCATCAATGAAAGATTGATTGAACAAGCATATAAGTTGTTGATAGTTGTAGAACTTGCTAGCGGCCTTTGCCGATACTTCAATTATGATATAAATAAGAAAAGAAAAATCCACTATCAGCACAGATTGTCGTAATTCACTTCGCTGATAGAATGACGCAATTATTTTTGTTATCATACATGTTGTCTTCTCCTCTGCTCCCCTTAGAGACGGATTGAAACATTGAATATAATGAAGCAATTTAATATTGGGTCGTGCCAGGTCTTGGGCCAGGACGAGCCTGCGCTTCGGGTCTGGTCGGACTTCTCTTATGGGCCGAGATATGAGATCCGTCATGTCCCGATATACTAGGTTGTTCTAGTCCTGGTCCAAAATTAATAGGACTGAATTGACACGAGCCATTTTTCGGAGCGAACTCGTCCAATGCGTTCACCTGCGATATGGATGTTGGGTAATTTTTTACCAAATGTTCCTCCAAACCATCATTGGGGGAGTTATTTTAATAAAACACACACATACACACCCAATGGACACCTACACGCAGAGTCGGCTCTACCATGGTTCTAATTTAGGCTTGTGCCTAGGGCCCCATGTTCTAAGCGAGCACCATACATGCATTTATATATATATAAATATAAACCATTTTTTGTATATTAATAAACTATATATATATATATATATATATATATATATATATATATATATATATATATATATGATTTGTACAATTTGTTTAGGCTATGCGTCTCAATTTCTCAAACAACAATCGTCTCCTTAATTATTTAATTGATTGAGATCTATTTAAATAATTGTTCTAGGGTTCCTAAATTTTTAATGTGGGCTCTGCCTACAAGTGGATGGAACCTGTAGCAGAGGTAAATAAGGACCGAGACGGTCTCACGCAAAACCTATCAGACCCATTTGGAGAGGACGTGACCGCAAAAACATCATACAAAAGTGTTATCTGAATCATCTGATATCATGCATTTGCCTCCCAACATGCAAACACAAGGGGTGTCCCAATGTAGGTACTGATCACACCATCACCCAAAGCAGGAGCGTAATCTGATTAGCTCATCAAGGACTCTAGCTAAGGCTAGATTTTTATTTTTATTTTCAGGAATGCAGTCAATCAGGTAAAATTGTTGATGCAGCAGCAGCACAACTCCTTGAATTTCTATAGCCATGGCAATTTCAAATGAAACAAAAAAGGAGGCACCAGAAACGACAAGGGAGCATTTAGAAAATCCACAGAACCCTTGATGCCTTGATGGCCTCGGTCGGAAAAGACAAGGTTCTGATGCCACAATTTGGAAAACACCAACGCCTCCATAGGGCTAAAGCACTACTAAGAGATAACACAAAGAAGATTCTTACTTTATCTTGGCATCAGATCTGTTTATTCTACAAGGGGAAATAATTCCCCACTTCCAACTCTATGTACATATTCTTTTTAAATAGTACAAATAATAAAAGATCTTTAGTAACAATAGATTAACTACAATGGTATTACATATCCTGAGGGCTGGTTTTGGTGATTAGGGCTCGGGCTGCTCCCGTTTCACTTGAATCTTCGAGGTGGCAGCAGGTGACGACAACTGGTTATCACTCAGATGGTCAAGACTCCCACCTACAACCGAGTCACTCACCAAATCAAAGTTGAGTTTGGCATTGATCTTTCTACCTCTGCCACAAAAACAGAAGAAAAATAAGGGATCCAGACCATGCAAAATTATCAGTTAGTCGTACAACATTATTGGCTAATCCTACCCGTTCAGGCGGTTGTTGATAGCAGTCAAGTCTTTGGAAGGGCTCTGGAAAGCATGGGTACTCTCACCAACGCATGCATAGTAACTCTTGGAACTTGGGGAAAGCAGAGCATCCATCTGATGGTAGTAGTCATACAATGCAAGAACATGATGAGAAGCGTGACATAATGGCTTATCACTAGTGACACAAACATACTATTTCTAGATAATAAAAAGGACAAACAGATGTCAAGGTAAAATAGTACTGAATTGGCTTCCGTACAAAAAATTTACTCAAGACTGGTTTCACAAGTTATGTCAATCAGAAATAACAAACAATAAGTTTGTAGTAAGGGTAAAGACTTTAAAAGATTATAAAGAAGAAATTTACCAAAAAAGACAGCTACAAACAGATGAAAGATGTTTCAGCAGTTAAATCGAGGGAAGTCGTGGAGGTTTCCACTGACAAGATTGGCTTTACAAAAAAAAAAACAAATGAATCCACTAACTTTTAACTGGTATTCCTTTTAACATATATATTGTATTTTTATTTGATATGGTCCACCTTAAAATCTGGGATTTCTTATTCAGATAACAAACCGGTGTACTTACTACTTATAGTAGTGAACAATTCAATTTGCTAGCTATTAACATGACAGACTTACCTCAGACATGACAACATTCATGGAACTAGCTTTCCTTAGTAAGATTGGCATGCATTTCACAAGAGATGACATATAACCGAAAATTTGGAAATTGCACTTACAAAATGTCAAATGGAATAAATTGAAGTGATTGAAAATCCAGTAAATCCAAATTTGCATTTTCTTACATATGTATCAAAGTTCAAGAAATCATATAGAACTCAGTGAAAGAGATACATGCATAAAGGAGTACCTTTGATGATCGCAGAGGAGAAACGTAAACATTGTGCGAAACAGAGACTTTCTTTGGGGACATATCTGGGAGATTCGGGAAAGGGGAAAACCTAGGTGATCCTGGTAATTGGCCTACTTCATACAAAAAAAGGTGATTCAAGATATGTGCAGGCAATAATACATTACAGGTTAAATGCAATATGAACGACTAGAGGAATGAGAATGACATACGGTCAGCATTACTTCTTTCTTCAGTAGGCCTGTTATCTTCCTGAGCAACTCCAGGGGATGCTAACTCCACCAACAAAGGCTTAACAGAAGGAATAAATACCTCATTGTAGAAGGTAATTATGTCAATATGATCTTGCCCAACTTTCTGTTTGCACATAAACTCAGCTTAGAGATAGGTAGCTAGATGACATTTAAGACAAAGTAAGGTTGAGTATATTACTCCATTTCGACTTGTTGATGGCCAACTAACAAAGACACTGCGGAAAACTTGAGATTTACATTGTGGTTGTTTTCTGTAGTGGTAAATGATCTCCTTAAACGTCAGTGTTAGATGAGATATCTGTTACCAACATAATAAGATCAGATCAAAAATTGGTTAATACCCAACAGAACATACTACGATTTGTCAGACATACCTTAGCAACACCATAGAAACTGCAGAGAATAAGTTGGTCAATATGCCGATTGAAAAAAAGAGCAGTTCGCTGGCTGATAATCTGCTGTATAAGACAGTAGATATGTTCCAAACTTTGCTGAGATAACTGCAGTCTTTCACATAAACTTCTGATTCTAATAGCTGCCAGTTTTACAATCTGTGGGGCACATAATTAAAATACAAATTAATGTTTGAGAGGGTCATATAAAAAGCTAAGTTGGTTTCTAACAGAATTTACCTTGTTGAAGAAAAGGTTAATTCCTGTCTCAGCACATGTTTCCCCTCCTCCTGCAGGGTTGGGCCGTGTAGGGCTGCAAACCAGATTTAAAGAATAACATTTAATATAATTTGTTTAAGTGAATGACTTTGGCTACTAGTCAAAAAACTTAGAAAGGGTTTCTTTCAAACCTGGCAAAAGCAGATTGAAGAGGGGGTAATTTTAATTTGAGACCATTAAATGTCAAAAGTCTTTCCTTGACAGGTGATGTAAAAGAATTCCGCTCTACCAACACATTCCTACGTTCATTGCACTGTTTCTTAGGAGTTCGAGGATCTCCAACTTCATCTATAATCTCAAAGGAACTTTATCAGTTTTGTTGCCAAGGGGGAAAATGGTTAGATCTCAAAAGCCAAACTGTAGGAAGTGAAACACAAATAGCATGTTACACTCAAGATAAAGCCCCATAAATGCCATGAGCAAAATGGCATGTGGTAGTATAAGATCATTGAACCAGCAAGCATGTGCAGGATATAACATTAATCACAAAATTTATTGCAGTACTTCAATATAAATGTGAAAAACCCAAGTTGATGCACTGCAAATAGTAAAAGAATAGCAACATTAGTGTAGAGGAAATGAGTTAAAGCCTCTTCAAACTTTTACTTCATTAACTTCCATCATGAAATACATGACTACTACTACTACAAAATCTAAGCAACCTTTTTGTGATATTGGAAGTCAATTAAAGCAGCATAAAACACAGATTGAGAAAGACTCCATGCAACCGATGTAATCTTAAAATCACGAGACCCAGATAAGTCCAGCATAGGTTGAAAGTTGTTTTATTGTGATGACATATTCACTTTTGGTGTGGAAAAAGAAAATTTAGTACCTGCAATAGGATCCCGCTTTCGGGTAGGAAGTGGTGGCAAGCCTCCACTGGAAATATTATAATGCATTGCAATATCATCAAGGGATGGCATTGGTTCTGCTAGTAAGCCCAAACGGTTTATTTCAGCAGAAAGCTCTGGCCTTGCCACAGTTAAGGAATTGTACATTGATGAACCTTTTTCCCAAGCCATACTTTCAAGAAGTCGCTCTTCCAGTGTATTTAAATGTCGTTTCAATTCCCTTGGAAGAGTTTCTTCATGCCTAACAAAACTTTCTATTACTTTGCTAAGATCAAAAGCTGTAATACCAGTTTTCTCTAAAACAGCAGGAAACATCATAGTAACTGTCTTGTGTGTAGCTAAAACCAGTTCAGCTGAACAAGCAAGCATGCAACGGTGGAACCGCTCGTTAGTTAATAAAGATGTAAGATTGTTCGAATTCAATATATGTGATTCTGCTATGCACATTGCCTCTAAAACCCTGCAGTATAACTTTGTGGCCTCCATTTTTCTCTGCTCTGCCCATATGCTATCCATTAGGTTTGCACACTGCAGACCCCCAACAGTGCTTCCTCCTAGCGAGCTACTCGGGAATATTGCCCCTAAAATGATGTTGGCTCGTCGTGAAACATCAGCAGTGAGATCACTATCACATGATGAAAGAAAGCGTTGAAGCCCCACTGAAGGTTTTGAAGGAAGTGGTGATATGACATCCCGAAGCCACTTTGCTGTTGTCATTGCAGTGCTCACTGGAGTGTTGGTGACCATCATACGGTTACCAGAAAGATTGCTATTTATAGGAGATACAGGTGAACGCATTGGTGATTTCGCTGGTGAGGCATTAGGATTAGACTTCTGCTGCACAAGTGCATGAACAGATTTAGAACAAAAAGATGTAATTAGTTATTAAGGCCATAACTTGTGTCTACCAATGAACAGACCTTTCTGCTAGACATGTTAATGGCCCCTCCAGATAAGCTTCCAGTACCAAGTAAACTGTCCTCTTCATTAATAAACATCCTTTCATCTAGCTCGCCACTAATGTGGATTACATCATCATAATGGTTCTCTAAAATACGTAAGTTTGAATTTAATGAACTTTCATCCAGAAGATCATCGAAGTATACCAAGCCATCTGCCACAGATGAGGGCTTTAGTACAACATAGCAGGAGTTATGACCAAATATGATTGGCAAAATAGACTTTAACATATCGACTCAAATGGGTTTTTCTAACCTGTGATAATGTTATCAAGATTTTCTCTTTTGCATTCTGAAGCTGGACACGGCTTCTTTTTCAGAATGTCAACTATTAAGTTATTGACTTTTTCCATTGTGCTTCTCAGCTCATCTTCTGAGGTCTGAAATATGTTACATAAAGAAGCGAGAAGGTTGACACCTTTATCTGACTTCACAGCTGAACCAACAACAGTTCACATCCATCAGATTCCGAAGTATTAGGAACAACAGAACTAAATGTTGGGCATAATTAATAGAATCATGAATTGGAAGATTATTACTTAAAAGTTTGGAATCCTGGATCTTGAAGGTCCTGAACCGAATGGGGACATGAAGAACAAGTATGGCCTGTTGAAAGTTCCTACCAATAGTTAGTGTATACCTTGATGTAAACCACAGCTGAGGCACAGAAAACCTAACCAAAACCTTTAAAAAGCCATGTGGCAAGCAGGATGTTTGGGCAAACTAACCAATATTGATACTAATCCATTAGTACAAGTCACGAGATCCTTGAAACGGCTGAATGCATGGGTCCGCAGAGCCAGGAACAATAGCCATCCAAACCGATGGTAGTCAGAAACAAATCCTGAACTGCCAGAATCGAGAGACTCCTGACCACTCCTACTTTCCCCTATGAAGAAATCCAGGTATGCTCGCCTATAGTGTCTGATGTTCCAAATTTGGCAAATTGACACATGAGAACATGGATATCATACATGATTACGATGAAAAGAAAGCAAGAGTAACCACAGTTAACACACATAAAAGATAAAACCATAGTGTGATGTGTTTAGCAACTGTATATCCCAGGAATTTCAACATATAGCTTTAGCAATAACACTAGTCAATCTGATTTCTTCCTTGCAGCATCAGAAAATGAAATGCTCTGTAATTTCTAGAGTCAAATAAAGATGTGATTTGTGAATAAAAAAATTGTCTCATATTTCACCTAAACTTAGAGGAAGTTGATCAGCTTGTTCGTAAAGACCAATTTGTTCAAAAATAATTGCATCTTCAATTGAAAGAGTGACATATAGTCTTATAGACTAAGATGGATAAATATTTTTAATTTTAAAACAAGGTTTCTAGTATCAGTATCGAGATCAGACCTTTCTACGAGTATCAGGATCAGCAGTATCAACGATTTTGGATTGGAGTATCAGACTTTTTGATAAAGAAAAACAAATAATTATTAATATATTATTAAAAAATAAGAAAAATAATTCAATCTTATAAATTTCGCTAGGCGGATTCGGTGCGCCAAAGAGGCGCCTAGCGCCTAGGCAGTCGAACTGATCTTTTTATATTTTTTATTTTTTTACATGTAATCGATATAAATAGTTTGTGTACTATAATAACACAAAAGTTTATGTCCTTTATGTCTAGCAGGGGGTGTTTAAATCCTATGGTGTGCTGTTGTGGGAAGTAATAAGTTTGAATCCTACAAAGGTTTAATTTTTTCAGTTTTTTTATTTGGAACCGGTGGAACCCCAAAAATAAAAGGGGAGGAGAGAAGAGAGAGGGTCCAGCCTCCGCCTCCATCTCTCCTCTCTTCCGATGGCAAAGCAGTAGTAGCAGCAGCAGCAGCAGCAACAACAACAGCAGAAACAACAGGTAAGTAAAAAATTAAAAATTTCAAAAACAATTCGGCCAAATAGCCCACCTAGGACCGCCTCCTAGAGGGTTTCCGGTGCGGCCGACAACCGCCTGGCGCCTAGGCCGAAATTTAGAACACTGAAATATTTTATACATTTAGGCATAAGTCTATGTTGGTTTTTTAGTAGTATTGAAATTGAATCAAATAATACCCACCTTTGTTGATTGGTCTACCTGTGATAAATATTTTTTATTTATTTACATGCTTTTACAACCATATTATCTTTTACACCCTTTTTGGTTGGTCTATTTTGTCCAATTTTCTCTACATATCCCCAATGTTGATAATAGTCAGTATTGATAGCGGTCAGTAACATATCGGGACATGTCAAACTATATCGATATCGGTCGTATCGTATCAGTATCGACCGATACTGCAAACTATGTTTTAAAAACAATACTTCACAGTTTGCTAACCTGTCTCAACCACATAAATTACAGCTACATGCATATTTGATACATAGCAAGTCTAACAGCTAATCATACAAACATATGAGAGTCTATCTAAGTTGTGCATTACCTGCTAAGAAGACTTAAGTGGACAAAATTGGCCTGCAACTCCTTCAACTGAAAAGAAATGATAAGACAACAAAATCAGTGACAACCCACCAAATACTAGATCAATAAGAAAGGTTAAAGGCGTTTATCGATACCTCTAGCTGCTTCTCCCAGCTAGAACCATATAACCCGGTTAAAATGTAACCGGCCTTGAGGGAAAGTTGAGGCATCTCTTTGAAGAAATCCACAACACTGCCAACAAAATTAAACAAGAAGGGTCATTCTACAAGATTCTAGCTCCCAATAGAAAACTAACTGACTGAAACCAGTAACCAACAAAAAAATATTTTTCCTACAAGCTGACCCAGAGGGGAATGTCGAAGTTGTACGTGTCCCATGTACAGCTTGAGGGGCTGTTGGAAATGTCACGCCCCGGTCCCGCAGGGCCGTTCGTCCTCGCTTTGGTCCCTACGGAACCGATCGTCCTCGCACGGGCGTGATGCCGTGCAAGCCTTGAGTACGCTTGCACAAGGCCAAAGCTTTGAAACAAGGGCAAGTAAGCTATTCAATATCTGAAGCAGCGGCACATAACATTGCAGAAAAGTGAAGAACACAATGGCACATGAAACAAGCTCTTTATATTGATATTCAGAAGTGTTACAAGCGGCGCATGGCCGAGGTTACAGATCGCTCAAGCACTCTTCTCTCGATTACAATAATACCGTTCCATACATTATGTCCCTCTATACAAAAGCAGCTTAAAGCAGGCACAATCTCGATGCGGCTCGAGGCATCGACTCCAGATTTCCGGTTCCTTGGGATGAGGCACGGCTATCGCTTCCCGAACGAACGAGCACCTGAGAACAAGCAGACTGTTGGTGGGTCAGCACTTTATGCAAGTACTGGTGAGATAAAACAACTGAACAGAAGCTACACCCCCTGAAACCCACACTAAGTAATCATGTGGCAAAACATTGCATTACTAGTGATCTTGCTACTTTTACCTAAGTTCGTTTCAAGCAGTTCTAGCAGAGTCATATTACATCCTTTGAAACATAACTTTGAAACAGTTTTGCATATTCAAACTATAAGCATACAATTCGGGACAGTGCTCTATCGTGCAGTGCGCAGCATGTATTGTGCATCACAATCTATCTCGTTTGGGGCAAAGTTAATCTAGCAGACTGAATATATCGAATCGAGGCAAGCATCTCAAGTAGGCTATCATTCTATCAAGCGATTGAGGCAACACTTCTATTTACATGAAGCTCTATCAGATAAATCTCGATGCATACTGAATGACAAGCAGGCTATAGATAAACTCATAATATTTCTTACCCACGGTCGAGCGGTTATCCCTGCAGCAGACACACAAGTTAGCCACAATTTGCATAATATAATGTATACAGTTCTCTAGTTTCCCCTGTTCGTCCCTGCATCAAACAGTTAGGTATGCAAGAAGGCTAGCCTAGCATGCGCCCTAACTACATGATGGTCCCCTCCACGGGATTAGCCGTTGGGACGTACAAGCCCAAACTCACTAATAGACGAGTCTCCGGTCTACCCAAGGACGTACAAGCCTTAGGTATCTAGATCTCTTCCGGCCGAACGATCCCCAGTGCCCCAGGGACCGCCCGAGAGATAAACCTTGTGCACAAGTTGTCCTGACCAAATGCATGAATGCAAGCCCTATCAGAAAAATATGCTATCATGCAACTGATGAACCAAGCACACAAGTCTATCTCTATTCTCATTTCTCAAGCTCAAGTCCAGATAGTCGAAGCTCATTGTCTTTATGCACGTTGCCTAATAGCCATATCTCCCCCGTAAGGTTTTTAAGCCTCAGGGTGGGCTATTAGTCTAGATTCACAAGTTCACGCTATTCTCCAAGTTCCATCTCTTCATAAGCCAACAATAAAACATATTCAAGCAAGCTAACTCTTAAACAAGTAACAAGCAAGAACAGTTCTTATAACTCTAGCATACAAATTCTATCTCTTGTGGACAAGCAATCTAGTATTCCAGTCTAGCATACGATATAAGTGCAAGCAATCCTTTTTACTCTTGTTATTAGCATGGCACGGATCTATTATCACATCAAGTAAACATGCAGTTCTATCTTCTTAGCATAGTAATGGTTCTATCTCATTCAGACAAGCATTTCTAGTTCTCTATTAGGCAAGCAAGCAGATTCATTTTAATGACAAGCTATGTGAGTTCTCTTATTAGCATACTGAGTCGGTTCTAACATTCTTCTTATGAAACATTCTTATTAAGCAACAAGCATTCAAAAACTCAGATTCATTATTAAGTCGTGCAAGAATCAGAGAATGCAGTTCTGCCCACTCACATTGATTAATCGGTCGGGAACTCTCCGAGAGGACTTCCGTTCGAGCAAGCAAGGCGATCTCACTTTGTACGTAGCGTCGATGCAGAGCAGGGCGCTACATACTTACCCACCAACAAAGAGTTTCGTCCTCGAAACTCAAGGAGAAACTCACGATAACACAGAACAGCGATAGTCCTCATCCCTCACCTTCCTTAATCAAAACTCAGCAAATCCAGAAATCACAAATCACATCTCAAGCGATGAAAACAAATCCAGAAAACTTTTTGCGCGCATCTTTGAGAATATCTATGGACTTATTGTATGGAACGTTTATTGCAACACAATCACAACTCAGAGTCGGAGGCAACGGAATGGGCAAAGAATCGAGTCGCTCTGATACCATTATGTCACGCCCCGGTCCCGCAGGGCCGTTCGTCCTCGCTTTGGTCCCTACGGAACCGATCGTCCTCGCACGGGCGTGATGCCGTGCAAGCCTTGAGTACGCTTGCACAAGGCCAAAGCTTTGAAACAAGGGCAAGTAAGCTATTCAATATCTGAAGCAGCGGCACATAACATTGCAGAAAAGTGAAGAACACAATGGCACATGAAACAAGCTCTTTATATTGATATTCAGAAGTGTTACAAGCGGCGCATGGCCGAGGTTACAGATCGCTCAAGCACTCTTCTCTCGATTACAATAATACCGTTCCATACATTATGTCCCTCTATACAAAAGCAGCTTAAAGCAGGCACAATCTCGATGCGGCTCGAGGCATCGACTCCAGATTTCCGGTTCCTTGGGATGAGGCACGGCTATCGCTTCCCGAACGAACGAGCACCTGAGAACAAGCAGACTGTTGGTGGGTCAGCACTTTATGCAAGTACTGGTGAGATAAAACAACTGAACAGAAGCTACACCCCCTGAAACCCACACTAAGTAATCATGTGGCAAAACATTGCATTACTAGTGATCTTGCTACTTTTACCTAAGTTCGTTTCAAGCAGTTCTAGCAGAGTCATATTACATCCTTTGAAACATAACTTTGAAACAGTTTTGCATATTCAAACTATAAGCATACAATTCGGGACAGTGCTCTATCGTGCAGTGCGCAGCATGTATTGTGCATCACAATCTATCTCGTTTGGGGCAAAGTTAATCTAGCAGACTGAATATATCGAATCGAGGCAAGCATCTCAAGTAGGCTATCATTCTATCAAGCGATTGAGGCAACACTTCTATTTACATGAAGCTCTATCAGATAAATCTCGATGCATACTGAATGACAAGCAGGCTATAGATAAACTCATAATATTTCTTACCCACGGTCGAGCGGTTATCCCTGCAGCAGACACACAAGTTAGCCACAATTTGCATAATATAATGTATACAGTTCTCTAGTTTCCCCTGTTCGTCCCTGCATCAAACAGTTAGGTATGCAAGAAGGCTAGCCTAGCATGCGCCCTAACTACATGATGGTCCCCTCCACGGGATTAGCCGTTGGGACGTACAAGCCCAAACTCACTAATAGACGAGTCTCCGGTCTACCCAAGGACGTACAAGCCTTAGGTATCTAGATCTCTTCCGGCCGAACGATCCCCAGTGCCCCAGGGACCGCCCGAGAGATAAACCTTGTGCACAAGTTGTCCTGACCAAATGCATGAATGCAAGCCCTATCAGAAAAATATGCTATCATGCAACTGATGAACCAAGCACACAAGTCTATCTCTATTCTCATTTCTCAAGCTCAAGTCCAGATAGTCGAAGCTCATTGTCTTTATGCACGTTGCCTAATAGCCATATCTCCCCCGTAAGGTTTTTTAAGCCTCAGGGTGGGCTATTAGTCTAGATTCACAAGTTCACGCTATTCTCCAAGTTCCATCTCTTCATAAGCCAACAATAAAACATATTCAAGCAAGCTAACTCTTAAACAAGTAACAAGCAAGAACAGTTCTTATAACTCTAGCATACAAATTCTATCTCTTGTGGACAAGCAATCTAGTATTCCAGTCTAGCATACGATATAAGTGCAAGCAATCCTTTTTACTCTTGTTATTAGCATGGCACGGATCTATTATCACATCAAGTAAACATGCAGTTCTATCTTCTTAGCATAGTAATGGTTCTATCTCATTCAGACAAGCATTTCTAGTTCTCTATTAGGCAAGCAAGCAGATTCATTTTAATGACAAGCTATGTGAGTTCTCTTATTAGCATACTGAGTCGGTTCTAACATTCTTCTTATGAAACATTCTTATTAAGCAACAAGCATTCAAAAACTCAGATTCATTATTAAGTCGTGCAAGAATCAGAGAATGCAGTTCTGCCCACTCACATTGATTAATCGGTCGGGAACTCTCCGAGAGGACTTCCGTTCGAGCAAGCAAGGCGATCTCACTTTGTACGTAGCGTCGATGCAGAGCAGGGCGCTACAGGAAATTAAGGGCTACTGGGCTAGAGTTCTGGTTCCACACAATTCGAATTCCAATTGGACCGGAATTTCGGTCTTCGGAACCAGAAAAATCCAGCCAGGCTCTGATTAGTTGGGATCCCTGTCAGACAGACTTATTTTGGACGATTTTAATCAAATGGTTTCTAGGGTTTTTGAGGGTTTCTTGTCTTTGTACTTGTATTCCTTTGTCCATAATTACTCCACAATTTTACGAGTAACCACGACCTCTCATGTCTACTTCCACATAAAATAAACTAACAGAAAAAAAAAAAAAAATCTTACTTTAACTTGAAAGCCGTCAAGATCTGGCACAGAGTAACGACGCCACTTTCCTCCTCTTTCTTTTCCTTTTCCTTTCCTCGACTAAGTCTGGTCACACAATACACCACAAACGCAGACCAGAACCTCTCCACTTCCTCCGGCTACGAACGTAACAAACAAACAACTATACAAATTTCTTCTCCAATAACTATCAAAGAGAAGTTCAAATCTTTGGACATATTTACCGATCCGCTCCCGATCGCCGACATGTTCGCCAGCAAGATGTGCTTGCTCTCCCTGAAGAAGACCATAGCCTGCCTCGCTACGCTCTCGTCGAGCGCCAATTTGTTCTAATAAGAAAGAAAGGAGAGAAATCAAACAAAAATAACGAAATCGAAGCAATAGATAGCAATCGAAGGAAAACAAGAAGAAAAACCTTGCATAGGTCGGCAAATCGAGCCTCCATGGCTCCTCCTTCGTCCGAGCGCAGGGAGACCGCCGCCGGCTTCGCGTCCTCCATCGACGAACCGACGGCTCGATCCGGTGGGTCTGGTTTAGGGTTCCGGAGAGATGACTGGATATCCGGCGGGCGATCTGGGGATCTAGGGTTTTGGGGGGAGATCGGAAAAACTGTAGAAAGAAAAACCCTTCCTTTCTTACCTCCAATCCAGCGCGGGAAAAAGGAGGTATCATCATGAGGACATGGCATGCCATACAAACATGGAGAGCCACTTGGGACGCGACACGTGGGGCCAGATTTGTTATTTTCCCGCCATCTTCCTCGGGAAGAGTCTTGGGTGGGGCCCACGTATACGTTGGATTCGAGGATTAGTACTGGAATTTTAAAAGAGAGAGAAGGTTTGTGTTAAGTAGCACGTGCTAGCTACGTTTCTTTGCTA
The DNA here is from genome assembly GCA_036927795.1 of Iris macrosiphon. Lineage (NCBI taxonomy): Eukaryota > Viridiplantae > Streptophyta > Magnoliopsida > Asparagales > Iridaceae > Iris > Iris macrosiphon. Next base: position 108,949,554 of record JAYESA010000014.1, read on the forward strand.
TTTATAAGCTTCGTGTCATGCACATTTATTTATGAGATGGGTTAAATATTATATAGATATTTTTGTAAATATTTGATAGTTAAAACTATGCATAAAATATTTTTAGTATCTACAATATTTTTGAGAATAATCACTGAAATATTTTTATTCCATAAGGTTTTGTAAGCCTTTGAGACATTATAAATAGAAAAAAGATTCATTTGTTCATTACCATCAAAACTTGTAAGTTTTTTTATTAATAATTGTCTTCAAGTTCTAATCTTGCTCAATTTCTCTCTCTCTCTCTCTCTCTCTCTCTCTCTCTCTCTTCTTAGCTCTTCGAGGAGGAAACTTGTGCATGTACGGATCAAAGTGAAAAAAAAATTACTAAGTTTGTGACAAGTGGTATCAGAGCAAAGGTCGATCATAGCCATTTCGACATTCGAGACTGTCACCGACCAGCGCCCCGCATCGCCCAAGAAGAACATTAGAAGGGACAAAAGCAAGGAGCCGACGATAGAGTGGGCCCTTGGCGATTTGACGTCCCGCCTGGAACTCTTGGAACATGACGTGATGGGCGTAGAGGCGCAAGTGGAGCAGAATCAAGCGGCTTACAAAGAGTTCTCTCATGGTTGGAGAGTGATGTCGCCAACGCTATGACGTTGTTCCGAGAGCAACTTCGTCAGATGCAAGCCGGGTTCGAGGAAGAACACCAGGCTACGAGGGCAGAGATTGCTAAACCGCGTGAAGAACTTAAGACTAAGACCGCTATTCTTGAGAAGACTATCGTCAATGGTGAGTCTTCGAGTAAGAATGAGGCACCAAAGGTGAAATACCCCCGAGCCAAATCCTTCAACGGTGCTCGAGATGCAAAGGAGGTGGATAACTTTCTATGGAATATCGAGCGATACTTTAAGGCAATTTGCACGAGGATGAAGCCGATAAGGTAAATACTGCATCCCTTTATTTTATTGACGATGTTATGCTATGGTGGCGCCATAGGTGCATCGAGAAAGAGAAGGGTTTGTGCTCGATCGAGACTTGGGAGGATCTCAAGATGGAGATTAAGTCTCAATTCTATCTGAAGAACGTTGAGTTTGTGGCAAGGAGGAGCTTATGTCAACTGAAGCACACTATGTCGATCAACGACTATGTCGTGGAGTTCACTCACCTCATGCTTTCCATATCCAACATGGGTGAAGAGGATCGCCTATTCTTCTTCTTCGACGGTCTGCAACCGTGGGCGGCATAAAAGTTGTAGAGGCAGTGTATCCAAGACTTGAGCACTACGGTCTCAGCGGCTGAGAAGCTAATGGAGTATCAACGGAGCGATACGTCCAAGCCCAAGCCAAAGACCACCACCAAGGTCTATGGTGACAGAGAGAAGAAAGGCAACGGAAATGAGGCACTGTCAAAGGACAAGCAACATGCAAAGTCCCAAACGGAGTACAAAATAGAGTGCTTCATGTGCGGAGGAATCACTTTTCACGCGACTGCAAAAACAAAGGCAAGCGGGTGAACGTGGCCCAAGGCGAGGATGTCGAGGGCGAAGAACCAATTATAGGGCTCAGATAGGGGCCCTATACTTGCTCAACGCCTTGAAGAGAAAGCCTGTCACAACCAAAGTCCCAAATCAAGAACTTATGTGCGTGGACGTGAAGATCAACAGCCAAAGTACGAGGACAATGGTTGACACGAGGGCAATGCACAACTTTATCTCAGACGCGGAGGTCCAACGCTTGGGTCTAGTGCTAGAGAATGACTCAAGTAAGATGAAGGCAGTCAACTCAGTGGCTCGCCCCGTGTAGGGGGGTGGCTAAGGGAGTGAAGATAGAGGTGAAAGACTGGATGAGAGTCACCAATCTCACAGCCATTCCACTCGACGACTTCAAGATGATCCTAGGGATGAACTTCCTGACTTCGGCAAAAGTAATTCCTATGCCACACTTAGTAGTCATTGAGATCATGGAGGAGGGCTCACCGTGCATGGTGAATGTTGCACAAAGCGAGTCCGTGAAGGAGAAAGCTCTCTCCACCATCCAACTCAAGAATGGTGTGAAGCACGGAGAGACGACATACTAATTAGCAGTGCTCAAGACGGAGGAGGCACCCGTGCATGGGGATCTTCCGCCTGAGATTTGCGATATCCTCACAAAGTTTGGGCATGTCATGCTGCAAGAGCTTCCGAAGAGGCTACCTCCGCGGAGGGAGGTGAACTACGCCATCGAGTCAGAGTCGGTCACAAAATCGTCCACTATAATCTCCCTAATTTTTTAATTTGTAATTTTAGTATTTTTATTAAATTATTGGATTTCTTTTGGCTATTTTTTGGTTATTAGAAAATAACTTTTTTTTGATTTAATTACTTATATAAATACTTATTTTGAATCATTTTTAGGCTATTTTAAAATTTTTGGATTTTTCTAGATTTTTTTTGGTAATTAAACCCTAGAAAACATAATTTTTTAGGGCTTCCATAATTTACTGTGAGACCATACTTACATTTTTTACCAAATATTTATTTTAGGATTAAAATGATTAAATATAATTTATATAATTTATTTAGAATATTTTGAAATTTATTTGGATTTATTTGGTTTTAAAATAGGCCAATAACTAATTTTCTAGGACTTTTAGAATTTACTGTAGAAGCCTATAATTATAAAATGGCCTTTTTTAGGGTTTATAATATTATTTTACATTTTTTAGAATTTTTTTGGAATTTTTTGATATTTTTACATATTTATTTGGGGTTAATTAGGTTAAAACTGATTAATAAATAATTTTTGGATATTAAAACCTATTTAAATACCCAATCAGCAGACACAGTCAGCCCTAACCTACCCGTCTGGGCCCACCCATTGGTTACTGCCTATATATATGTGTGTGTGTATATGTAGAGTTTCATTATTTTCGTCGAAATTAGAGGAGAGAGAGACTTTGAGGAGGTTTCATCTAGGGTTTCTTCCAACTTCGTGAGGCCATAACTCCTAGCTCCGAACTCCAAACTCCAAACTCCAAACGCATCACCATTTTTTGAGTTGGAACCATCTCGAGGTATAGTTTCTGAATAACCTAATTTATTTTCATAAATTCTGAACTTAAATTTCTAAAAAATTCGTGGAGTTTCAGTTGTCCAAAATCGAACACGTTTTGGTATTTTTGAGATTTCGGGAGATCCCGAACTCGGAATCAGGATCCGTTTGAAGTTTTGGAAATCTGACATGATAATATATTACATAGATTTTTTTTATAATTAAATATTATCACACCCTGATTTCGTAGAATCGATAGTCGTCCCCCAAGCATGACGTCGTGCGTGCCTAGGTTACGTATCGCACAAGGCCAAGGTATTTTTACATAACGAGCACATATTCAAAGTATGCAGATATTTGAAACACAAAATTGAAACATGAAAAAGTTTTTTTTTATTGATAATGAACATCTTTTACAAACTCTTGAACAAGTCAGATAATTGTCGCACGGGCTTACAAAAGTGGACGCAAAATGAGATAATCGTCATGTACATTACATCCTTTTACTAAACTTTAAAAGCTTTAGACACCTTCTGGCGAAGCTATCACCTTTCCATGGAGCTGCATAAGTTTGTGTACAAGCTCTTGGAAACTTCAAAGACTTCTTCATAGACACGATCAGGGCGTGCCAGTAGATGGACTGGATCGAGAAGTCGTTATAGCTCCTCGCAGGATCTCCTTCGTGTGGGCAACCTGTTTCAACGAGGGTCAGTACATCGAAATGCACTGATGAAGGTGAGCTAACCCAACTATACTAATTAACACATTATTTATATGAAGCATACAAGTTATTTATGGTCTTTCTATCTTGTCTTAGTTCATTTTACAAGCAAGCCTTAGACATAAAAATTTACTGAAATAAATATGCCACTATTCTGCGACTTTTACTTTCCCGTCTGAACCACATGCATAATACTTACCATGACCTTCCCTGCCACGAAAACATAGTTAGCTTGCACAGTTTAAATATACGAGGGATCACTGGCATGATGCCATAATGGACGAGTTATAGTACATGAATGAAATAACAAGCAACGCAAGAAAAAAGGGGCGTCACAGGTCATTCCATCCAAAACTGGCGACTATCCAGGAGTTTCGTCCGGATCGGATCGGTGCCAGTACCCCAGCGACCGTCCGCAGGAACTAAGACCTTGTGCACAAGTTGTCCGTGATCAAACGACGTCTATATTAAGTTATCAATTGATGCAGTTTAAGGCAACACGAGCACGAGACAAGTAGCATGTCATGATTTATTTTGTATAGTCTCCCTGATCAGTTTATTCCATAGCAAGGTGTGTTTTATATGTAGCACAATTATGGAAGAAGTATACATTCATTTCATAGCAAGGTGTTATAGCATAATTATAGAAGAAGTATACTTTCTAACTTGAATTGAAATATTATGAAAGAGCATTCTAAGCGAACCAGCATGCAACAAGGTAACCGTTTCCAAGTTGGTTGACAAGCACAAATAATCCAAGTCTATTCCTTTTTATCTTGACATCTTTTAGTTATTATGGTATCGTTTGATCGGAACAATCAAGAAGGCAAGTTTTTAGGTGTGAAGACTTGGAAGAAGGGTCAACTGAATCGAATTATAGCCACTCACAAGTTGGTTGGAGAGAGAAAATGAAAGAGGTGCTTCAAGACTCCGCTTGCAAGATGTCTACTGCACGATCATCTACATTGCCACGAACAGATGATCAATACATCTTCTACTCTTTTCAAGCTTGAAAAAAAATGCAGTTCAATGAACGAAAGAAATGAAATCCATCAAAATTATTCAAGAAAACGCAAATACAAAAACCAACTCAAAAGCACGAAAGCAGCAAGGCGACAGCGAAAAATAGGCAAGAAAACTTGCAGCGAAGAGGTTCCTCTTGACTCTACCACTAAGTCCATCCTTGGGGCACGGTCCACTGGATTTGGGAATCGATTTCGAAGAAGCAAATCCATAACGAGGATAAGATCTTGATTAAATCTATCCCGATCGAACGATACCGATTTGTATTTCTTAGTCGCGCTCCTCGAATAGGGGGAATGGGGCACCACATCCTAACCAACTAATAAGAAGTTTCATTCATGAAACTTAGGAATATAACCTACCACTATTAAACAATAAAGAAAACTTTTTCGTTATCTCAGACTCAAGCTCCCAGGTCAATTATTCGACCGAATGATTTCTCTAAAGCATGCGTACGAAAGGAACCGAGCGAATTCGAAGCAGCTTCTCCTTGTGATCCAAGATACGCACAAGATGTTCAACATACGTCAAGTCATCCCTTAAGTCCAGTTGATCAAGATCCACCATATGACTCGGTTCGTACACGTACTTCTTAAGCTGTGAAACATGGAAGATATCATACACTTCAGATAGTGACGGTAGCAGGGCAATCTGATATGCGACTAGGGCGACTTGCTTTAGTATCTTAAACGGACCGACGAATCTTGGACTTAGCTCCCCCCCCTTGCTCCAAATCTGGTAACTCCTCGCATGGGCGAAACTTTGAGAAATACTCGATCTCCTGCTAAGAACTCAAGAGGTCGACGGTGCGTGTCTAAGTAGCTTTTCTGACGACTCTGTGCTACCTTCAGTCGTTCACGGATCAAGCGGATCTTCTGGATGGTTTGTTCTACGAGTTCCGGACCAAGAATTTGCCGTTCACCACATTTATCCCAACAGATTGGGGATCTGCACTTCCGCCCATACAATGCCTCATATGGCGCCATATGAATGCTGGATTGATAGCTATTGTTGTATGCAAATTTGGCGAACGGTAGATGCATGTCCTAACTTGTCTTCAAGTCCAAGGCGCAGAGCCGTAGCATATCTTCGAGGATTTGGTTGACCCGCTCTGTCTGGCCATTTGTTTGAGGATGGTAGACTGAGATAAACTTTAACTTTGTCTCCATTATTGACTGAAGGTTCTCCCAGAAGTGTGATAAGAATAGACCATCTTGATTGGAGACAATGGATACGGGCACGCCGTGGAGTCGAACGATCTCGAGGTAGATCTGAGCCAGGCGGTCGGCACTACAAGTAACTTTGATAGGCATAAAGTGAGCTAACTTTGTGAGTCGATCAACGATGACCCAGACGACATTATTTCTCCGTTGCGTCTTTGGCAAACCAATAATAAAATCCAACATTATGTGTCCCCTTTTTTACTCCGCTATAGCAAGGTTTTGCATCTCTCCTCCCGGCTTCTGGTTCTCGGCCTTTACTCTTTGACAAGCCATATATTATGACACGAACAACGCCATATCCCTTTTCATGTCGTGCCACCAAAATGTTGTGCGAAGGTCTCGATACATCTTTGTGCTACCTGGATGTGAATTGTAACTCGCATAGTGGGCTTCGGTGAGTATCTCCTTTATGAGGTTTGCATCGTTAGGAACACACAATCTTCCCTTCACCCGCATTATTCCATCCGTGCCCATCACAAAGTCGATCACCTTTCCTGATGAGATAAGATTTTGCATCTTCTCTAAGAACATGTCGCCCTTTTGAGCGGACTTAACTTTCTCCAACAAGTCTGGTTCGAGGCGCAACTGAGCCACTTGTGCCCCCTATTTGTATCTGATTCAGAGTGTAATGCCCAAACTTTCGAGATCCTATCGCAACCTGTCATCGATAGCCAAGCTCCCAACGAACACTTGACTCAGTGCATCAGCTACAACGTTGCCCTTGTCCGGTGTATATCTGATCATCAAGTCAAAGTTGCTAAGGAGTTCAAGCCAATGTCATTGTCGTATATTCAAATCCTTTTGAGTATAGAGATATTTGAGGCTTTTGTGATCCGTGTAGATTTTACACAGTATACCATAAAGGTAATGCCGCCATAACTTCAGCACGAACACCACTGCTATAAGTTCTAGGTCGTGCGTTGGATAGTTTCTTTCATGGAGATTTAACTGCCTCGACGCAAAGGCTATCACTTTGTCCCTCTGCATAAGGACACACCCAAACCCTTTCCTGAGGCGTCGTTATAGATCTTGAAATCATCGGATCTGTCCGGAAGGGTAAGAATCGGTACTGAGACGAGTCATTGCTTTAACTCCACAAATAAAGCTTTACAGTCGTCTGTCCACGTGAACGTCACTCCTTTTTAATTGAGGTAAGTCAGAGACGAGGCGATCTTTGCAAAATCTTTTATGAATCTCCTGTAGTAGCCTGCTAGACCAAGGAAGCTCCAAATGTCGCTGGCTGACTCAGGTCTTTTCCACTTCACAATGGCTTCAACTTTCTTCGGGTCAACTGTGATGCCCTCCGCAGAAATGATGTGCCCAAGGAAAGATATGTTGTCCAACCAGAACTCACACTTGCTCAGCTTCACGTACAACTTATTGTCTCAAAGAGTTTGAAGCATTATCCGTAGGTGTCCTGCGTATTCATCCTTATTCTTTGAGTACACTAAGATGTCGTCTATGAATACTACCACAAATTTATCGAGGAATGGTCGTAAGACACGGTTCATCAAATCCATGAATGCAGTAGGAGCATTCATCAGTTCGAACGACATAACAAAAAACTCATAATGGCTATAGCGGGTTCGAAATACTAACTTTGGCATATCCTCTGGCTTAATCTTCAATTGATGGTAGCCAGAGAGAAGGTCTATCTTTGAAAATACTGATGCCCCATGCAACTAATTAAAGAGGTCGTCGATCCTGGACAGGGGATACTTGTTTCGGATAGTGACCTTGTTTAGCTCCCGATAGTCTATGTAGAGTCGCAACGTTCCGTCCTTCTTCTTTACAAAGAGTACAGGCGCGCCCCAAGGAGACACGCTCGGACGAATATATCCATGGTCCAGCAGTTCTTAAAGTTGTCACTTTAACTCCTTTAGTTCAGCAAGGGCCATTCTGTATGGGACTTTGGAAATCAGTTGGGTATTTGGGAAGGTATCGATAGTGAACTCGATTTCTCGATCGGGTGGCATGCCAGGTAGTTCATTCGAAAATACATCAGGTAACTCCGCCACAACGGAAGAAGACTCAACATTTGCGTAATCCAGCTGTGTATCCCAAACCGATGCTAAGTATCCCTCGCATCCAGAGTGTAGCATCCGCTGAGCTGACATCGCAGAAATCACCATGCAGGTCCTTGATGCTTTTGTTGCTGAACCACTTGTGTAGCAGAATTTGGCCTCTCCAAGTAGACGGAAGATGACTCATTTTTCTGCACATTCGATAGTTGTCGAGCAAGCGCCGAGCCAATCCATCCCCAATATAATGTCATAATCCCGAACATCTAGGACTAACACATCGAGCGAGAGTTTTATTCCCCCAATACAGACGTGACCGCCCTAACATACTGAATGAACAGGTATTTTCGTGCCTGATGGGGTGATAACACTAAGGTATATATATAATGGTGTTATTTCTATCATGTTTTCTATGACAAAGTTCGTAGATATAAAGCTACGCGTTGCACCAGAATCAAATAGCACACGATCATGTATGTTATTAAAAATCAATACACCTGACACAACGGTGTCCGATGCTAGGGCTTCTTCCCGTGTCATAGTGTACACCCGGCCTTGAGCTTGACGATGCTCTTGCTGCGACGCGGCTAGATTGGCTTAGGGTGCTGAGGCAGGATTTGGATGTTGAGGGCGACGAACAGAGTAGCGCGGACAGTCTCCCATCTGATGGTCTGAATCACCGCAAATGAGGCATAACCCATTCTTTCGGCGGCAATTGTTGGCCGTGTGCCCTGGCTTCTTACAGAAATGATAAATTGGCCTATGGTCCCCTTTTTGATGATCGTTATTATTTGGACGCTTTACAGCGGTATTTCCTCTTGTATTGTTATGGCGCTTGTGATTGGAAGTATGCACAGTGTCGGCAATAACTGTAGGATACTGCGGTTCAATGGAAATGGCATGATTGAGGACATTCCGCATAGTCAGGTATTGGGGAACGACCACGTGCGTATGGATGGTAGGTCGCAGGCCACCTTCGAATCGTCTGGCATGACTCACCGCATCAGGTAAATATGAGCTTGCAAATTTGGCGAGCCAGTTGAATTCGGCGGAGTACTGCTTCTTTGTCATATTTTTTTGGCGGAGATGCACAAACTCGTTCTCCTCTTGCCAACGAACGAAAGGGGGTATGAACTCCTCTTCGAACGCGCTACGGAAGGTAGCCCACGCGATCGTCTCGTCTTTTTCATCTATGAAGAGAGAACTTCAGTGCACGTCCTACCAATCGTACATATTCAAGCGAAGCTGTAGTTGGGCACACGTGACACGCTTCTCCTCAGGTACCTCTAGCAGTTTGAAGTGATACTCAACTTCTGCCAGCCAATCTAGAGCCACGACCGGATCTTCAGTCCCTTTGAATGGCGTGTTGCAGACCTTCTTGAAGTCGGCAAAGTCGAAGGTAGTCACTTCCTTCTTCTTTGGAGTTTGAGACATTTTGACTTCAAGCGTGGGTTGCTCCACCGGTGTCGCTGCTATTGCCGCAGAATGGTTGAAGGCCAAGGTCTGAACAATCTATTGCAGGGCATCTACCTACTTTTGTTGGACTATAAATCGGGCTTTTAGATTTCCTTTGAACTTGCTCTGTCGTTCTTCCGCCTGCTTCTCGGCTCGTTCATAACGAGCCTCATCTCTCTGCTAACTTGCTTCAAGCATCCGCATTATTCGTTCAATGGGGTCGTCATGGGGCATGGCTCGCTGGCTTCTGGAACTTTTCAAGGTGCCGAACTACTTTCCTGGGCTTGTACCTTACCCTGTGCTAGCGTCGATGCTTGCGCTTGAGTCATTCCTTCAAAAGAAGGTAACTGATATCAGGCTCATAATGTATTATGGACTCATTGTATGGAACATATCTTATTTTGGCCTAACGAGTTCAAGAGTTCGCATAGGGAATATATCGTTAAAGGATTTTCGACACGAGGGTCAAAGGAACTTAAAGCTGTGCTCTGATACTAATATGTCATGCCCTAATTTCGTAGAATCGATAGTCGTCCTCCAGGCGTGACGTCGTGCGTGCCTAGGTTGCGCATCGCACAAGGCCAAGGTATTTTTAAATAACGACCACATATTCAGAGTACGCAGATATTTGAAACACAAAGTTGAAACATAGAAAAGTTTTCTTTATTGATAATGAACATCTTTTACAAACTCTTGAACGAGTCAGATAATTGCCGTACGGGCTTACAAAAGTGGACGCAAAATGAGATAACCGTCCTGTATATTACATCCTTTTACTAAACTTCAAAAGCTTTAGACACCTTCTGGCGAAGCTATCGCCTTTCCATGGAGCTGCATATGTTTGTGTATGAGCTCCTGAAAACTTCAAAGACTTCTTCGTAGACACGATAAGGGCGTGCAGGTAGGTGGACTGGATCGGGAAGTCTCTTTAGCTTCTCGCAGGATCTCCTTCGTGCGGGAAACCTATTTCAACGAGGGTCAGTACATCTAAATGCACTAGTGAAGGCGAGCTAACCCAACTATACCAATCAACATATTGTTTATATGAAGCATACAGTTATTTGTGGTCTTTCTATCTTGCCTTAGTTTATTTTACAAGCAAGCATTAGACATAAAAATTTACTAAAATAAACTTACCACCATTCGACAACTTTTACCTTCCCGTCTAAACCACCTGCACAATACTTACCATGACCTTCCCTGCTACGAAGACATAGTTAGCTTGCACAGTTTAAATATACGAGGGATCACTAACATGATGCCATAATGGACGAGTTATAGTACATGAATGAAATAACAAGCAACGCAAGGAAAAGGGGCATTACAGGTCATTCCATCTGAAACATGCAACTATCCAGGAGTTTCGTCCGGATCGGATCAGTGCCAGTGCCCCAGCGATCATCCGCAGGAACTAAGACCTTGTTCACAAGTTGTCCGTGATCAAACGGCGTCTATACTAAGTTATCAATTGATGTAGTTTAAGGCAACACGAGCACGAGACAAGTAACATGGCATAATTTATTTTGCATAGTCTCCCTGATCAATTTATTCTATAGCAAGGTGTGTTCTATACGTAGCACAATTATGGAAAAAATATACATTTATTTCATAGCAAGGTGTTCTACACATAACATAATTATAGAAGAAGTATACTTTCTAACTTGAATTGAAACATTATGAAAGAGCATTCTAAGCGAACCAGCATACAACAAGGTAACCGTTTCCAAGTTGGTTGATAAGCACAAATAATCCAAGTTTATTCCTTTTTATCTTGACATCTTTTAGTTATTATGGTATTGTTTGATCAGAACAATCAAGAAGACAAGATTTTAGGTGTGAAGACTTGGAAGAAGGGTTAACTGAATCGAATTATAGCCACTCACAAGTTGGTTGGAGAGAGGAAAGGAAATAGGTGTTTTAAGACTCCGCTTGCACGACATCTACTACACGATCACCTGCATTGCCACGAACAAATGATCAATACCTCTTCTACTGTTTCCAAGCTCAGAATAAAATGTAGTTCAACGAACGAAAGCAATAAAATCCATCAAAATCATTCAAGAAAATGCAAATCCAAAAACTAACTCAAAAGCACGAAAACAACAAGGCGACAGTGAAAACTAGGCAAAAAAACTTGCAGCGGAGAGGTCCCTCTTGACTCTGCCGTTAAGTCCATCCTTGGGGCACAGTCCACTGAATTTAGGAATCGATTCCGAAGAAGCAAATCCATAACGAGGATAAGATCTTGATTCAATCTATCCCGATCGAACGATACCGATTTGTATTTCTTAGCCGCGCTCCCCGAATAGGGGGAACGGGGCACCACATCCTAACCAACTAATAGCAATTTTCGTCTATGAAACTTAGGAATAGAACCTACCACTATGAAACATTGAAGGAACTTTTTCCTCATCTCAGACTCAAGCTCCTAGGTTGATTCTTCGACCGAATGATTTCTCCAAAGCACGCGTACAAGAGGAACCGAGCGACATCGAAGCAACTTCTTCTTGTGATCCAAGATCCGCACAGGATCTACATTATTTCATACACAAATCTTGGCTATGTGTCGGTTGAACTTTTGGTCAACAAAAAGCCTTGATTTACGTGCCACGGATCCCGAATTCGTAAAATTAATTTTATTTAAACCAAAATCTAAAATTAGCCTTAAAATTAGAATATAATTAAATTAAATTAGTATTTTAGGTTATTTTATTCAAAATTAAAATATATTAGACTAGAAAATCTATCCAACCACTTTTGTAGATCTAACTTGGTTAATTTATGTAATGGATAGATAGGACGACGTCTTGAGTTACGACTTCATCCTTTTTCGAAGCAGGCAAGATACCTTGCCAACTCTTTTACATTATTTGCATGCTTTTATTTTTAGTTATTATTTTCTTATCGTATATAATTTCTTGATGCTCTTTGTCATATTTAATTTATCATATGATGCTCTAGTCTTATTTTATGTAAACGTATATTATTTGCCTTCCATATATGTTGTTCGTCTCTACTTTCTCGTTATGTATATGATATATGATCCACCCTGTGCGTACGACTTGACATAATATTGTGGTTCCGTATTAAACTTGACTTGTCATTAGTCCATGACATTGCCTTAACCGATTTGAATTGATTCCTTAGTTCCCTAGGCGAGGATATCGTTATTAGGCGTTGGCTATTATGATCAAATTTTGACTCGTTAGCGCCTCACCGGGCTACGATAGAGATTTGTTCACTTGACCCCTTGATCGTTAGTGCCTCACCAGGCTATGATAGAGATCAGTGATATGACTGTTAGTGCCTCACTGGACTGCGGTTCGTATTACCCGATTTACCTATAGCCACAACTGATATCGTTGTTCTCATGACATACCACTCTCTTAGACGTCATATTGTCATAGTTTTACCGTTTCTTGTGGTTATTTTCTTGTCTCTCTTGCAAGTTTATTTACTGCACTTTTGGCATATTTTTATGTATTTTGTTACGTCCCTCTGAGGACCTGGTCCCTTTTCAGGTGTAGACGATCACGATTATTCGCAGGATCACGAATCAGAACTTGCTACTCCATTCTCTTTCGAGGAGGTCTTTCCTTCGAGACTCTCTGATCATTAGATGATGTATTTATTATAATTTTTTATATTCTAGTTTGGTAGTGGATTTGTCTTCACCCAACCATTGGTCTTCTCGACTATTTCATACTTGGTTCATTGCCATATTTGGTTATTTATTTCTATTTGGTTTTATGGATGAGATTTGTATTGCTTGTGACTTATGACATTATATACCATTTGTGAATTATTATTCATAATATAGCGTACGTATGTGTTATGGTTTTCATATATTGGAGTTGCCATATACATACGGCTGACATGTTTACGTATTTCTAGTCCTACGTATTTTAGGACTGGGACATGACATATTTTTGTGGTAGCCCATGCAGGTCGAGAATATATTATCTCAGTTACGTTACTGTACCGAGCAAGCCTACGAATATGATTAGAGTCTAGGATCTCATCTACTTATTTAAATCATCTTCCTTGATTCCATTTTCGAACTCTCATTTGACTGCTTGGATTGTATCTTGTTTGATCCTTTCACAATGTTAATCTTATCTTTTCTTTTGTGCTTGATAGGGGTTAGAAAGGTGACTTGTACTAAGTATATATACTTCATTAGTCAATTATATCATTAGTTGAGTTTTTGTAAGTTGGGTAGTGTAGATGAGTTTAAGGGATAAAAATAATAGTGCATACATGATAAGAAAGAAAAGTGCTAGGATGACTCACTATAACCTTTTTTGAAAGAACTGCTAGTTGGCAATAAAGTAATAATGACTATAGAAAAATGTTACGAATATGGTTTAGTTTTAATTTCGAGGACAAAATTCTTGTAAGTTGGGTATAATGTAAACTCCCTAATTTTTAATTTTTAATTTTAGTATTTTTATTAAATTATTGGATTTTTTTTGTCTATTTTATTGGTGAATTAGAAAATAAAATATTTGATTTAATTATTTATATAACTACTTATTTAGAAACATTTCCAGGTTATTTTATAATTTTTGGTTTTTTTTAGAATTTTGGATAATTTAAACCTAAGAAACATAATTTTTTAGGGCTTTCATGATTTACAGTGAGACCATACTTACATATTTTTTTTATCAAATATTTATCTTAGGATTAAATGATTAAATATATTTGATATAATTTATTTAGAATTTTTTGAAATTTATTTGGTTTTAAAATAGGCCAATAACTAATTTTTTTAGGACTTTTAAAATTTACTGTAGAAACCTATGGACATAAAATGGCCCAAAGTTGTCCAAAGTATTTTTTTTAGGATTTATAGTATTATTTTACATTTTATAGATTTTTTGTAGAATTTTATGATATTTGTACATATTTATTTGGAGTTAATTAGGTTAAAAACTAATTAATAAATAATTTTTGGACATTAAAACATATTTAAATACCCAGTCAGCATACACAGTCAGCCCTAACCTCCCTTTTGGGCCCACCCGTCGGCTACTGCCTATAATGTGTGTATATGTAGGGTTTCATTATTTTCGCCGAAATTAGAGGGGAGAGAGAGAGAGAGAGAGAGAGAGAGAGAGAGAGAGAGAGAGAGACTTTGAGGATGTTTCATCTATGGTTTCTCTCAACTTCATGAGGCCATAACTCCTAGCTCCGGATTCCAATCGCATTCTTATTTCTTTCGTTGGAACATTTTTGAGGTATAGTTTCTGAATACTTAATTTATTTACATAAATTCTGAACCTAAATTTCTAAAAAATTCGTGGAGTGTCAGTTGTCCAAAATCTAACACGTTTTGGTGTTCTAGAGATTTCGGGAGATCCGAACTCGGAATCATGATCCGTTTGAAGTTTCAGAAAGCTGACATGATAAAATATAATATAATTTTTTTTACAATTAAATATGCTATTTTACTATTCTGTAAAATTTGTACAACCTAAAAGTAACTAGAAAACTACCAAAAACTGTCATTTATGCGCCATATGGATGATAATTCTTTATTGGTTAGAGATTTGGTGAAACCGTCAATTCCAACATTCATGTAGTGCTAAAATCTACAGTATTTCATACAATAATCTTGGTTTTATGTCAGTTGAATTTTTGGTCAATAAAATGCCTCGATTTGTGTGCCACAGATCCCAAATTCGTAAAATTAATTTTCTTTAAACCAAAATCTAGAATTAGCCCTAAAATTAGAATATAATTAAATTAAATTAGTATTTTAGGTTATTTTATTCAGAATTAAAATATATTAGACTAGAAAACCTATCCAACTACTTTTGTAGATCTAACTTGTTTAATTTATGTGACGGATAGATCGGACGACGTCTTGAGTTGCGACTTCATCCTTTTTCGAAGCAGACAAGATACCTTACCAACTCTTATACAATATTTGCATGCTTTCATTTTTAGTTATTATTGTCTTATCATATATAGTTTCTTGATGCTCTTTGTCGTATTTGATTTGTCATATGATGCTCTAGTCTTATTTTCTTCTTTTACGTGCACGTATATTATTTGCCTTCTATATATGCTACTCATCTCTACTTTCTCATTACGTATATGATATATGCTCCACCATGTGCGTACGACTTGACATAATCTTGTGGTTCCATATTAAACTTGACTTGCCATTAGTCCATGACCTTGCCTTGACCGATTTGACTTGATTCCTTAGTTCCCTAGGCGAGGATATCGTTATTAGGCGTTGGATATTGTGATCAAATTTTGACTCGTTAGCGCCTCACTGGGCTATGATAGAGATTTTTTTACTTGACCCCTTGATCGTTAGTGCCTCACCGGGCTGCGATAGAGACAAGTGATATGACTGTTAGTGCCTCACCGGACTGCGGTTCCTATTACTCGATTTACCTATAGCCATGACTGATACCGTTGTTCTCATGGAATGCCACCCTCTTAGATGTCGTATTGTCACCCTCACTTTTTCAGCTAGGGATAGTTTGATAATTTGGTATGAATATTTAATTTTAGGATTTAATATTTAATATTATTGTGATGATTATATTATTTATTAATTTATATTAAGCTATAATTATTTATGACTAGTATTATTTATGTAACACCCCGTTCCGCTCAAGCGGACTGCCGTTTCAATCGGCAATAGTGCAGCTGTCCCGACCCGCTTTGCCTCGAACGAGAAGCAAAGGATATTCAGACTTGTCCCTACAGGAATCCGGCTTGGACTTTCAGAGGCTCGCTCAGACGTATCACTCTACCGAGGCGAATCATCGCTAAGGTGGGTGGCTACGGTGAACTTGTCTTTGCTTAGCCAGCACACATAAAATCTGGAATATTTATGCTAGTCGCTAGGTGAATCACCCCCTGCATGCTAATAAATCCAACGCACCTAGCTAAGGGAATAATCCCAACTCATATTGCTTGCTAGAACATGGAAATGAAATACTGCTTATATATGTTCAGACCCTCGCATGCTAAGTCCCTTAACGGTTTCATCTCTCGGCTTACCTTCGGGTCCGAGCAAACGTGTTTACTTATGTTCCTTAGAAACGCATGCTTGTCTGCTTGAAATGTTACCATGTTTTTATGCAAACCCCGGAAGACTACTACGTAGTCATTCCGTGCCTGAACGAACCTGCAAGTATCCGGGACCATTAGGTCGCCAAGGCAATCCCCGAACCAGGGGCACGCATCAGGGTAATAAATACTGAACGTGAATCCAATAACGTGACAACTGAATGATAATCACATCAAGTCTACATCTGAACGAGAATCACGTCACGTAACGAACAAATCTCAGCTCTTGGAGCAAACGCTCGTTCAGATCACGAATCATGGATTATCATTCAAGTTGTGGATTGAAACTGACCCTGACCTGCATGTCGCGGACAACTTGTAAAAAGGTGATTTTTGGATCTCGTACAACGGGCGGTCACTAGGGCACTGGGACCGACCCGATCCGGATGGAACCTCACGATAGTCTCACGTACGGACAGGATGGTGTGTAGTGCCTCACGTGCTTTGTTGCATACCATCCTTGTTCAAAGACTAAACGGTCCTTTATGGCTATGCCAGCGACAAACGTTCATATAGATAAGTCATCCTCGCTTAGCGGCAATCCGCGTGTGAGTCACTACATCGCATCAAGAAACAACTAAATACCTGAACGATCATGTTAAAACGACCCTCATGTTTGCATGTGCTATGCCTCCTGAATGTTATACTTGCCCGTGCTTGAATTAACGATATTTGCCTCAATGTTTGCCTTGGACAGGGAAGGAGATGGTAAGTTTGTAAGTCTCGCCGTGTTTCCTCAAATATCGCACGGCGCACTGCCCGACACGTTAGGCTATTCAATATTTGCATGAAACTGATCCTAAGACAACTAGAAAGATAACTAAATAGTTGTGCACGGAACTTATATTACGTGTTTGGATTTGTCGAGCGGGCGAGTAGCTTCCCCACCAGTGCATTCAATGTACTGATAATCCACCAGTTTGTATGCAGGGTGCGGGAGAATCTCGTTCGGTGCGGACGCCTCCAACGTGCGTGCTAAGGCCAGGAGTTTCCTCTGAAGCCTTACAACGGTGCGTCCGGGACTGAAGCACATATACAAGACATAATGTTGGAGCGTCGCCTGAACATCGCATGTACAATCATTCCACAGTTGTAGCCACTTGGCACGCTTTTACTATTTCAGAGAGAGAGGCTTGAGCGACTTGTAATCTCGGCTATACGCCGCCTGTAACACATGTTATATCAATAAAAGAGCTTGTTTTACTTCAACTTGTGTTTCAATGCTTCCGCTATATTGTCGACTCGGTGAACCTGTTACCAAATCGCTATGCGTTCATGATTCCGCTGTACTCGGACAATCTGTGCGACTCTGTGGCTTAGAACTCTTGCCGCCAGCCAATGAACCATGGCCTTGCACGGGCGTGGATCATGCTCGTGCGGCATCACGCCCGGATGGGTTAAGCGATCGTTCCGCGGGAGCGCTGGCGAGGGTGATTCCCGCCTAGCGGGAACGGCCGAAATAGCTTGCGGGAGATCGGGGCGTGACAATTTAGTCATTAGAGACTTGTGTTAATTAACTAGTTAGAAAGACTAGACAATATGTAGAATTGTCACATATAGATCTATTTAGATTTGTCATCACAATTAGTGAGCCCAACTTGGACCTAAGCCCATTCGTCATTCCACTAATTAAATTAAGGAGAATTAATTTAATTACAATTGGTTGGAGACTTCCAAATATACCCATCCTTAAATATTCCTTATAATACAATATGTAGGGGCAACTTGGTCATTGTACATTGCTTGGAGAGGGAGAAACTTGGGGCCGACCACATATAGGCCACTCTTCTTCTCTCTCCTCCTTATTTGCATTTTATTTTGATCTAAATTCTAGATCCCCAATTCTCCATTTTCCTTTTATTGATTTTCTACACAATTCACTACCAATTCCCTCTCAAATTCATCACTCTTGGAGCCTTGGAGCTTGTGGAAGCAAGGAGCACAACGAGAAGGAACCTTGGAGTTAGAGACCGTGTCCAGATCGTGTCCAATTGTATTTTCATTGGGAATCCATCTCTCAATTGGTAATTCCTAAATTTATCTCTCATTATAGCTTCTTAATCATGCATTTGACCATTAGAAATGACCCCATAATATAGGACTACCTATAGGAACAAGTTTTAGGCTTTTTGGCTTTGTATTGTGAGTTCGATAAGGTAATTTGTGGGTATGTTGGGAGAATTATGAATTTGACACATTAATTGTGTGTCATGAGACCAATTAGATCTAATTTAACTTAGATTAGGGTTATGAAACTAGGTACGTGTCTATAATTGGATACATGTAGGCCGTATCATGGCATTTTGTGATACGGTACGATACAGGGCCAATTTTGGGTGATTTACATGAATTCTCTCCATTACATGTTGTAATAACTTCTAATAGTTATATATATATATATATATATATATATATATATATATATATATATATATATATATATATATATGACTTGTGGGAATGATCATTTGTGGAGAATGGAGAGTTTGGCACTTCAATGGGTTGAGTATCATAGAAATTCTATTTGGTGCACTATAGGTATTTGTTTAAATATCTCAATATATATATATGTGTGTGTGTGTGTGTGTGTGTGTGTATTAGTGTTCACTGTGTGAGTGTCCAGTGATGAGTTGGGTGAGTGGGTGTTGATCACTGAACTAAGCAATTGGGGGCTTAGAGTGTATGCAGGCAGTGCACTAATGTGCACTGCTACACACAGGTTGGGGTTGCTGAAACCATGATAGCAACAACTTCATAGCAGTGTGCAGCAGCAGCGAGAGCAGCAACTTCATAGCATTGTGCAGCAGCAGCAAGAGCAGCAACTTTATAACAGTACCAGTAGCAGCAGCATGCTCGAGAAGTGCAGCAGCAAGCAGTATCAATAGCTGCACACAGCAAGAGCAGCAACTACATAGCATTGCAGCAGCAGTATCAATAGCTGCACACAGCAAGAGCAGCAACTACATAGCATTGCAGCAGCAAGCAGTATCAATAGCTGCACACAGCAAGAGCATCAACTATATAGCAGTACAATAACAAGCAATATCAATAGCTGCACACAGCAAGAGCAGCAACTACATAGCAGTGCAGCAGCAATAGCTACAAATAGCAATATGCAACAGCAGCAGCATTAGTAGTATGCATTAGTAGCTAGAGCAGTGACAGCAAGTAAGGTGTATCAGTGTCATGAGCAAGGTAAGTATCAGTGATAGGTGGGGGAAACTTGAGTGATATTTGTGTGTTTGAACAAGACATGTATGAGGAATAGGAAGAATATTGGCAGCTAGGGGTGTATCCAGACTTGGGTTCATGGGGAAACCAATGTGACAATAAATTGTGCACTGTGAAGTGAAGGGAAATTGAGCTCAACAATGGAGCAATATCAGTAAATTGACAAGGGAAAGTGCTCGAGTTAAAGCAGAGCAACAACACAACAACATATGAGTTGGGTTTGAATAAGTGACAACAAGGTTGTCCATAAAACATATCTACTTGTAGTGGGACTGCACAGTTGCAGTCATATACAAGTGAGCGTTTCATATGTGGTTCGAGAAGTATGCTAGACTACAGTATTACCTGGGATACAGTCACCTATATTTGTGTCCAGGTGTTGTATCAGATATTGAGGAGTAAAGGAGGATGTGAAATTGACTTAGCTTTACATGTGTGTGTAGGTAACAGTTGAGGCTCTGGTCAAGGGTGTTGTGCCAGTTAGGATCCAGAGGGAGGTTATACTCGAGTAGTGAGGGTATGGTGATGTGCAGGTAATAGAGTTAGGAGGTGGTGTTAGATAAATGTTAAGTGTTAGTATATAACACTGTTAGCTTTTATTATTTCAAATATCTTATTATCTGGTATAAGTGAATACCAAAGTCCTAATGTGAGTATCAATGTATGCTAGCTTGTGAATATTGATTAGTAATGGGGAAGGAGCAAGTGAGTATTGGTAAGTTTATAGTGTAAGTTAGGTTAGTGTTTGATGTATCAGTTAAGTATCCCAGTTAGTAATTATATAGCAGTTAGTATCAGTTATTGGTTATAAGTTAGTGCTATATTAGTATCAATCCTAAATTTAGCTAGGTAACTATATACTAGTTAGAGTATATTTATATATGGGTAATGACCATATTATTTAGGATTGAGCCAGTAATGACTAGTTAGTGACCAATATAGACTTATAATCGTAGTTTGGACTAGAAATTGGTGTATGACCTAAAAATGGCATAGAAAGCATACTTTGACTCATTTAGCATGATTATCATTTTATTACACATATTTTGACATGATATTCCTATTTAGGTGATTGTGACACCAGCTTGAGCATCGAGAGACACACTTTGCTCAGGACCAGAGGCGAGTATATTTCTTTGTTAGTTTTCATTTCATGATAGTATATATATCACATGTTCTAGAACTGTATACATGATTCCGACACAGTGGTTTAACAGACTGGTACTACATGGATCCTGTCAGGAGATGTTATCTCTAACTGTATTCAGCGGATACTCCTTCACATATATTTCATCATGTGTATTGGATATTGATTTTAGTGTACTTCGTGTTCACACACTGCTCATGTTCAGTGTGTCCATATTCGTGTTCGTAACGTGTCATGATTGGATCCATTGGTATTAGTTGGGGATGGGGAAATAGGAGTTGGTTATATGATCAAACCCCAGTGTATTCATGTACATGTTGATTACATATCACACATGTAGTCGAGTTACCATATTGTATTCATGTTCAAACTAAACTGATCACATAATGAACTTCTATTCCATGGCACATTAGTTAGATTTTATTTATTTCTATTATATTGTAGTTATTCCATTGTATGTTCTTTATTCCAATACATTACCTATTCACTCTAGTACATTCTTTCTGTTGTTTAATTATCTTGTATTCTTTTCTATTATCTGTTATATATGCTCGATTACGTATTTAAAACTGCTTTCAGAGGTATGTACTTTGCTCCAATCCTGACTGAATATATTTTTTAGATGATTGGCTCGTAGACAAGTGTCCCATATACTATGGATCATAGGACAACATTCCATTAGAGGATACTCATTTAGAGCAGGAGGACTTAGTACCAGAGCCTGAGGAGATTTAGATTATTGCTAAACCTGTATTAGACTTTTATTGAGGTTATTGGCATGTATATATTATTTTAGTGTTGTAGATGTATTGTGACTCTTTCCTTCGTTATTCCATCTCGTGCTTTATCTTCCTTAGTTTGCATTATGATTGAGTATAGTTTACATTTATCAGATACCATATTGTTCCTCCGTTTAGAGTTGAGATGATTGACAGGTACCATGTATATATATTGTTTGAGATGTTTAGATAGTAGAGTTGACCCAGACAGCGTTCTACCGTCGATGCTGCGGCGTAGGCTGGACGTACCCACGTACTCATGTCCGAATATCCGGGTGCGGGTCATGACACATTTTTAGTGGTGGCCCATGCATGTCGAGAGTCGCAATTAGAGCAATATCGTAGTAGTGCTCACCTAGACTACTACCCCGCTTTGACCAAACACTGTCAATTCTGCCCATGTGTCCAAGTTAGACTTATGGACAGTCAATCCTAGCTATTTCAAATATTTTGAGAGTAATGGTAATATTTATATCAGTATCTGGAGGCGTACCTGGAGATTTCATTATTACTGGAGCAACTGAAGGAGTTTAAAACCCAGACAAGTGTACCTTGCCAAACCTGCAGTAGTTCCTTTAATATTAATTGCTTGAGTTATTTATATATATATATACTTCTGTATTGTACCTATTCAACCTAGGACCGTGAGACGTTGCTTAGCGTCCGAACAAGATTCGGGTGTCGACGCCATACGCGGAGTCGTGTAACGTCACTTAATGAGTTGATACCACGATCCTATATATTTTCGTGCTTATTTTATCAAGTACATCATACCATAGGACACTTGACACTATTCATGTGACAAAATCTTTTTTGAGTTATTCATGGTTATTCTGTATAGGCTTACAGGATTCGTGACATAAGACTTGCATATATAGAGATATCATTATGACTCGTTGTACTAGCTAGAGGTCATGATCTTGAATTTTATGGACATGAGACGTGAGGTTACATTGGTTGGGGAGAGTCTCACCATACTACAGGCTAATTTTGTTTATATATATATATATATATATATATATATATATATATATATATATATATATATATACTAGATTACTGTACTGGTGGTGCCTTAGACTCTGTCTTTGGCACATTTACTGGCCCTTCGAGATATTACATGCTGCTATGGGTTTTCCCAAAATAGAGCCTATAGTAGTTTCAGCCTGAGTATGATTAATGCTCTCATTTGTATTTCACATAGCTGATTTTGCATGCCCTGAGGATATATTTTTACTTACTGTATTTTATTTGGCTTGAGTTATTCTTGTACCTTGTTATGTTCCCTTAGGACCTGGATCGAGATTATGTCCCCAGGTACAGCAGATGAGGAATACCCCGAGATATACGGGATAAGAGCTGACGCTGGAGCTGTATTGGCACCAGAGGACGAGGTTGTGCCAGAGGATTTTTTTTTAGTATTCTGTTATATACTCAATTATTTATGCTTCCAGTTATTTCATATCTTGACTCATGGATCTATGTATTGACTTATTATCGGATTATTCCCCGAGATACTTTTTATTGAGAACTGTTGATGGATTATATTTTTTTTGATTAGTCTGACATTTGAATTGGGTTTGCCCATTGGAGTTGTGTTGCTGGCCATTGCCACGTGGCTATTCCCTCGGTATTTTGGGACTGGGGTATGACAGGCACCTAGTTCATGGTGATGACGGACAATATTGCCACAAGCTACTTCCAAACGCAGAAGAAGCTGCCCCCAAGCAGGCAATATGGCAAGACTTCTTGGCCGAGTTTGACATGGAGCTGCGATACAAGGTGGGCAAGGATAACCATATGGCTGATTCACTCGGCAGGAAGTTTAAGCTAGCACCGATGTGCTTGCTCAAGGGTGACATACTTGAGCATGTCAAGATGGATATGGCTGAGGACCCATTGACACGGGCTTTGGTGAAGCTCGCTTGCGAAGGCAAAACACAAGGTAGGCGTGCCCAAGTGGGGTGGCTTGCACAGACAACTACTCAAGGAATGCTATGACACTAAGTTGGCTAGACATTCGAGTCAGAAGAGAACATTAGCATTATTGGAGGCTGCCTACTATTGTCCTTGCATGTGCGAGGATGTGGAGGACTATGTACGCACTTGTCTTGTATGCCAACAAGACAAGGTGGATCATCAGCGACCCGGGGGGCCTGCTTGAGCCTCTTCCCATGCTGAGTCGACCATGGAAGAACATTTTGACGGATTTTATCTCTACCTTACCTAAGGTGGGGACACTTGGGTCTATCCTTGTAGTGATAGACCGATTTTCCAAGTACAGTATCTTCATAGCTACATGGATGAAATACACAACAGATGAGGCCTCACGCTTCTTCATTTCCCATGTGGTAACGTTTTGGGGCATCCCATAAAGCATTATCAATGACCGAGATCCCCGCTTCACGAAAAAGTTCTAGACAGAGGTGTTCTAGATCCTTGGGTCCGATCTACACTTCTCGACTAGTTTCCACCCACAAACGGATGGACAAACAACTCTTTACTCAAAGAGTACTTATGGCACTTTGTGAGTGCCAACCACCGAGATTGAGTACATTACTTGGACATTGTCTAGTTCTGCTACAATCTCCAAAGGAGCGAGTCACCCCACATCAGCCTATTTGAGTTAGTAATGTGTCGATAGCCGCTCGCCCCGCACATGCTGAGTACGGGGACATTGGGAAAAAGCCCCGCGGCTCACCAGTTTGTCTCAGACTTCAAGGAGAAGACAAATATTACCAAGGCATGTCTGGAGAAAGTCACACACAAGATAAAAAAATGGGTCGACGCCAAGCAAAGTCCTGTCGAGTACAAGGAAGGAGACTTGGTGATGATCAAACTTCAACCGCAGTAGTTTAAGATGTTCTGTAAGGTGCACAAGACATATTTGCAAGTATGAAGGTCCATTTATGGTCCTTAAGAAGGTGGGCAAAGTTGCCTACAAGCTCGAACTCTCCACAAAGCTGAAGATTCATCCAGTCTTTCATGCAAGTTGTCTCAAACCTTATCATGCTGACTTGGAGAACCCTTAGTGAGGAGTTTCGAAGAGGCCCACGGCGACCATGACTATGTCGTTCGACAAAGAAATAGAAGTCATGCTTGAATCGAGAACCATTCACAGACGAGGTGTTTCTCCGTATGTGGAGTATCTCATTAAGTGGAAGGGATGCCGCACGGCGAGTCTAACTGGGAATGCGCTGACATGTTGCATCAATTCAAGGTTAAGTTTCAAGAATTTCTCAGCGGACGTGTATGACAAGGACGTCAACACAATAGGCGGGGAAGAATGTCATGCACATTTATTTTTGGCCCCACGGAGGGGGATTAAATGCCCTATAGGCATATTTATAAATATTTTAAATATTTTGTAGCTAGAATCATGCATGAAATATTCTTAGGACCTAGAATAATTTCAAGCATATTTCCTAAAATAATCCATAGAATATTCTCATTCCTGAAGGTTCTTGTAAGACTTTGAGGCATTATAAATAGGTAGAGAATCATTTGCTCCTCATCACCAAAATTTGTAAGCTTTTCTCATATTAATAAAAGTCTTCAAGTTCCAATATTGCAATACTTCTCTCTCTCTCTCTCTCTCTGTAAACCCCCTGACCCAAAAATAGGTATCTTGTATGTATTTTGTATTTCTTTTTATTTGTTTTAGATAATTTTTTTTAAATCAAATAAAATATAATAATTTTATTAGGATACTTCACCGTGGTTTGGACATTAATAATATAGGATGGGCCCAAAATTTGTATCGCCATTCATAGAAAGTAGCCTACACAGGAGACACTACCTGTAGGATCTTTTCGTGGCACAAATATTCGATCCCTTGGTGTTAGTATGACATTAGTGTAACGACCATAGATTAATTGTTAAATATTAGATATTATATATATATAATTTAATTGTGATTATTTTCTAATCCCAACTTTCTACAATTAGCATCCCATAATTCTCCATGCCGAATTAGGTAAATACTATTTTTATAGATTTGCATGTTATTTACTATTAACCTATTTTGTGGATAACCATTTAATTAATTACTTAGTTAATTCGATAATATAATTACTTGATTTATTATAACTAGATAAATATCTAATTATTAATTATAAAATATTTTATAAAATAATTTGGGTGTAGTATTTTATTAAAACTTTATAAAGTAAATTTTCTAGAATTTATTTTGTGTGCAAATATTATTTTTTTGGATTTTACCTCATCCATGTATGTAAATATATATATGTTAATAAATATATAGTTAATAATAGTAATAATAATAATAGTAATAATAATAATAATAATAATAATAATAATAATAATAATATTAATATTAATAATATTAATATTAATATTAATAAAATAAAATAATAAAACAAAACAAAACAAAACCCTAACTAAATAAAAACCTAAGCAAAAGCTAACCATTCCTAAAAACCTAACCTATTCTCTACCCAGCGGATTTCCCCCACCCGCAGCCTTCTCTCCCCCTCTCGAATTCTCTCTCAGGCCCACACTCTCTCTCCCTATATATATATATATACATATACATATACATATACATATACATATACATATATAAACTCAAAATCTAAACCCTAACCCTAATCCTACCCTAGCCCGACGTCAGCACCGACCTCAGCCCAACGCCGCCGCTCCCGCGTCGACCGCCGCTGCAGCAGCGCCGTTCGCCCCCGTCCGACCCACGCGCGCGCGTGCGCAGTAGTCCGAGCCCATCTTCAAGGTGACGTATCTTCTTCATCTGTGATTCTTTTTGCGAGCGGTTTGTCCATGTACGTTCACAACCTAACCCTCTAGGATTTTTATTCACGTGGGACGAGTTTTCGTGTCTCGGATTGGTTGAAAAATTGACCGAAAAATGGCCGAAAAACTGACCAAAACAGTCCAGAAACTTCAACCCAAACAGCCATATTCACACCCAATTTGTCATCAACCTGTTTAATATTTTCAAAAACTAATTGAAGGGTTTTCTTCTCAATATAATCGAGAATTTTTCTGTTCTTTTAGTTTTTATTAATTCGTGCTATGTGTTAAAATATTCGGTCTCCAAAACGACCAAAAATATGATAATTTAAAACTAAAATTTTGTGATACGGAGTGCGCCCCACCAAACGGGACCGCCTCATCGAGTACTAATTGCACCAAAAGGCGTATATTGTATATCCTGACGTGTGGGCTTTCGCGGAAGCTAATTCGGACGTGTGTGCGCGTCGGAATCAACCCGTATCCGTAAAAAGTCCCCGTATCACAACTTTTACAAAATACCACCCTATTTTGTATACGCTTGTCGAAATATTATGAAACTTACGCCATTGGATTCGTGGTATCACGCTGGTCCTGTGACCCAAGTTTTACTCGATGCTGAGACAGTTGACCAAGCCGCCTATTTGCGGGTCCCACGGTTTGACTTTAAGGGCGAATTTGTGATCGGCTCACCGAAATCCAAAATTGGATATACCGTTGAGTTCGTATCGACGTTTAGAATTTGTTTAACCTTTAATTTGTCCCATTTAGAGACCTTTATCTCTGGCACACATTTCGGTACAATGTGGCCCACAGGTGGACCCGCTTTGTCCCAAAATTATCGTTTTGCCCCTGTGTCCAAATTGGACGAAAGGGTAGGTTTTTTTGACTATCTTGCTTATTTCGAGAATATTGGTGATATTTATTTCAGCATTCGGAGATGTTCATTCTGGAACACGCTGTAACTTTGTGTACACACGTCGGATCGAGACAAAACTTGCGCCATCGGACTCGTAGCGATACGCTGGTCCTGTGACCCAAGTTTGGTTCGATTCTGAGAACATTGACAAAATCGCGTATCGTGGGCCCCACAAGCTCCACTTGACGGGCGATTTTGTGATCGGCTCATCGAAATCCAATTCTGGAAGTTCCGTTGGGTTCGTATCATCGTTCCTGATATGTTGACACTAAGTTGGACAAATTTGGAGACCTTTGACCCTGACACGCTTTTCGGTACGAAGTGGCCCACATGTGGACCCCGCTTTGGCCCAGAAATGTCATTTTTGCCATGGTGTCCAAATTGGACCTAAGGACAGGCGTTTCTAGCTATTTGATATCTTCTGAGACTGTTGGTGATGTTTATTACAGCTTTTGGAGGAGTACCTACAGGATCCACTGATACAGGGACGACTATTGTTATTCAAACCCCAGGTAAGTGTAGCTTGCCAAACCCTGCAGCTTTGCTACTTATTTCCTTGACTTAGTTATACATCAGTGGACAAGTATACCTTGCCACCTTTACAGTTCTTATTACATATTTCCATGCTTATTTATATTGCTGTGCATGCTTAACCTAGGACCGTGTGACTTACTTAGCGTCCGATTATTAGTAGGGTGCCAACACCGTACGCGATGTTGTGTATGTCATCTAGAGATGGACATTCGTAACCCTTTTACATTCTCGTACTTGTCTTATCAAGTACATTATACCTAGGACACTTGACACCATACATGAGACAGGATCCTTCTGAGATATTCATGGTGATTCTGTATAGGATACAGACTTCTGACAGAGACATTATACTCTTGGATACTCTATGACTTACTGCATTAGCTATGATATTGCGTGCTATATACATGAGACGTTATGCACATGAGACGTATGATTACATTGGGTGTGAAGAGACACACAGGCTACAGGCTGATTACATATATATCCCCTACTACTGTGAGGCACAAGACTCTAAAACCCGAGCTTGGCCCATTACTCATTATTACTGCTACCGACTCCCCGACACAGAGCTTGTAGTGGCTCAGCCTGAGTACTCATGATGCTCTCATCTTACATTTCACATAGATGGTTATATAGCTTACCCTAGTTATTTTATTATTTGCTGCACTGCATTTATTTTGGCTTGTATTATCTGTACCTTGTTATGTCCCCTGAGGACCTGGATCCGGATTATGTTCCCAGGATTTACAGACGAGATTTATCCTGAGGTATACGGGACAGCAGCAGTAGCAGGAGCAGAAGCAGATACAGGAGCTGTACCAACACCCGAGGACGAGGTGTTAGCTGTAGACTTTTCCTGAGCATCTATGTTACATGCTCAGCAATGGAGCAGGCAAACCCACCAGCGAGGCGAACAGCGACGGGATCTATCACCAATTTTCGTCAGCTCAAGCCTCGTACCTTTTCTGGTAAAGAGGGGCCAACAGAAGTTCACGAATGGCTCACTAACATACAGCACCAGTTGGAAGCAGCTGAACTTCCGAGAGAGAAATGGATGACTGCGGTCAGAATGCAGTTGACTGAAAATGCACATCATTGGTGGTTATCGGAAGAGAGGAGGCTCGGACAGGACCGAGTCACTTGGGAAGAGTTCTCTAGACTCTTCCGAGAGATGTATATTCCAGCAGTTGTACGGTCGAAGCTCAGAGACAAGTTCAACCGCCTTATCCAAGGCAATATGACAGTGGAAGAATACAACGCATAATTTATTCGTCTGAGTCGCTTCGCCCCAACCTTGATTTCGACAGAGGAAGAGAAAGCTGAGAAGTTCTTTGACGGACTAAAGTTTGAGCTCCAGAGGTTGATTGGATCGATCGTACCTACATCATATACCGACGTCCTTACAGCAGCACGACGCATGGAGTGCGTCACTAGAAGGGAATCAAATCTGAAGAGGCCAATCACATCAGCACCATCCAGGACAGCACATGGGGATACAGCAAAACGGTCCCAGAGGAGTATGCCAGAGAGAACAGCACACAGGGCCATATCTCTCCCTACTTGTCACCACTGCGGCAAGGTAGGTCACATTGAGAGAGAATGCAGACGCAAGTTAGGACTATGCCTGGCTTGCGGATCCAACCAGCATCAAACCAGAGACTGCACCGAGCACAGAGAGGGAGCACCGAGGCTAGCTTTACCTGCACCATGACCAGCTTATCCAGCAGTAGGAGCACCGCAGACAGGAGTTGGAGAGTCAGACCAACAGCCCTAGGAGGAAATCAACAGAGACCACCACTGGCACCACAGGCAGCTCTATTTCAGCAGGCTTAGCAGCAGAGAGGCCAAGCTCAGGGACGAGGCCAGGCATTTACATTGGCCGTTGAGGAGGAAGCTACCGCAGGAGAGGTTATCGCAGGTACTATTTTAGTAGCTTCATTACCAGCTGTAGCTTTATTTGATTCTGGAGCATCGTATTCGTTTATAGCAGCTAGCTTTATAGCAACCCATAGAGTAGCTACCGCACCCCTTCCGAAGATAAAGAGAATTCTTACGGGAGGTGGAATTATCCCAGTTAGTGACGTCTGTAGATCATGTTCTGTAGTAGTCTGTGGAAGAGAGATGCGCGCTCAATTTCTGATCTTTTCCATGCCGGATTATGATATTGTAATTGGTATGGACTGGTTAAGTCAGTACCATGCGACTCTTGATTGCCGACTTGGACGGGTTATATTTAGACCGCCTGGACATCCAAAATTTGAGTTTCTTCGGGGAGCAGTAGAGCAAGGAGTTCAGTCTACTCTTAGGATACTATCTGTAGAAGGGGAGACAGGTTACCCAAGAGTCATATTAGAATTTGTGGATGTATTTCCTGATAATCTTCCAGGTTTACCGCCTGATCGGGAAATAGAACTCACAATAGACTTAACTCCAGGAGCAGAGCCTATCACTTCATCAGTATATCGGCTAGCACCTAAGGAGTTAGTGGAGTTGAAAGAATAAGTTGATGATCTTTTGGAGAAGGGTTTTATCCGGCTCAGTATTTCACCTTGGGGAGCACCCATATTATTTGTACCGAAGAAGGATGGAACAGTACAGTTGTGCATTGACTACATGGCACTAAATACTGTGACTATCAAGAACAGGTATCCCTTACCACGCATTGATGATCTATTCGATCAATTGAGTGGTGCTAGGGTATTCTCGAAGATTGACCTTAGATCCGGCTATCATCAGATCAAAGTAAGGAAGGAGGATATACCGAAGACAGCTTTCAGGATCAAGTATGGACATTATGAGTTCTTGGTGATGCCATTTGGTTTAACCAACGCGCCAGCA
Organism: Iris macrosiphon; assembly: GCA_036927795.1. Taxonomy (NCBI): domain Eukaryota; kingdom Viridiplantae; phylum Streptophyta; class Magnoliopsida; order Asparagales; family Iridaceae; genus Iris; species Iris macrosiphon. The sequence continues at coordinate 108,980,321 of JAYESA010000014.1, forward strand.
GTATTTATGAGTTTGATGAACAGAGCCTTTCTTGGATAAATTTGTGGTTGTGTTCATTGACGACATTCTAATATATTCTAAGAGCCACGAAGAGCACGAGGAGCATCTCAGAATCGTGTTAGAGACCTTGAGACAGGAGAAGTTATATGCCAAACTCAATAAGTGTGAGTTTTGTATGGATAAAGTGCCTTTCTTGGGACATATCATCTCAGGAGAAGGACTTTCAGTTGATCCAGAGAAAGTTGCGGCAATAGAGACTTGGCCTACACCTACATCAGTTGCAGAGGTGAGAAGTTTTCTCGGACTTGCAGGATATTACCGAAGGTTTGTAGAAAATTTCTCAAGGATCGCGGAGCCGATGACGAAGTTGACACGTAAAGACCAGAAGTTTACATGGACAGAAGACTGCCAGAAGGCTTTTGAAGAATTGAAGAGAAGATTGACAACAGCACCTGTCTTGACTCTTCCTTCAGGGTCAGGAGGTTTTGTTGTTTACAGTGATGCATCAGGTAGTGGATTAGGATGTGTTTTGATGTAATATGGCAAAGTTATTGCTTATGCATCGAGACAGTTGAAGGTCCACGAGAAGAACTACCCAACACACGATCTGGAGCTAGCAGCAGTTATATATGCACTGAAGATTTGGAGGCACTATCTTTATGGGGAGAAGGTAGAAATCTTTACTGATCACAAGAGTCTGAAGTATGTATATACTCAGAAGGAGCTCAACATGAGACAGAGACGTTGGCTAGAGTTGATGGTAGACTTTGATATAGATCTGAAGTATCATCCGGGAAAGGCGAATGTCGTAGCAGACGCACTCAGCAGGAAGCCTACGTCTTATTTCTTGACGATGCAGCCCGAGTTATTGAGAGATCTACAGGAGCTTCAGATAGAGGTTGTTTTACCAAGACATAGTGGCTTGCTGGCTAATCTCGAAGTTAAGTCGTCACTTGTAGAAAGAATTAAAGAGGCATTGCCCACCGATGCTAGATTCCGAAGACTCAAAGAGAGGACAGAAGCAGGCATGCAGACAGGACTTCGCATACATGAAGACGGGACATTACGGTTTGGGAATCGCCTGTATGTTCTAAATAGAAAATTGAGACAGGAGTTAATGACTGAAGCACATAGCTCTATGTACTCTGTTCACCCAGGAGGAACCAAGATGTACCGAGACTTGAGGCAGTATTATTGGTGGCATGGAATGAAAAGGGAGATTGCAAGATTTGTGGCTAAATGTTTAGTCTGTCAGCAAGTAAAGGCCGAGCATCAGAGGATTGCAGGTATGTTACAGCCGCTTCCTATACCAGAATGGAAGTGGGAACATATCACGATAGATTTTGTCACAGGATTTCCAAAGAGCCCCAGCGGAAGAGATGCAGTATGGGTTATCGTGGATCGACTCACTAAATTGGCACACTTCTTGCCATTTAGAGTTGGACAGTCCACAGAGGTACTAGCCGACATGTATATGCGACAAATCATCAGATTACATGGAGTGCCGGTTAGTATTGTATCGGATCGAGATTCGAGATTTATATCTCATTTCTGGCGAAGCATGCAAGAGAGTCTGGGCACCAGAACCATCCACAGACAGATGGTCAATCGGAGCGCACGATTCAAATCTTGGAGGATATGTTGCCATCGTGTATGCTAGACTTTGAAGGATCTTGGGAAGATCATTTGCACTTAGTGGGGTTCTCCTACAACAACAGTTATCAGGCTAGCATTCAGATGACACCATTCGAGGCATTATACGGAAGGAAGTGCAGATCGCCAATATGTTGGAGTGACGTTGGTGAACGTCAAATACTGGGTCCAAAATTGATAATGCAGACAGTGGAGAAGGTAAAACAAATCCAGAATCATCTTCGAGCAGCCCAGGACAGACAAAAGCATTGGGCTGATACGCACAGACGTCCCCTAGAGTTCAAAGAAGGAGAGCACATATTCTTGAGGATCTCGCCCACTCGTGGTACTATCAGATTTGGGAGCAGAGGCAAGTTGAGCCTGCGGTATATCGGGCCATTTGATATTCTAGAGCGCATTGGTGAGATGGCTTATCGTCTAGCGTTACCTCCGTCCTTAGAGGGAGTATATGACGTATTCTACGTCTCACAGCTGAGAAGGTACGTGACCGACCCAAGTCACGTGGTCGATCATTCAGAGATCGCAGTGGGCCCAAGCTTGAGATATGAAGAACAACCAGTTGGCATCCTCGACTACAGTGAGAAGACATTATGAGGACAGATAATTAGACTGGTTCGTGTAGCTTGGAAACATCATTCTCCTGGCGAATGGACCTGGAAACGGGAGGATAGTATGCGTCAGCGTTATCCTCACTTGTTCGCGGATGCGGTTATCACATAAGCATTCTTGTAATTTTTATAGTTCTTTCCTTTAGTAGTTCATTCTTTGATTGCGAGGACGCAATCCTCTTAAGGGGGGTAGATCGTAAACACCCTAATTTTTCAGAATATTTTTATATAATTTTCCCCAAAATTTTCGGTATTTTTTTGGAATTAAAATTTAGGAAATTATGATTAAAAAATTTTTATATGTTGTTAATTGATGATAAAATATTATGGAAATAATATCTTATAGTGTAAAAAGGAAAACCGGATATAGGGTAATTTTCTGCGAATTTATTGGACTCCGGAATTATTTTTAAAGCCCTAAAAACTATTGTAGAATTAAACCAAAATAAACCAGACTGAACCCGGTTCAATTGAACCAAAATAAACCAAATCACAGTGAACCAAACCGCTATCTGAACCAAAACAACCCAGTATAACGGGTCGGGTCGGATCCATGAAACCCGAACCCGACCAAACCCTAACCCGCCGGATTCACTGTAGCAGCCCTATTTAATGCCTCGACTTCCGTGCCCAGCCGTCGCCAGACACATCTCTCTCATCTCATCACCGCCGCCGCCACCCGAACACCTCGTCGTCGACCTCCCCCGACTGCCTCGCCGTCATTCCCGCTCCACCATCTCCAGCGTCGACTTTCCCGACTCACCCCCGCCGATCACCGACTCCACAGACGACTCCGCCTGAACCCTAAGACCACCGCCCGTTCCTCTCCTCCTCCCGCTCCACCAACAACCCGTCGCCCCGACTGCTCCGCCTGTCTCCGCCCGAGGCACGCTCCTAGCCACCCCAGCAGCCCCGATCCACTCCGACGAGCAGCAGAGGCAGCAGCCGACCTCGCCGCTGCCACCCGACCTCGCCGCTGCTGCCCGCGAGCGCCTCCCCGCTCGCCTCGCCAACTCTCCGCAAAGCCCTAGGCTGGCCGCCCGCTTCCCTAGCTCCGACTCAGTGGATACGGCCGCGCTCTGCACCAGGACACAGCCGACTCGAGCAGGACACGGAACAGTCACCCGGACACAGGAAATCTTCGGTTCACGGAACCATGTTCAGGTAGCGTTTCCTCTCTCCTCGTAATTCCGTTTTTGATTCCGTCAGTTGCAACGCGTAGACTGTGTAACCCTCTCGATGCCCGTGTAAATCGCTCGGTGCATCGCATCCTGTGGTGATCGCACACCGCGATCCAAAAACAGAAAAACCAACGCCCTGTTTTACCCCGGAACTGAGTGCGCCCCGCCAAACGGGACGACTTGGTCGCACACGATCTTTACCGAAACATGCACGTCATTGATACGGACGTGCGGGATTTCACAGAAGTTGATTTGGATGTGCGTGCACACCGGAATCAACGCGTATCCGCCGACAACGTCCCGTATCCGCCCATTCTGGAACACGCTGTAACTTTGTGTACACACATCAGATCGAGACAAAACTTGCGCCATCAGATTCGTAGCAATACGCTGGTCCTGTGACCCAAGTTTGGTTCGATTCTGAGAACGTTGACAAAATTGCGTATCGTGGGCCCCACATGCTCCACTTGTCGGGCGATTTTGTGATCGGCTCGTCGGAATCCAATTCTGGAAGTTCTGTTGGGTTCGTATCATCTTTCCTGACCTGTTGACACTAAGTTGGACAAATTTGGAGGCTTTGACCCTGACACGCTTTTCGGTACAAAGTGGCCCACATGTGGACCCCGCTTTGGCCCGAAAATATTATTTTTGCCCTGGTGTCCAAATTGGACCTAAGAACAGGCGTTTCTAGCTATTTGATATCTTCTGAGACTGTTGGTGATATTTATTACAGCTTTTGGAGGAGTACCTACAGGATCCACTGATACAGGGACGACTGTTGTTATTCAAACCCCAAGCAAGTGTACCTTGCCAAACCCTGCAGCTTTGCTACTTATTTCCTTGACTTAGTTATACATCAATGGGCAAGTATACCTTGACACCTTTACAGTTCTTATTGCATATTTTCTTGCTTATTTATATTGTTGTGCATGCTTAACCTAGGACCGTGTGACTTACTTAGCGTCCGATTATTAGTCGGGTGCCAACACCGTACGCGATATTGTGTATGTCATCTAGAGATGGACATTCGTGACCCCTTTACATTCTTGTACTTGTCTTATCAAGTACATTATACCCAGGACACTTGACACCATACATGAGATAGGATCCTTCTGAGATATTCATGGTGATTCTGTATAGGATACAGATTTCTGACAGAGACATTATACTCTTGGATACTCTATGACTTACTGCATTAGCTATGATCTTGCGTGCCATGTACATGAGACGTTATGCACATGAGAGGTGTGATTACATTGGGTGGGGAGAGACACATAGGCTACAGGCTGATTACATATATATCCCCTACTACTGTGAGGCACAAGACTCTGAAACCCGAGCTTGGCCCATTACTCATTATTACTGCTACCGACTCCCCGACATAGAGCTTGTAGTGGCTCAGCTTGAGTACTCGTGATGCTCTCATCTTGTATTTCACATAGATGGTTATATAGCTTACCCTAGTTATTTCATTATTTGCTGTACTGCATTTATTTTGGCTTGTATTATCTGTACCTTGTTATGTCCCCTGAGGACCTGGATCCGGATTATGTCCCCAGGATTTGCAGGCGAGATTTATCCCGAGGTATACGGGATAGCAGCAGTAGCAGGAGCAGAAGCAGATACATGAGCTGTACCGACACCCGATGACGAGGTGTTAGCTGAAGACTTTTCCTGAGCATCCATGTTACATGCTCAGTATTTATTTTATTCTGTCATTTATATTTTAGTCTGTTGAACCATTGTATCAGATTTTATCGGGTTGTTCCCCGAAGCACTTTGTGAGATTGTTTGATGATTTATATTTCTTATATCTGTGGATCATATTTTATCTTGTGTGGATGAGATTAGTTGTGCCAAGTTGTCGTAGACTTTGTTTTACAGCTTAAGTATGCCCTGATGGATCCATTAAATTGGGTTTGTCCATCGGTGCGTGCTGCTGGCCATTGCCACGTGTCTGGTCCATCGGTATTTTAGGACTGGGGCGTGACAGCTTGACGTCTGGATGCTTACACTACGCAGTTTTTTTGCCAAGCAAGTATACCTTGCCTTATTGTACTATTTAAATTTAAATATTATTTAGTTGTATATTTTATTATTTTAATGTTATATAACTGCGCACCAAGAATAACTTGGGTGCAACGATGGTGGCGTCATATTTTATCTTTACTATATATTATGCATGTTGACCTAGTTTTATGAGACCACCACATTATCATGAGGCATTCTTATATTTTATTGACTATGACACATTTTTTACATGGGTTGTGAGTCTCATGTAGGACACGAACTTGTGTATTCGGTTGGCCACCTGTAATGTAGGTCGTGCGACCGATAGGGTATAACTGCTAATAGTGATGCATGTTAGAAGACTTAGCAGTTATTAGTAGTCCAGGAACATATACTATTATAGTACGGTAGTCCAATCCTTGTCCTTGTTTGGTTGTAGGATTAGGATATTGTTCTAACGATAGGCTATGAACCAAAGTTACGATGCCGATACCTGCACTCCGTCTCGGCGTAGTAGCTAAAACGTGTTGTGGATACAACATGCAAAGAGCATGGGGTGGGGAGGATGACTAGTAGGCGTATGGGACACACACCTCCTTTATACAGACACCATATTCTTTAGAGTATTGGACGTTAATTGTGGTTTTGCAGATATCACACTTTAGAGAACGTTGGACGTTATTACTTATACAGATACCACGCTCCTCGGTGTCACGCCCCAGTCCTAAAATACCGAGGGACTAGACACGTGGCAATGGCCAACAGCACACTCCAATGGGCAAACCCAATTTAATGGACCCATCAGGGTGTACTTAAGCTGTAAAAAAACTATAAATGTCTATGATACTAATCTCATCCACAGAAATAAATACAATCAATATGAAATATAAAGCAACATCAAGTCTCAATAAAATATATCTCGGGAACAACCCGATAATGAGTTTGATACATTAATTCAATAAAAAGGAAACAACCAAAATAACTGAGTATAGATAAAGCAGATACTTAGGAGAAATCCTCGGCGATCACCTCGTCCTCCGGTTCTGGTACTGCTCCAATGTCTACTCTGTCACGACCCAATTCCGTAGAATCAATTGAGGCGTCCCCCGAATCGTGACCGCCGTGCGGGCCTGGGGTTGCGCCTGCACAAGGCTTTAATGATTTGCATAGCAAACACATATTCAGAGTACGCAGATAAATTGAAACACAGATTTAAAACATGGAAAAGTTCTCTTTATTGATAATGAACATCTATTACAAACTCTTGAACGAGTCAGCTAATATGCCGAACGGCTTACAAAAGAGATGACTCAAAATGAGATAGCAGTCATGTACATTACATCCCTTTATAAACTCAAAATGATAAAGACCTCCAGGCTGGAGGATAGCTTTGCCACGGAGCTGCATTTGTGTATGAAGAGTTGCAGCTTCGGACTTCAAAAGGCTTCGAGGGCGCGGTAAAGATGCGCCAACAGCTGGACTGGATTGGGAAGACGACTTCGGCTCCTCGCTCGGTTCGCCTTGGTGCGGAGAACCTGTTTCAACGAGGGTCAGCATATCGAAACATGCTGGTGAAGGTGAGCTAGCCGAACTATACCAATCAACACGTTGTTTTAAATAAAGCATGCATATTTGTGGGTTTCTATCTTGCCTTAGTTTATTTACAAGTAAGCAACATATAGAATTATACTGAAATGAACGTGCCATCGTTCGGTGGATTTTACCTGCCCGTCTGAATTACCTGCACAATACTTACCATGCCTTCCCTGCCACGAAGACACAAGTTAGTATGCAACAGGTTTAAATATACAATAGATCACTGGCGTATGCCAATAAGGATACTAGTCATAGACGAGAATGGTTTGCAGCGAAAGTACAGTGGGTGCTCCAAGCCATTCCGTCTAGTACAGTTGACTATACAGTAGGGTTCCGTCCGGACCGGATCGGTGCCAGTGTCCCAGCGACGGTCCGCAGGAACCAGTTACTTTGTGCACAAGTTGTCCGTGATCGAACAGTACGTTGCTAAGTTAACAGTTCATGCAGTTAAGGCAAACAGTAGTACAGGACAGTCGGTATTGCATGATTCATTTAACATAGCCTCCTTAAACAGTTTAGCGCATACAAGGTGTTCCATACTTAGCACGATTCATAGAACAGTTATGAACGAACTAGCATACAGTATGATAACAGTTCACATATTTGATTGACAAGCATAAGAACCAAGTCTATTTTCTTTTATCTTGGTTTCTTTTATTATTACTTGGTATCGTTTGATCGGGGCAAAGAAGAGTACAGATTTATTAGATGTGAAGCTTGGAAGCAGGACTAGCTAATCGGGTTGGTAGCCACTCACTTAGATTGATGGAAGGAGAAGGAAAGAGGCACTTCACGACTCCGCTCGCAAGCCGCCTACTGCTCGTTCACTTGCGCACGAACAGCTCGATTAATACTTCTTCCTCTCTTTCCAATCTCGGAATAGAAGTGCAAGTCAATGAACGAAAATAATGAAAACCATCGAAACCGTTCAAGGAAAATAAGCAAATCCCAAAACCAACTCAAAGCACGAAAGCAACAAGCGACATCAAAAACTGAGGCAATAAAAGATAGCAGCGGAGAGGTCCCTCCTGACTCTGCCGCTAAGCCGATCCTTGGGACGCAGTCCACTGAATATGGGAATCGATTCTGAAGAAACAAATCCATAACGAGGACGAGTTCTTAATTCAATCTATCCCGATCGAACGATATCGTCTTGTGTTTCTTAGCCGCGCTTTCCGCACCGGGAGAATGGGGCGCTACATACTCCTGTCCCGTACACCTCGAGGTAGATCTTCTCTACTAAACCTGAGGTCATAATCCGGATTCCAGGTCCTCAGGGGACATAGCAAGGTACAAGAATAACTCAAGCCAAATAAATGCAGTATAATAATAAATGAATCAATAGGGTAAACTTTGTAACCAGCTAAGTGATATGCAAAATAAGAGTATCACTAGAACTCAGGCTGAGACTACTAAAAGCTCAGTGTCGTGGAGCCGGTAGTAGTGATATCATTTAGGAGCCTAGCTCGGCGTGGCTACGGTACCGTAATAATATAATCAACCTGTAGCCTGTGTATCTCTCCCCACCCAATGTAATCACATGTCTCATGTCCACGACGTCTCATGTCCATGTCACGCAAGATCACGACCTCTAACTGATGCAGCAAGTCATAATGATAGCTATGCATATGTAATATCTATGTCACAAATTCTGTTAGCCTATACAGAATTACCATAAATAACTCAGAAGATTCTGTCTCATGAATAGTATCAAGTGTCCTATGGTATGACGTACTTGATAATGCAAGCACGAAGATATATATAGGGTCGCGATATCAATCTCTAATGAAGTTACACGACTCTGCGTACGGTGTCGACACCCGAATCTTGTTCAGACATTAAGTAATGTCACACGGTCCTAGGTTGAACATATATATCACAGAAATAGATCAACAGAATAAAATGAAATAATTTACTGCAAGTATGGTAAGGTACACTTGCCTGGGGTTTGAATTCCAATAATTGCTCCAGTTACAGTCGGATCTGCAGGTACTCCTCCGGTTCATGAAACAAACATTACCATCATTCTCAGAAGATATGAAATAGCTAGGATTGACTACCCATAAGTCCAATTTGGACACAGGGGCAAAATTGACAGTTTCTGGTCAAAGTGGGGTCCACATGTGGCCCACTTCGCACCAAAAAATGTGTCAAAGATAAATTTCTCTAAATTCATTAAACTTAGTGTCTACATGTCCAGAATAATAATACGAACCCAACAGAATGTCCAGAACTGGATTCCGATGAGCCGGTCACAAAATCGTCCTTCAAGTGGAGCCGTGGGGCCCACGATACGAAATTTTGTCAACGTTCTCAGAATCGAACCAAACTTGGGTCACATGATCAGTGTATTGCTACGAGTCCGATGGCTCAAGTATCGTTGCAAAACAACGAGCACACACGAAGTTACAACGAGTTTCAAAATAGGTCTGATACGGGATATTTTCGACGGATACACGTTGATTCCGGTGTGCACGCACATCCAAATCAACTTTTACAAAATCTCACACGTCCGTATTAACGATACACATCTTTCAGTGCAAGTCGCACACGAAGAAGTCGCCTCGTTTAGAGGGACGCACCCTATTTCGAGAAATTTGGATTTTGAAAACCAAATTTTTGGTCGATTTCATCCGCGAATAAAACACAGCACACAGCAAATTAAAATAAACTAATTACAAAGTCTAAATCTTGGTTATGTTGTCTAATTTACTGTTCAAACAAAATCTAAAATATTTAAACAGGTTGGGAGAAAAAATGGCCTTGAACATGGGGCTCCACGACAGTTTCTGAAGTATAGAATTTTGTAGTTTTTTCATGTTTTGTGTCGTATTTTGCGACTGACACAGGACACGATACCCCAAACTATTTGCACAGGATTTCGAGAGGGTCAAGTGGTCTTCGCATAGGATTCGACATAACTAAATTTGGATCAACACACAGGGAGATACGAGAGCTAGAAGAGGGGTACCTTACTGTTGTTCATGACTGGGCAGTTACGCGGCGATGTTGGCGATCGAATTCCGGTGGCGTGCGGCAGCGGGCGGCTGCCGGGGATGGACGTGGGAGATAGGAGAGTGAGGGGGAGTGGTCGTCTGTTATGAAAGAGTGAGGGAGGGGAAGTTATGTAAAGGAGAAAAGGGAGGGGGAGGTCGCGGTTCGCGCGGGGTCGTGGGCGTTCTGTGCGTGGGGGTTAGCGGGTAGGCGGGTAGCGGGCTAGCGGGTCGGAGGTTCGGGTCCGGATCCGACCCGCTAGGGCGTTGTGTCCAGTTTGGATTAGTTTGGGTTCGGTTCGGTTCGAGTTGGTTCAGTCCGGTTTAAATAAATAATGATTTTTAACTATTTAAAAATAGTTTTTGAGCCCAATAAATTGCTAAAAAATTACACACATCCAATAATTAATAATACACCAAAAAATATAATTTTTGTAATATTTTAATAATTAGTTTAATATAAAATATTAATCCCTGAAGGACATTTATAATAATTAATTAAAAATTATAGTAAAATTTAGAAATTTAATTTAAAAAAATTAGGTTGTTACAATCTACCCACCTTAAAAGAATTGCGTCCTCGCAATTAAGAAAATAACCGACAGTAGAGATGACGCGGTTGCAAGACATATTGGTTGAAGCACGACACAGAGAATAGGAAATCATGCACAAGGAAAAATTGAGAAAAAGGGTTAAGCAGAAAGCATAGGGAAGGAATAAAAATATTTCCTTAAGCAATGAGAGATATGTAACTCAGAGTAAAGGAGTCTAATTAGAGCAAGGATCAACTGCAGCTTATGAAAACTTGGGTATCAAGTACTAACGAATTCAATATACTAGGGTTGAGGCTAAAGAAATGAATTAACAGGCACGTGGTATGGCATTACTAGGAATATATAGCTATGAATAACTTAAATCTTACGCGTATTCGCTAATCATCGAGTCTGTGTATCCGCCATTGTTATTGCAAAAGCCTATCCGCGTCCTTGTGGTGGTGTCCTCTGCTGTTGCTGGGCTTGCTGAAAATGTGCTGCCTGGGTTGCCAAAGGTGGCCTCGGCTGATACTCCCTGGAGCTGGTGGTATGACTCCTTCAACTCCCGTCTGTGGTGCTTCCAATGCTGGATAGGCTGGCCTCGGTGCTAGTAAAGCTTGTCGGTTTACCATTGTTGCTTTCAATCGACGCTCAGGGCATTCCTTGGCTAAACGTTGGTTGGATCCGCAAATTAAACATAATCCCATTTTGCATCTGCACTCGTTCTCAATATGGCCTCGCTTGCCACAATATTGATAAATAGGCAGTGCCTGCGGAGATGCTCTGGGTGGTTGGTGCATGTGAGATCTTTTTGCAGCTTCTTCGTGTGGTGCTCTGGCTGGTGCTAATGTGAAAGGCCGCTTCAGGCTGGACTCTCTCCTGGTAACGCACTCCATGCGTCGTTCTGCAGCAAGGACGTCCGAGTAAGAAGTAGGTGCAACAGAGCCAATTAGTCTCGGTAGCTCAAAGTTTAGTCCGTCGAAGAACTTTTCACCCTTCTCTTCTTCTGTCGAAATCAGGGAAGGGGCAAAGCGACTCAGACGGATGAACTCCGCATTGTATTCTTCCATTATCATATTGTCTTGAGTGAGGCGATTGAACTGTCCCGAAGTTCTGATCGAGCAATAGATGGAATGTACATATCCTGAATGAGTCAAGAGAACTCATCCCAAGTGACTCGGTCTGGTCCGAGCCGTGTCTCCTCAGATAGCCACCGGTGATGTGTATTGTCCGTCAACTGCATCCGGACGACAGTCATCCAACGCTCCCTTGGAAGCTCAGCTGCTTCCAATTGATGTTGAGTGTTTGTAAGACACTCATGAACTTCAGTGGGCTCCTTCTTGCCAGAAAAGGTGCAGGGATTCAGCTGGCGAAAATCAGTAATAGAGCCTGTCGATGGCCGTCGTGCTGGTAGATTCGCCTGCTCTAGTGCGAGTACTAGGCTGTTCCTCAACTTCTCTACCTCGTGACGCAGAGCCTCTTGTTGAACCTGTTGTTGGGCTTGCATCATTGCATAGAATATTTGAAACATCTGCTGCCCATCTATAGCCTGCCCTTGTGGAAATACGGACATTGGTGGAGTAAACTGCGGCAAAGATGGAATGTCATCTCGCAAAAATCTAGAAGCATGTTGATTTGCTTGACTGCTTTGTTGTGTTGTTTGACCTCCACCTACTGGTGTCATTTCTTCTTCGTGGGTAAGCACAACACCTTGTGGTGTTCCTACAGGAGTCTCGTCTCTTGCTGGTGGATCCATTACTCTGCATCCAAAATAAACTATAAGAGACACACAGAGGAATCAAGGCAGGTTGCAAGTCAAGTAATTAATTCGAATCTGATATAAAGATCAAGAACGATTCAAGCAAGTAGATGAGATCATATAACTTATCCTATCCTTATCGCAGGCTTGCTCGGTCCCTTAGTTGAAATCGAAACAATTTAGTCGTTGACCTACATGGGCCACTACAAAAACTATGTCACGCCCAGTCCCAAAATACCGAGGGACTAGACACGTGGCAATGGCCAGTAGCACACTCCAATGGGCAAACCCAATTTAATGGACCCATCAGGGTGTACTTAAGCTGTAAAACAACTATAAAGGTCTATGATACTAATCTCATCCACAAAAATAAATAAAATCAATATGAAATATAAAGCAACATCAAGTCTCAATAAAATATATCTCGGGAATAACCTGATAATGAGTTTGATACATTAATTCCATAAACAGGAAACAACAAAAATAACTAAGTATAGATAAAGCAGATACTCAGGAGAAATCCTCGGCGATCACCTCGTCCTCCAGTTCTGGTACTGCTCCAATGTCTACTCATGTCCCGTACACCTCAGGGTAGATCTTCTCTGCTAAACCTGGGAACATAATTCAGATTTCAGGTTCTCAGGGGACATAGCAAGGAACAAGAATAACTCAAGATAAATAAATATAGTATAATAATAAATGAATCAATAGGGTAAACTATGTAACCAGCTAAGTGATATACAAAATGAGAGTATCACTAGAACTCAGGCTGAGACTACTACAAGCTCTGTGACGTGGAGCCGGTAGCAGTGATATCATGTAGGAGCCTAGCTCGGCGTAGCTAAGGTACCGTAATAATATAATCAATATATAGCCTGTGTGTCTCTCCCCACCCAATATAATCACACGTCTCATGTCCACGACGTCTCATGTCCATGTCACGCAAGATTATGACCTCTAACTGATGCAGCAAGTCATAATGATAGCTATGCATATGTAATATTTATATCACGAATCATGTTAGCCTATACAGAATCACCATAAATAACTCAGAAGATTTTGTCTCATGAATAGTGTCAAGTATCATATGGTATGACGTACTTGATAATGCAAGCACGAAGATATATATAGGATCGCGATATCAATCTCTAATGACGTTATACGACTCCGTGTACGGCATCGACACCCGAATCTTGTTCAGACGTTAAGTAATGTCACACGGTCCTAGGTTGAACATATATATCACAGAAATAGATCAAGAGAATAATATGAAATAATTTACTGCAAGTATGGCAATGTACACTTTCCTGGGGTTTGAATTCCAACAGTTGCTCCAGTTACAGTGAGATCTGCAGATACTCCTCCGGTTGCTGAAATAAATATTACATCATTCTCAGAAGATATAAAATATCTAGGATTGACTACCCATAAGTCCAATTTGGATACAAGGACAAAATTGACAGTTTTTGGTCAAAGCGGGGTCGACATGTGACCCACTTCGCACTGAAAAATGTGCCAGAGATAAAGTTCTCCAAATTCATCAAACTTAGTGTCCACATGTCCAAAACGATGATACGAATCCAACGGAATGTCCAGAACTGGATTTCGATGAGCCGGTCACAAAATTGTCCGTCAAGTAGAGCCGTGTGACCCATAATACGAAATTTTGTCAACGTTCTCAGAATTGAACCAAACTTGGGTCACAGGACCAGCGTATTACCATGAGTCCGATGGCACAAGTATCATTGTGAAACGATGAGCACACACGAAGTTATAACGAGTTTCAGAACAGGCCCAATACGGGATATTTTCGACGGATACGCGTTGATTCCGATGTGCACACACATCCAAATCAACTTTCGCAAAATCTCACACATCCGTATTGACGATACGCACCTTTTAGTATAAATTGCACACGACAAAGTTGCCTCGTTTAGCGGGACGCAACCCATTTCGAGACATTTTGGGTTTTAAAAACCAAGTTTTGGGTCAATTTCACCTGCGAATAAAACACAACACACAGTAAATTAAAATAAACTAATTTTAGAGTCTAAATCTCGATTATGTTGTATAATTTACATGTTCTAATAGAATCTAAATTATTTAAACAGGTTGGGAGAAAAATGGCCGTGAACATGGGGCTCCGGGACAGTTTCTGAAGTACATAATTCTGTAGTTTTTCCTGTTTTGCGTTGCATTTTGCGACTGACACATGACACGATACCCCGAACTACTTGCATGAGATTTTGAGAGGGTCAAGTGGTCTTCGTATAGGATTTGACAGAACTAAATTTGGATCAACACACAGGGAGATACGAGAGCTAGAAGAGGGGTACCTTACTGCTGTTCGTGACTGGACAGTTACGCGGCGATGTTGGCAATCAAATTCTGACGGCGTGCGGCGGTGGGCGACATCCGGGGATGGACGTGGGAGATAGGATAGTGAGGGGGAGTGGTCGTCTGTTGTGAAAGAGTGAGGGAGGATTAGTTATGTAAATGAGAAGATGGAGGGGGAGGCCGCGGGGTCGTGGGGGTTCTGTGCATGGGTGTTAGCGGGTAGGCGGGTAGCGGGCTAGCGGGCCGGGTCCGGATCTGACCCACTAGGGCGGTTGGGTCCAGTTTGGGTTAGTTTGGGTTCGGTTCGGTTCGGTTCGAGTTGGTTCAGTCCGGTTTAAATAAAATAATGGTTTTTAACTATTTAAAAATAGTTTTTGAGCCCAATAAATTCCAGAAAAATTACACATCCAATAATTAATAATACACCCAAAAATATAATTTTTGTAATATTTTAATAATTAGTTTAATACATAAAAATATTAATCCCTGAAGGACATTTATAATAATTAATTAAAAATTACAGTAAAATTTAGAAATTTATTTTTAAAAAAATCCGGTTGTTACACTCGGAGCTGGACGTTATTATATTGCAGAGTGCCCTTGTTATGGGGGCATATATGGAATATACTAGCCTGTCACGGCGATTGGTGAATTACGTTAGCATATGTCTAGCCTACACTTTCCATACGCACTAAGTTGTCCTCAAATTGCATTCACTTAGCTGGTTAGTTCACCCTCGAGTTTTTACAGTATTTACTTTATGGCATGCTTCTATGTATCTTTTTACGTCCCTCTGAGGACCTAGTCCCTTTTCAGGTGTAGAGGATTATGGCTATTCGCAGGAGCATAGATCATGACTTGCTACTCCATTCTCTTTCGAAGAGGTCTTCTCTTCGAGCCTTATTGTTCATTAGATGTACTTATTTTGTTTCTCTTATATTCTAGTTGGTAGTGAATTTGTCTCCACCCAACTACTTATTCTTATCAAGCATCTTATACTTTATTTAGTTATAGAGTTGTTTGGTTATTCATTTATAATTGATTCTGTGGATGAGATTTAGTTATGCCCTGTGACTTGTGATAGTTATATACTACTTGTGAATTATTGTTCATAATACAGCGTACGTATGTGTTATGGTTTCCATATATTGGAGTTGCCATATACATACGGATGGCATGCTTACGTATTCCTAGTCCTACGTATTTTGGGACTGGCGCGTGACATATTTTAGTGGTGGCTCATGCAGGTCGAGTTAGCCGTTTCAGTTACGTAAATATATCAGGCGGGCCTGCACCTAGGATTAGAGTTTTAGGTCTCATCCACATTCATCCATATTTGACTATGACTTACCTTTCTTCCAATCTGTTCTATTTAAATAATTATATCATACTTAATTTATGTACTTTCTTAATAGTTTCTTGGGTATAGCCTTCTACTAGAATATAAAAATTCTTGTTGTTAGGATGATAATTAGGGTAATATTCCTACTAAGAATACAACTAGAATATTGGCACATCACTAATTTTAGAATACCTAATGAACCCTAGCATGACCATTATCCCTTGATATATTAATGAAGGACTTGAGAATAGTATAGACACTACTAGGGTTAGTTAGAAATTTGACCATATTGTTTGATCCTAGTATTGAGGAACCAATAGAAATCTAAGGTTGAATATTAGGACTAAACCTAACTTTCATAGTAAGATAGTATTAGAGAACTATAAATTTAGCTTCTTATCTTGATATTAGCAGAACAATACCTTAGAAAACCAAGAGGAATGAATATAATATTTTTCTTGATCATACCTCGAATACAGAGATTAGCATACCATCTTTTCCTTAAGAAACCATGATATTATCAGGAGTCTCTCTATTTAATTTTATATCCTGTTTCTTCAAAATCTTAACGCTCATTATTTGTGCGACAAGTAAAATTTTCTTTCATCTTTCAATTCGTGCCACCTAACCATTTTGATTGTAGGCCAAGTAATTTTTCTTTATATTAAGAATATATAGTTTGCTAGGATTGTAGTTGTAATCTTGAATTTTAAAATTATGTGCTTAGTAGTTAGAACTTGATAGTTTGAGTTGTTCATTTAGATTATGATTTTATGACCATCCTTTAGTTGCAAATCAAGTAATTTGTAACCATATCTCAAAAACAGGTTATGTCCTCTTTCACTTGAGATCTAGTAACTTCTCCATTCTTACTTTAACACTTTTGTTCTATAAGAACTATGACTAAGACTTAAGATGACCATTACCTATATAATACAATAGGATACCCTAATAGGTACCAAGATCTTTCCTCGTATACCCCAATAAGAGTTCTACTTTATTTACAAGAACAAGGTTAATTTGTACATTCCCCTTAAGGCAGTTATACTATTAGTTAATTCTTATAAGTTGGATAGTATGCCTCACAACCTAGTATCACATAGTCATTTTGACCCATTAATGAAGTGTGATTGAATGACACCAACTATAGAGTACTTACATAAGAAGATAGTGTTTATCCAGACTGTAGAACTTAGAGGCCCATACCCCCATTTGGTCGACTAGAGACTTGGACAAGGAGTTATTATGGCATCTGTAAAGGCACAACACCGAAAAAGTCTCATCTTCTTGGTGAACTTGAATTATTTTGTACCTTCCCTCATCACAATCCAGCGTACTTATATTTTCTGAACTACCTCGACTTATGCTGCTATTATAGCCTAGTTTTGTAAGCTTATTCTTTTACCAAGCTTGTTCATGACATATGTATTATTGGGTGCACACACTAATACAATTGTCTATTTAGAATCAGTGTATTATGGTCTGATCAACCTTAGTGCGCTTGGTTTGCTCTTCGCATGACTACTTTACGTGGATTGAGATATAGTTGACTCAGCTTGTTAGACGAATATACTTGCCCTCTAGATAGGTCAGAGCATATCATATCAGGTACATAACTGTTCTGATATGAACATGTGAATAGGAATTTACCAAAATAGGATTTCAATCAACAACTTCCTTGACAACTCCCTCTTGAATTCTTTAATCACTTTGAACCCCGTACTTGTATTCTATCACCTCTTCCTTGAATTCTTTATTATTTTTCTTCGTCTTCCCCTATTCCGGAAAGACGAACGCTCGTGCTTGGTATAAATTTGATACACGGAGAGTACTAGATTTATCCCATAGACCAATCATATTACTTGTGACTATCTTTTGTAATTAGGGGCACACTAAATGTGAGATATTTTGTGTGTTAAAAACTTTTGAGGATTGAATAACACGATTAAATAATTTGATAAAGTTTTTCTTAAAGGTATAGCCTTATGTGATAGATGGGTAAATTCTAAGTTGGATAGAAGTTGCATTATCAACTTGAGGTAATTTTTTTATAGATTATGATCAAGTAAGATTAGATTGAGAGATTTAAGTCATTTTAATTTTAAGAAATTTTAGAAGAATGATTAAGATGATGATGATTTAATAAATTTTGATATCTTGATATTGTTGACCAAATATTTATGCTTTGAGCACATGATTTAAATTTTGAATATTGGAGATTGAATCAAAAATTTAAATTTTGAGGAAATAAATAAATGATAGAACTCTAAACATGAACATTGATGGATTGAGTTCATAATTTTATAATTTGATGATTTGAGTTAAAAGTTGAATGTTGATTGTTGGATCATCTATTTGAATTGTTGAGGATGAAAATTGAGTTTAAAATTTGAAGAGTACGAAATTCTTAAGTTGAGAATAGGAATAAGATTTGATTAAAATTGTTTATTATTTAAAATCTAGAGAAGATTATGATAGTTGGAAATTGCAATATAAATTTTGATGTGGGATGTCATATAGATTGAATTAGATTTGGATATTGATTATTCAAAAATCGAGAAGAGATTATGATTGGTTGAATTTTGATTTAAACAGTGGTTATTTTAATTTTGAAGTGATTGCGATGGATTTGAATAGATTTTATTATTCAAATTTTTGGGAGAGATTGAGACTGGCTTGCCTTATATCCAAATATGAAGGATTTAATAAATCATACCTTATTTTTAATTTCGAGGACGAAATTATTTTAAGTTGGGTAGATTGTAAACACCCTGACCCAAAAATAGATATCTTGTATGTATTTTGTATTTCTTGTATTTGTTTTAGATAATTTTTTTAAATCAAATAAAATCCAATAATTTTATTAGGATACTTCACCGTGATTTGGACATTAATAATATAGGATGGGCCCAAAATCTGTATCGTCCTTCATTGGAAGTAGCCTACACAGGAGACACTACCTGTAGGATCTTTTCGTGGCACAAATATTCGATCCCTTGGTGTTAGTATGACATTAGTGTAACAACCATAGATTAATTATTAAATATTAGATATTTTATATATATAATTTAATTGTGATTATTTTCTAATCCCACCTTCCTACAATTAGCATCCCATAATTCTCCATGCCAAATTAGGTAAATTTTCTTTTTATAGATTTGCATGTTATTTACTATTAACCTATTTTGTGGATAACTATTTAATTAATTACTTAGTTAATTAGATAATATGATTATTTGATTTATTATAACTAGATAAATATCTAATTATTAATTATAAAATATTTTATAAAATATTTTGGGTGTAGTATTTTATTAAAACTTTACAAAGTAAATTTCCTAGAATTTATTTTGTGTGCAAATATTATTTTTTTGGATTTTACCTCATCCATATATGTAAATATATATATGTTAATAAATATATAGTTAATAATAATAATAATAATAATAATAATAATAATAATAATAATAATAATAATAATAATAATAATAATAATAATAGTAGTATTAATAAAAGAAAAACAAAAACAAAAATAAAACAAAACAAAACAAAACCCTAACTAAATAAAAACCTAAGCAAAAGCTAACCATTCCTAAAAACCTAACCTTTTCTCTACCCAGCGAATTTTCCCCCACCTACAGCCTTCTCTCCCCCTCTCTCGAATTATCTCTCAGTCCCACACTCTCCCTCCCTATACATATACATATACATATACATATATAAACTCAAACTATAAACCCTAACCCTAACTCTAACCCAACCCTAGCCCGACGTCAGCGCCGACCTCAGCCCAACGACGCCGCCCCTGCGTCGACCGTCGTCGCAGCAGCGCCGTCCTCCCCCGTCCGCCCCGCAAGTGCGCGTGCACAACAGTCCGGGCCCATCTTTAAGGTGACGTATCTTCTTCATCTGTGATTCTTTTTGCAAGCGGTTTATTCGTGTACGTTCACAACCTAACCCTCTAGGATTTTCATTCAAGCGAGACGAGTTTTCGTTCCCGAATTGGTCAAAAAATCGACCAAAAAATAGCCAAAAAACTGACCAAACCAGTCAAGAAACTTCAACCCAAACCCTCATGTTCACACCCAAATTGCCATCAAATTGTTCAATATTTTCAAAAACTAATTGAAGGGTTTTCTTCTCAATATAACCGAATTTTTTTTTGTTCTTTTAGTTTTTATTAATTCGTGTTATGTGTTAAAATATTCGGCCTCCAAAACGACCAAACACTTGATAATTTAAAACTGAAATTTTGTGATACGGAGTGCGTTCCGCCAAACGGGACCGCATTGTCGCGTACCAATTACATCGAAAGACGCGTATAGTATATCTTAACATGTGGACTTTCGCGTAAGCTGATTCAGACGTGTGTGCACGTCGGAATCAACCCGTATCGGTAAGAAGTCCCCTTATCGTAACTTTTGTAAAACACCACCCCATTTTGTGTATGCTCGTCAGAATATGACAAAACTTGCGCCATTGTATTCATGGTATCACGCTGGTCCTGTGACCCAAGTTTCACGCGATTCTGAGATAGTTGACCAACCCGCTTATTTATGGGCCCCACGGTTTGACTTTAAGGGCGAATTTGTGATCGGCTCACCGGAATTCAAAATTGGACATACCTTTGAGTTCGTATCAATTTTTAGAATTTATTTGACCTATAATTTGTCCCATTTAGAGACTTTTACCTCTAGCACGTATTTCGGTGCAAAGTGGCCCAAAGGTGGACCCGCTTTAACCCAAAATTATCGTTTTGCCCATGTGTCCAAATTGGATGAAAGGGTAGGTTTTTTTGAGTACCTTGCTAATTCCGGGAATGTTGGTGATGTTTATTTTAGCATCCGGAGACGTTCATTCGGATGCCATGGTTTATGATCCCTTGTGATTGACGTCTGGATGCTTACACTACGCAGTTTTCTTGCCAAACAAGTATACCTTGCCATGTTATACTGTTTAAATTCATATATAATTTAGTTACATATTTTATTATTTTAATATTATATAACTGCACGTCCAAGAATAACTTGGGTGCAACGACGGTGGCGTCGTATTTTATTTTTATTATATATTAGGCATGTTGACCTAGTTTTATGAGACCACCACATTATCATGAGACATTCTTATATTTTATTGACCATGACACATTTCTTACACGGGTTGTTAGTCTCATGTAGGACACGGACTTGCGTATTCGGTTGGCCACTTGTACGTGTAGGTCGTGTGACGGATAGGGTATAACTGCTAATAGTGATGCATGTTTGAAGACTTAGCAGTTATTAGTAGTCCAGGAATATAGACTATTGTAGTACGGTGGTCCAGTCCTTGTCCTTGTTTGGTTGTAGGGTTGGGATTTGTTCTAACGATAGGCTATGAACCAAAGTTACGACGCCGATACATGCACTCCGTCTCAACGTAGTAGCTAAAACGTGTTGTGGATACAACATGCAAAGAGCATGGCTGGGGAGGACGACTAGTAGGCGTATGGGACACTTACCTCCTTTATACAGATACTGCGTTCTTTAGAGTGTTGGGCGTTACTTGTGGTTTTGCAGATACCACACTCTAGTGAACGTTGGACGTTATTACTTGTAAACCCCCTCACCCAAAATTAGGCCTACTTGACTTAGATAGAGAGATTATGGCTAATTAGAATCCAATTAGAAATAGAACACGGCCTTTTATTTATTTATTTATACAATATTTATATCACATAGTGCACCTTCCGTTGCTTCGATAATTGGAGAACCTCACTAGCCATTGCCTTCCTACAAATTTTACACCCTTGTCCTAGACGTGCCCGCCTTCTATTCTAACCTCGGTATAACTTATAAATATGCTCTCTTGTGCTTCATTTTAGTCGCACAATATTTGTCGCAGACGTTTATATTTAATTCGATATAAATTCAACTTTGTCTCCTTGTGCGTCCCAATCGAAATTGGAGACACAATCTTGACCTGTTTCGTGCAACCCAATTTATGATAATATTTTATTCTGAGTCCCTATATCCATGACACTTGTTCCCACTTAATTCTAATCTCATGTACTTCTAATTAATTCAAGAACGCCATGCTCATTAATTTAAATTAATTTAATCTAATTTCTATTTTTGTGCAATTTATCAATTGTTGGGCACTTTTATGCAAAAGTGCATTAAGGTGTCAACCCCCTTGGACACGACACGTGAATAAACCTATTTATCCTTCATGTATATTTTTTCATAATTTTTTGTGAGTGTGTAATTCAACATCACCCTCCTTAACCCATAGCCCTCATTTATTTTGAACCAATGCAATCCTAGCCATCTATTTTTAATTTAGAAAATCATAGCCCTTAAAATCCTACATGAGAACCCTTTTCCAAATGTTGACCAAGTCAAACTATTCTAGGTCAACCCAATGCATTGTACATATATAAATATCTTCCTTTATTTTTCCTTTTCTTTTTCTTATTCCCAAACCAAACCAATACTCAGCCGACTTTCTCCCCCCTATTCCCTGTTCACCCATCATCCCATCTTTCGACCGTTGGACGAACCCCTCGCCGAGCCACCTCGCCGATCGGAGCACGACTGAACGTCTGCACCAAGCCGCCGGCCTTCTCCCACCAGACCCGCTGCACTCGCCGTCCTCCCCTTCAGCCAGCACCCGGGCCTGTCGACTTCGCCTGAGAGCCACGCCGGACGATCGATTCGTCCTCTGCTGCACCGAGCAGCCCGACCCCGGTCACTTGGAGCCCTCCGCAGTGAAACTCGCCTCCACCCACCTGAAATCGCTGAACCTCCCTGTCATCCCCTCCGGTCACCAGAGCGCATCCCGCACCCTGTCGACCCCGCTGCACCCAGAAGCCACCGCGAGCTGACCCGCCGGACCCCCTCGTCCGCTGTCCACCTCGGATCTCCTCCTTCTTCCCTGCCTCCTCATCATCACCACAACCACCAGTATCATCATCACCACCGCCACCAGTACCCTCGTCCATCCCCGTCTCCTCCCCTTCAATCATCATCATCATCATAACCACCACCACCATTGTCACTCTGGCCAACCACTGCTCCGGCCACCACGGTTTTCTCTATACCACCACTACCATTATCACCACCACCACTACCACTCTACATTACCACCACCAGCCCCATCGACGAACAACAGCCCGATGAACTTTCCCTCCGCCTGAACTCAACCGTGCACCACCACCGTTCACCTCCTTCCCCTCGTCGATCTCCATTCTGACCTCGCTGCCTCCTCCCTGTTCAATATCATCATCGCCATCATCGTCGTTATCATCATCATCGTCGCCGTAGTTGTAATCATCGCTATCATCGTCACCATCGTCATCGTCGTCATCATCGTCGTTGATATCGTCGTCATCATCACCATCGCCATCGTCGTCGTCTTCGTCGTCATCGTTGATCTCATGCACTTGCATAGGTTCGAACCTGTCCCCACTACTTCATTTTATGTGATTGTGTGTGTAGGTCTATATATTTAGGTATCCCATTAGTATATGTTTAATGCATATGATTGGTATATATGTATAGTATATGTATTCTCTAGTATACGCTAATATGTATATAATTGATATGTATGTATGTATATATATATATATATATATATATATATATATATATATAAATTCAATTAGTGTACATACACACATATATATATTGTATATGTATTTAATTGGTGTACATATATATTATAAGTATTAATGATATATGCAAGATAATAATATGTAGATTTATATATGAACTAGGTGACCCGAGTGTAAATACGGATACCCCGTAGTTGCAATGACCTGGGACCATGTGAAGTGTTAGAAGACTGTCATTATGTACACTGACGTACTGGCGAGCCCATATCATTTTGACTGTATATTTTGCACAGCAATTACAGACGCGACACCCATGCAACTAGACGCACACTTGACCCTAGTTGACCAGTGTCATACCTAGCGTACTCTCTGAGTTCATTGTGTTTTGATTATATGTGCTAGTGTAATGGCTGATGTTGTATTGCATCATATTATATGTATATAGGACATATCGGATTATTCTGCGAGACTTCAGGAGCAGGCTATTGGTACTACACACCTTTCTTGTCAGGCAAGTATACCTTGCATTATTGTACTGTTTAAATTTAGCTATTATTTAGTTGCATATTTATTTGTTTTTATATTATATAATTGTGCACGTCCGAGAAAGACTCGGGTGCAGTCAACGAAGGCGTTGACGTTAGGACTTGTGTCTGACCTAGTGTCTAGTGGACCCACCTAAAGTTGTGGAGTTATCGGTATGACTCCCCAGACCTTGACACGTATCATTGCACGTCACAGAGTGAGTACATGTAGGGACGCGTGCCTTATTCTCGATTGGCCATCGGTGTGAGTAGCACGTGTGACGGTATTTAGCTTAGTTATTTATTTCTATAGAGACTTGCATTATAGTACGAGATGTCCACGTCGTGTTCGTGACACCCACATCCTTTATACAGATACCGCATTCTTTGGAGCGATACGGACGTATATATTTATGCAGATACCACATTCTTTAGAGTGTTGGACGTTACTTGATGATTTTGCAGATACCACACTCTAAAGAACGTTGGACGTTATTATTTATACAGATACCATGCTCATCGGAGCTGGACGTTATTATATTGCAGAGTGCCCTCGAATGGGGGCATATGTGACATATACTAGCCAGTCATCACGATTGGTGAATTACGTCAGCATTGTCTAGCCTACACTTTCCCATATGTAAAACCCCTAATTTCAAAAATCGTATTAATCTTTTTAATTATTTATTTAATCGAATTATAGTAATTTTGAGCTAATTAGAGGAAATAGAATTTATTTAATTTTTATTTTAGGTGTTTGTGCATTTAGGAAATTTATGGAGAAATTATAAAAATTTTCTAATTAATTCCATGTAGGAGACCCTTTGGACAGCTGAGTAGATTTATGGTACGCACTAATATAATTCCTAGAATTTTCTATATATATATATGTATATATATATATATATATATATATATATATATATATATATATATAAAAGTTTTAAAAAAAGAAATAGAATTAGAAATGAAATGAAAACAGAAAATTAGAATAAAAGAAATTAGAAAAGAAATAGGAAATAGATTAGAAATAGAATAAAAGAAAAAGGAAAGAAAAAGAAATTAATTAAAACCAAACCCATTATCTATACTACCCTACCCGTTAGCTACTAACCGACCCGTTTACTAAACAAAAGCAGCAGCAATAGCGCGTATATGCACCCCCCCGAGCGCGCTGAGAAACCCCCCTCGCGTTCTCTTTATATATATATATACATCCATCTCTTTCCCTAACCCTAAACCTATACTCGACCCTGCGACCAGAGCTGCGACTGCCGCCAGCCCCGATGCCGACCAGATTTGCCGGAGCTGCCCCGCAAACCCCATGTCGCCGTTCGAGCAACCCCGCAACAGCAGATTTGAACAGCAACTTACCTGTGTTCACGTTCCGTTTCCCCTGCCCTCGCTCGACCAAACTCGACCCAGTCTTCACCGGTACGATCCCGACCTATCCCTCTTCCAATCCTGTAGATTAGTTCTCGTCGTACAGCACGTAAACCTAGGCAAAAATCGATGCCAAGTCGATGAAAAATAGCGACCACTTTTAAATTCAGAAATCCTATTACGATGATCCATGTTCACGGACTCGTATCTCCCACCACAGAGATCCAAATTTTCGTTTTCTTTTTGGTATGCGAAGATCACCTAACCTAGTTTATTTTCTGTCAAATACAATAATTTATTAATTGCTGTGTGTAAAATTAAAATAGGTTAAAAATCCTGAAAATATATTTTTTCCATCTTCCAAAAAATTACAATACGGAGCGTGCCCCGCCAAACGGGACTGCCCCATCATGTACTAAGTATACCAAAAGGTGCGCACGGTATACCCGGATGTGTGGGCTTTAGCAGAAACTAATTCGGACGCGTGTTCGCGTCGGAATCAGCCCGTATCCGCAGAAAATCCCCCGTGTCGCAACTTTTGCAAAATACCGCGCCATTTAGTGCACGCTCGTCAGAATACGAAGAAACTTGCGCCACTGGAATAATGGTGTTGCGCTGGCCCTGTGACCCAATTTTTACGCAGTTTTGAGATAGTTGACCAAGTCGCCTATTGGCGGGCCCCACGGTTGACTTTTTGGGCAAAATTGTGTTCGGCTCACTGGAATCCACATTTGGACATACCGTTGAGTTCGTACTGACGTTTAGAGTTAGTT
Organism: Iris macrosiphon; assembly: GCA_036927795.1. Lineage (NCBI taxonomy): Eukaryota > Viridiplantae > Streptophyta > Magnoliopsida > Asparagales > Iridaceae > Iris > Iris macrosiphon. The sequence goes on from JAYESA010000014.1 coordinate 109,006,604, forward strand.
TGACCTATAATTTATACCATTTAGAGACCGTTATCCCTGGCACGGTTTTTGGTGCAAAGTGGACCACACGTGGACCCCACTTTGACCCGAAATTACCGTTTTGCTCCTGTGTCCAAATTGGACGAAAGGGTAGTTTTTTTAGCTATTCGCTTCTTCTGGGAACGTTGGTGATGTTTATTTCAGCATCCGGAGACGTTCATCCTGAGGCCGTAGTTTCTGACTCTTGGTGGTTGACATCTGAATGATACATTTTGCAGCTCTCTTGCCATGCAAGTATACCTTGCCATTGTACTGTTATTCTTATTCCATATGTTACATGCATCTTATTTTCTGCCTTTAGTTCATATATTTTAACTGCTATATAAAATGCGCGTCCAAGGAAACTTGGGTGCAACGACGGTGTCGTCGTGATTTATTTTATTATGTATATGCATTGACCTTGTTTATAAGACCACCCCATTATCATAAAGCATCATTAGGTTTCATTGGTCGTGACACAGTTGTTACACGAGTGTGAGTCTCATATAGATCGTGGACTGCGTGACAGGTCTGGCCTCCTGTACGTTTGGGCCGTGCGTTAGGGATAACTGCTAATAGAAACTTTGCATGCTAGAGGACTTAGCAGTTATTAGTAGCCTATGGACATAGCCTATTGTAGTACGATGGTCCAATCCTTGTCCTTATTTGGTTACAGGATTGGGCTATTGTACTAAAGATAGGCTATGAACCAAATCGTGTCATGGATGTGACATGCTTAGAGCATGGGATGGGGAGAACAACAAGTAAGGCATTTGGGCTCCTTTGTACTTTTTTCTTCTGTAACCCGGAAGCTCCGCTGGAGATACGGGCGGTGATGACCCTTATATATTATATATTATCAGGCGGCCTCTGTCGTTCAAAAGACGACATGCTTTGTAGGCCCCTGATTCTCCGAGAGAGTCACGCCAATCCCATTTTTAGCCAGATAGCCCACTTGTTAGAAAGTTATTCTAAAACTGCATTCACTTAGACGGTTAGGCGAACCATTGGATATTTATTTCAGTACTTTATTGGCATGCTTCTATGTATCTTGTTATATCCCTCCGAGGACATGGTCCCTTTCCAGGTGTAGATGTTCATGAGTATTCACAGGAGCACAGATCCAGACTGGTTACTTATATTTACGAGAAGGTCTTCTCTTCGAGCCCCGTGATTGTTAGTTGATATTCTTATATTGTGTTTGTTGTGTTGCACTTATATATTCGAGTTGGTAGTGGATTTGTTTCCATCCAACTATCATCTTTAGATACTTTATATTGAGATCTAGTTTCATAGATATTGGTTAATTATTTATATTTGATTTTCTGTGGATGAGATTTAGATTATACCCTGTGACTTGTGATATTATATACCACTTGTGAATTATTGTTCATTATACAGCGTACACATGTGTTATGGTTTCCATATATTGGAGTTGCCATATACATGCGACTGGCATGCTTACGTGTCCTAGTCCTACGTATTTTGGGACTGGGGTGTGACATATTTTTAGTGGTGGCCCATGCAGGTCGAGAGCATATTGTCTCGGTTACATTACTGTACCGAACAAGCCTGCACCTAGGAATAGAGTATAGGATCTCATCCACAATTGACTATGACTCGTATTCCTTCTAATCTGTTCTATTTGAATAATTGTATCCTGCTTGATTCATGTGCTTTCTAATAGTACCTTGAGTATAGCCTCTCCTAGAATATAGAAGTCCATGTTGTTAAATAATAAGTAGGGTAACCTTCCTATTAAGAGTACAACTAGAGTGTTGACACATCACTAAGATCCGAATATCTAATGAACCCTAGCATCCCTTATCTATAGATTGATTTACCATTATCCCTTGAGATGTTTATGAATGACTTGAGAGTAGTATAAACACTGCTAGAGTTAGTTAGAGATTTTACCATAATATTTGACACTAGTATTGAGGAACCAATAGAAAATCAAAATTTAACATTAGGACTAAACCTAACATTCATAATGAGATAACATTAGAACTATAAACTTAGATCCTTGTCTTGATATTAGCAGAATAATACCTTAGAAAGCCAAGAGGAACAAACATAATATTTTTCTCGATCATACCTCGAACACAGAGATTAGCATACCACCTTCCCCTTAGAAAAAACATGACATTATCTAGAGTCCCTCTATTTTAATTTCATATCTTGTTCCTCTGCAACCTTAACGTTCACAAATTATGCAACGACTAAATTATGTTCTTCTTTTCTTCATCTTTCAACTCGTGCTATATAGCTCTTATGATTGTAGGCCAAGTAATTTTATTCTATGTTAGGATATATAGCTTGCTAGGATTATAGTTGTAATCTTGAAATTTTAAAATTATGTACTTAGTAGTTAGAACCTGATAGTTGAGTTGTTCATTTAGACTGTGATGATTATCCTTTAGTTGTAGATCACGTAATTTGTATCCATAACTCGATACAAGTTATATCCCCTTTTTCACTTGAGGCCAGTAACTTTTCTACTCTTACTGTTGACACTTGTTCTATAAACACTATGATTAAGACTTAAGATGACCACTACCTATATAATGCAATAGGAGACCTTAATGAGTACCAAGATCTTTCCTCGTATACCCTAACAAAAGTTTATACTTTATTTACAAGAACAATATTATTTTGTAGGATCCCCTTAAGACTGTCACAGTATTAGTTTATTGTTATAAGTTGGATAGTATGACTCATAACATAGTATCACATAGCCCTATTGACCCATTGATGAAGTGTAATAGGATGACACAACTTTAGACTTGCATAAGAAGATAGTGTTTATTCAGACTGTAGAAATTAGAGGTCCATACCCTATTTGGTCGACTAGCAACTTAGACAAGAAGCTAGTATGACAACTGTAGAGATTGTAGAGTCTTATCTTCTTTGTGAACTTGAATTATTTTGTAATATCTCTCATCATAATCTAGCGTACTTATATTTTCTGTACTACCTTGACTTATGCTGCTATTATAGCCTACTTTTACAAGCTTAATCTTTTATCGTGCTTGTTCATGACATATGTGTTATTGGGGCCTGATCAACCACACTAATACAAATTGTCTAATTAGAATTAGTGTATTATGGTCTAGCTAGACATAGTTCGTTTGGTTCGCCCTTCGCAATACTACTTTACTTGGATTGAGATATATAGTCGACTAGTAGACGAATATACGTACCCCTAGACGTGTATGAGCATATCGTATCGATTACATAACTATACTGATACGAGCATACGAGTAAAAAATTACCAAATAGATTTCAATCCACAACTGCCTTGACAATTCCTTTTGAATTCTTTAAATGCCTTGATCCCCATACTTGTATTCTATCACCTCCCCCTTGAACTCTTTATTATTATTTTCCGTCTTTCCTTATTTCGGAAAGACGAAACTTCGTACTTGGTATAAGTATTGATACACGGATAGCACTAGATATACCCCATAGGCCAATCACATTACTTGATAATTATTTTCGTAATTAAGGACATATCATGGGTGATATATTGGGTGTTAAAACTTTTGAGGAATTGCATAACATGATTAAATGATTTGAGAAATATTTTCTTAAATGTATAGCCTTATGTGATAGATGGAGAAATTCTAAGTTGGGTAGAAGTTGCATTGTTAACTTGAGGAGAATTACCTTTAGATTGTGATCAAGTAAGATTAAATTGAGAGATTTAAGTCATTTTAATTTTAGAAATTTTTAAGAATGACTAAGATGATGAGGATTTAATAAATTTTGAAATCTTGATAGTGAGGACCAAATATTTATACTTTGAGCACATGATTTAAAGTTTGAATGTTGAAGATTGAATCATAAATTTAAACCTTGAGAATAAATATAGAATTCTAGGCTTGAACAATTGGTGAAGTAGATATAAAATTTTACAATTTGATGATTTGAATTAAAAGTTAAATTTTGATTGCTGGATTATCTATTTAAAATATTGAGGATGTAAATTGAAACTAAAATTTGAAGAGTACGAAATTCTTAAGTTGAAAATATAATAATATTGGATAAAAAAATTGTTTTCTAAAAGGAGATTATGATAGTTGGAGATTGCGATATAAATTTTGATGTGGGATGTCATATAGATTTGAATTATAATTGGATGATTGATTATTAAAAATCGAGAAGATAGTACGAGATGTTGAATTTGATTTAAATAATAGTTAATTTAATTTAAAGTAAGTGTGATGGATTTGAACAGATTTTAAATTTTGGAAGAGATTGCGATTGACTTGCCTTATATGTGAATGTGAAGGAATTAACAAATTATGTCTTATTTTAATTTTGAGGATAAAATTATTTTTAAGTTGAGTAGATTGTAAACCCCCTCACCAAAATTAGACCTACTAGGCTTAGATAGAGAGACTAAGGCTAGTTTGAATCTAATTAGAAATAGAACACGGTATTTTTATTTAATTTTACAACATTGTATCACTTAGAGTACCATTACCGTTGCTTCGATAATTGGAGCACTACACTAGCCATTGCCTTCCTATAAATTCTACACCCTTGTCCTAGACATGCCCGCCTTCTATTCTGACATTTGCGTGACTTATAATTAAGCTCCCTTGTGCTACATTTTAGTCGCACAACATTCGTCGCGAACGTTATTTTTTAATTCTAAATTAATTTCAACTTGTATCCTTGTGCGTTCCAATCAAAATTTGGAGACACAATCTTAACCCATTCCGTGCAACCCAATTTTTGATAATATCCTATCTTGAGCCCTCTATGTCCATGACAAAAGTGTCCCACCTAATATTATCCCCATGTACTTCTAATTAATCCAAGAACACCATGCGCATTAATTTTGATTAATTTAATCCAATTTTCATCTTTGTGCAATCTTCCAAATGTTGGGCACTTTTATGCAAAAATGCAATAAGGTGTCCACACCTTGGACATGACACATGAAGAAACCTAGTTTTCGTTCATGTGGATTTTCTCCATAAATTTTCGGAATGTGCAACGCACATCGCCCCCTCATTTAAACCTAGCCTTGCATTTTAAATAATGCAAATTATAGCCCTCCAAACATCCCCATGACAATTGAAAAATCATGGAGGTTAGGATGGAGGAAGGTACAGGATAAGATGTAAATCTTATACCATCCTTGACTTTCTATTTTGGCTTATTTTTTATTTCGAGGACGAAATTTTTATAAGTTGGGTAGAATATAAAACCCCTAATTTCAAAAATAGTATTAATCTTTTTAATTAATTATGTAATTAAATTATAGTAATTATGAGCTAATTAGAGAAAATAGAATTTATTTAATTTTTATTTTAGGTGTTTGTGCATTTAGGGGATTTATGGAGCAATTATAAATTTTTCCTAATTAATTCCATGTAGGAGACCCTTTGGACAGCTGAGTAAATTTATGGTACGCACTAATATAATTCCTAGATTTTTCTATATATATATATATATATATATATATATATAAGTTTTAGAAAAAGAAATAGAATTAGAAAGAAATGAAAACAGAAAATTAGAATAAAAGAAATTAGAAAAGAAATAGGAAATAGATTAGAAATAGAATAAAAGAAAAAGGAAAGAAAAAAAATTAATTAAAACCAAACCCATTATCTATATTACCCTACCCGTTAGCTACTAACCGAACCGTTTACTAAACAAAAGCAGCAGCGACAGCGCGTATATGCATCCCCCCCCCGGCATGCTGAGAAACCCCCCCTCGCGTTCTCTTTATATATATATACATCCATCTCTTTCCCAAACCCGAACCCGAACCCTAAACCTATACTCGACCCTGCGACCAGAGATACGACTGCCGCCAGCCCCGACGCCGATCAGATCCGCCGGAGCCGCCCCGCGAACCCCGCGTCGCCGTTCGAGCAACCCCGCAACAGCAGATTTGAACAGTAACTTACCTGTGTTCACGTTCCGTTTTCCGTGCCCTCGTTCGACCAAACTCGACCCCGTCTTCACCGGTATGATCCCGACCTATCCCTCTTCCAATCCTGTAGATTAGTTCTCATCGTACAACGCATAAACCTAGACAAAAATCGACGCCAAGTCGATGAAAAACAATGACCACTTTTAAATTTAGAAATCATGTTGCGATGACCCATGTTCACGGACTCGTATCTTCCACCACAGAGATCCAAATTTGATTTTTCTTTTTGGTATGCCAAAATCACCTAACCTAGTTTATTTTCTGTCAAATACAATAATTTATTAATTTATGTGTATAAAATTAAAATAGGTTAAAAATCCCAAAAATATACTTTTTCCATCTTCCAAAAAATTGCGATACGGAGCGCCCCCCGCCAAACGGGACTGTCCCGTCGTGTACCAAGTGTACCAAAAGGTGCGCGCGGTATATCCGAACGTGTGAGTTTTCGTAAAAACTGATTCGGACGCGTGTGCGCGTCGAAATCAGCCCGTATCCGCAGAAAATCCCCCATATCGTAACTTTTGTAAAACACCACGCCATTTAGTGCACGCTCGTCAGAATACGACAAAACTTGCGCCATTGGACTCGTGGTATCGCGCTGGCCTTGTAATCCAATTTTCACGCAGTTCTGAGATGGTTGACCAAGTCACCTATTAGCGGGCCCCACGGTTGACTTTTTGGGCAAAATTGTGTTCGGCTCACCGGAATCCACATTTGGACATTCTGTTGAGTTCGTACTGACGTTTAGAGTTTATTTGACCTTAGGATATTTAGTTGCATATAGCTATTATTTAGTTGCATATTTATTTGTTTTTATATTATATAATTGTGCACGTCCGAGAAAGAGTCGGGTGCAGTCAACGAAGGCGTTGACATTAGGACTTGTGGAGTTATCGGTATGACTCCTCAGGCCTTGACACGTATCATTGCACGTCACAGAGTGAGTACATGTAGGGACGCGTGCCTCATTCTCGACTGGCCATCGGTGTGAGCAGCACGTGTGACGGTATTTAGCTTAGTTGTTTATTTCTATAGAGACTTGCGTTATAGTACGAGATGTCCATGTCGTGTTCGTGACTTGTACATTTGCATTGGGCGGGGAGGACGATTAGTATGCGTATGGGACACCCACCTCCTTTATACAGATACCGCGTTCTTCGGAGCGATACGGACGCATATATTTATACAGATACCACGTTCTTTAGAGTGTTGGACATTACTTGATGATTTTGCAGATACCACACTTTATAGAACGTTGGACGTTATTATTTATACAGATACCATGCTCCTCGGAGATGGACGTTATTATATTACAGAGTGCCCTCGAATGGGGGCATATGTGGCATATACTAGCCAGTCATCACGATTGGTGAATTACGTCAGCATATGTCTAGCCTACACTTTTCCATACGCACAAAATTGTCCTCAAATTGTATTCACTTAGATGGTTAGGACACCCCCGTTATTTATTCAGTATTTACTTTATGGCATGCTTCTATGTATCTTGTTATGTCTTTCTGAGGACCTGGTCCCTTTCCAGGTGTAGATGTTCATGAATATTCGCAGTAGCGCAGATCTGAACTTGCTAATTATCTTTGAGGAGGTCTTCTCTTCGAGCCTTATTAGTTGTTGTACATTATTTTGTTTATTTTATATTCTAGTTCGACAGTGGATTTCTTTCCATCCGACTGCCATCTTTAGATACTTCATATTGAGATCTAGTATATAGATATTGGTTATTTACTTATTTATGTTTTTTGTGGATGCGATTTAGTTATGCCTTGTGACATATATATGTACTACTGTAGATTGTTATTCATATTACAGCGTACGTGTGTATATGGTTTCCATATATTGGAGTGCCATATTCATACGGCTGACATGCTTACGTGTCCTAGTCCTACGTATTTTAGGACTGGGGCATGATATTACTCATACAGATACCACGCTCCTTGGAGCTGGACGTTATTATATTGTAGAGTGCCCTTGTTATGGGGGCATATGTGGCATATACTAGCCAGTCACGGCGATTGGTGAATTACGTCAGCATATGTCTAGCCTACACTTCCTATACGCACTAAGTTGTCCTCAAATTGCATTCACTTAGCTGGTTAGTTCACCATCGAGTTTTCACGTTATTTACTTTATGGCATGCTTCTTTGTATCTTGTTACGTCCCTCTGAGGACCTGGTCCCTTTCCAGGTGTAGACGATCATGGCTATTAGAAGGAGCACAGATCCGGACTTGCTACTCTATTCTCTTTCGAGGAGGTCTTCTCTTCGAGCCTTATTGTTCATTAGAAGTACTTATTTTGTTTCTTTTATATTCTAGTTGGTAGTGGATTTGTCTCCACCCAACTACTTGTTCTTATCAAGCATTTTATACTTGCTTTTGTTATTGAGTTGTTTGGTTATTCATTTATAATTGATTCTGTGGATGAGATTTAGTTATGCCCTGTGACTTGTGATAGTTATATACCACTTGTAAATTATTGTTCATAATACAACATACGTATGTGTTATGGTTTCCATATATTGGAGTTGTCATATACATACGACTGACATGCTTACGTATTCCTAGTCCTACGTATTTTGGAACTGGGGCGTGACACTCTCGTCTTAGCGATCAAGCTAAGTTCGTTTGGGAAGACTTGCATGGGTCTTCGAGGAGGAAGTTTGTGCGCCGCATAGGTCAAAGTGAAGAAAAAATCATTAAGTCCCTGACATGCGACCTGTATTTAGAACACACAGTTGGTGTTGGTCCAATTTTGTTGATCCGACCCAAGAAAGAGTAAGGATCTTTTTTCTGAAATTGTTCTCCTTTTTCTCATTATTATATATTTCGACCAAGATAATAAACAAGTGTTAGTGGTGAGACTTGACACATGGTATAACCACAAATAAGTGGTGGTTTGTTACTCAAATATACACAAACATAATCATTTCCTGTGTTATAAGAGAAGTTTTATATAGATTATTTGTTGGGAATACGGTGTCTCGAATCAGAGTTGACCTATGATGTGAGATATTGGACTGAATCCATATGCCTTAAAAGATAAAATTTTTTGAACAAATCTCAATTATCTACACATCATGATCACACTTCCTACCAAATATGGGACTAAATTATCAAATCCATTGTCACCACCTTTGAATGCTCATCCGAAAATGAGATACAATTCAATAGTCTCTACCTTATCTTGTTTCCGCTAGCAGAGCAACTAAGCACCCCGACTACCTTTGCTCGTTCCTGCCAGCTGAGCACCAAAGAGATCAAACATGATGTTTTCTCAATCTGTTCGACCACAAAACCAAACTAACACGTTCATCCAAACCACTATTATGTTCCAACCACAACGTCTTGCTCCACCTTGGACGTGTCAAACCCACCTTTGAAGATAATTCATGTAGTTGCCTCCAACATTATGTCCGATTCACCTTTTTATGAATGTCTGACATCCAGACCACATGTACGGAGGATGCTCCTAACTCCACCTTTAGAAGAGAGTCCATATAATCCGATTATTCGCATAAACAATCAGCACAATCTGTCTCAAACAAATTATAGCCGTCCAAACCAGCCTCGTAACCTTGGGCTTTGATACACTATGTTGGTGATTTAGGAAATACGAAAATTGTTTTCCTAAATCGAGAGACTTAGCTAGGACCGAAGAAAATACACAAGCCAATATGCCAAATCAAAATCAAAGCAAAATGTAAAAACCAAGGCTTTTACGTGAAAAATTGTGATAGAAAAGACCACGAGACGATCAGAGACCTACCCAAAAAAGCCTCTACTAATGATATAAGAAGATATACCGACTCCTTACAAACTCCTCTACTGATCTACATGGATTACCATAATACTTCAATAGAAGAAAATAGATTATAATGAGCATAAACGATTACAGAAGACGAGATGACGAGGAAGAACCAATGAAGAACACTTTGAAATGCTCTCTTATAAACAATCTCCGAAACTCCATATCTTCCTCTTTCTCTCTTAGAAACTTGCAATCTTGAAAAAGTACTTCTGTTGATCAACTATGATAATGATGATCATGGAATATGGTTAGAAAACACCTATTTAAATCCCCCTAATCCTGAAAAAATTTGGACCGCTGATCACGACCAAACGGTCTAAATCAAACATCAAAATTTGACATTTACCCCGACACCGGTATATTGTAGTGGTATACCAATGGTATACCGAAAATAGCCATATTGAGTTAGAATAGTTCTTGAACAAAAGTATGTTAGACCGGTAAACCAGCAATACACGGACAGTAGTATACCGGCGGTGTACCTCTAACTCTTATATTATTTTTTCTAATTGCTTCTGATATGAGCTCAAATTGAGCCTCTTTCGTAGCATTCGGCTTCCCTAGATTCTCTGAAATACAGATGACGCTCATCATATTCTAGAGTATTCCCCATATAGGTTGGGAACCCACCCAACGCCAACATTATTCTATAAATAGTATCTCTCTTTCTTATTTTTCTAATAAATTTTTATTTTTGTATAAGAAACTCATAATTATTTTTAATATAGTATGTCAAAATGAGCCTAACTTAGATGTTAGTGTAGGATACCCTAAAGGGGGATAAATAGGATTTTATAAAATTTACACAAATAAAAAAGAAAAGGAGCAAATAAAAACTGCAAGAGATCAAACACTCGATATACCCTAGTCTCTTCATGAAGGCAATCCAGTCCCGGAACAATCTCCGACTTTAATTCACTATTTGATAAATAACATACAACATGAGCTTTGATCAGAAGAATCGTCAACTTCGTACACTTGAGCATTGATCCGAGGAGATCAATGACTTCAAGAACATGAAGAGAAAGTTGATCTTCTAAACACTTGAAGATTTTAGATTACAACTCATTAATACTCTTAACACAATGGTAGTTGGCAATAAAGGCTATGTATATTAGAGATAGTTGGTGTTTGGTAGTTTTAAAACTTTATGGCTGCTTCCAATATCTTTCACTATCTTCTTCAAAATACCAAATTTATGGATCCTCTGCAGTACTGGATCCTATACCATCACCAGTTTCTCTTTGGATTTGGGGAATTATGGGCGCATCAACTTGTCTCACCTCTGGCCTACCCTCCAGATTAAGCTCCAATGTTTACATTATTCCCACGCCTGACATAATCTCTATCAAGTACTTCATAGCTCATATCAATTTTTGGAAACCGGTTGTAGGATTGGGAATTGGACACGTCCTGCAAGCGTTTTGACACCGCTCCGAGAGTGTCCGCAGCGTAAACTTTAGGTCAACCAACATGAGATAACCAACCCCTGTCTAACAAACATCAAACATAGATAAAGATAAGTATATGGCGGTGTGGACAAATTCTAACCTTTATAACTCAGGTGAAATTACAATATTGACAAAATTAATGTTGAACCCTTTGCCCTAATATATTCAACCCCCTCACCACACTCAAGAAGAAAAGAAAGATATTACAATTGAAATCACTCACCAACCCGTAGTAATCTCCCTGAGCGAAGGCGATGACTCCTAGATCATATCTCTTTCTTCCTTCTGTCTTGGATGGCGAAGTCCTAAGAGCAAAGCACGAACTTTCTCTTAGATTTTCTGTAGACGAGCACCCCGAATCTCCAACTTGTGTTATCCTTTGGGCCTCCACCCCCTCCTATATTTATAGGATGAGAAATCATAATTTAGGTCATAATAGGATTTCCTAAATGGAAAACCTTAAAATAAGAATCATATTCCATCTAAAATAGCCCAACACCAATTAATGACGTCCAAATATGGTCAAATTAAATATTTGATACAAATTTAAAATCTAATCAAATCTTATATTTAATGTAGATTTCCAAATTATATCAAATCAAATCTTTGACCATATTTGGGCTCCAAAATTTACCAAATCCAGACTGGACCCCAATAATTTCTCCCTCTAGTCTGATGAGAGGGTGTTGACCCCATGGCTTCTCAACTGGACTCCATGCCCATCGGCCCGCGATAGAGTTCCTACTCCCCCATGCTACCGATCTCCGATCCCCTGAGTTGCTTTGCATCTTCCTTCGTCTCGAGCTCCTCAACCATCACATCGACGCTAGCTTCCATGCATAGCACCTTCTGTACCACTGGGATCCTACCTACATTAATGACACGACTGAGACCAAAGTCGCTGACTATCAGCCTCACCGTGAGTCATGGCTGCCTGTCTCCGTCTTTTGTCTTCCACCGAATCTTGTTAACGTTCCGACGAGCTTCTTCACCATTGGCTGGTCCAACCAAGCGGATGGTGCGATTCTTCCAAGATTCGAACTCCTGAATCTGCCCACCTTTGTGTTCGAACTTGAAGCTCCCCCATACACATGCGTCCTCGAGCAGAACATCATGCACTGTGCATATCGTCGTTGACGCACAGCTCCCCCGAAACTGTATGAATAGTGATGTTCCCGTCTCAGATTGAGTTTGCTGCAAACCTTGATCTCCTCCCTGGTCTCGAACTGCTGAAACCAATGTCGCTCCGTGAAGCTTTGGCAAACCACTCGTCATCAAAATCGGATCCGTGAAGCAACCCCCACCTGGAGACCGACCAGTTGTCTTGGGACCGACATACTGACCCTCAATCTTTGGCTGATTATCATTCATCACTTTGTCTCAACGAACCGAATCCTCCGCAATCCTCAAAGTATCCCGAAGTCCCTCCTTAGAAAGTTTTCGACGATCCAACTCCTGTCGAATATCCCTCGAGCATCCATCCGATGTAATGTACAACTCAGCGGCTTGAGCTTGTATGCCATAACATAAATCTCCTCTAGCCAGCTATTGGGAACCCTTCGTAAGCATCCAATCTTTGTCCCCAAACAAACTGCTACAGCCATCATCCGCCAGACTCCCTACCGAAACCAAGTTGTAGCGTAAACTCGGTATATGTCGCACATCCTTGAAAACGAGCTTCTCACCAAGCTCCGTTGTCAAGTGCACATCACTGATGCCTAGAACTACAACCGTCCCCTTGTTGCCCATCTTCACACGTCCAAACCTGCCATCATGGTATGGCATGAAGATCCTCCTATATGGAGTTGCGTGATACGACGTCCCCGTGTCCATGACCCAATCGCCATCATAACACATGCCACAAGGTTCCTCTGCGTCGGTTGCTGCGATGATGAGATCTTCCATAGCCGTGAGATCCTCTTGATCCTCCTTACCTTTGGCCTTATCAGATTTGAGCTTCATGAAGTTCCTCTTGATATGACCCCTTTCGCCACAGTGAAAGCAGCTCTCCTTGCGGTCCACAGTCGCAAGATCCCGAGAACTCCTCCTTGTCCTCGTTTGTGACTTGGGTCTTCTCTTCACGTAGGAAGCCACCAAAGCGGACTCCTAAGACGATTCCACTTGCTTACGTCGAATTTTCTCGTTTAACAAGATGCTTTTGACTGCTTCCATTGTGACAACTCCACCAGGCGCGGAGTTGTTCACCGACACCACCAACGTCTTCCAGCTTTCCGACAGAGAACTCAAAAGCAAAAGGTCATGAAGCTCATCATCAATCATCATCTTCATCGCAGACAGCTGATTAATAATACCCTGAACCTCGATCAGATGTTGTGCTACTGGGGAACCCTCCGTATACTTCGAGTTGACGAGTTGGCGAATCAGAAATGCCTTATTGCCAGTCGTCTTCCTTTCATACAGTGAATACAATTTCTCCCACAATGCTTTTGCCGAACTCTCCATGGACACTTGGTGAAACACCGAGTTGTCCAGCTATTGGCGGATGAATCCAATGGCCTTTCGATCCAGTCATTTTCAGTTTTCAATAGCTTTGTCTGATGGCTTAACGTTGTCGCACTCCAACGTACCATGCAAGTCATTGCACCAATGTAGATCCTCCATCCTTTGCTTCCAAATCGTCCAATTTTTCCCTGTGAGAGTGATCATACGAGTGTTCATCTGTTCCGTACACATAGTTACCAGAACCAAAATCAGTAGCTCTGATTCCAGATGTTGAAAATTGGACGCGCCATACAAGCGTTCCAACACCGTGTCTGAGAGTGCCCGCAGCGTAAACTTTAAGCCAACCCACATGAGATAATTAACTCATGCCTAACGTACACCAAGCACATATAAAGACAAGTATATGATGGTGACTACGTCATCTGTACAAATTTCAACCTTTATAACTCAGGTGAAATTACAAGATTGACAAAATCAATGTTGAACATTTTGTCCTAATAGATTCACCCCCCTCACCACACTCAAGAAAAAAAAAGATTACAATTGAAATCACTCACCAATCCATAGCAATCTTCCTGAACGAATACGACGGCTCTCCTAAATTAGATCTCCTTCTTCCTTCTGTCTTGGATGGCGAAGTTCTAAGAGCAAAGTACGAATTTTCTCTTAGATTTTCTGTGGACGAACACCCCGAATCTCCAACTTGTGCTATCCTTTGTGCCTCCACCCTCCTCCTATATTTATAGGACGAGAAATCATATTTTAGATCATACTAGGATTTACTAAATTGGAAACCTTAAAGTATGAATTCTATTCCAGCTAAAACAGTCTAACACCAATTATGGACGTCCAAATATGGTCAAATTAAATATTTGATGCAAATTTGAAATCTAATTAAATCTTATATTTAATATAGATTTTTAAATTATATTAAATTAAATATTTAACTATATTTGGATTTCAAAATTTATCAAATTCAGATTGAATCCTAACACGTAGAACAGAGCAATATCAAGTAGATTCACAGTTGTAGATTTGAAGTTTGAAGAAGCCGACCTCTTTTCGTCACCTTCTATCTCAGTTTTATCATTGCTTTACTGTTATCTGTCAATTTCAACTGGGTTCTCGACTGAAGTAGTGTTAAACAAGAAGAAAGGTAACGAAGGAATTCATGAACCTAGTGTTTTCCTTGCTACCGGAGCCTCTGTCAAACTGCATCGCCTTAGCATGATTTTCTTCTAACAACATATTATATTTCTGTTCTTTTTCTTCTATGCCCTTTTGGACTTTTAGTAATTTGCTCTTTAGTAAATTTATTCTTGGTATTCCAGCTCTTCTTTATTCTTTTCATACTGCCTCTTTGTTCTATTATGCCTCACCACCCGGTTGATTATCCTCCTCCATTTCCTTGTATGATTTATTTTAAACTTCAGACGGCTTTTCCCTTAACAATGCTGACTAAAGCTATCCGTATCCTCTTTCTTTGCCAGGTGACCAAATAATTGTCGGTTGAGCTGGTTTAGAGAGTTGGATTGTGATATTCGGAGCTAATTCTGGTTGTATCTCGACCCTTATTGTAAGTCGGTTCTGGAGTTCATCCGTGATCCCAATCTTTAGTGGGATCACGTTGCACCTGAAAGATTGCCTAGCGAGAATGATTGTCCAAATTCGAAGTCTTGTCCGACTTATCTCAGGATTTTTGATATGGAGCTCCTCTGTTAATGTTGTTAATGGCCCCCTGAAAATGGGAATTGCACACGGAATTGTCACTGCAGGATACACCGAGTGACTGAGCTCAAATTAGGGTCATATCATTAATGATGTGTTGTTAATAATTGAAAATTTTGTGTTTCACGTAGTTGGTATATATTATCTATCTCCTAATGTTAGTAACATGTAATGACTGTATAATTTGATTTCATTAGTTTATTCTACAGATTCTTCAAACTATTCCACGAAGGGTTAAAGGCTTCTAGAGGTTCAATACTTCATGCGATGTCTCTAACAGTATACATAGATGATTTTTATGTATATGCATATCTGATTTTCTAATTGGAGAAAAATTATTTCCTGACCCCGAAACATGGGAATAGGCAAAAAAAAATTTTTTTTTTTTACTAACAGTACTATTAATTGCAAAAGTTTTTTTTTAATTAATTTTTTGGGTGACCAACTATAAGTCTCTAGCCGAGATGGATGCAGCTTTAGCAAATGGGACTTGTGGCAGTCAATAGGGAGTTGGATTCTGCAAAGACTGTTATTGCCATGTTACAAAGATTGTACAAGAAAATCGAAAAATACAATAGTTATTGAAACAAAAATATTGCAACAACAATTTGCTGGAATTGAAATCTATTTAAAAAATTCTGCAACATATTGCCTAAACAAGAAACAAAAGACTAAGAACACGAAGATGAGATCCTCGCTTGGGTGATGAAGATCACGATTGCTCACAGCAATATTCGACCATTTTCGTTGAACTGCTCACAGGAACCAGCAAGTTTGAAAAATAGAACTTCTGGAACGCTCCTTATCACCAATGTTTCGGACCTAGCACTTGGACGAACAGATGGATAACACTATGTGGACTCTATGGATGATGCTAGCTCTTCTATGGTAGGAAAAGAGATTAGAGAATATATATATAGGGGAGGCACAAGCGAACTCTAACAATCACTAACTTACTAATCCGGTGAGAATTGTCATGGATAAGGAGCAATTATAACCAAAGCCACTATAATGTGGATGGTTACAACAGAAGATCCACACGAACAGTCGTTCCGTGCGAATCGTAATTTTTGCGGAAGTAGCAGTCCTGCGTGAATGCACATTTCTCCTGCGTTGTCCACACGAATACGAGCGCATAATGGCCTGGAACCCACATCTCGCGTCCGATGTGTATGTGTGAGAAGTTCAATGTGCGCCATCAAAAAGCCATTTTGCGCCCTTCGACCACGTCCATGCCCCCGTACGAATCGCTAGGCCCCCTTCGAGGTTTATCTCCAAATTTTTTTTCAAGAAATGAGTGAAAAAAACACAATTATTTTTTGGAGGTCTAGAACTTTACAGAAAATTTACTATAGCGAAATAAATTTATATTAAATTTATACAAACGAAACAAGTTTGCAAAATTTTTAAAAAAAGACAGAGTCCGCCAACAGTATTGACGGAAAACACAACTGTTGTACACGTAGGCAAAAAAATAATAATAAAGTGGGGCCCACAAGCCAATTTTCGCCAACATTGTTGGCTGAAATTGGGTGTGGGGGCCCACTTGGTTCGGTTCGGTTTGTTTGGTTGGTTTGTTTATTTTAATTAGTTATATTTTAGTTTTATTTATTTAGTTTGTTTCTTAATTAGATTTAAGAAAATATATTTTAACGAAATAAAATTAAAATAAATTAATTGTAAGGAAAAATTTAGAAATATTTTTTCGAAAATTTGCTTCCATAGCATCAAAATTTGTATAAATTCCATCTACAGCATAAAAGTTTAAAAAATTATGAAAAAAGCATCAATTGGACATTTATATTTTTTAATATTATATTTCTATCATTAATTTTTTTGCCGTTAACAGACGTTAAAAAATAATATTAATAAAAATCTGCCGTAAAAATTACGTCTGCCTTCGAGCAGAAATTTCTTTATTTTCTTTATTTAATTTCTGATGTGTCCACTTACAAATGAAAAAAGCTTTTTTCTCTGTTTTACTCCTCTCTCTCCTCCCCCACGAGACATGTCTCTTCTTTTTTGACTGAAATAAAAAAAACTAAATAAAAAATGTTGGCGAAAATTGGGTGTGGGGCCCACGGGTTCTTTTGGGTGGTTTGGGTTGGTTTGTTTTGGTTGATTTTGGTTGGTTTTTTTTGGTTGGTTTGTTTTGGTTGGTTTTGTTTGATTATTTGGTTGGTTTTGTTTGATTATTGGGTGGGGGGCCCACGGGTTCGGTTGGGTGGTTTGGGTTGGTTTGTTTTGGTTGGTTTAGTTGGTTTGGTTTGATTATTTATTTTATTTTATTAGTTTTTTTCATTGTAGACATAAAATAATTAATTTAAATTTTCCTAATTTTTTTTCAAACTGGCTCTCTAAAGCACTGAGAGCCACATCCGGGAAGAACTTCTCCTTGAAAAGCTTCTTGAAAGCCTCCCAAGTCAGTCCCGGTACTGCTATCCGTGTATCCGTGCGGTACCAAGTAAGGGCAAGATCAAACATCTGGCTGCCCGCTGCCTCGATCTGCATGCTGGCTGGGATCAGCGCCAGCCTGAAGATGCCCTCGATATGCTCGATCCAGTCGTCCGCGTACAGGATCCCCTCTGTACTCCGGAATTCCTTGGGTCGCATCCTCTGGAAGTCGATAATAGTGCCCGGCCTAGGATGCTGAGCCTGCTCTGCCTGTGGCTGGATCTGAGCCACTCTGTCCACCGATGTCATAGCCACCTGATGAGCATTCTCAATGCCCATCCTCATAACATCCACCTAGCGGTGCTGCGCGTCCATCATCTCTCGGAAGAACGCGAACAACTGCGTGGCATCAACTGGTGCAGGCGGTGGTGGAGGAGGTACCACCGGAACAACTGGGGTAACTCTCGGATCGATGGGAGTGAGAGGATCTCCGAGAGAAACAGACGCTCCCTCAACCGTAGGAGTGGCGAGTGGAGCGGTAGCCGCTGCCAGAAGTTGAGCAGGACGAGAGGTGGCAGACCTCTCAGTGGCAGCTACTGGAACGGTGCGCTGAGACCGTGTCTTCGGAGGTATCCTGAACACAGATCAAAAGAAGTCAATACAGTACAAGAAACGATATCATCAAAGAAGGACAGTAATATTACAGAAAAAAACAATTTCAGAAAAATTAAAGATAGCAAAAGAAATCAGGAAGGGTCCTAGTTGTGATTGAGCACACTCTCTCTCAACCTATATCCTATTGCAGGTAAACCTAAAAACTAGACATGCATGGGCCACCACCAAAAACGTGTCATGACCCGCACCCGAAAAATCGGGCATGAGTCGTGGGTACGTCCAGCCTACGCTGCAGAATCGGTAGTAGAACGCTGTAAAGGTCCGTTCTAGGTCAACCATCTATATATATATCTCACAAAAATCTGACAATATCCTCTCCAAAAGGAGGGCAACCACGCAATATATATAATCTCTCAATCACAATAACTAGGGAAAGAATAAAAGCACGATATGATATGAACAAAGAAACAGAACCAAAGAGAGGAAGACAATATCCAAAATATACAGTCCAAGTCTATAATAGTCTACAACATCTCACAGGCAACAAAAGAATAAGTACAATCATCCAAAATAAACCACTGGGAACAACCCAGGAAACCCACCTAGCTAACTAAGGCGCTAAAGGCGTCTCCTCGGCGCACTCCTCCTCGATCTCGGGGTCACAACCCTCGTCAACACCCGGCCCGTAGAACGTCGGGCAATAATCCTCAGGATCCTCTGGAAAAAATATGCCCAGTCAGGACTGGAGCGAAGTACATAACTCTGAAAGCAACTCCAAATACATGGTAAGGTGTATATGACGAGCAATAAAAAATTATACAAGATGCACAGGAAAATAAATACATGCTGGAGCAGAATAAGTAGCTGCAAGTAAACTGGAGAACAATACAAGTAGAGAAGTAACTGCATGTGAGAAAACAAGAATACTAGCTAAGTGCCTTGAGCACAAGTTCGTTATGTGATCGGCTTAGGTTGCACATGAAAAATACTACGATAACTCCGTTATGCGTGAGTTGCATAACCGACATACACATGAATACTGTTTGGCTTTGATCACATAACCAACTCCTACTCCCCTCCCCCACTAATACTCTTGGATCCAACCACGGCACGCTACGTACATGATAATAGCTCGCGCACACGAAGGCGGGAGCACAAGAAGCACATGATAGCACATGAGAATCAATACCCGAAGCACATGATGAAATACACGTGATAGAGTACCCGCTGAACACGGTAAGGGGGATATCATCTCATGACGGGATCCACTAGTACCAGCTCGTGTAACAATATGTCAGAATCAAGTATCACAGTTCTAGAACAGGTGATATAAACGCTATCATGAAATGGAAACTATCAGAGGTAAGTACTCGCCTGATATCCTGAGCAACTGATGAGGATCGAGATCCAGACCGGTGTCGCAAGAACCTATTACGAAAAACAGAATAAAACAGGGTTCTAAGGATTTAAACTGATATAAAATAATTAAAAACAGGCTTCTAGGGATATTCTAGGTCGAACGGGTCAAACCGGTAAAATTTGGGTCAAAAAGTCAACCCGGGGTCCAAAAAGTCAACTCTAGGTCAAGCATTGACTTTTACGGTCAACGGGACAATTATGGTCAAAGCTAGGTCAAACTAGGGTGCCCCTGAAATTCTAGGTCAAACTGAGCTCATTAAGCTAGTAAACTCTCAAACTCGCCTCCTCGAGATACCGGGATACCCTCGGTATCCGATACCTCGCCCTAGGCCACGCACCCCGCCTAAACCCGCTAAAACCTATGCTAGCACGCATAAATATATATACATATACATATAAAAATCACTCCAATACTATTCCTAGGCTATTCTCAAAAAATTCCGCTCGAAACTCAATACCTTGGATATCTCAAGGTATTGAGATACCTCGGTATCCCAAGGTATTGAGATACTCTCCAATACCCCTCTAACTAGCTATCTAGTTAGCTATTTAAGTATGTAGATATATATATCTAGCTATAATCTAGGCTAAAATATATATCTAACATATATATACACATACCTACGTATCTATATACATACCTATTCACACATACACACATATACCCATATATATATACCCAACCCTACATATATACATTTAGCTATAACTATGCATCTAACTAGCTAAATGTATATATATATATATATATATATATATATATATATATATATATATATATATAACTACCTATCTAACTATCTATCTATTTATCTATTTAGTATCTATCTATGTGTCCATCTAACTATCTATTTCTATCTAATAATCTATCTATCTATTAACTATCTAACTATCTATCTAACTAGTTATCCATCTATCTATCTAGTTATATATATTATTTATCTATAAATCTAGCTATCTATCTATCTATTTCTCTCTCACACTTGCTCGCTACTAGCCGCTACTGCGAATGCTGCTGCTGCTCTTGCTTGTACTGCTGCTGCTCTTGCTTGTACTGCTGCTGCTGCTGCTGCTGCATTTTACTGCTGCTGCTGCTGCCTGCTGTGCATCATGCTGCTGTGCACTGCACAATAGCGCGCTATGCGCTGCGGCCTCGCTGCCCCGCTGCTGTACTGTCTCGCAGCCACACGTACACACACTGACACGCACACACAAACACAATCACACACACAGATATCTATCTATATATATATATATATATATATATATATATATATATATATATATATATATATATATATATATATATATATATATACCATCATACATATAAATCTATATACCACTATATATATATATAGATACACACTAATACATATATATATACACACACACACTTATAAATATATATGCACATAGCTATATATATATATATATATATATATATATATATATATATATATATATATATATATATATATATATATATAACACACCTATTTATATATATATGCACACACACACACACCCATAAACACATACACATACACAAGCACAAACACACTTATAAATATATGCACATAGCTATATATATATATATATATATATATATATATATAAACACACCTATTTATATATATATATATATGCACACACACACAGATATATATATATATATATATATACATATACACACACACGCACACTTATATATATATATATATATATATATATATACACAATCACATAGACATATACATACACAAGCACATATATATATATAAATATACACATATATATAGACACACAAACACATATACATATATATAGACACACACATAAATATATATAGACACATATACACCTATAAAAAAAATACAACACAACGCACACAACGTCCACCAACGCGCGCCCAACGACCCTGACACGCACAAACACCTATAAATATATAAAATATAACCCGAGAATTCTATCACACACTCCTCGATGCTAACCCAACGCGCGCACAAGCCCGAAACTAGGAAACCAAGTCGAAATGACCGTTCGGTCATTTCGACGAACACGCGGTGTGCGGTTCGGAAAATCTCCTGAAACGCACACCAAACCAACTCGGAATCGGCCAAAAATTTACTCACGGGTTCTAAACGATGTCTAGATCCTAGAAAAAAATGCTACCCCGTCGATTCTAGGCCCATGGCGAAAACGCACACGCACTTAGAATCGGCGATGACGAAAATCCCAAAAATGCCCGAAACGTCCGTTTCTCCGCGATACGACTTCACGCGTCCGAACGGAGACACGCACTACCCCTCAAGACACCCGACAACGTCTACCTAGGTCCGTCTAACCTAGGACATCATCCAAATTTGGGCCAAATTCGGATTTCACCCGAAATTGACACAAAATCTAATGTCAAAGTCTCCAAACTCAACCAAACTAGTTCCAACTTTTTTCTACAGGTAGGCTTAGGGTCTAGGAAGGTTCTAAACCACTAATTACACTACATAAGATTAATTATCAAGAGAAAAGTTAGGGTTTACCTCTTGGGAGTTGGAATCCCAAGGCTAAAGTCTCCAATCCACTTGAAATCACCTCCCTCAAGCTCCAAGCCTCCAAATCTAGCATGTACACCAAGTCTAGGCTCTACACACCTAGGTTGGGGAAAAATGTAGGGTTAGGGTTAACAACAATGGAGAATAGAAGAAGAAAGAAGAGGAATAGGGCACTTACTTGAAGTTGGGAGAAGGAAATAAGTAGAAATTGAGAGTGGAGAATAAGAAGAAGTGAAGAAGAAGAAGAGGAAATGGGGGAATGGCTGCTGTTATGTGCGGGTGAGGGCTGGAAAATAGGGGCCGGCCATGTGTATAAGGGTTTCCAAAGTCTCCAAATGCCCAAAATGCCCTCCTCTCACTTGGGTTTGGGTTTCGGGTTCCAAAAGCACTCAAACTAACTTCAAATCTCTCCAACTAACCCACTAAAAATATAATAAATAATCTAAACCCAAAAATAAGTCTCACAAGGGTGTGGGTTGGGTCGAACATGGGTCCACTAGGGTCTGATATGGGTCCAGACTAGCCAAAACTCTAAAACAATCAAATAAAAATAATACAATCACTATTTAAATATAATTATAATTATTTAAATACAATACACAATTTACCAAATAAAAATAAAAAAATAATCCTATTTTCAAGAATTGGGTAGTGACACTGGGCCTTGTTTCGATCTCCCAGTCAAAAGTTATGATACTTTAAAGTTTTAAAATTTATATTTTTGCCTGTAATATATGCGTCTTGCTTCGGATAAATTTTTTTTCTACATGATTTGTGTTACTCTCATCGAAAACATACAAATCGACTTATTATTTAACGAAAAATAATTTTAAAACAAATAGTTATGGTCGCTCGAAATCTGCTCGACGACAGACGTAATATTCTTACGGCAGATTTTTATTAATATTATTTTTTTTAACGTTTGTTAACAGCAAGAAAATTAACGATAGAAATATAATATTAAAAAATATAAATGTCCAATTGATGCTTTTTATATAATTTTTTAAACTTTTATGCTGTAGATGGAATTTATACAAATTTTGATACTGTGGAATCAAATTTTCGAAAAAAATATTTCTAAATTTTTCCTTACAATTAATTTATTTTAATTTTATTTCGTTAAAATATATTTTCTTAAATCTAATTAAGTAACAAAACTAAATAAATAAAACTAAAACATAACTAATTAAAACAAACCAACCAAACAAATCCAACAAACCGAACCGAACCAAGTGGGCCCCCACACCCAATTTCCGCCAACTGTGTTGGCTGAAATTGGGTGGGGCCAATTTCAGCCAACAGTATTGGCGAAAATTGGCTTGTGGGCCCTACTTTAATTTTTTTTTTTTTTACCTATGTGTACAGCAGTTTTAATTTTTTTTTATTTTTTTTCTGTCACGTGTACAACACTTCTGTTTTCCGCCAACACTGTTGGCGGACTGTCTTTTTTTCAAAATTTTGCAAACTTGTTTCGTTTGCATGAATTTAATATAAATTTATTTCGCTACAGTAAATTTTCTGTTTAAATAATTACGTATAAAAAATGTTTTAAAGGATTTGTTTTGTTCTTCCCAAGTGCTATGAAATGCGTACAACGTACATGCATATATATACTAGTAATCATTAAATGCAAACAATTAGAACAAAATAATTCTATTAGATTACTACTATTTAAGTACTAATAAATAGAATTATAATTATCTTATTAGAAATTAATTATCCTAATTATATTACTAATCAGTTATCTTTCTAATTATTACACTAATTAATCATCATAATATTACTCAACATGTAATCACTACTTAATTAAGTATTATATATTACTTAAGTATCATAATTACTATTTGTTAATAAAAATATTATTTTACTAATTGTTAATATAATATTAACTAATTTTATATTTAACTTCCAGTTATTTACTAGTAAAAATAAAAATAAAACACACAAATATCACATGCAACCGAACTAAGGATGTGAAAAGTAGAAATGGATAAACCAAAGAACCTAATGAACTATGGTTATGGATCCGATGACTAAGTTCTCTAAGTTATTGTTCCATATTTTCCTAAGTTACATTGTTTGATTAAAAGGAAAAAAAATATTAAGAGAAGCCAAACTTGGTGGTGTAAACCCCCTCCCCCTTAATTATTATTCTAGTTATTATTGCTAGTACAAAAATTATCTCATAGTTGTGTTTAAAAATTTATTTTTATTATTATTATTTATATGAAAATATATGCTTTACGATAAAATAGTTTTATGAGAAATTTTTATTATTATTTTAATAATATAATTTTTCGAATTTTCGAAAATTTTAATATAATATTGTTATTTATTTTACGTAAATTTTTAATATTTTTATTAAAGGTGTTAGCTTATCACCTATGTACTTTGTCATCCATGGATTATGGTTTAATTAGTGTAAAGAATTGAATTGATTAAGAGATAAATCTTTTTAATTAAAACCCTAAATCAATTTTGCATAGACATTTACCATATTACCCTTAACCATTTAAACCTTAGCTTTCCTTGGAAGCCAAAGGTATGTGGACGGCCCTTGCGCACTGTAGCGCCCCGTTCCCCCGGTGCGGGGAGCGTGGCTAAGAAACACAAGACGGTATTGTTCGATCGGGATAGATTGAAACAAGAACTCGTCCTCGTTATGGATTTGTTTCTTCGGAATCGATTCTCATATTCAGTGGACCGTGCCCCCGGAATCGACTTAGCGGCAGAGTCATGAGGGACCTCTCCGCTGCTATCTTTTATTGCCTCGGATTTTGATGTCGCTTGTTGCTTTCGTGCTTTGAGTTAGTTTTGGATTTTTCTTGGGTTTTCTTGAACTATTTCGATGATTTCATTGTTTTCGTTCATTGAATTGCACTTCAATTCCGAGATTGGAAAGAGAGGAAGAAGTATTGATCGAGTTGTTCGTGCAACGCAGGTAAACGAGCAGTAGGCGGCTTGCGAGCGGAGTCGTGAAGCCCCTTTTTCCTTCTCCCTTCCAACCATCTAAGTGAGTGGATACCAACCCGATTAGCTAGCCCTGCTTCCAAGCTTCACACCCTAATAAATCTTGCATTCTTCTTTGCCCCGATCAAACGATACCAAGTAATAACTAAAAGATACCAAGATAAAAAAGAAATAGACTTGGTACATTATGCTTGTCAATAAACTTCATGAACGGATACTAAAGTGCATGCTTGTTCGTTTGGAAATAAATCATGAATTGTGATTGTCTTGTACAATTGCTTGTCTTGTACTCTTGTTGCCTCAAATTGCACTCTTGTTGCCTCAACTGCAATAAATTGTTAACTTGTATATTGTTCGATCATGGACAATTTGTGCACAGGGTCACGGTCTCGCGGACGATGCTGGGGCACTGGCATCGATCCGATCCGGGCGAGACCTATTGTTTAGTCTCTTGTTCTTGGCGGAATGGCTTGCAACGCCCCTTGTACTTTCGTTGCACACTATTCTCGTCAAAGACTATCGTCCATTATGGCATAAGCCAATGATCTCTTGTATATTTAAACATGTTGCAAACTAACTTGTGTCTTCGTGGCAGGGAAGGCATGGTAAGTATTGTGCAGGTAATTCAGACGGGTAGGTAAAATCCACCGAATGGTGGCATGTTCATTTCAGTAAATTCTATATATTGTTACTTGTAAATGAACTAAGGCAAGATAGAAACCCACAAATATGCATGCTTCATTAAAACGTGTTGATTGGTATAGTTCGGTTAGCTCGCCTTCTGTAAACCCCCTGATTTTCAAGAATTTTTAAATTTAGATTTTTCACAATTTTCTGAAATTTTCTGGGATTTTTCTGTAACTAAATTCAGGTGTTTTAATTATTAAATAATTTTTAGTTGATAATAAATAATATTAAAATATTATGAAAATAATATTTTATGGTGTAAAATGAAAAACTAGACATAGGGTAATTTTTCGGGAATTTATTGGACCCCGGAAGTAATTTTAAAGTCCTAAAAACTAATTAATTAATTAAACCAAAATAAATCGGATTTATTTGAAATAAACCAAACCAAACCAATAATTGAACCAAACCGGTTTTATTAAAATAATCCTTATTGGGTCGGATCCGGGCCCAAAACCCAGACCCGACCCATTAGCCGACCCGACCCGTAATCTAATTAATGGATCGGGCCGGATCCGCTAGGACCCGACCGTCCGCCCGTCGAACCCGACCCGCAACTCTTTCTCTCCCAAACGCTCAACGCCTCCGCAGCCGACTTCTCGTGTCCCCGCCGCCGACAGCCGCACCGCTCCGGCTACCCGAAACGGCCGCCGTGCCCCGCTCCCTCTTTCTCTCCCTCACCGGACCCTCTTTCTCTCACCCTCACCGGCCGCCTCTCCCTCTCCCTCGGCCGCTATAAAAACCCTCTCCCCCGCCTCGATTTCCTCTCCTCCGACTTTCGCAGCTCTGCCTCCGTCCCTCGAGCCCGGCCGCCCTGCACCTTTCCGAGCCTTCGCCGGCCCTCCGCCTAGCCCAGCCGCCCGCTGTTCGGCCCTCCGCCTCCCGCAGAACCCGCAGCCGAAGCCTCCACCTCCTCCATCTCCGTTCGCCTCGCCGCCAAACTCCGCCGAGCCGCTCGCCTCCGCCGTGCTCAGCCGACTCCGGCGACATCCCAGTGATCAGAAGCCTCGGACACGGACACAGAAGCCTCTGACCCAGAGCCCTAAACCCAACCTAAGGGCGGACACGGTTCGGACACAGGACACGACTCGGACACGCGAATTCAGGTTTTCGGAGCCCTGTTCAGGTACTCGTATCTCACTCCTCGCTACCCCGATTTCTTTTCCGTCAGTTGCATCGCGTAGCCTGCATGACCCCCTCGGTGCCCGTGCAACCCGCTCGGTGCATCGCGTCCTGTAGTGATCGCGAACCGCAATCCAAAAACAGGAAAACCAACTCCATATTTCACCCCGGAACCGAGTATGCCCCATAAAACGGGATTTCTTGGTCCGCGCGGTCTTCACAGATACGTGCGCGTCGTCGATACGGACGTGCGGGATTTCGCAGAAGTTGATTCGGATGTGCGTTCACACCGGAATCAACGTGTATCCGCGGACACCGTCTCGTATTCGTACTTTCTGGATCTCGCTGTAACTTAGTGTACACACGTCGGATCGAGACAAAACTTGCGCCATCGGACTCGTGGCTATACGCTGGTCCTGTGAGCCAAGTTTGGTTCGATTCTGAGAACGTTGACAAAATCATGTGTCGTGGGCCCCATAGGCTCCACTTGACGGGCGATTTTGTGATCGGCTCATCGGAATCTAATTCTGGAAGTTCCGTTGGGTTCGTATCATCGTTCCTGACCTGTTGACACTAAGTTGGACAGATTTGGAGACCTTTGACCCTGACGCATTTTTCGGTGCAAAGCGGCCTACATGTGGACCCCGCCTTGACCCGAAATATCATTTTTGTCCTTGTCACCAAATTGGACTCAAGGACATACGTTTCTAGCTGATTAATATTTTCTGGATCTGATGGTGATGTCTATTTCAGCAACCGGAGTACTTCCTGCAATCCCCGCTGAAGCCAGAGCTATAATTGGAGCCGAAAATCCAGGCAAGTGTCCTTGCCAATTTGCAGTCTTTGATACATATTACTTGGACTTAATTATAACTGTTGTACATGCTCAACCCTAGGGCCGTGTGACTTACTTAGCTTCCGATTAATAGTCGGGTGCCAACACCGTACGCGGGGTTGTGTAACGTCACTTAGAGATGGATATCGTGACATTTACATTCTCGTACTTGCCATATCAAGTACCTTATACCCAGGACACCTGACAAATCATGAAACAGAATCTTTCTAAAATATTCAAGGTGATTCTGTATAGAATACAGGTTTATGACTTATACATTTTACATGCTTAGATTTTATTCTGACTTGCTGCATTAGTTTTGATCCTGTGTGTCATGGACATGAGACGTAAGATTACATTGGGTGGGGAGAGTATTACCATATCAAGGCTGATTATATTATATATATTGTCATCTGGATGTGTCCTAGTCTCTGACGCAGCTTTGGCACCAGTTCTGGCCCTTCGAGAAAATACTGCTATGGTTTCTTTGACACTGATCCTGTAGTAGTCTCAGCCTGAGTATGACTAATAACTCTCACTTGCATAACACTTAGCTGGTTTAAATTATTTACCCTATTGTTTTCTTTAATTCTGCACTGCATTTATTTTGGCTTGAGCTTTCTTGTACCTTGCTATATCCCCTGAGGACCTGGAACCGGATTATGTCCCCAGGATTAGCAGACGAGGTCTATCCAGAGATATACGGAACAAGAGCACTTCTCGGAGCAGTACCAGAACCTGAGGACGAGGTGATCGCTGAGGACTTCTCCTGAACATCTGCTTCTTCCATGCTCAGTTGTTATGGCCAATAAACTCTTTATTTTCTGTCTATAAGAACTTTTGTAACAGACTTAATATCTGGTTGTTCCCCGATTTTATTTACTTTTGACTGGATGTTGTTTAATATTTCTTTTGCTGATATTGTTGTTTTTATTCTGTGGATGAGATTAGTAAACCCTGACTGTTGTAATACAGCTTAAGTATGCCCCGATGGATCCATTAAGTTGGGTTGTCCATTGGTGCGTGCTGCTGGCCATTGCCACGTGTCCAGTCCCTCGATATTTTGGGACTGGGACGTGACACCTTCACCAGTATGTTTCCACATACTGACCCTCGTTGAAACAGGTTCTCCGCACTAAGGCGAACCGAGCGAGTAGCCGAAGTTATCTTTCCGGATCCAGTCCAGCTGTAGGCGCATCCTGATCGCGCCGTCCTTGAAGCATTTTGAAGCAGGAGCTTACAACTCTTCATACACAAATGCAGCTCCGTGGCAAAGCTGTCCTCCAGCCCGGAGGTCTATATATTTTGAAGTTTAGTAAAGGGATGTAATGTACATGACTGCTATCTCATTTTGAGTCAACACTTTTGTAAGCCCGTGCGGCATATTAGCTGACTCGTTCAAGAGTTTGTAATAGATGTTCATTATCAATAAAGAGAACATTTCCATGTTTCAAATCTGTGTTTCAATTTATCTACGTACTCTGAATATGTGCTTGTTATGCAAATCATTAAAGCCTTGTGCGGGCGCAACCCCAGGCCCGCACGGCGGTCACGATTCGGGGGACGCCTCAACGATTTTACGAAATCGGGTCGTGACACGCACCGGGGGGGATTGGGGGTGTAGGGTTTCCATTCTATTCTATTTGATTCTTACAACATAAATATATTAGATGGATAAGGGTGTAATAGTTTAATAATACAAGGATAAACTTTTAACATATTTACTTTTAACCTATTTACTTTTAACCCTTCTATCCTACAACCCTCGTACCCTCTTCTAAACATCATTCTCCATCTCTACATCATTTTCAAACCCTAAAGGACTAAGGCAAGTCCTTTTATTCGAACAATTTTTACGTTTGTATTCTTTTAGTGTTCTTGATGTCTTTCTATTATTCAAAATAAAATTTATATTATAGATTAATGTTGATTTAATTATATGTTGTCTAAAACATGATTCTAAGAATTATTTGTTAAGGTGACACACATGTAGGAGGGTTGGACACAAAATATAAGTAGTTAAATATGTGTTGAATTCGTTTATAGTGCACAGTATTTTTTTCGAGCTAGTTTTCATCTAGTAAAACATGTCAAAATTAAAATATGTGTAAAACTGTTTCGTAGGAAATTCGATAAGCTTTCCAACCATATATGATATGAAAGTATTTAGGTGTATATGGTATGAGTTATTGGTAGTGCAACACAGATATGAAAATCTGGAATCTAATATACAGTATTTTGTAGAACAGTTTTGACCTGTTAAACGTTGTCAAAATTTAATTTTGTCTACAGATGTTACGTAGAGGATTCCATAAGCTTTTCAACCATATACGATGTGATAGAGTTGAACAAAACAACACCCTAGCTAGAGTTGCATTGCAAATGAGTTGGGGGACCATACCCGATTTAGATATCGATTCGGATGATTATGCATGTCTCGAGCAATGTAACTAGTCTACGTACCTTTGACCAACCCACGGACATAACAACAACAAAAACACCATCCACTTATTGGGATTTTACTTTGGAGTCATTTCTTTGAGTTCAGGCTACAAAGGAACCCTTAGGAACAGGAGATCCCAGACGACTATGGCCGTAGTTGTAGTTTTGGAAGTTCGGACGTTTTGTTCATGGTCTATATCGTACAAAAAGTCGGCGTTTAAGGAGACTCGTCAGCCTTTCGGCCACCAGCTTCGAGACAAAGGTCTTATGATCTCATCTTGCATAAGTCACAGCATTGCAGTCATAGTATGATTGTAGCTCCTATTATCGGAATTCCATGTTGCAAGGACCTTACAATATTAGGATAGTTGTTTATTTTTAGTGTGTGAATTGTTTAGATAAACAGTATTGATTACTTACAAAGAAGGGAGGAGCCAAGGATGCTACCTCTGTTCATGTATCGGATAATAAACACGTTAACTGAAGATTTGCAAATTGCTTTCATAGCTCAGTTGGTTAGAGCACCCGTTTAGTAAGCGGGAGGTCTTGAGTTCAACTCTCAATGAAAGCATTTTCTAAAATATTTTTTTATTTTTTTTCCCACGTTGCAAATGGCAATTTTATTGGTGTGCTGTTGGTTAATAGTTTGACAGGTGAGAAGGGTTATAAATAACTTAGTAAATGCACAATATTTTTTATAATATTATTAATTTTTTTAAATATTTATAAATTAAAATTTTATATATATATATATATATATATATATTATATATATGGCGGATAAAAAAATTTGTTTTCAGAGTCTCGTCGAAGCCCTCGCTGCACAATCAGATCATGGGACCTTGCGTGGGAATATATGTTTATATATATATATATATATATATATATATATATATTGAAAAATTAGATTTATTGATATTATTGAAAAATTTAATAAAATTATAAATTATATTAAAATAGTTTAAATTTGATTTGAATATATTTAAATTTGTTATAATGTTTGTAAAACTGTGGATATATGTTTAGATATAAAAAAAATTGTTTAAATATAGTTTGAATATTTAATATATTTTTATTTCGATTTGTTATATATATCTTTATATACATTTGAATATATATCTTTATATAAAGTAATCATAAAGATTTCGAGATGTTTCTACGTAAAGAAAACACGTACACGGATGGTTAAATTTTTTAATTATTAATTTTGTGAGTATTTACTTACGGCTTTGACGGTTCACTTTTGGGCCGTTTTGAAGTCTCATTATAGGAGTATAGATAGTGAAATTATTTCTGAAATGGTTTGATTTGAAGTCGAAATTGCAATAACAAAATCATAGCATTTGATTTGAAAATTTTAATAAAAATATAAATTATATTAAAATAGTTTAAATTTGATTTGAATATATTTAAATTTAAATTTGTTATACTGTTTGTAAAACTGTGGATATATGTTTAGATATAAAAAAATTGTTTGAATATTTAATATATTCAAATCAAATTTAAATAATGAAGAATTTTGGAAAGGTTTGAGGGGATTGGACGAGTAAATTTTGGACTGTCCTAAGTAAAAGTTACAAAAATCTGAACTGTACTAAGTAACTTTTGTAGTACCTGTAGAATTTGTCATGAAAGAATTGTATTGTGTTTGTTGTTTGTACAATGAAACAATTTGTCCTAAGAACTTGTTGTTTTTTCTAGCCCTATAAACAATTTGTCCTCTTGTTTGTACAATCATCGAAGGCTCCTCCTGAGCCCTCTGAAATCCGCAGAGTCGACGCACTCCCAATCCCCCCTGCAACGATTCAACGTCCTCAACAATTCGGTCGCCTTCCCTTTGGTCCCTTCGCTGCAGCCCAACTGCAGCAGCAGCAGCACCTTCTGAAACGCCCCGGCCCGCAGCGCGGCCTTCATCAGCCTCGTCCTGCTCTCCTCGCCGCCGCCGCAGCCGCAGCGTTTCTTGCAGAGGAGCTTCCAGAGCGCAGACACCGCAAACCCGGTCGCCGCGTCCGATACCCGGAACATCTTCCTGACCAGCACCGGCACCGCGAGCTCGTGGTCGCAGGCCTCCTCCCTCCCTTTCTCGTTATCGAGTATCGCGTCCAACGCCCCAAGAGCCTTCTCGGAGACGCTCTTCTCGGCGTCTACTAGGACTTCCAACAACAAGCTGACCGAGCCCGAGTCGACTAGCCTCGAGGCGGCTCGTTCGCTGGCCAGGGACAAGTAGTAGGCGGTCAGAAGGGACGCTTTGGTGGTTCGGGGCGAACTTGGATCCTTGATCATGCTGACAATCGCTTCGACCAATCCCTCGGTCTCAGCTACTGCCGCCACAGTTTCCTTGTCTCCCGATCGTAGGATCGACACGATGGATCGCAAGTCCGGAGCCATTGATTCAAGATTTGCTATACGTACAGAGACGGATGAGTTTGTTGGTGAAAAGAGTTTGTTGGTGAAGGAATGTATATATAGTGTTTTGGGGGGGGGGGGGGGGGGGGTGGGAATTGACTCCCGCGGTGGAGAAGCGGCCAATGTTAGGTCAACCAAACATGTAACACGTAACCAAGATCAATTCAACACCTAATTATAATTAGTAGGGTCATTATCGGCCGGATCGGGTCCAGTAGTGCTATTATATAAAGTTTAATATACTTTGTTCAATATTTATCTATACTATTATATAATAAGAAAAGTTAGGATTCACCATGATAAGTTTTATTTTAAATATATTCTTGTTTAAGATTTATTAATTAAAATAGTTATTAAAATTAAGAGGAACGGTTAGGTAATTTAGATTAAGAGAGATAAGAAAGGCACTCATAATAATTGTATTCAGCTACTTTTGTTTTTTCTCTAGTTGTAGAACGAATTTTCTATATGATATTTTGACTTTACGTGTAACGCACGTACATTTCTACTTAGTAGGCTGTATAATACAATATTAATGCTTGGTTTTATAAAACCTTAGAAGGCGGTGTACCAACTATTGTGACTCTCTTTTTTGCGGTCAAAATAGTCACAATTCTTATAGCTTTTACTACAAAAGTTTTTTTTTTTTTTGAGTAAGGACTGATTTGCATTGTAGTTATACTTCATCATATTTACCCAAATTTGAAACACATATTGAGGTAACGTTTAGAAAATGTAATCACCCTAATTTTTCTAAATATGTTAAAAACAATTTTCGGGATTTTTGGTATTTTTCAAGAATTAAAACAAGGTGTTTTGGTCATTAAATGATTTTTAATTGCTAATAATTAATATTAAAATATGATTTTATGTTGTAAAATAAAAAACTGGACTTAGGATAATTTTTCTGGAATTTATTGGGCCCCGGACCTATTTTATATCACCTAAAACTATTTTTACTTATTTATTTATTTATTTAAGTATTAAATAAACCCAAACCGAGCCCAACCGGGCCCAGCCCAACCCAGCCCCCGGCCTAGCGGGTCGGGCGGGTCGGCCAGACCCGAACCCGCCGCCCGACCCGACCCGACCCGGGAACCCATCTCCTCCCCAACGCCACGAACTCGACTTCCCCGCCGAGTTCTCCGGTCACGTCGCCGGAGACCCGCCCACGCCCTGCCCCACGACCCCCTCGGCTCCGCCTCCTCCGCCACGACCTCTCCCCGCTGCCCTATAAAACCCCTACTCCTCTTCTCCTCCTCCCTCATCTCCCCCAAACCCAAGCCCTAGCTCCGGCCATCTCCCTCCCCTAGCTCCGGCAAGCCGCCTCCGTCCAGTTCCCCCTCACCGGACCTCGCCGCCGACCGAAGCACTTCCCAGACCCCCGCCGACAGCCTCCTTCCCCCGGCTCCAGCGTCGAACTCCCCAACCCGACATCACCGCCTCCGCCATCTCCCCTCCTTCCTCCGGAGCCACCGCCGACCTCGCCGCGAGCCTCCCGCAGCAGCGGGGACCCAGCCGCCCGGCCACAGCGACCCGCACCGCCTCCCCCAGCCGCGTCCAGCTCCTCTCCGGCGAACCCGAACCCGAGCCCTAGCTCAGACACGTGTCGGACACGTGTCGGACACGAGAAACCATCGTTCACGGAGCCCTGTTCAGGTACTCGTAACTTTCTGCTCGTAACTCCGTTTTCAATTTCGTCAGTTGCTACGCGTAGCCTGCATGACCCCCTCGGTGCCCGTGCAAACTGCTCGGTGCATCGCGTCCTGTGGTGATCGCAAACCGCGATCCAAAAATAGGAAAAATAACGCCTTGATTCATCCCGGAACTGGGTACGCCCCGCCAAACGGGACGATTTGGTCGCACGCGGTCTTCACCGATACGTGCGCGTCGTCGATACGGACGTGTAGGATTACGCAGAAGTCGATTCGGGTGTGCGTGCACACCGGAATCAACGCGTATCCGCGGACACCGTCCCGTATTCGCCCTTTCTGGAACGTGTCGTAACTTTGTGTACACACGTCGGATCGAAACGAAACTTGCGTCATCGGACTCGTAGCAATACGCTGGTCCTGTGACCCAAGTTTGGTTCGATTCCGAGAACGTTGACAAAATCGCGTGTCGTGGGCCCCACAAGCCCCACTCGACGGGCGATTTTGTGGTCGGCTCATCGGAATCCAATTCTGAAAGTTTCGTTGAGTTCGTATCAGCGTTCCTGACTTGTTGACACTAAGTTGGACAGATTTGGAGACCTTTGTCCCTGACACATTTTTCGGTGCAAAGTGGGCCCACATGCGGACCCCGTTTTGACCCGAAATGGTCATTTTTGCCCCTGTGTCCAAATTGGACTCAAGGACAGGCGTTTCTAGCTGATTGCTATCTTCTGAGCATGATGGTAATGTTTGTTTCAGCATCCGGAGACGTTTCTGGAAATTTCCCGAGTAACAGAACAGTAGTTGGAATTCAAACATCAGGCAAGTGTACCTCGCCAAAACTTGCAGTCTTGTTAAATATTCTTTGGCTTATTTATACATCTGTAGGCAAGTGTACCTTGCCAAATCCTGCAGCTTGCTACTTATTTTCTTGACTTAGTTATACATCAGTGGGCAAGTATACCTTGCCAACTTTACAGTTCTTGTTGCATATTTTCTTGCTTTATTTATATTGCTGTGCATGCTCAACCTAGGAAACGTGTGACGTACTTAGTGTCCGATCATAGTCGGGTGCCAACCCCGTATGCGGTGTTGGGTACATCATTTAGAGATGGACATTCGGTACCCTTTGCATTCTCGTACTTGTCTTATCAAGTACACTATAACCCATGACACTTGACACTATTCATGCAGACAGAATCTTCCTGAGATATTCATGGTGATTCTGTGTAGGATACATGATTGACATAGACATTATATCCTTAGATATTATATGACTGTTGCATTAGCTATGATCCCGCTGACATGGACATGAGACGTTATGGTCATGGTATGCGTGGTTACATTGGGTGGGGAGAGACACACAGGCTACAGGCTGATCCATATATATATCCACTACTATTGTGAGGTTGTAGACTCTCTAGCAGAGCTAGACCCTTTACCTGTTATTACTGCTACCGGCTCCCCGACACAGAGCTTGTAGCGGTCTCAGCCTGAGTATTAGTGATGCTCTCACTTGCATTTCACATAGATGGTTATATAGCTTACCCTATTTATTTCATTCTCTGCTGCACTGCATTTATTTTGGCTTGTATTTTCTGTACCTTGTTATGTCCCCTGAGGACCTGGAATGGATTATGTCCCCAGGTTTAGCTGAGGAGCAGTACCCCGAGATATACGGGACAGGAGCTGAAGCTATTACTGGACTTGATACTGGAGCAGAACCAATCCCTGAGCACGAGGTGACTGCCGAAGACTTTTCATGAGTACCTGATTCCGTACTCAGTATTTACTTATGTTTGACTATTTTGTTCCTGGCCTATTGAGCCAGTGTATTCAGACTTATGTCGGATTATTTCTCCGACTTACTTGTTGAGACTTGTTGCTACTTATTTCCATTTCATTATGCAGTTGATTATATTTATATTTTATGGATGAGATTAGTTGTGGCTTATTGTCGTAGACCTTATTTTACAGCTTAAGTGCGCCCTGATGGTTCCATTAAATTGGGTTGTCCATCGGTGCGTGCTGCTGGCCATTGCCACGTGTCCAGTCCCTCGGTATTTTGGGACTGGGGCGTGACATGGTTTTTGTGGTGGCCCATGCAGGTCTACGACTAAATTGTTCGGTTTCAACTTAAGGACCGAACAGGCCTGCAATAAGATAGGATAAGTTATAGGATCTCATCCATTGATTGAATCATTTTTGGACTCTATGTCGAATTCAATTTAATTGCTTGAATTGCATCCTGTTTGATTCCTCTGTGCGTTCTCATTGTTTTCTTTTGATGTAGAGTAATGGATCCCAGAAGTGGTGACGAGAACCCCTTGGGTACACCGCCCGAAGCTGTGGTTACCTGTGAAACTAGGGTGACGCCAGATACCAGAGGACAATCCTCTCAGAGCAACCAATCTGGCCAGCCAAGTTCCAAGTTCAGGCGTGATGACATCCCGCCTCCACCACAGTTCCCTCCATCGATGCCTGTCTTCCCCCCAGGGCAGGCAATGGACGGACAGCAAATGTTCCAGATGTTCTACGCCATGATGCAGGCCCAACAACAGATCCAACAAGAGGCCCAACGTCATGAGGCCGAGTACTTAAGGAACAGCCTAGTCGCAGCATTGGAGCAGGCAAATCCACCAACTAGGCGACCAGCGACGGGATCTATCACAGATTTTCGTCAACTCAAACCCCGTACCTTCTCGGGCAAGGAAGGACCAACTGAAGTTCATGAATGGCTTACGAACACGCAGCACCAGTTGGAGGCCGCTGAACTTCCAAGGGAAAAGTGGATGACTGCCGTCAGGATGCAACTGACGGACAACGCGCACCATTGGTGGCTGTCCGAAGAAAGAAGGCTCGGACATGATCAAGTCACCTGGGAGGAGTTCTCCAGACTCTTCCAAGAAATGTACATCCCTGCTGTTGCTCGGTCAGAACTCTGAGACAAGTTCAACCGCCTGATCCAGGGCAATATGTCAGGAGAGGAATACAATGCCGAATTTATTCGGCTGAGCCGCTTCGCCCCTTCTCTAATTCCTACCGAAGAAGAGAAGGCGGAGAAGTTCTTTGATGGACTCAGGTTTGAGCTCCAGAGGTTAATCGGATCTGTCGTGCCCATATCATACACCGACATCCTTGCTGCAGCACGTCGTATGGAGCGCGTTACTCGGAGGGAGTCAAGTCTGAAACGTCCATTCTCCTCAGCACCGTCCAAGTCATCACAGGGGGATTCTGCCAAACGACCCCAAAAGAACCTGCCTCAAAAAGTAGCATCAAAGAACCTACCTACTTGTCATTACTGCGGCAAAGTAGGCCACATTCAACAGGAGTGTAGACGCAAGCTGGGACTCTGCCTGGTTTGTGGATCCAACCAGCACTTCTCAAAGGACTGCTCGGAGCGTCGAGAGATAGCTCCAAATCGACCAGCTCTACCTGCACCAAGGCCAGCTCTTCCAGCTGTGGGAGCAACACAGACAGGAGCTGGAGGAGCCAGGCCACCACTACCACCTCAGGCAGTATTATTTCAGCAGGCTCGTCAGCAGAGAGGTCCAGCTCAGGGACGAGGACAGGCATATGCACTAGCAGTCACGGAGGAAGCTACTGCAGGCGAGGTTATAGCAGGTACCATATTAGTAGCTTCATTACCTGCTGTAGCTTTATTTGATTCTGGAGCCTCGCATTCATTCATAGTTGCTAGCTTCGTAGCCACACATAGAGTAGCTACCGTACCTCTCTTGAAGATGAAGAGAATTCTTACGGGAGGTGGTATTATCCCAGTTAGTGATATCTGTAGATCATGTTCGGTAGTAGTTTGTGGCAGAGAGATGCGAGCCCAATTTCTGATCTTTTCTATGCCTGATTATGATGTTGTACTTGGTATGGACTGGTTAAGTCAATACCATGCGACACTTGATTGCCGGATTGGAAAAGTAATATTTAGACCCCCTAGCCTTTCTGAGTTTGAATTTCTTCGGGGAGCTGTAGAGCAAGGTGTCCAGCCAACTCTTAGGGTATTATCTGTAGAGGAGGAGTCAGATTACCCAAGAGTCATATCAGAGTTTGTGGATGTATTCCCTGATGATCTTCCAGGTTTACCACCTGATCGAAAAATAGAGTTCACAATAGACCTAACTCCAGGAGCCGAACCTATCACTTCATCGGTATATCGACTAGCACCTAAGGAGTTAGTGGAGTTGAAAGAGCAAGTTGACGATCTTCTGGAGAAAGGATATATCCGGCCCAGTGTTTCACCTTGGGGGGTACCCATCCTTTTTGTACCAAAGAATGATGGAACTGTACGCTTGTGCATTGATTACAGAGCCCTAAATACTGTAACCATTAAGAACCGGTATCCCTTATCACGCATTGATGACTTATTTGACCAATTGAGTGGTGCTAGGGTATTCTCAAAGATTGACCTTAGATCCGGTTATCACCAGATTAGGGTGAAGAAGGAAGATATACCGAAGACGACCTTCAGAACTAAGTATGGACACTATGAATTCCTAGTAATGCCGTTTGGTTTAACCAACGCGCCAGCCGTATTTATGAGTTTGATGAACGGAGTCTTCCATCAGTACTTGGATAAATTTATGGTTGTATTTATTGATGATATTCTAGTCTATTCCAAGGACCACGAAGAGCACGAGGAGCACCTCAGAATTGTGCTAGAAACATTGAGACGGGAGAAGTTGTATGCCAAACTCAGCAAATGTGAGTTCTGTATGGACAAGGTGCCATTCTTGGGACATATCATCTCGGGAGAAGGACTGTCAGTGGATCCGGAGAAGGTCACTGCAATAGAAACTTGGCCTACGCCCACATCTGTTGCAGAAGTGAGAAGTTTTCTCGGACTTGCTGGGTATTACCGGTGGTTCGTAGAGAATTTTTCAAGGATTGCAGAGCCAATGACGAAGCTGACTCGGAAGGATCAGGAGTTTATATGGACGGAAGGATGCCAGAAGGCCTTTGAAAAACTGAAGAGGCGTCTAACAACAGCACCAGTCTTGACTCTTCCCTCAGGGTCAGGAGGTTTTGTTGTTTATAGTGATGCATCCGGTAGTGGACTAGGTTGTGTCTTGATGCAACATGGCAAGGTTATCGCTTATGCATCGCGGCAGTTGAAGGTCCACGAGAAGAACTACCCAACGCACGACCTGGAGCTAGCTGCAGTAATATTTGCACTGAAGATCTGGAGGCACTATCTGTATAGAGAGAAGGTCAAAATCTTTACTGATCATAAGAGTCTGAAGTATGTATATACTCAGAAGGAGCTCAACATGAGGCAAAAGCGTTAGCTTGAGTTGATAGTGGACTTTGATATAGATCTGCAGTACCACCCGGGGAAGGCAAATGTAGTAGCCGACGCCCTCAACAGGAAACCCACGGCTTATTTCTTGACGGAGCAGCCTCAGCTATTACAAGACCTACAAGATCTCCAGATAGAGGTTGTTTTACCTGGACAAAATGGCTTGCTGGCTAACCTCGAAGTTAAGTCATCACTTGTGGAGAGGATTAAAGAAGCTTTGCCTACTTATGCTAGATTTTGAAGGCTTAAAGAGAGAACAGAAGCAGGCATGCAGACAGTACTTCGCATCCATGAGGACGGGACATTAAGGTGCGGAAATCGCCTATATGTTCCAAATGGAGAATTGAGGCAGGAGTTAATGACTGAAGCACATAGCTCCATATACTCTGTTCATCCAGGAGGAACCAAGATGTACCGAGACTTAAGGCAGTATTATTGGTGGCATGGAATGAAAAGGGAGATTGCCCGATTTGTGGCAAAATATTTAGTCTGCCAGCAAGTAAAGGCCGAGCACCAAAGGACTGCAGGTATGTTGCAGCCGCTTCCCATACCTGAATGAAAGTGGGAGCATATTACCATGGATTTCGTCACCGGATTTTCAAGAAGCCCCAGTGGAAAAGATGCAGTATGGGTTATCGTGGATCGACTCACTAAGTCGGCACATTTATTGCCATTTAGAGTCGGACAATCTACGGAAGTACTAGCCGACATGTATATGCGACAAATTGTAAGATTGCATGGAGTGCCGGTTAGTATTGTATCGGATCGAGACTCGAGATTCACGTCTCATTTTTGGCGAAGCATGCAAGAGAGTCTCGGCACCCGCCTCAAATTCAGTACTGCCTATCATCCACAGACAGATGGCCAATCGGAGCGCACGATTCAGATCTTGGAGGATATGCTGCGATCATGTATACTGGACTTTGGAGGATCTTGGGAAGATCATCTGCACTTAGTGGAGTTCTCTTACAACAACAGCTATCAAGCAAGCATCCAAATGGCACCTTTCGAGGCGTTGTACGGAAGAAAGTGCAGATCGCCTATATGCTGGAGTGACGTTGGCGAACGTCAAATACTGGGTCCAGAGTTGGTAACGGAGACAGTTGAGGAAGTAAAGCAGATTCAGAATCATCTTCGTGCAGCCCAGGATAGACAGAAGCATTGGGCCAATACGCACAGACGTCCTCTGGAGTTCAAGAAAGGAGAGCACGTATTCTTGAGGATCTCGCCCACTCGAGGTACTATCAGATTTGGGAGCAGAGGCAAGTTAAATATCGGGCCATTTGACATTTTGGAGCGCATTGGTGAGGTGGCTTATCGTCTTGCATTACCTCCATCCTTAGAGGAAGTGCATGATGTATTCCACGTCTCACAGCTGAGACGATACGTGACGGACCCAAGTCACATAGTCGATCATTCCAAGATCGCAGTGGGCCCTAGCTTGAGATATGAGGAACAACCAGTGGGTATACTCGACACCAGTGAGAAGACACTGCGAGGACAGACAATCAGACTAGTTCGGGTAGCTTGGAAATAATACTCCCCTAGCGAATCAACCTGGGAACGGGAGGATATCATGCGCCAGCGTTATCCACACTTATTCGCAGATGCAGGTATAACCTAAGCATTCTCTTATTTCCGTAGTTCGTGCCCTTTTGTAGTTTACCCTTCGATTGCGAGGACGCAATCCTCTTAAGGGGGGTAGATTGTAATCACCCTAATTTTTCTAAATATGTTAAAAACAATTTTCGGGATTTTTGGTATTTTTCAAGAATTAAAATAAGGTATTTCGGTCATTAAATGATTTTTAATTGCTAATCATTAATATTAAAATATAATTTTATGTTGTAAAATGAAAAACTAGACTTAGGGTAATTTT
This sequence comes from Iris macrosiphon, assembly GCA_036927795.1. Lineage (NCBI taxonomy): Eukaryota > Viridiplantae > Streptophyta > Magnoliopsida > Asparagales > Iridaceae > Iris > Iris macrosiphon. The sequence goes on from JAYESA010000014.1 coordinate 109,048,327, forward strand.
TCTAGAATTTATTGGGCCCCGGACCTATTTTATATCACCTAAAACTATTTTTACTTATTTATTTATTTAAGTATTAAATAAACCCAAACCGAGCCCAACCGGGCCCAGCCCAACCGAGCCAGCCCAGCCCAGCCCCCGGCCTAGCGGGTCGGGCAGGTCGGCCAGACCCGAACCCGCCGCCCGACCCGACCCGGGAACCCATCTCCTCCCCCACGCCACGAACCCGACTTCCCCGCCGAGTTCTCCGGTCACGTCATCGGAGACCCGCCCGCGCCCTGCCCCACGACCCCCTCGGCTCCTTCTCCTCTGCCACGACCTCTCCTCGCTGCCCTATAAAACCCCTACTCCTCTTCTCCTCCTCCCTCATCTCCCCCAAACCCAAGCCCTAGCTCCGGCCATCTCCCTCCCCTAGCTCCGGCAAGCCGCCTCCGTCCAGTTCCCCCTCACCGGACCTCGCCGCCGACCGAAGCACTTCCCAGACCCCCGCCGACAGCCTCTTTCCCTCGGCTCCAGCGTCGAACTCCCCAACCCGACATCACCGCCTCCGCCATTTCCCCTCCTTCCTCCGGAGCCACCGTCGACCTCGCCGCGAGCCTCCCGCAGCAGCGGGGACCCAGCCGCCCGGCCACAGCGACCCGCACCGCCTCCCCCAGCAGCGTCCAGCTCCTCTCCGACGAACCCGAACCCGTGCCCTAGCTCAGACACGTGTCGGACACGTGTCGGACACGAGAAACCATCGTTCACGGAGCCCTGTTCAGGTACTCGTAACTTTCTGCTCGTAATCCCATTTTTAATTTTGTCAGTTGCTACGCGTAGCCTGCATGACCCCCTCGGTGCCCGTATAAACCGCTCGGTGTACCGCGTCCTGTGGTGATCGTAAACCGCGATCCAAAAAAGGAAAAACAACGCCCTAATTCACCCCGGAATTGGGTACGCCCCGCCAAACGGGACGACTTGGTCGCACGCGGTCTTCACCGATACGTGCGCGTCGTCGATACGGACGTGTAGGATTTCGTAGAAGTCAATTCGGGTGTGCGTGCACACCGGAATCAACGCGTATCCGCGGACACCGTCCCGTATTCGCCCTTTCTGGAACGCGTCGTAACTTTGTGTACACACGTCGGATCGAAACGAAACTTGCGCCATCGGACTCGTAGCAATATGCTGGTCCTGTGACTCAAGTTTGGTTCAATTCCGAGAACGTTGACAAAATCGCATGTCGTGGGCTCCACAGGTGTAGCGCCCCGTTCTCCCGGTGCGGAGAGTGCGGCTAAGAAACACAAGACGGTATCGTTCAATCGGGATAGATTGAATTAAGAACTCGTCCTCGTTATGGATTTATTTTTTCGGAATCGATTCCCATATTCAGTGGACTGTGCCCCAAGGATCGGCTTAGCGGCAGAGTCAGGAGGGACCTCTCCGCTGCTATCTTTTATTGCCTCAGTTTTTGATGTCGCTTGTTGCTTTCGTGCTTTGAGTTGGTTTTGGGATTTGCTTATTTTTTTTGAACGGTTTCGATGGTTTTTATTATTTTCGTTCATTGACTTGCACTTCTATTCCGAGATTGGAAAGAGAGGAAGAAGTATTAATCGAGCTGTTCGTGCGCAGGTGAACGAGCAGTAGGCGGCTTACGAGCGGAGTCGTGTAGCGCCTCTTTCCTTCTCCTTCCAAAATCTAAGTGAGTGGCTACCAACCCGATTAGCTAGCCCTGCTTCCAAGCTTCACAGCTAAAATACTTGCATTCTCTTCGGCCCGATCAAACGATACCAAGTAATAATAAAAGAAACCAAGATAAAAGAGAATAGACTTGGTTATTATGCTTGTCAATCAAATATGTGAACTGTTATCATACTGAATGCTAGTTCATTTATAACTGTTCTATGAATCGTGCTAAGTATGGAATACCTTGTATGCGCTAAACTGTTCAAGGAGGCTATGTTAAATGAATTATGCAATACCGACTGTCCTGTACTACTGTTTGCCTCAACTGCATGAACTGTTAACTTAGTAAACGAACTGTTCGATCACGGACAACTTGTGCACATGGTAACTGGTTCCTGCGGACGGTCGCTGGGGCACTGGCACCGATCCGGTCCGGACGAAACCCTACTGTATAGTCAACTGTACTGGACGGAATGGCTTGGAGCAACCACTGTACTTTCGCTGCAAACCATTCTCGTCTATGACTAGTGTCCTTATTGGCATACGCCAGTGATCTATTGTATATTAAACCTGTTGCATACTAACTTGTGTCTTCGTGGCAGGGAAGGCATGGTAAGTATTGTACAGGTAATTCAGACGGGCAGGTAAAATCCACCGAACGGTGGCACGTTCATTTCAGTAAATTCTATATGCTGCTTACTTGTAAATGAACTAAGGCAAGATAGAAACCCACAAATATGCATGCTTCATTAAAACAACGTGTTGATTGGAATAGTCAGGCTAGCTCGCCTTCACCAGCATGTTTCGATATGCTGACCCTCGTTGAAACAGGTTCTCCGCACTAAGGCGAACCGAGAGAGGAGCCGAAGTCGTCTTCCCGATCCAGTCCAGCTGTTGGCGCATCTTCACCGCGCCCTTGAAGCCTTTTGAAGTCCGAAGCTGCAACTCTTCATACACAAATGCAGCTCCGTGGCAAAGCTATCCTCCAGCCTGAAGGTCTTTATCATTTTGAGTTTATAAAGGGATGTAATGTACAGGACTGCTATCTCATTTTGAGTCAACACTTTTGTAAGCCGTTCGGCATATTAGCGGACTCGTTCAGGAGTTTGTAATAAATGTTCATTATCAATAAAGAGAATTTTTCCATGTTTCAAATCTGTGTTTCAATTTATCTGCGTACTCTGAATATGTGCTTGTTATGCAAATCATTAAAAGCCTTGTGCGGACGCAACCCCAGGCCCGCACGGCGGTCACGATTCGGGGGACGCCTCAATTGATTCTACGGAATTGGGTCGTGATAACAGGCCCCACTCGACGGGCGATTTTGTGGTCGGCTCATCGGAATCCAATTCTGAAAGTTCCGTTGAGTTCGTATCAGCGTTCCTAACTTGTTGACACTAAGTTGGAAAGATTTGGAGACCTTTGTCCCTGACACATTTTTCGGTGTAAAGTGGGCCCACATGCGGACCCCGTTTTGACCCGAAATGGTCATTTTTGTCCCTGTGTCCAAATTGGACTCAAGGACAGGCGTTTCTAGCTGATTGATATCTTCTAAGCATGATGGTAATATTAGTTTCAGCATCCGGAGACGTTTCTGGAAATTTTCTGAGTAACAGAACACTAGTTGGAATTCAAACATCAGGCAAGTGTACCTCGCCAAAACTTGCAGTCTTGTTAAATATTCCTTGGCTTATTTATACATCTGTAGGCAAGTGTACCTTGCCAAATCCTGCAGCTTGCTACTTATTTCCTTGACTTAGTTATACATCAGTGGGCAAGTATACCTTGCCAACTTTACAGTTCTTGTTGCATATTTTCTTTCTTTATTTATATTGCTGTGCATGCTCAACCTAGGAAACGTGTGACGTACTTAGTGTCCGATCATAGACGGGTGCCAACCCCGTACGCGGTGTTGGGTACGTCATTTAGAGATGGACATTCGGTACCCTTTGCATTCTCGTACTTGTCTTATCAAGTACACTATAACCCAGGACACTTGACACTATTCATGCAGACAGAATCTTCCTGAGATATTCATGGTGATTCTGTGTAGGATACAGGATTGACATAGACATTATATCCTTAGATATTATATGACTGTTGCATTAGCTATGATCCCGCTGACATGGACATGAGACGTTATGGTCATGGTATGCATGGTTACATTGGGTGGGGAGAGACACACAGGCTACAGGCTGATCCATATATATATCCACTACTATTGTGAGGTTGTAGACTCTCCAGTAGAGCTAGACCCTTTACCTGTTATTACTGCTACCGGCTCCCCGACACAGAGCTTGTAGCGGTCTCAGCCTGAGTACTAGTGATGCTCTCACTTGCATTTCACATAGATGGTTATATAGCTTACCCTATTTATTTTATTCTCTGCTGCACTGCATTTATTTTGGCTTGTATTTTCTGTACCTTGTTATGTCCCCTGAGGACCTGGAATGGATTATGTCCCCAGGTTTAGCTGAGGAGCAGTACCCCGAGATATACGGGACAGGAGCTGAAGCTATTACTGGACTTGATACTGGAGCAGAACCAATCCCTGAGCACGAGGTGACTGCCGAAGATTTTTCATGAGTACTTGATACCGTACTCAGTATTTACTTATGTTTGACTCTTTTGTTCCTGGCCTATTGAGCCAGTGTATTCAGACTTATGTCGGATTATTTCTCCGACTTACTTGTTGAGACTTGTTGCTACTTATTTCCATTTCATTATGCAGTTGATTATATTTATCTTTTATGGATGAGATTAGTTGTGGCTTGTTGTCGTAGACCTTATTTTACAGCTTAAGTGCGCCCTGATGGTTCCATTAAATTGGGTTGTCCATCGATGCGTGTTGCTGGCCATTGCCACGTGTCCAGTCCCTCGGTATTTTGGGACTGGGGCATGACAGAAAATACTCATTTGAGCACCAAAATGAATGACACATCCTACAAAACAAGGATTATAATAACATCGTTTATATTTGTTGGTATCACACTATCAGACCAGGGCTCTGATACCAGACGTTGGGAATCAAACACGCCCTACAAGCACTCTGGTACCGTATCTGAGACTGACCACAGCAAAAATTTTAGGCCAACCCACCTGAAAAATCAACCTCCGTCTAACGGACACCAAGCACAGATAAAGACAAGTATATGGCGGTGACTACGTCACCTGGACAAATCCCAACCTTTATAATTCAAGTAAAATTACAAGATTGACAAAACTAATGTTGAACCATTTGTCCTAATAGGTTCAACCCCATCACCACTCTCAAAAAGAAATGAAAGATATTACAATTGAAATCACTCACCAACCCGTAGCAATCACCCTGAGCGAAGCCGATGACTCCTCGATCAGATATCTTTCTTCCTTCTGTCTTGGATGATGAAGTCCTAAAGCAATGCACGTAATTTTTCTTAGATTTTCTGTGGACGAGCACCTTGAATCTCTACTTTATGCTTTTATTGTACCTCCACCCATCTCCTATATTTATAGGATAAGAAATCATATTTTAGTTCATAATAGGATTTTCTTAATAGAAAATCTTAAAATAAGAATCATATTCCACCTAAAATAACCCAACACCAATTATGGACGTCCAAATATGCTCAAATTAAATATTTGATACAAATTTAAAATCTAATCAAATCTTACATTTAATGTAAACTTCCAAATTATATCCAATCAAATCTTTGACCATATTTGAGCTCTAAAATTCACCAAATCCAGACTGTACCCCAACAATCTCCCCTCCAGTCTGATGAGAGGGTGTTGACCCCATGGCTTCTCAACTGGACTCTATGCTTGTCGTCCCGTGATAGAGTTCCTGATCCCCCATGCCACCGATCTCCGATCCCCCGAGTTTTTTTGCATCTTCCTTCGTCTTCAGCTTCACAACTATCACGTCGACGCTAGCTGCCATGCGTAACACTTTCTGTACCACTGGGATCCTGCCGACATTAATGATATGACTGAGACCAAAGTCCCTGACTATCAGCCTCACCGTGAGTCTTGGCTGCCTGTCCCCGACTTTTGCCTTCCACCGAAATATGTTAACATTCCGACGAGCTTCTTCACCTTTGGCTTGACCAACCAAGCGGACAGCGCGATTCTCACGAGATTCGAACTCCTGAATTTTTTCACCTTCGTGTCTGAACTTGAAGCTCCCCCATACACATGAGTCCTCGAGCAGAACATCACGTACCGTGCATGCCGTCGATGACCTACAGCTCCCTCGGAACTATGTGAATAGTGACGCTCCTGCCTTAGATTGAGTTTGCTGCAAACCTTGATCTCCTTCATGGCCTCGAATTGCTGAAACTAATGTCGCTCCATGAATCTTTGACAAACCACATGTCGCCAAAATCGGATCCGTGAAGCAACCCCCACCTGGAGACCGACCAGATGTCATGGGACCGATATACTGACCCTCAATCTTTGTCTCATCATTATTTGTTGTTTTATCTCGACAAACCGAATCCTCCGTAATCCTCAAAGTATCTTGAAGCCCCTCATCAACAAGTTTTTGACGATCCAACTCCTGTCGAATACCCCTCGAGCTTCCATCCGATGTATGTTGTCTACTTCTATAACTCAGTGGCTTGAGCCTGTACATGCTACAACATAAATTTTCTCGAGCCAGCTGTTGGGAACCCTTCGTAAGCATCCAATCTTTGTCCCCAAATAAACTGCAACAGCCATCATCTGCTAGCCTCCCTACCGAAACCAAGTTGTAGCGCAAACTCGGTACATGTCGCACATCCTTAAGAACGAGCTTCTCACCAAGCTCCGTTGTCAAGTGCACATCAACGATGCCTACAACTGCATCCATCCCCTTGTTGTCCATATTCACACGTCCAAACCTACCCCCATGGTATGATTTGAAGATCCTCCTATATGGAGCAGCGTGATATGACGCCCCCGTGTCCATGACCCAATCGCCATCATGACACATGCCACAAGGTTCCTCTACGTCGGTTGTTGCAATTATGGGATCTCTCATAGCCATGAGATCCTCCTGATCATCCTTGCCTTTGGCCTTCTCAACTTTGAGCTTCCTGCAGTTCCTCTTGATATGACCATTTTTGCCACAGTGATAGCAGCCCTCCATGCGGTCTACAGTCGCAAGATCTCGAGAACTTCCCCTTGTTCTCACTTGTGACTTGGGTCTTCCCTTCCAGTAAGAAGCCACCAGAGCGGACTCCTACGACGATTTTACTTGTTTACGCCAGATCTCCTCGTTCAACAAGCTGCTTTTGACTGCCTCCATCGTGACAACCCCACCAGGCTCAGAGTTGCTCACCGACACCACCATCGTCTTCTGGCTTTTTAGTAGAGAACTCAAAATCAAAAGGGCCTAAATCTCATCATCAATCACCATCTTCATCGCATGTAGCTGATTGATAATATCCTGAACCTCGTTCAGATGTTCTGCTACTAGGGCACCCTCCGTATACTTTGAGTTGACGAGTTGGCGAATCAGAAACGCCTTGTTGCCAGTCGTCTTCCTTTCGTACAGCGAATGCAGCTTCTCCCACAATGCTTTTGTCGAACTCTCCATGGATAGGTAGTGAAACACCAAGTCGTCCAACCATTGGCGGATGAATCCAACGGACTTTCGATCCAGTCGTTTTCAGTCTTCAGCAGTTTTATCTGATGGCTTAGCGTTGTCGCCCTCCAACGGACCATGCAAGTCCTTGCACCAGAGTAGATCCTCCATCCTTAGCTTCTAAATTGTCCAATTTTCTCCTTTGAGGGTGATCATACGAGTGTTCATCTGCTCCGTAGATATAGTTGTCAAAACCAAAATAATTAGCTCAGATACCACTTGTTAGTATCACACTATCAGACCAAGGCTCTGATACCAGATGTTGGGAATCAGACACGTCCTGCAAAAGCTCCGATACCGTATCTGAGATTGACCGTAACGAAAACTTTAGGCCAACCCACCTGAAAAATTAACCTTTGTCTAACGGACACCAAACACAGATAAAGACAAGTATATGGCGGTGACTACGTCACATGGACAAATTCTAACATTTATAACTCAGGTGAAATTACAAGATTGACAAAACTAATGTTGAACCATTTGTCCTAATAGGTTCAACTCTCTCACCACTCTCAAGAAGAAAAGAAAGAGATTACAATTGAAATCACTCACCAACCCGTAGTAATCTCCCTGGGCGAAGAAGACGACTCCTTGATCAGATCTCGTTCTTCTTTATGTCTTGGATGACGAAGTTCTAAGAACAAAGCACGAACTTTCTCTTCGATATTCCGTGGACGAGCACCATGAATCTCTACATTGTACTTTTATTGTGCCTCCACCCTCCTCCTATATTTATAGGATAAGAAATCATATTTTAGGTCATATTAGAATTTCCTAAATAGAAAACCTAAAAATAAGAACCATATTCCACCTAAAATAGTCCAACATCAATTATGGACGTCCAAATATGATAAAATTAAATATTTGATACAAATTTAAAATCTAACCAAATCTTACATTTAATGTAGATTTTTAAATTATATTAAAACAAATTGTTGACCATATTTGGGTTCCGAAATTTATCAAATTCAGATTGGACCCCAACAGTATTTATGACACCCGTCTCAGCAAAACAATTTGTTGGGAGATTTCATTTATGAGTACTACGATACGTCACTATAACATATTTGTTAGAGACTAAAAAATAATTCTATTATCATGTCCTATCAATATGAAGGTCCTTGGACGACTCCATAACCAGGTATAGGCTTACACGTGTGGTTGTAAGTGTAGCGAACAACTAAACTCTCTCAGTCCAAGTAGCTAACCCCAACTGAAGAGTCCTATACACCCCTACGGCAACTTCATTTTTGAAGATCCACGAACGAAATTTTTCCTAAGTCGATACGATTCCGACTTATCACTAGAGAAATTTTCTGGTGTATAAGTTGTTAATGATCAATGCATTATGTCCAACTATAGTGGCATCCACTTTAGGAGTCGTTAAAGGCATCGTTATTTCTAAGTTATTTTGGTAGTGAACTACCCCCAGCAAAATGTGATTGAAAAGCTTGACAAGGAGCTAGCATTCCTCATTTTTCTCCGTTGAATGGTTATTTCTACGGACTGGACAGTCTCTGGATTTTTGCACATAATGCAGAGCAGAGCAGAGCAGAGCATTCTACGAACTGGAGAGTCTCATTTCTGCGTATGAATCCATGTTGGCAGCAACATGAAATTTGATGACAAGGCTCTTCACAATTTATGCGAAGTAAATGTTTGTTTGTTTTAGCAGAGACATCCTCTTCCTTGTTCCCTTACTGTTTTTATGGCTTAGAACCCCCTTTGTTTCTGCATAGACATCAGTTTCTTTGTTGATTTCATAATTTGTCTTGTGCACAGAAATTTTTTGTGCATCAATGGTCATTTCTAGCTAGCAAGGTCACAGGGAGTATATCGTATTCAATATGAATTGAACATACAATACTCTCTCTCTATATATATATTTTTTTTCTCTTTTTTTAAGAGGTTATTGTGCTACAAGTCTCACACATTTCGGCCACATCTATCACCAACTCACCATTTAATTTTTTTATGACGTCCGGCATTTATTACCAACTCACAACTTAATTCTTTAAGAAAAAAAAAAAAAATGAAGTCCAGGGGATTTGAATTTGCAACTTTCTCAGTAATATGTATCGGTCTTAACCACTAGACGAGAGAATTGATTAGTGAACTAATTTTTGAATCCCCATTAATAAGCAATGCATAGGGGCTTCAACGCAGAAACTACACACTTTCTGTGAGTTTTTCTATTGAGTTGGCATGCTTATATTTGTGCCACATGGGACTGGCTACCGAATGGCTACATGAGATGTCATTGCTGATACATTAGAGCATCTCCAGTGGGAACATTTTAAACCATACTCCAAATCATACTCCAAATCACACTACAAATTATTTTTGGAGTGTCACATTTATATTTGCACACAATGGTATACTCCAAAATAGACACTCCAAATTAACTTCTCCCTTTTCCTCCCTCTTTTCCCTCCCTATTTTTTCTTTTCATTTTCGTTTCCTTTTTCCTCCATATTTTCCCTCATTTTCATTCCCTTCATAACTATTAAAGCTTTCCCTCATTTCCCTTCAGAACCATTAACCAATACTGACCACAAAGATGTCTGATAATTTTTTTCTCTTATTTTTGTTTGAATTTTTTTATCTCATTTCTTGAAATTTTGTATGGATAATTTTTCTCATTTTCGTTAAACAAATCAAACAAAATGAGATAAAAAAAAAATCCACTAACTAAATATGTGGAGAAGAAGAAGAAGAAGAAGAAGGTGTGGGAAATGAAAGAATGTGTGGAGAAGAAGAAGAAGAAAAAAGGGTCTGAAAAATTTTCTCTGTAAAAAAAAATAGAAGAGAAGAGAGAGAGAGAGAGAGAGAGAGCGGAAGGGGAGGAAAATGAATGACATGTTATTTTGGTGGGCCCATCGATTAATATAGACCAGCTACGGGACTCTCCAAATTTGGAGTGTCTCTTGGCTTTCTATCATTTTTCAAGTGTGGACATGAGTCCATTGTAGTCCTCAAGTGCTATAAAATTTGACAAAAGTCAAAATATAGCACTGAAACTATTTCTACTGTGGATGCTCTTATTACTACTAGTATATACGCACGTGCGTTACACGTATTTCATATTACTTGGAAAAAAAATAGTTTATTAAAAGAGCAAACGGCAATTTCTTAATTTTATTATAGGTGAAAATATAATAGGCAGGAGCATGAAAGTTGGGAGAAATTAAATGACGGAAATAGGAAAGGTTTCTCTTATCTCTTGGGTTCATGTGCCTACTTTGCATGCATTCTTTATTAACTTTTGTTTTATTCTCCAAACGACCTACTTTGCATACATGCATATCTATGTTTTATTAACTATCATTCCCCAAGTTATCTCATGCATGCATACATACATTTAATACGTATTTAATTACTGTTTTTAATTACTTAGATATCCTTATTAAAGTTAATACATATTGAAATGTAATGAAGGGTATTTTTGGAACGAAATTTTTTCACGGTGAAGCCTAGTTTTGGTATTATATAGTAGAATAGATTACTTAGATATCCTTATCAAAGTTAATACATATTGAAATGTAATGAAGGGTATTTTTGGAACGAAAATTTTTCACGGTGAAGCCTAATTTTGACATTATATAATAGAAAAATAGATAAAAATAATAATTTTTATAATTCGAGGCATTGATTGGTTGTTAGTGCACGTTGTCATAACCGTCATCGCATTAAGTGCATTTCAGGTTGCTGACAATGGATAAAAACATGTTAGTTTGACTTGCATTATTTTTGTGTGCCTCGGTCCTTGTAAACCCCCAGATTTTGCAAGAATTATTAAAATTGGATTTTTTTCGCAATTTTCTGGAATTTTCTGGGAATTTTCTGAAATTAAAATCAGGATTTTGAATTATTACATAATTTTTAATTGATAATAAACAACATTAAAATATTATAAAAATAATTATTTTTGGGTGTAAAATGAAAAACTGGACTTAGGGTAATTTTTCTGGAATTTATTGGACCTCAGACCTATTTTTAAATCCCTAAAAAACTATTTAATTATTTATTTATTTAATTAACTAATTATTATTATTATTATTATTATTATTATTATTATTATTATTATTTTTTTTTTTTTTATTTTTTTATTAATTTTTGGCCCATCCGGCCCAGCCCGGCCTGCGGCCCAACCCGCGGCCCGTCACCCTAACGGGTCGGGTCCGCCTGAACCCGACCCGCACCCGCTAACCCGCCCCTTTCTCCCCTCTGCCCGATTCTTCAGCCGACTCCGGCGCCGCACCGCCCGCCGCTCCGGCCGGCTCGCTCCACGCCAGCACCGGCCACGACGACCTCCTCCCCGCCATTTCCGGCCATCTCCCCCTCTCCTCTGCCTTCCCCGGCTCCTCGACGCCTATATATTCTCCCCCCCCCCCCCCGTCGACCACCGGAAACCTAATCCTCCCCTCCGGCCACCTCGCCGTCCTCCTCCCCTCCAGCGCCCTGCCACCGCCTCCGGCGCAACCGCCCTGCCCGCAGCACCCCTCCGCCGCGGCCAGCCCCTCCCTCTTCTCCTCCTCCTCCTCCCCGCTCGTCGACAGCCGCAGCAGCAGCCCGAAGCAACTCCGGCAACGGCGGCAGCCATCTCCGCCGCCTCAGCTCCGCCTCCCAGCGCGCCTCCGCCCCTGGCCGGCCCCTCCCCACCGCGAGCCGCCCTGGCCAGCCTGAGCTCCGGCCGCCGCCTGAAATCCCTAACCTTAACCCTAATTTCCCAATTCACTGTGTCGGACACAGGACACAGTGTCCTGTGTCGTGTCGGACACGATTTTACCTGATTTTTCGGTCCCGTTCAGGTGCGTGTATCTTCTTGCTCGTAGCTCTGTTTTCAATTCCGTAAATTGCGTTGGGAAGCCTATATGACCCTCTCGGTGCCCGGACAAACCGCTCGGGACATCGCGTCCTGTGGTGATCGCACACCGCGATCCAAAAACAGGAAAAACCAGACCCTGTTTCACCCCGGAACTGAGTGCGCCCCGCCAAACGGGACGACTTAGTCGCGTGCGGTCTTCACAGATACGTGCGCGTCATCGATACGGACGTGTGAGTTTTCGCGGAAGCTGATTCGGGTGTGCGTGCACACCGGAATCAACGCGTATCCGCGGACATCGCCCCGTATCCGACTTTTCTGCAATTCGCCCTAACTTCTTGTACACTCGTCGGATCGAGACGAAACTTGCGCCATCGGACTCGTAGCGATACGCTGGTCCTGTGGGTCAAGTTTGGTTCGATTCTGAGAACGTTGACGAAATCGCGTGTCGTGGGCCCCATAGGCCCCGCTCGACGGACAATTTTGTGATCGGCTCATCGGAATCCAATTCTGGGAGTTCCGTTGGGTTCGTATCAGCGTTCCTAACCTGTTGACACTAAGTTTGGTGATTTTGGAGACCGTTGACCCGGACACGTTTTTTCGGTGCAAAGCGGGCCCACCAGCGGACCCCGCTTTGACCCGAAACTGTCGTTTTTGTCCTTGTCTCCAAATTGGACTCAAGTACAGGCGTTTCTAGCTATTTGACATCTTCTGAGCGTGATGGTAATGTCTATTTCAGCTTCTGGGCTCATCTCTGGATATTTCCTCGAGGATAATTAATTGGATCCAAACAACAGGCAAGTACCTGCACTTCAAGTTTAATCTTTATATTGTGATAGTTAATTCCCTGCTCTACTAGTACCCTTGATGATTACACGTAGTGTTAGAATACTGGATTTTATGTCTTGGATATTGTATTTAATGTCTTGCTTTTCATATCGGGTGGGAGAATACTAGAAGGCATGTAGTTTACCTTTCCCCCTATCATGTTTAATAGCTGTTGGTGCGCGACTGTACCCTCAGCCGGATCTTGATTATTCATTGTTTAATAGCCGTCTATGACGGCCGGATTAGCCTTATAAACCCCTATATGCCAACTATGTATTCTAAAATAAACACAAGTTCACACAGATAGCTTCTGGTCTTGTTATAGTTCTTGCTGACTGTTGTAGTTTCATTTCCTGTCTCATTTATTTCCTGCTTTCTCATATTCCTGTTTATAGCATTAACTCTGAGATAATGATGTTCTGTTATACAGTTTCTTAACGTGATATTCAATATTTAATTGTCATAAATATTTAGTTTAATCTTGTTGTGCATTGTGTACTTTGCTCCTTTCCTGACTGGATCCGTTGTTTTAGGCGATGATGAGGCCTTGCCCCTACCTATTATGACACTATGAGTTAGCAGGTGACCCATATGAGGAGCCAGTTCCCACCCAGGAGGCTACTTCTGCAGAGTAGTTAGCAGTAGTTGCTTATTTATTTTCTTTCAGCATAAACTCGGGTTTGTCCCCGATTTATCTTCTGGCTTGTATTAACTGTGGATTGGTTGTCCCAGATTAAATGTTATGAAATCTTAGCATTCCTATTTCCTGTGATTATTCTTACATGTTCATTATTGTGGATGAGATAGGTACTTATTGACCCCAGAAATGACCTAGACAGCGTACTACCGCCGACACTGCGGCGTAGGCTGGACGTGCCCACGCACTCGTGTCCGAATAACCGGGTGCGGGTCGTGACACGTTTTTGTGGTGGCCCATGCAGGTCCAACGACTAAATTGTTCGGTTTCAACTCAGGGACCGAACAGGCCTGCAATAAAGCTAGGATAAGTTTATAGGATCTCATCCACTTGCTTGAATCATTTTTTGATATCTGTATCGTATTCGAACTAATATGAACTTGCATCTTGCCTTGATTCCTGTGCGCCTCTTATTGGTTATTTTGCATACAGGGAAATGGACCCACAAGCCAGCAACGAGGCTCATGCAGAAACACCACAAACCGTTATGGTTACCCAAGAAGACGATGTGATACCAGTCGGTGAAGGCCAATCATCACAAGGCAGTCAAGCAAGTCAGCATGCCTCAATAATCCATCAAGATGGCATTCCACCCTCGACGCAGCCTATTCCACCGATGCCTTCCTTCCCACCGGGACCGCCTATGGACGAACAGCAGATGTTCCGCATGTTCTACATAATGATGCAAGCCTATCAGAAGGTTCAACAAGAAACTCAGCAAAACCAAGCGGAGAACTTTATCGACAGAATTAGCTCGGAGTCACGGAAGCCAAGCAGTTCAAATGCAATTACCTTCGACGAGGACGTTCTTACTGCAGCTCGACCTGTGGAGTGCACCACAAGGATCGAGTCCAGCCGGAAGCGGCCGTATGCGTCAGCACCAGACCAAGCACAACAGAAAAAAGCTGCAAAGCGACCACGGATGAGTCCAACTCAAGGACAGAACCAACAAGCTCCCACTTGTGGCTATTGTCGAAAACAAGGTCACATTTTGCAGGATTGTAGAAAGAGGCTAGGTGCCTGTCTATATTGTGGATCAGCAGCACATCAAATGAAGGACTGCCCTGCTGCTCAAAGACGCACAACTGCACAAAAGTTCCAGTTCAGGCCAGGCCCCAACAGCGCAGCAGAGGGCACCACCTCAAGAACACGGACAAGCTTACACGATGACCGTGGAGAACGTGCAGACTCTTAGAGCAGCTAATTCGCGTAAGTGATTTTTTTAGCTGCCGTTTTCTAGTATTGTTTAGCTCGTGCCCATTGGTTCGTGACCTCAGCCCCAACCTAGTAAATTTTAAACTTGCTAATAACCTGGTATGCTTTTGTATTTGATAACTGTAGAGTTTGTAGAATTTTTTGTTATTTTGCTTAATGTAGGTTGTTTGTGAACTTAAATAATTTGTACCTCCTTTCATCATCATCTAGTGCACTAAATTTTGATGTACTTGACTTATGCTGCTATTTTATAGCCTAGTTTTACAAGCTTACTCTTTATCGAGCTTGTTCATGACAAGTGTATTATTGGGGAGGCCCACAATGATACATTTCAGAATCAGTGTATTACGGTCTGATCAACCATAGTGCGCTTGATTCGCCCTTCGAAATAATACCTTACGTGGATTGAGATGTATAGTTGACTAGTTGCCCTCTAGATATGTCCGAGCATATCGTATCGATTACATAACTGTATTAATACGAGCATGTGAATAGGAATTACCGAGATAGGATTCAATCCACAATCGCTTGACAATTCCCACCTTAATACTTTAAAATGCCTTGACCCCGATATTTCTTTTTTATCACCCCACCCTTGAACTCTTTATTATTGATCTTCGTCTTCCCTTATTTCGGAAAGACGAAATCTCGTGCCTGGTATAAGTTAGTACATAGATAGTACTGGATATGCCACATAGGCCGATCACATACTTGAGGATTAACTTTCGTAATTGAGGACATATCATGATCGGCGTTGAAGTTCGAGGATTGAATGACATAGGTAAACATATTAAGGAATATTTTTTTTAAGGTATATAGTCTTTTGTGATGAATGGGTAAACTCTAAGTTGGGTAGCAATGCATTTGTCAACTCGAGAGGAATGTCCTTTGGATCGTGACCGAGTAAGGTCAGGTTGGAAGAAGCAAGCCATTATAATTTTGAAAATTTAGAGGAGTGACTAAAATGATTAATGAATTGATATCGAGGACCCAATAAGTTGTATCTTGGATACATGATTTAAATCTTGAATAATGGAAGTAAAATCGCCAATTTGAATTTAGGGGATATATGATTCAGACTTGAACATTGATGGACTACACTTAAATTATTTTTCAATTTGATGATTTGATCTAAGAATTAAAATTTAAAGGTTGGACTACCTAGTTAGAATATTGAGGATGTGAATGGAATTTAAAAGTTTAGAGCATACAAATGGGAATACTGTTGGACTCGAATCACTTCTAGAGGAATTATGATAGTTAGAATAGTAAGGCAAGGTCATAATCATGTGCAATCCTTGAAGATGTTATAAGGACTTACTCTAAAATCTGCCTGTGGGAAATTTAAGGAAGTAAGAAGTAATAACTCTAGGTTGAATCTTGATTGGAACAATAGACATCTTAACCATGAAATGATTGCAGTGGATATGATAGGGATTCTAATTATCGCAAGGAAATTGCGATTGATGTACATGAAGGATTAATAGAGTATGGCTTAATTTTAAATTTCGAGGACGAAATTTTTATAAGTTGGGTAGATTGTAAACCCCCAGATTTTGCAAGAATTATTAAAATTGGATTTTTTTCGCAATTTTCTGAAATTTTCTGGGAATTTTCTGAAATTAAAATCAGGGTTTTGAATTATTACATAATTTTTAATTGATAATAAACAACATTAAAATATTATGAAAATAATATTTTTGGGTGTAAAATGAAAAACTGGACTTAGGGTAATTTTTCTGGAATTTATTGGACCTCAGATCTATTTTTAAATCCCTAAAAAACTATTTAATTATTTATTTATTTAATTAACTAATTATTATTATTATTATTATTATTATTATTATTATTCTTTTCTTTTCTTTTTTAATTTTCGGCCCATCCGGCCCAGCCCGGCCTGCGGCCCAACCCGCGGCCCGTCACCCTAACGGGTCGGGTCGGGTCCGCCTGAACCCGACCCGCACCCGCTAACCCGCCCCTTTCTCCCCTCTGCCCGATTCTTCAGCCGACTCCGGCGCCGCACCGCCCGCCGCTCCGGCCGGCTCGCCCCACGCCAGCACCGGCCACGACGACCTCCTCCCCGCCATTTCCGGCCATCTCCCCCTCTCCTCCGCCTTCCCCGGCTCCTCGACGCCTATATATTCTCCCCCCCCCCCCCGTCGACCACCGGAAACCTAATCCTCCCCTCCGGCCACCTCGCCGTCCTCCTCCCCTCCAGCGCCCTGCCACCGCCTCCGGCGCCACCGCCCTGCCCGCAGCACCCCTCCTCCGCGGCCAGCCCCTCCCTCTTCTCCTCCTCCTCCTCCCCGCTCGTCGACAGCCGCAGCAGCAGCCCGAAGCAACTCCGGCAACGGCGGCAGCCATCTCCGCCGCCTCAGCTCCGCCTCCCAGCGCGCCTCCGCCCCTGGCCGGCCCCTCCCCACCGCGAGCCGCCCTGGCCAGCCTGAGCTCCGGCCGCCGCCTGAAATCCCTAACCCTAACCCTAATTTCCCAATTCACTGTGTCGGACACAGGACACAGTGTCCTGTGTCGTGTCGGACACGATTTTACCTGGTTTTTCGGTCCCGTTCAGGTGCGTGTATCTTCTTGCTCGTAGCTCTGTTTTCAATTCCGTAAAATGCGTTGGGAAGCCTGTATGACCCTCTCGGTGTCCGGACAAACCGCTCGGGGTATCGCGTCCTGTGGTGATCGCACACCGCGATCCAAAAACAGGAAAAATCAGACCCTGTTTTACCCCGGAACTGAGTGCGCCCCGCCAAACGGGACGACTTGGTCGCGTGCGGTCTTCACAGATACGTGCGCGTCATCGATACGGACGTGTGAGTTTTCGCGGAAGCTGATTCGGGTGTGCGTGCACACCGGAATCAACGTGTATCCGCGGACATCGCCCCGTATCCGACTTTTCTGCAATTTGCCCTAACTTCTTGTACACTCGTCGCATCGAGACGAAACTTGCGCCATCGAACTCGTAGCGATACGCTGGTCCTGTGGGTCAAGTTTGGTTCGATTCTGAGAACGTTGACGAAATCGCGTGTCGTGGGCCCCATAGGCCCCGCTCGACTGGCGATTTTGTGATCGGCTCATCGGAATCCAATTCTGGGAGTTCCATTGGGTTCGTATCAGCGTTCCTGACCTGTTGACACTAAGTTTGGTGATTTTGGAGACCGTTGACCCGGACACGTTTTTTCGGTGCAAAGCGGGCCCACCGGCGGACCCCGTTTTGACCCGAAACTGCCGTTTTTGTCCTTGTCTCCAAATTGGACCCAAGTACAGGCATTTCTAACTATTTGACATCTTCTGAGCGTGATGGTAATGTCTATTTCAGCTTCTGGGCTCATCTCTGGATATTTCCCCAAGGACAATTAATTGGATCCAAACAACAGGCAAGTACCTGCACTTCAAGTTTAATCTTTATATTGTGATAGTTAATTCCCTGCTCTACTAGTACCCTTGATGATTACACGTAGTGTTAGAATACTGGATTTCATGTCTTGGATACTGTATTTCATGTCTTGCTTTTCATGTCGGGTGGGAGAATACTAGAAGGCATGTAGTTTACCTTTTCCCCTATCATGTTTAATAGTTGTTGGTGCGCGACTGTACCCTCAGCCGGATCTCGATTATTCATTGTTTAATAGCCGTCTATGACGGCCGGATTAGCCTTATAAACCCCTACATGCCAACTATGTATTCTAAAATAAACACAAGTTCACACAGATAGCTTCTGGTCTTGTTATAGTTCATGCTGACTGTTGTAGTTTCATTTCCTGTCTCATTTATTTCCTGCTTTCTTATATTCCTATTTATAGCATTAACTCTGAGATAATGATGTTCTGTTATGCAGTTTCTTAACGTGGTATTCAATATTTAATTGTCATAAATATTTAGTTTAATCTTGTTGTGCATTGTGTACTTTGCTCCTTTCCTGACTGGATCCGTTGTTTTAGGCGATGATGATGCCTTGCCCCTACCTATTATGACACTATGAGTTAGCAGGTGACCCATATGAGGAGCCAGTTCTCATCCAGGAGGCTACTTCTGCAGAGTAGTTAGCAGTAGCTGCTTATTTATTTTCTTTCAGCATAAACTCGGGTTTGTCCCCGATTTATCTTCTGGCTTGTATTAACTGTGGATTGGTTATCCCAGATTAAATGTTATGAAATCTTAGCATTCCTATTTCCTGTGATTATTCTTACATGTTCATTATTGTGGATGAGATAGGTACTTATTGACCCCAGAAATGACCTAGACAGCGTACTACCACCGACACTGCGGCGTAGGCTGGACGTGCCCACGCACTCGTGCCCGAATAACCGGGTGCGGGTCGTGACAGTCCTTTTTGTGGAGGAGACTCCCCCTAGCAGAGAAGATTTATAGACAGAAGACTCTTTCACAAAAGTATAATTTTGCGGATGAGACTCTCTGTCAAGAAGATTTCTACGAAGTAGATTTTCTTGCTGAGAAGATCCTCTCTGAGTGTAATCCCCTGATTTTTTCAAAATTTTAAAAACTGGATTTTTCACAATTTTCTGGATTTTTCTGGGATTTTTCTGTAATTTAAAAACAGAGTTTTAATTATTCAATAATTTTTAATTGAGAATAAATGATATTAAAATATTATGAAAATAATATTTTTGGATGTAAAATGAAAAACTGGACTTAGGGCAATTTTCCTGGAATTTATCGGACCCCGGACCTATTTTTAAAATACCTAAATAGTATTTACTTATTTAATTAATTATTTATTAATTAATTATGGATTTTATTATTATTATTATTATTATTATTATTTTTATTTTTTTTAAATTGTCCAGCCCGTTGGGCCGGCCCAGCCCGGCCCAACAGACCCGAACCCAGCCCGCTCCCCACCGGGTCGGGTCGGGTCTGACCGCCGCCCGACCCGCACCCGACCGACCCGTCTCCACCCAGCCCCCGCACGACCCGCACACCGCCCGCGCGTCCCGGCCGCTCTGCCCGCCTCGATCGGCCACGCTCCGCCCGCCCGCGTCCCGCGCGGCCACGTCCGCCTCGACCTCCGCCTTCCCCGGCCACCATCGCCCTCGCCCTCACCTATAAAACCCCGCACCTCCGCCGCAGCCACGACCACTGCCACCACGCCGCCCTAGCCAGCTCGCCGCCACCGCTGCCCCTCGTCGCGCCGCGCTGCCCCGCCCTAGCTCCGGCCGGCCTTCCCCGCCGCAGAGCGCCGTCCACCTCCCTCTTCTCCCCCTCCGCTCGACAGCAGCTACAGCCGCAGCAAGCCGCAGCCGCCGCCTCCGCCTCCGGCCGCCCTGAGCCGCCGCCGACGCGTCCCCAGCCACGCCGCGCCGCCCTCCGCCGCGTGCCCCGAGCCCGGCCGCCCAGCAGCCGCCCTCCGCCGGATTCCGACGAGGAATCCCCAAACCCTAACCCTAATTCTGCCCTGTGTCCGACACGAGTCGGACACGAATCGACCCTGGTTTCCGGGTCTCCTTCAGGTACTTGTAACTTTTTGCTCGTAGCTCCGTTTTTGATTCCGCAAATTGCGTTGCGAAGCCTGTATGACCCTCTCGGTGTCCGGACAAACCGCTCGGGGCATCGCGTCCTGTGGTGATCGCACACCGCGATCCAAAAACAGGAAAAACCAGACCCTGTTTCACCCCGGAACTGAGTGCGCCCCGCCAAACGGGACGACTTGGTCGCGTGCGGTCTTCACAGATACGTGCTGATTCGGGTGTGCGTGCACACCGAAATCAACGCGTATCCGCGGACATCGTCCCGTATCCGTACTTTCTGGAACGCGTCCTAACTTTGTGTACACACGTCGGATCGAGACGAAACTTGCGTCATCGGACTCGTAGCGATACGCTGGTCCTGTGGGTCAAGTTTGGTTCGATTCTGAGAACGTTGACGAAATCGCGTGTCGTGGGCCCCACAGGCCCCGCTCGACGGGCGATTTTGTGTTCGGCTCATCGAAATCCAATTCTGAAAGTTCCGTTGGGTTCGTATCAGCGTTTCTGACCTGTTGACACTGAGTTTGGTGAATTTGGAGACCGTTGACCCGGACGCGTTTTTCGGTGCAAAGCGGGCCCACCGGTGGACCCCGTTTTGGGCCGAAACTGCCGTTTTTGTCTTTGTCTCTAAATTGGACTCAAGGACAGGCGTTTCTAGCTGATTGATATTTTCTGGATCTGATGGTGATGTTTGTTTCAGCAACCGGAGTACCGCCTGCGAATCCAACCGAAGTCAGAGCCGCAATCAGAGCCGGCACCACAGGCAAGTGTACCTTGCCAAACCCTGCAGCTTGCTAATTATTTTCTGGATTTAATTATGCAATAATGGACAAGTAAAGCTTGCCAAATCTCAGTAATTCTTGACATAGTATTTTAATGGATTTCTTGTGGAATTAAATATAAACATGTTTAACTGCTTAACCTAGGAAACGAGTGACGTGCTTAGTGTCCGATCATAGTCGGGTACCAACTCCATACGCGGGGTTGTGTAACGTCACATAGGCATGGATATCGAGACCCGATAATGCTCATACTTGTCTTATCAAGTACACCAGAACCCAGGACACTTGACACTATTTCATGAGACAGAGTCTTCCTGAGACATTCAAGGTGATTCTGTATAGGATGCATGGTTATGACATAGACTTTACATTCTTAGACATTTGATCCATAGCTATCAGACTTGCTGCATTAGTTATAATCGTGCGTGACATGGACATGAGGCATCGTGGACATGAGACGTGGGATTACATTGGGTGGGGAGAGACACACAGACTACAGGCTGATATTATATATAAAACATAGTATATTTCAGAGTATAATTCATAGTTATTGCCTCTACCGGCTCCCCGACACAGAGCTCGTAGTGGCTCAGCCTGAATTCTAGTGCTGCTCTCATATTGCATATCACTTAGCTGGTTACATAGCTTACCCTCTTGTTTAATTATCTGCTGCACTGTATTTATTTTGGCTTGTATTTTCTGTCCCTTGCTGTCCCCTGAGGACCTGGATCCGGATTATGTCCCCAGGTACAGCTGAAGAGAATTATCCAGAGGTGTACGGTACCGGAGCACTCCTTGGAGCAGAACAAGGAACAGAGGACGAAGTAGTGGCCGAAGATTTCTCCTGAGCACCGGCTTCAACTACACAGTATTTCCATTTCCAGCATTTCATTTCCTGTCTTTTCTCCTTAAATGTAACAGAATAATTTCTCGGATTGTTTTCCGAGATAACCTTATTTGATATTGCATATTTATTTCTATTGCATGATTTCTGGCAATTAATCTGTATTGTTCTGTGGATGAGATTAGTAATACCTGAGACTTGTACTTAGTACTGCTAGACTACAGCTTAAGCATGTCCTGATGGATCCATTAAATTGGGTTGTCCATCGGTGCGTGCTGCTGGCCATTGCCACGCATCTCCAGTCCCTCGGCATTTTGGGACTGGGGCGTGACACTGAGCAGGGCCGGCCCTGAGCTCAGAGATCCGAGACGAACTTTCAAAATGAGATCTCATATATAATATAAAAAAAATAAAACAAAAATAAAATAAAAAAATAAGCCTCCACCAAGATTTATACCCAGAAAACAACTTTATAACTTCTTTCAAAAAATTGTTTTCAGAAAGCTTATCCAACAGACCCTTAGTTTTCTTTCACCCTGCCTAAACCCTAGCCTAGCCACGGCCTAAGAGTTGATCCGAGGTCTATGTGCAGACGTTTCTCGGAATCTCCTAGTGGTAAAATCCCCTGACTACCGGGTTCTTTTCGTTGCACACAACTAGGAGAGAGAGACCGAACTTAGCTCTGCCCAGAGCAATAATTTGGAGAACAGAATGTGTTTGAGAGAGAGAGAGAGAGAGAGAGAGTTTTCACGTAGTAGAATTTTTCTGTGTAAAAATGAAGAAGGAGAAGGAGACCAAATAAGTAGGCTGAAGCTGTTGCAAGATTCAATGAATCTGGACATGAGCCACAGACAGGATACTTAATGGCTCATAAACAGGCCATTAAGGAGCAAATAAAACGTGAGAAAAGGCTGTCAAAAGAGCTGTTGTAAGGTTCAATGAATCTGGACGTGAGCCTCAACGTTCAAATTTGAAAGAGCCAAATGGGTTCAAAAAATAAAGAGCAGCAAAAAATTTTTTTTGGATCCCAGCCCGAACCCGAAGAGAAAATTGGATCGGCATTCGGCGCCCGCGGGTGTGGGAACGTACCCGAACCCATTACGCACGCCAAACCGAACCGAACTGAACCGAGCCGGGCCGGGCGGCGGCGCGTGCGTGTGGCCCAAGGGGTTCCCCACTCAACAACTTTAAGAAAGCAAAGAAGAGAAACTAATATATGTACACAAGGAGGGGTTGGCCCATCAGATGTGGGACTAAAGGAAAGAAGGAAATTGAGATTTTGCTCAAGCAAAGCTAACAATCCCCCCTCCAAAAAAAGGTCAAGTTCTGAAATATAAGTGACAGAATTTAAAAGGAAGAGTTTCTGGGCAGTTATATACTATGCATAGATGAGATGAACTACAGCCTTGAATCTCACTTAGTGACTATTGTCTTTGTTTGAAGAAGTGCTTGATGGACTATGCCTTGAATCAGACTTCTTTCACCAGATTCAGAAAATAGCACACATAGTACGCTAGAGGTTCTGGGTCTAACGGGTGGCACTTTTGGTTGGCCATGTGCACTAATTCCAAATTCCTAAGAGTTGTCTGGGATTGCCCTGTCCCATAGTCGCGGCCTTCACGACCTCTCATATAGGTAAGTCCTTAAGGGTTGGTGATAGGTTTCAACCCCGCATATCAGCTTGGACCTATTAAGAGTTTTAAAAATTCATCCTAACCATATCACTCAAGAACACTATCACCATAGGGATGGGGAATCATTGTACGCATGTACAGTCACTTGGGCAATATATAATGAGATTTTAATCTTGGGTCAGTGTTCCATAAAAGTCACATAAGTCCAGCTTGTTCCTACCCATTGAACCGGCTTCTTGGGATCTCCAGTCAGACTCGGTTGGGTTGCCACTGTTGGTGACTTTACTTATGGGCTTAACCCCATCCCCCTCGATGATTCTAGGATCAAAGTCCTAGACAGACCCTTCATCAAGTGGTCTGCAAGATTCTTTTCTGACTTTATATAGTCAAGAACCACATATTTGCCCAATAGGCTCTTTATAGACTTGAAGCGCAGCTACAGGTGCATGTTCATCTTAGCATTCACAGAATCATGCTTTAGTAGTTCCATAACAGATTTATTATCACAGTTTATAAAAATTGCAGGAACAGGATTAATAGAAACAGGTATATGCATAATAAGGTTTCTTAGCCATTCGACTTCTGTACATGTAGTATCCAAGGCTATCATTTCGGAGTCCATTGTACTCCTAGCTATGATAGTTTGTTTACATGAGCCCCAGGAGATTGCAGCTCCTCCTAGAATGAAAACATATCGAGTAGTGGATTTTACATCATGTGAGTCAGTTACCCAGTTTGCATCTGAATAGCCTTCTATGATATCAGGGTGTCTAGTATAGTGCAACATATAATCTAGAGTACCCCTAAGATATCTAAATACTCTTTCTAATGCTGTCCAATGTAACTGATTTGGGTTACTAGTATATCTACTTAGTCTCCCAATAGCAAATGCAATATCAGGTCTTGTTCTGTTTGATATATACATGAGAGAGCCTATCATCTGAGAATATCTGTGTTGTTCCATGGGAGAACCCTCATTCTTCTTGAGAACAACACTACTGTCATAAGGAGTAAGAGCATGTTTCTTATCAAAATACTCAAATTTTCTTAGTATTTTCTCGATAGAGTGTGCTAAGGATAGAGTATAGCCCTCCTTGTACTTGGACAGTTGCATGCCTAATATCAAGTTGGCTTCACCTAGATCTTTCATATCAAACTGGCTGGATAAATAGTCTTTGGTATTAGTAATCAATTCTAGTGATGATCCAAAATAAGGATGTCATTTACATACAAACATAGGATGACACAACTTTCATCTAAAATTTTGGAGTATATACATTTGTCATACTCATTTAGCACGAAACCATATTTTGAGATGATTATGTCAAATTTATTGTGCCATTGTTTGGGATCCTGCTTTAGACCATAAAGAGATTTAACTAATCTGCAAACTTTATATTCTTGGCCTTTAGTAATAAAACCTTCAGGTTGCTCCATGTAGATTTCTTCCTCTAGGTCCCCATTTAGAAATGATGTCTTTACATCCATTTGATGGATTAGCATATTATGAATGAATGCTAAGGCTAGAAGGGTTCTGATAGAGGTAATCCTAGCTACAGGTGAGTAGGTATCAAAATAATCTAATCCCTTTTTATGGGTAAAACCTTTGGCTACTAATCTAGCCTTGTATTTCTCTATGGTAGCATTGCTCTAAGTTTCTTTTTGAATATCCACTTACAACCTATGGGTTTACTACCTAAAGGTAGGTCTGCTAGAAACCAAGTATTGTTCTCCATGATGGAGTTATACTCACTATTAATGGCTTCTTTCCAGAAGGGGCATCAGGAGAAGATATTGCTTCTTCATAAGTTGAGGGATCACCCTCTATCAAAAAGGTGAAGAAACCTTCTCCTAAGTTCTTTTCAATTCTTTCTTTTTTACTCCTTCTAGGTTCTATATTTTGTTCGGGTTGTGAACTAGATATTTAAACATGAGAGCTAGTGGACGGAGCAAGAGAGGGGATAGAGGAAGAGGAAGAAATTCTATCTTTAAAGGGATATATATTCTCAAAGAAAACTGCATCTCTTGCTTCTATAATAGTATTGTTAGAGATTTCATTTACTTCCGAGTGAGTAACAAGAAATCTATTGGCATTTTTATCTAGGGCATATCCTATGAATACAGCATCTACAGTCTTAGGTCCAATCTTCCTCTTTTTAGGTTCAGGAAATCCTACTTTAGCCAAACATCCCCAAACTTTGAGATAATCAATCCTAGGAGCTCTACCTTTCCATAATTCATAGGGAGTCTTATCATTAGACTTAGTAGGAATTTTATTAAGGATATAACAGGCCGATAATAATGCTTCTCCCTAAAAATTATCGGGATAACCTGAGCTGAGAAGCATGGCATTCACCATGTCTAACAGGGTACGATTCTTCCTTTCAGCAACTCCGTTAGATTGTGGTGAATATGGAGTAGTTACCTCATGGATTATTTCGTGTTCTTCACAGAAATTGATCATATCATTTGATGTATACTCTCCACCACGATCTGATCTAAGAATCTTAATCTTTCTCTCTAACTGGTTCTCAGCTTCAGATTTATAGACCTTAAATCTGTCTAGAACTTCATCTTTGGTTTTGAGAAGATATGTATAACAATACTTTGAATGATCATCTATAAAGGTAACAAAATATTTTCTACCACCTCGGGTCAAAACCCTATTTGAGTCACACACATCACTATGAACTAGCTCTAGAAGGTCAGAGTTCCTTTCTACAGATTTGAAAGGTAGCCTAGTATGTTTGGCTTGAACACAGATCTCACACTTATGTTTATCATCTATTGGAGTCTTATGAATAAGATCTAAGTTCATCATCCTTCTTAGGGAACCTAGATTCACATGACCTAATCTACTGTGCCATACATTTGAGGATTCTATATTTGAAATAACAAAGGAAGGATCTAAAATTTTATTCATGGTACTCAAAATAAAAAGACCATCTCTTACAAATCCTTTTCCAATAAAGGAGTTATTCTTAGAAAAACTAATTTATTTGCTTCTATAACAATCTTGTACCCTGAAGCTACAAGGAGAGACCCACTAACTAAATTTCTTCTGATAGACGGCACATGTAACACATCATGAAGAGTCAGAATTTTTTCTGATGTCATCTTTAGATATATTCTTCCTCTTCCTATAATCTGTGCCGCTGAGCCATCTCCTAGAGTTACACCTCCTCCACCTGATTCCTGATAGTTTAAAAAACATAAGCGATCAACGGAAACATGAACATTAGCTCCAGAATCCAACCACCAATCGTCAGAATGGTAGAAAATGTTGACTAAGGGTTGATAACTTACAGACCTGAAGGAACTAGAAAAGTCGTTGAGAAGCATGTTTGCTTCTGGTTTGGCAGGACGTTTTCCTTTAAAAGAAGTCTGGACAGCTTCCTTCTTCCTATGGAAACAGTTGGTGGCTATATGGTTTGTTTTACCACACACAAAACAAAATCTCTTCTGATCATGAGTCTGACCGAAGCTCCTTGGTTTATAGTGGTGATGATTTTTGTGGTGAGGTTGAGGGTTATGCTTCTTCTTGAAGAGGTTCCTTTTGGGTTTGTGGTGATGATTAGGCTTGGGTTTGCCTTAGGATTCTACAAAGTTTACCTTAGTTTTAGACTCAGACTTAGGATTAGACCTTAGCCTAATTTGTTCTTCTGTTCTAATTTTCTTTAGTACTTGAGCAAAGGTAAGGTTACCTTGTGTATGAATAAGGTCTTTCTTAACATCGGATC
The DNA here is from genome assembly GCA_036927795.1 of Iris macrosiphon. Taxonomy (NCBI): domain Eukaryota; kingdom Viridiplantae; phylum Streptophyta; class Magnoliopsida; order Asparagales; family Iridaceae; genus Iris; species Iris macrosiphon. The sequence continues at coordinate 109,075,654 of JAYESA010000014.1, forward strand.
AAGAAGGAGGGAGCTTGTCTACCAAACATGCTATTTTATATTCGGTAGAAAAGAAAGTACCTTTGGCTTGAATATGCCTAAGATATTCTTGGAATTCATGTATTTGGTCATTCATGGGTTTATTATCTACCATAAAGTATCTGTTGAATGAGGAGGAATTGAATCTTTCGATTCCAACATCATCACAACTATATTCATCTTCCAAAGCTTCCCAAAGTTCTTTAGCACTTTTATATTCAAAGAATATGTCATATAATGATTCAGACAAAGCGCTTAAAATTTTTTGGAAGCAGTGGTAGTCTATTTCCTTAGGTGTTTTGGGTTTAGAGGAGCTGGTAGATTTGGACACTCCTACGCCAGATTCGGTGTCATCAGAATCATTTGTGTTGGGTGTGGAACCATCAATTGCTGAGGTCAGCCCTAAAGTTGTGAGCCAAAACTTTATTTGACTCTGCCATCTCTTAAATTAGGTCCCGTTGAACTTAGCAGGTTTAGCAGTGAAAGTCTCATCCTTGCCAGTCATGATTGCTATTGAGAAAACTGAAATTGAAAGATATATATTTACTCAATAACAATGTCCAATGATTTAGAAAATAGTTCAAGTAATTTTGCTAATCAATCTTTAAATCTTTAGTCTATCAAGTGTAAATTAACTTGGGTTAGCTGTAGGGGTCGGTTCCCAGCTAGCGGTGGTCCGAAGACACTTAAATACCGTGTCGCTTAGGGCTATTTACACCCGGTTGACAGAAGGACCCTTTCGGCTTATTCCTAAATTTATCTTTACTTTTAGAATTAAGACTCAAAGGAATTTGCAGTTTCACTTTAACTATTTACTTTGACCTAAATTGTTTAAAGTAATTGGAATTAACAATATGCCAAAATAGAGTGAGCCAACAACACAATTTGTTATGTTAATACACAACCAAATATGCCTATAAACAAAATAAATAATAAACTTGCTTTAGCAATACAAATTAATACTACTCTTGCTTTGGCAATACAATTAAAAATTAAACTTGCTACAGTAACTTTATATTTCTATCAGTTTGCTACCAGCAATTAATATGTACTAAATTGCTACAGTACTATTTTAACAGCAAGTAATAAACTTGGTTAACTATTTGCTACAAGAATTTTTTTGTTACAAAAATTGATATGTAGCAAAATTGGACAGTACGCACAATTGGTATGTAGCAAAATGTGCTATAGTATGTTAGGAGGTTATAAATAATTCGCTTAACAATCAAATATGCTAGTGTTTAACAGATATGCTACAGTATTAAAACGTGAGCAAACTATTTGGTAGGAAATATGCTTTTATATTTGGTAACAAGTAATTTGTTATGTTCTTTGCAAAGCAACTAATTTGCAGCAATTAAAGGTATCTATGAAATTGTTCAATTCTTTACAAAACCAACAATAGCCTTCTGCTGCTTCAAATAGTTCTGTTCTTTTGTTTGCAAAGCAAAACATTTATATATGTACCTACAATAATCATAATTCGTTCTTGTTGCAATAAGCAGCAATAGGCAGAAATATGTTTTGCAAAAATTAGAAGCAGTAGGTAAAAAGATCAACTCTTAGATTGTTACAAAAATTGATAACAAAATATATATTATTTTTCAGAGATTTATACGAGCACAAAGAAACAACAGAAAATTGTTACCGACCTCCGGAGAAGTCGTGCACGAAGCACTGCCCTAAGAGTTGATCCGAGGTCTATGTGCAGACGTTTTTCGGAATCTTCTAGTGGTAAAATCCCCTGACTATCGGGTTCTCTTCGTTGCACACAACTCGGAGAGAGAGACCGAATTTAGCTTTGCCCAGAGCAAGAATTTGGAGAACATAATGTGTTTGAGAGAGAGAGAGAGTTTTCACGTAGCAGAATTTTTCTGTGTAAAAATAAAGAAGGAGAAGGAGACCAAATAAGTAGGCTGAAGCTGTTGCAAGGTTCAATGAATCTGGACATGAGCCACAGACAGGGTACTTAATGGCTCATAAACAGGCCATTAAGGAGCAAATAAAACGTGAAAAAAGGCTGTTGCAAGGTTCAATGAATCTGGACATGAGCCTCAACGTTCAAATTTGAAAGAGCCAAATTGGTTCAAAAAATAAAGAGCAGCAAAAATCCCATCCCGAAGAAGAAATTGAATCGGCATTTGGCGCCAGCAGGTGTGGGCACGTACCCGCACCTGTTACACGCGCCGAGCCGAGCCGGGCCGGGCCGGGCGGCGGCGGCGCGCACGTGTGGCCCAAGGGGTTCCCCACTCAACAACTTTAAGAAAGCAAAGAAGATGAACTAATATATGTACACAAGGAAAGGTTGGCCCATCCAATGTGGGACTAAAGGAAAGAAGAAAATTGAGCTTTTGCTCAAGCAAAGCTAACATACAGCTACTACCCATATCAAAGTTATGAACACGACTACGATAGAATAGTATATTCAATTCTAGGAAGCACAGGCACTCCAAAATCGGTGTGTCAACATCTTGCTATGTCAAACACATCAGATACTTAACAACTATTTTGCATGAATATGAAACGGGGAAGGATACGAACTGGGACACGATACATATATGGGATATAGACATTTTCTAAAGGACGTCTCAGTGCTACGAGGCTCTGGGATATGGACATTTTCTAATAGAAACAAAAGTGGTTACATGTTGCTTGAGTGCGGACACGGACATGATATGGATACGGACACCATTTTACGGGTATGTGCAATATAAGTCACAAACAATACAAAATATACGGACACACCGAAATTAATGATACATGTTTCCATGTCTCTATCATGTTGTGTGTATTCATTTCTTGGACCATCAACTGAGTACAATAAAAAAAACTATAATTGATGATACACAAACACAGAGGAATTGAAAGACTAGATAGAACTGTACCGGCCTTTACTTAGCTTTGAATCTGGGTAAAGTTACTCTTAACAGGTCTATATGTGCCCTAGGATCTTGGCCAACATTTACATCATTGGTTTATCCCTACGTATGTATGATTAATGGAAACTGTCACATGGTGTTTGTCACTGTAACTCGCCAAAATTTACACAAGGATACAGCTGTTGTAGATGTAGGTATATTTAACATGGCTAAGTTATATGTCACTGGGTATGTATTTTTGTATTATGAGACCTAACAAGTATAAAACTGAGCAAAATTATTGAAATCTTATGGCAATTGCTAACTGGAGACATAATATACTTATGAGTATTTTATTATTCACATATATGAGTTCTGCCTTTAAACAAGTCATGAGCACATACAAACATGTGCTATGTGGACAAAGATCGACACAGCGAATTCCAGTAGGATGTATTAACTTACATATCAGAGGCTAGGTCCATAGTTCTAAGGAACCCCTTCCGACCCCCAACACACCCCTTTCCCTACCCTCACCTATTCTTGACGGCGTTCTACTTATTGCTAAATATTTATAGCTCATTTGTTTGATATACGTAATACAAATGACAATAACAATAAAAATAAAGGAGATATAAAAAAGCTAACCTCACAATAGTTTCTTAGCTTAGATCGTGGTGTGGTGGTGTGGTTTGTGGTTGTGTTTGCTTTGGTGGCTACAGTCGTGTCTACTTGGTTTGTGGTTGTGTTTGCTTTGGTGGCTTCAGTTGCGTCTGCTTTGGTAGCTGCGGTTGCCTTTTTTATTGAACCACTGATTGGAAACGTAATGAGTGATGTGCTATTGGTGGTGATGTGATCAGATCAAAATCGACGTCATTGGGGATCTAACATCATGGATATAACAAAAAGTTGCATACAATCCATAAAAGAAGAAGTTTTGCTCATATACATCTAATAATTGATAAATTCTAACCTGTCCCATGCCTGAAGAAACATCTCGTGGATATTGCAAAAAATATCCATATCACGCGTATGACTCTCAAGTAAATTTCGCATTTGAGCTTCCATTCGATCATTCATACGAGATTCCACAACAGATAACTTTTATTGCATCTGGAGTTCCATTTGCTCTTTCATTTCAGTTTGTTTCCTCTCATATTTAGCCGCCATCTCACGTTGAACCCTCTCATTTTCAACCTCCATTTCACGTCGCGGCTTCTCCAATTCTTCTTGATGTTGTGTCTCAATCTCCCTCCTTTCATCCTGGGATAGTTTATACGATGGGCCGAATACCATAGTTAGGGTGGCACCGAGCCCATATGTCCCCACACGACCATGCCTATCAAATCTGGATTTTGCGCCCATGTATGTCGTCCCATAACTCGCCCATATATGTCGTCTCCTGCAACACCGGTCTCTGGATTTTGCACTTCTAGTTCATCCATCTCTTGCTGCAAAATCAACTCAAGTTCATATAAACGTAACTACAATGTAAGTAAACATATAAAAAGTGCAAATAATAAAAGTAAAATTAGAAGCAAGATCATACAATCGCCTTAGCTGCTATTTCATTTACTGGCATTTTCCTTTAATTACATGTCTCCTTGTATACCATCCTATGAGTTGGCTCGTATCCGTTGGATTTAGCCAACCATAAGTATAAATAATCAACATGTCAGATTATACTGATACTGATTAACCTGCTTTCTTGGCACATTAAAAAAATGAACGAACTAATAAATGAAAATAAATTTGTTCTACCTTATATCTAACTTCAGCATGAGAAGTTCTACTAGATATGTGTGGTGTTGTCAACTTTCCACGAATGGCTTTATTCTTTACACTTTTAGCCTAGTACAAGGAAAATACAAATATACAATCAAATACTGTGATAAACTGTAAACCAATGCTTCCACAAATACAAATATATTTTTCACTCATCAGAATCCCAATAGTAGATGAGTTTTGGCCACTGACTTTCCTCGACCCTTGGGGGGCAATGCTTAACCGTTCCTCATTAGTGTTATACTTAGTATAACCTTGGAGCTTTACTTCAGCCTTCTACTCCTTCCATTTTCTTCCGACAGACGTCATCATAAATTTTCTCATGCGATCCATGGCATTTGAATTTTCCTATTTAAATGAAAGGTTAAGAAGAAAAGTCATCTAATTATTCACATATGTAAATTGCGATAAAGTGTAATTTAATATTGCTAGGTGGTCATTCATCTACTTCACCTTAATATGAGTCCAAATTGAGTCATTCCCAATGTCTGGTACATGTCTCTAATCATGGTAAGTTAAAGGTGCTAAGTGGTCATTTAGTGCTAGAACCACTAAATTTGAAGCAAGTCTGGAACATGTTTTCTCAATTGGTTGGCCAAGATTATTCACTTGAATCTCTAGAAAGCCACCATCTTCGGCCCATCCACTATGCATTAAAGTAGGGCCATGGACTCGATTTTGCTCCTCTTGGCTGGAATTCGGATCTAAGTATCAAATAGGCCAACAGAAAAATGATTAATGCACTATAATATTAAAACCCTGAAAGTTTAACTTCAATGATATTAATATCACAAATATGTTTGATGTTAAGATTATTATTACCTATCACTTGATCTTCTAGTTGTTCGTTGTTGCCAAACAATACTCATGTTTGCTCCTGTTCCTCAGTAATAGTAGGTGGTGGCCAATTCAATGGAGGTTTGGCTATGACAGTACTTGCTCATGTTCCTCAGTAACAGTAGGCATAGCTCCCCTATTCAATTGGTTGCGTCTTCTTGTCGTCATAGAATTTTAGCTTGATTATGATCAAAGAATCTATAACAGAAAATGCATGAACAAATTAATTAACAAATATATTACAAAACAACAACCTTTCTCACAAATATGTACCATCAACATGGAAGTACGCAGACATGCTGTCACAATACATACTCAAATAGTAGAGTATAACATGGCAGATAGACACAAATAGAATATGGAACTTCAAAATTGTGGAAAGAACAAAAATGAATCCTTTATCCCAAATATGTGGGATCAGCTACATAAATTATTCTCTTTCATTCTGCTAGAGAAATCAGCTTACCAACATTAGTAAATAACATGTCCATTTTCACAGCCGCAACCCAAGACTGTTTAGATCAATAGCTCCTAGCAATATCAGAGCAGCAAGTTTAAACACATTGGAGAAATTTTCAACAAACTCTCAACTGTTTACTGAAATGTAAGGAAAAAAATGTTTAAAACATAACATATAAAATATTTGCATAATTATGCTGTTCTCCGTAAACAATTGCATCATGGCAGGACATCTAAGATTATAATATGATACTTTTATAATTATGTGGCAGCTTACCATATATTACAGAAGGTGGACTATCTTGAAGGTTTACTAGAGTTCCAAGATAAGAAAGGTAGACATTTGGCAGTGCCGACTGAATCAACAGAAAAACAACCATTTTATTCCATTGAGATTGCGATATATTACAATGACGAGGGAACTGTTCAGGAGGTAACGACTCTTGATATCATATAATTTTAAGTTTCTAATAGTTTGCTTAATTTCTAATGCTTTCAATGTCAAGAGCCTTTTTTTTTTGCTACTTTGGAGCATAATTTAACTTTATGAATTTTTTTCAGACATTAAATCAGCTACATGCTCAGTTAAAATTCGTGAGATACATACTATGACTTTCTTAACCGGGCGAGGGCATAGGAATTGGAGCTAAGGAGGAGGGAGGGTTGTGGGAGGCGGCTCACCCATGAACCAACTTCTTTGTGCCAAGGGTTCAGATAGAGAAGTTCACAGACCTGCTTGTCGCATCCATCTCAGATACCTTTACCGCTGGCATCATAAAAATATATCCAATTCTAAGGAGCAAGTAGGCACTCTTTTTCAAATGAATTGTCTAAATATAAATAATACAAGAATAATGCATCAATATCTATCAATGAGTAGTTGATTATTCCCCAGGTTATGGGAGAATGATGAACTCTAGGATATATTAGGTAAATCAGGGAGTGAATGTTCATACTGAAAGAATGTAATTTGGAATCCTATAAAGCTCAAGGAGCTTATACATGTCAGAAAGGATCATGGTACTGTACGGGTCCATCGTAATAACTCGAGAAATATTTGTGATTCAACTGAACTTTTTATACTAGTGAATATCTTAAGTTGACTAAACTCATTACCTTTAACAAGAATATTGGTATACAACTAATCAATTTAGAAGTTTAAATGCACTAGTAACACCAATATATTTATCTGAACGTGACACCTCTAAAGAGTAGACCTCTGATACTCAAAATGCCTTCTACTAGCATCAATACAGTTTTTGCAGACACATCAACAGAACACAAACTCAAATATTCATGTTAATAGGCTCTGCACAAGATCTGTTCTGATACAGCTACTAAAACTTACCACAGATCACTCATGCACCACAGAGCACAACACTCCATGTTCTAACAGTTTGTTGCACACTGATTTGGCACAAACACACGAGCACATATATACAATAACACCCTTTAATACTTCACACTGATACATAGATGCTACTGCATTGATACACAGATAAGGTTGTTCCCTGCTGTCCAAATCTGTACCAATACACTAGTTTATGACACTAACACTTCACCTATACACTATGCACTACTCTATATTGTAGTTCGCTACAGTATACTGCAGTATACTACTGCCAGTACCTGCAGTTCAGGCTACCACTGATACCCAATTGCACAAAATATTGTTGTAGGGACACATGTATCAATCCTCTGTGCACCTCTGCTCCCTGGAACACTCTACTCCTGTAGGTTCAGTTGTAGGAACTGCAACTCTTTGTTGCAGTTACACACATACACAGGTTTGCACGATTTGGCACAAACACATGAGCACATATATACAACACCACCCTTTAATACTTCACACTGATACATAGATGCTACTACATTGGTACACAGATAAGGTTGTTCCCTGCTGTCCAAATCTGCACCAATACACTAGTCTATGACACTAACACTTCACCTATACACTATGCACTACTCTATACTGTAGTTCACTTCAGTATACTGCAGTATACTTCTACCAGTACCTGCAGTTCAGGCTACCACTGATACCTAATTGCACAAAATACTATTGTAGGGAGACATGTATCTATCCTCTGTGTACCTTTGCTCCCTGGAATACTCTACTCCTGTAGGTTCAGTTGTAGGAACTGCAACTCTTTGTTGCAGTTACACACATACACAGTTACCCACACACACACATCCTGATAGTATCAATGCATTTTCTCTACGATCAGACAAAATTAACATCATTTAGAATTGATTTACTCGAAGAAACACACATCATTTATAATTGATTACCATCATCAAAGATTGTTCCCAGAATTAAGTAGCTAAGACTAGTACATGTTTCCAGTATTTCGAACAAAATTGCAAAAAAAGGTATGGACTTCAGATTGCAAAAAAACTGCAAAATCCAAAGAAACAAAGAATCAATCACATAATATAAACTGAGGCTTTTCCTAATCATCTTCGTCATCCCGCCCACTTGGTTCCTCGTTAACTTCAACTCCATCGACGCCTTGTCGAACCCAACTAATATCATCATCACGTGTGAATGTTGTCTCGTCCAAATGTTGCTCGCTCTATAACTCTATTTGATCTGTCATTGTTCCATGAGTTGTAAATTGCTCTCCAAACATATCAAAAAAGTCTCTAGGCTGTCTTACCAACTACATGCTAGTCATTCTCGACGGGGTCTTGTACGTAAAATACTTGTTTTGCCTGAGATGCTAGTATAAAAGGTTCATCTGTTACTTGTTGCCGAGTATACAACAAACGACAGAAGTTTACTATCGTGAATCCAAAATCATCTCGCTCGATGAGACCTCTACTGCTGCAATCCAGTCACACTTGAACAAAACAAACATGTACTCTTTAGAATAATAGAGCTCAATGATGTCCGTCAAAACCCTATAGAAATTAACATCTCCAAATATAGGATTTCTATCTCTTGCACTTGCATACCTTTCAGTCATTGCCTTTAACATGACTCCACTATTTTGGGTGGTTCTTTTTTGCTCACGAGCCTTTTTATGATACCTAACACCATTTATAATATAACCTGTGAATCTTTTTGCTTTTTTAAGGGGGCCCAAAGCTAACATCCGAATTTCTTGTGATATCTCTATATTAGCTGCCTCGATCAACTTCGTCACATATTTCACAGGGAAACAAACATTATGCAATTCACTTAGAAGATAATCTATTTAACGGTAAAAGATTTTAAATATCAATTTTACGCTTACCGGTTCCTTAAACCATAAATGAAATGTTTCATTATGAATACGGTCCACATCATGTGGTCTGAGACGAGAATTACTTCTAATTGACATATGGTGAGCACTGTAACAGAAAGACATCATATCATTATGTAATGTCTTAAATGGCACTCAAAAAATAGGAAATTTAATAATGTAGCATATTTACTCTAGAAATGGTGCAATTGCATCGGTATTGACTAGCACATATCAATGTGCTTGTACATATGTTATGTCATCAAGTACAAATCCCACTGACTTCTCTAATTTACGGCCCACTTCTAAATCAATAGAATTGGATACACCATCATCGTTCCTTACCGGTCGACTGGACTTGGTCTCAATATCATTTAGGTACCTTGAGCAAGATGTCAGACACTCTTCTACCTAATATCCTCGTGCAATTGAACCCTCTGGATGACTACATGTCCTCACATAATTCTTCTGTGGACAGGTATCTATGGTGGAATTTGATTAGTTATAAATAATGCTTTTCATAAGAAATTAAAAAAATATAATTAAAAAATAATAAATGATATCAGACCTCTTAATAGCATACATCATTCGATAGTGTGGCGGACCTCCTATCATCGCTTCTTCTGCTAAATGAATGACCAAATGCTCCATGATATCAAAAATGCAGAAGAAAATATCCTCTCAAGATGGCAGAGCGTGAGCTCAAAGCGGGACTGAGCATGTTCCAAATCATTTACATTCATCACTTTTGAGTACATACTCCTAAAATAGTAACTAAGTCCAATCAACGGGCCAAGCACATTCTTAGGCAAAACATTTCTCAGAGAAATAGGAAGAAGCTCTTGCATCAAGATATGGTTGTCATGACTCTTAAGTCCTGATATAATACGTTGTTTAAGGTTAACACGATGTGATATGTTCGAAGAATAACAATCCGGGACTTCTACCTCCTTCAACATTTTATACACTATATCTTTACATTTATTGTCCAATATGAAACACGCAGGTGGAAAATAATATTTGTTGTTTGTCCGCTTTTGAGGATGCAATGGCTTACGGATACCGATTTCTGCAAGATCTTTACGAGCATTTAAATTATCATTTCCCTTTCCATCAATATTTAATATAGTCCAGAGCACATTGTCACACACATTCTTTTCAATATGCATTATGTCAAGATTGTGGCGAAGCAAATTGTCCTTCCAATAATCTAACTAAAAATATATACTTTGTTTCTTCTAATTATATGTTAGGACCCCATCTCCTTTAACTGTCATTCTCCTCTTACGTTCCGACTCTGAACCTTTTCCAAACTTATTATTGAAGTATTTTATTTCAGCGTACACTTCGTCTCCTAATAGTCGAAGTGGGCTTTGTATCCAACTCTATTACACCATCAAAAGAGACTTTATCCATGCGAAATTTATTCCCTTTCGGTAGCCATCGACGATGGCACATATAGCACTGCTTACATCCGTTGGGCAACCGACGAAAATAAGTGTATTTATGACAACAAGGGTATGCCAATTTACCTTTTGTGCTTCATCCCGACAAAATTGCATATGCAAGAAAATCACTTATTGTCAAGAGTAATGATGCACGCATTTTAAATATCTGATTACTAAATGCATCATAAGTGTCTACTCCAAGCCACAATTTCTTCAACTCGTCAATTAAAGGACGCAGATAAATATCGATGTAATTTTCAGGCCTACAAGGACCATCGATTAGTATCGATAATACCATAGATGGTTGTTTCATACATAACCATGGTGGCAAATTATATGGTATTAAAATTACTGGCCACGTGCTATGTGCAATACTCATGCTCCTAAATAGGTTAAACCCATCACTAGATAAGCCAAGCTTGACATGTCGTTGATCCTCGACAAAATCTGGATATTTCTCATCAAATATTTTTCATGCAAGAGAATCTACAGGATGCCTTAAATTTCTATCATTAATGTGTTCCTCGGCATGCTATCTCATTTGTGAAGCTGTCTTTGATGACATTAGTCTATGAAGTCTTGGTATCAATGGGAAGTATCTTACCACCTTCACAGGAGTTTTTTGATCTATATTAACATCGTCAATTGACTCAACCTTCAATTGTTTATGCCTTGGGGTATGGCACCTGTTGCATTTACTCTCTTGCTCTGTCTCATTTTAATGCAACATACAATCATTAAGGCATGCATGTATCTTCTTATACTCTAGTCCTAAGTTCGCAATCAATTTTCGCGCTTCGTAAAAGGACTTCGGCAATGTCACACCCTCAGGGAATGCATCTTTTAATAGCACAAGCAACATTGTAAAGGATTTGTCACTCCATCCACCAAGGCACTTGATATGCAACAATCGGATGAGAAAAGAGTGTTGAATACTTCTTGCAGTCTGGGTATAACTCTAGCTCAGCTACTTTTATCAAATTAAAGAATTGTTTAGTTTCTTCATCAGGACCTTCCGTATGTGGATGATACTCAACATCGCCCATAAAGTTTATTTGGTCCATCGGAGGAATTCCAAAGGCATCATGTATCATCTCTCGCATTTCATCACCGACAACAGAGTCACAAGAAGGATTTGAAGATGACGAAGATTCTCCATAAAAAGTCCAGCACATGTAGCTCTCTAGAAAACGATTTAGTAATATATGTTCAACAACATCATCTTTCTTCACATATATCATATTGCGACATTTCTTGCAAGGACACAATATTCTTTCAGCATTAATTCGGTCTATTAGCATAAGCAAACTCCACAAAATCCTCTACTCCTTTCTCATACAAAGGATGGCCTTTGTTTTGTATACTAATCCAACTCTTGTCCATAAGTACGTTCAACCTAATAGTATTGTCTCACAACTATAAAAAAAAATCAAGGACTTTAGTAAAATAGGAACAAAGACCCAATTTAAAATCAATATACAAGTTGTAAGGAAAAAAGAAGTCGATTTAACTTGATGGTACAATAAGTTATATATTGACAATAATAATTCCAAAAAGAAATAATTTATCAACAAAAATTCAAGAATAAAATATTCACATGTAGTCCCTAAGGCACTAGCCTAGTGGTAGTGCGGGAGGACACCCACGGGAGGTCCTGGGTTCGAATCTCTCCACCCTCTCCCCCCCCCCCCCCCCCCCGGGCGGCTGGGTGGCTTATATAGCCACGGCCCGGCTTGGAGAAATGACACCAAAAAAGAAGACAATTTATATATGAAGGCTACCTTCATTGGTATCTTGATAACTATTTGCTAACTCAATCCGATATTCAACCTAAAAATCAAATTTCCGTACTAGGAATAATAGGAACATGATAAACACTTAGAATGTATCATTGTTATTTGTAAAGGTTATGTATGAAGTATTACATATACACTGCAGTCAAGCTATTGCAGTCAGGATACTACAGTCAAGTATACTGCAGTTAAGCTATCGTAGTCAGGATACTGCAGTCAAGCTACTGCAGTCAGGATACTGTAGTCAGGTATTACATATATACTGCAAGGTGCATGTGGTTGAGATCGAATCTGCCCTGAAGGTAGTGAATGTGGTTTGGATAGATCTCAAACTGCTTTGAACCTGGCCTAATTTGAACCTGATCGGTACTTGAAATTAGGACTCATGGGGCTAGATATAATTCCAAATCCAGATATAAATTCTAAAGTCTAGTGAGTATGCATCTAACCTGATCCGGACATAACCTAAATGTTAAATGTTGAAGTCTAATGCACGTTCATCAACTTCACACTTCGACCTGTTTACTGAATGGTTCAAGTATCATCATAATCTATTGGGATATGATCCAGGTCAAGCTATAGTCCGGGTCCAAATATTCCAAATCCAACCACTGCATCCCCTATGTTCTCATTGTGTATAGTATATTGTATTATATCAAAAATATTTTCCTTAAGAATATAGTTTATGTAATTGCATTATTGTCATATATGTATGCATATCTAGACACATAGGTTGCATGTCTTTGCAAGTACGAGGTATAATGAAAATTTTCTAAATCAACTTGCTTATAGCTGGGTCATAAGTAGTCACCACTATAGGAAAATTTGAATGATACATAGGAAAGTATAAGTAATCCATCATTATTTCTATATAGTGTCTTGATTCTTGAATGAAAAAAGAAAAAAATTTATTGACACCTCGAGAAATGGTCAGACCTTAACCTTTCTTAGCAACAAATTATTGTCTAAAATAGCTTCAAGTTCAACGAGCAATAACCAACAAGCCCGATCGTACTGGAAGAGCACTTCCCTTGCCGATGGATGAATATCCCTTCTGAACGCAATTGCACTCCTAAGAAAGAAAGGATCACCACATATCCCCACAAGAACAAGCCCCATTGTGAAGATGATGGAACCGCTCGGGATCTTTCACGACAATCTCCCGCCCAGTGATCCTCGACATCGCCTTTGCGGCTTCGTGGCAATCCCTGCAAACTCTCGAGTTCTTCGTCACTCGCACAGCCGCAGCATTCGCTCCTCCTCCGTTACTGCTGATCAGTCCAAGACCAATGGCCAACATCTCGCTGTGGCCGTGGGGAATGCACTCCCTCTCCTCGTCCACATCGTGCAGGCTGAAGTCCTCCCTCGCCACGTACCCCTGCTCCTCCCTCATCTCCTTCGCCAGCCTCTGTAGCTCCCAGTATATCCCCTCCGACCTCGGGTGCAAAACATCCCCCGTGCCGAACACGTGCACCTTGTTCCGGATCTCGATCCAGGCGTAAGCCCTATTTGGCCTCAGCCCCATGTCTCGAATCGTCTCCTTCAGCTCCTTCACCATCCCCCACTTCTCGCTCGATGCGTACAAGTTCGACAGCAGCACGTAGTTACTGGCATTCAGAGGTTCCACTTCCGCCAGCTGCTCCGCGATCCGCTTGCCCAGCTTCACGTTCCGATGATTCCTGCAACCGTCGAGCACCGCCCTACACGCTGCCGAGCACTTACCCAGCTTGTGCTCCTCGAGGAATGCCCTCGCCTCGATAAAGAATCCGGCACGGGACAGAAGGCCCCCCATCAAGACCAAATGCTCGACACCCGGATTCCTAATCCGACCGAAGAAGCTCTTCCCCTTATCGACCAAGCAAGCAGTGTTGCAAGCATCGAGAGCGGCGGCATAGACGGTCCTGTCGGGGATTACTCTGCCGTCTGCCTCCATTTCTTCGAACAGCTCCACCGCAACCTCCCCTCGGCCGTGCGAGCTGTATCCCAACATCATTATAGTCCAAGAAATTACATCCTTAAAGACCATCCTCTGAAAGATCTTGGAGGCATACTCAATACATCCCGACTTGACATACATTGCCACGAGAGCGTTCTCCACCACCACATTCATCCCGAGCCCTTGCCTAACGATCTGCGCGTGGACCTCTTTGCCATTCTTACAAGCGGTCATCCTGCCGCATGCCGGCAGGACCGCGGACACCGTGAAAGAGTCGGGCGTCGCTCCTGACGCACACATTGCCCTAAAAAGCTTCAGCCCTTCGTTGAACTCCCCATCCCTGACAAGCCCGTTTATCATCGTCGTCCATGAGACCATGTCCTTTGACGGAAGCCCGTCGAAGACCGACCTCGCCTGGTCGATGCTCCCGCACTCCAAGTACATCTTGATAATCGAATTGCCGACCAGAACGTCCCGTTCGAACCCCTTTATTTTTGCGATCTTATGGACCTTCTTCGCATTGCGCGGAGACCGCAGCCGCGCGCAAGCCTTCGCGGCGGTGGCCAGCGCGACGGGGTCGGGCTCGATGCCGGAGCGGAGCATTTTGTACAACAGCTGGAGGGCAGAGCTGGGTTTGTTTTCTTTCAGGTAGAGAGTGGAGAGGAGAGTCCAGGGAACTGGACTTCCACTGGCATTGGTTTGGAAATTATGGTCGAAGACTGCGGAAGCGGCGTCAGCGCCGTCAAAGCGAAAGTAGGACTCCATGAGGGAGGTAGCGAAGCGGGGGTCGGAGAGGAGGTGGAGCTTGAGGGCCTGGGCGTGGGTTTGGCGGGTGAGGGGCTTTGTTGGGATCTGGCGGGAGCGGAGGAGGTAGAGGGAAGGCCATAAGGAGGAGGAAGAGGTCGGTTGGGGAATTTGGTCGAACAGGTTGGCGGGAATGGTCAAGGGGGAGCACTGGAGAAATTGTTGGAGTGTCATTGGAACCATCTCCCTGTTTGGAGTTGGCTCTGCATCTTCAATAACTTGTAGTTGGATTTTATTGGGCTAATATTTAATTATTATATGAAAATAAATTATAAATAATAAAATAAGTAATCCAACAATAAAGTACTACTCATATTCACGTGTGCCGTTAATAAGAAATTTGTTTTTCTCCTGATATAATTTATATCAGATAAAAATTTAAATTATGTTAAAATAGTTTAAATATAATTTAATATAAAAATAATTATAAATATATTTTTAGAATTTTGAATATATATCTAGATAATATTATTTAATTAGTTTAAATATATTAAAATATTTTATATCTAAAAGAATTAAAAAATTATTAAGTTGAGGATTTACAAACGGCTTGGACGGCTCACTTTGGAACCGTTTTCAATCTGCTTTATATAGTAGAAGAAGAAGATGTAACCCAGGTATAGAATCAAGAAATGATTAACATGGATTGTGTGTGATACGTATTGGGCATCATACAGGTTTTACTGTACACTTTGGGTATGTTTGGTTGCTTGAAAGTGTAAGAAGCTTTGTGATAAAATTGAAATGCTGATATTTTTGAGTTTCATGTTAGTTCTTCTATATCAAAAGTTACTTTCAGTATTTGGATATGTGATATTTTGTAACTTGGAAGTGGTCAAATTTACACTTTTCGTTGTTGGATAACTATAAAAATGTGGTAAAATAAAAAGTGTATTATAGTAATAAAAATAATAACTAACTTGAGTATTAAAATTTTATTTTGTTTAATAATTATTTAACCATTTTAATTAAGTTAATTATCTTAATTAACTTAAGTTAATTATTTAATTAAATACTAATACTAATTAATAATAAAAGTACTAATTATTTACTTATAATTGTTTAACTAATACTAATTATTATTTAGATTATATTTATATTTATAATTATTAATTAGTATTATCAAAAAAAAAATTTAACTAAATTATTTAAGTATTTATTGTAATTATATAGCCAAATTATTTTAAAATTCTAAACATTAATTATATTTTTTAATGATTTATTAATAATAATTATCTAACTATTTAAAAATTGAGTATTAACCATTAATATTGTCATTTTTATTATTAGATAATTATAATGTATTAAATAATATTACTTTTGAAAATTATAACTATCATATTTAAATTATGTAATATTATCTAAATTGATTAAATAAGTACTTATACTAATTATTTAACTTACTAAAAATTAATAATTAATATTAACAAAATTTACATTTTAATAATTGTCACTTCAGCTCACTTTTACTCAAAACAGGTGGAAATTGTGACCACTCTTTTTCATATAAAGACAAGAGGGGACAAAAACTAGAAAGTAATGATGACTCTAAGTTCGTGTCCCATCTTCCATTTTCAACCAAACACTTAAAGTGTAAAAGTGGTTTAAAATTCACCCACATTCACACTTTAATAACCCACTTTCAAGCAACCAAACAACCTATTGTGGAAAACCTTATCATATTGATTCATATTCGTATACGTTTTACTTGTATTCATATTATTATGTCAATTCTAAATTCGATCTGGATTTTACTCTCTGGATATTGTTATTGATTTTCATATTCGAAAAATATTTCTATTCGTATTCATGTGATAAGGACGAACAAGAGAGGCGAAAGAGGATCTCCTTGTCTAAGGCATTTATAGCAAAAGAGGGAGTTTACCTCAACACCTTTGATGATAATAGAAAAAAAAAACACGATTCATTTAAAGTCATAGAAATCCATGATCTCTATTTAATACCGAAGCCCCTAGCCTTGAGGAGGCTGTCAAGGAATTCTCAGTGCACAAGGCCTTCGATCTCTATATCACTTTTGATCATAACACCAGCAATATTTCTTCATAGAAATCAACAAGAAGTTATTGGACAACTGCAACACTATGTAAAATGGTTCTTCATTCAGAGATACAGACTAGTTGCGGTCGACAAACTCATTCATTTTGGTCTTCAACCCCGTTTGCAGTCATTTTGGTGAATATTTTATAGACCGAATTAAGCAAGCTTATAAGTCTGAAAATTGTTTCCTCTCTTTTAAGGTATAACAGCGATTAAAACATCATTTAATCTGAAAAGCTTAATATAGTCTATTGACAATGCAACTATGAATTCATCCTCACATGCTGCTTTCTTATTTTGTACAAGTCAATTGAAGGGTGGACAGAGAATCTCGAAGAGGTAGGAATGAGTCAAGTGAGCCATGAGAGTTCTAACACTCAAGTCAGGTTAAAAAGTCAAAATGGGTCACAATACCCATATATTAAAGAACTCCATACAATAAACATTCAACAACAGATAAGCTATATATGTTTGCAAAAGTATGGAGGAATGCGGACAAGGACACGACTAGGATACGGGGGAGAAGAATATTTTCATAAATTACGGGATATAAATAGTCATAAAGATACAATATAATCTATTTATATGAATACATACACCATTTTTCTGTACCTGTGTAACATAGCTGGTAAGTATATATTTTGCAGAAGTCTTCTTACCAAATATTGGTGCCTGGGTTTGTGAATATGTTTTTCTTCATTCATGAAGGACACAACATACCTACTAGCTATTACTTGATCCATATTTACCCATTGAATTCAATCTACAATACATTGGCTAGTCTACCACCAGGTCACACGAATCCGGACACAAATTCAAATACGTACAGACACAATATGGATACGGAATACAGCTGGGATCTACTTGCTCTCATTCTTTCCCTCAAACAAAATACGGATACGGACATCATGTTGCCGTATCCGTGCAACATAATTTTACCTACTTAAAAATATCTACTTGCTCTCATTCGTTGTGTCCTACTGCAGTTTCCACATCGACGGGTGCGAGTCCTCCGTCGACTCCCAGTTCTGCGCGACACGAGGAGTGCAAGTGCAAGAAGAACAGAGTCGTACGTGGGACGTAAGTAAAGCTGAGCTGCTTCTAGTTCCAGATCAGGATTTCGGCTGCTATATAATATGTTGGTTTGTTTGTCATTGTTACTATCTATTTCATTTCTCCACTTCTAATGAGTTCTGATATAGCATTTTATATATTCTTTATGAATGTTTGGACAATACAGATGAATGAAGAATAAAAAGTGGAACTGCTTTGCTCGAAATATGTCTTTTCTAAGAACAAATTTTAAAGACCCGAAATTGACACTTCAATTCTGAAGGTGTGTGATAGTTTGTTTACCTGTTAGAATATCTTAAGGGTCTCATGTGGGCCGAGCAATTATTTGATCAGGCTTGATCGAATCTGTACCGGGCCTATAAAGCCCGGTTAAGGGAACCAGACAGAGCTGAAACCAAAACCAGCTTCGGTCCACAACCCGGTATGAACCGGGTCGGACTTGACTGGACCGGATCCGATTCGGATGCGAGCGGAACCCGTGTTGGCAAGAATTAAAAAAAATGATTCGCCTTTGGGCTTTTACTATATAAAAGAAAAATAAAAAGACAAACAAATAGAACAAAACAAAACAATTAATGAAAATAAATTAAATTTATTAATCTTATTTAAAAAATTTAATGACATTATTATTTATTTCTAGAAAAGCTGAAAGAATAAAATTACATTTCTTCTTCAATTTAATCTTCAGTCTTTGGTATTCGTGTCCTTTTTTTTTGGTATTCGATACCTTTAATTTTTCAATTTTTAGAAAGATTGATCTTACTCTGCAAGAATTCGTCGCTTTATTCTTTAACTGAAATATCCGCTCTTAGGATAGAAGAATAAGTTCTTTCAGAAGAGAAGAAATAACAGAATCCGTCAGCTTGTCACATAACTCATCCAGAAGGTCAGCCAAACTGACTACGAAGAGTAAAATTACATTTATTCTTCAATTTAATCTTCAGTCTTTGGTATTCGTGTCCATATTATTTTTTTTTTTGCGGTCTTCGATATCTTTAATTCTTCAATTTCTAGAAATATTGATCTTACTCTGTAAGAATTCGTCGCTTCATTCTTTAATTCGCCATATATTGTAAAAGATTAAAAATCTACTTAATTAACGTCGTGTCATGGCCCACTATAGAATAATCGAGTACGAGTACATGAATACTTTCAGCCTAGTTTTTGTCCTTAGCTACAATTATTTTGAGTTCTATCATATAATACTATATAAATGAACCTTTGTCCTAAGTACTAGTCGTTTTATCATCAGAAAATTGTATAGAAAACATAGAAGTTCTATTTTATTGTGTAAAAGGCACAAGGTTTAGAAAATTTTCAGATACAGTTCCACTATGTCCTTTTAAAAGGTGTCATTTTAATTTTAACAATTTACGTCCTTCCAAAGGGCATAAATTTTCCTCCAGAATAATTTTTTTTTTTTTTTTGCAATTTATGCCCTTAGAAAAGGCGTAAAGTTTGCATATTAATTTTTTTTTCTTCAGAGAAAAGTGTTCTGGAGATCATGAAAAATGTAAAAAAAAAAAAAAAATACCAGCAAAAGTCCTTTTTCGTCATTAAATTTCATCACTAAAAGTTGTCACTGAAAACTTTTTTTCACTGGAAAGACATTTCGTCACTAAAAATTTTCTTTCCAAATATACTTTTGCATATATTTACTAATTAAATTATTTATTAAAGTTAATAGGGACGTGTAGGTAATTACTATAGGTGTCTCTATCGTAAAAATTTTCTTTTCAAATATACTTTTGCATATCTTTACTAATTAAATTATTTATTAAAGTTAACAGGGACGTGTGGGTAATTACTAGAGGTGTCTTTTGGTGTTCCTAAATAGTTTAACATGCCGGTATAAAATAATATATATAAAAATAATTTTAAAATAATTAAGGTGACTTAATTTTAGTTTTTCTAAATAGTTTTAATAAAGAATATAACTGTTGTCTTTTAGTCTTTTTAATAATAAAATAAAATAATAATTTATATTACTATTATTTGTTCTTTTCAAATAAGTGCATATCTACTAGTGAAGTTTAAATGCAGTGGTAAATTGATTTTGAAAATCAGACGGAGTTGACTGGGTTAGTTTCGTTCTGCCACTATCATCAAAACGAATTCAAACTTGCTACCTCGATCATTAATTAAATTGTTGAACAGTAATCAACCATATAGAATGTGTCAGATGTTTTAGGAAAAAAAAACTATAAATTGTGAAACAGACTGCAATATAAAAATGTATCTTAATTTAGAAGAACAAAAAGAAATCATGATTGTGACTATTGGAGTAATAGTAATACAACAATAAACAAAAACAATTAACTATGAATTTTGAATTGTAGTCAGCAATTTCTTTATAGTACATCGAAGACAATAATGCTAATTGTTAAATATTTCGAAGACAATGCTTATAGTTAAATATGCATTCATATGACAACAACATTACTTCAGTTAGTTTTTCCATTCAGGTCTATAAACAGAAAATAAAAATAAAATACAATTACGGGTGATCTCCAAAGAAATAAATTACAAAAGTTATAAACTAGTATCAGCCTCCATGGTTCGATAACGAAATGTTTCAATTTCCTCGCTAACCAAATTAAAAAAACAAGCCAACTCTCACTGACCAACAAAAAAAAAAAATTGACTTGGACCACTGCATAATGTTAGTCACAACTACAATCCATTCTCCATGATGTCAAAGGCATTTAACTATCTTCCATGCGGATTTGGAAAACCAATAATTATAGATCTCAAGATATCTTCTTGTGACGGCAAATAGATTTAGAATTTGTGGTTTCACATATACAACAAGCAATGTGTGCAGTGCTTCTAATAGATTTAGATCGGGAAGAAAATGACATTTGGATTATATATATATATATATATATATATATATATATATATATATATATATATATATAGAGGTAAAATGGGTTCTACTTCATCAAATTCGGTCTGGCAGAGGATCATGAGTGGGCCATCCAAACTGGGCCATGGACGTTCGATGGTAGATTGGTTGTCATGAGACGCTGGGACCCCTCCTCAAATTTTGAGAGAGTTCGCTTGGCTACTGTATCAATCTGGATTAGGTTCCCGTGGCTCTCTCCCCAACTATGGGGTACGAAGGCTGTTATGAAGATAGTTAGTGGCGTCGGAGAACCGCTACGTCCTGATCTTGCTACCTCTAAGAGGGAACGACTGTCATTTGCGAGAGTATTTGCTGAAATCAGCGCGACAAATCTTTTACCAGACAACTTAGAGATCGAACTCCCGTCAGGAGACATCATATTTCATAAAGTGGAATACGAATAGGTCCCACCGTGTTGCGGCACCTGTCAGAGTTTTGGATACAATATTACTTCCCAATGCCCGGATGCGACTCCCTCTAGTATTGTTCACCAGCCAGGTCCAGTCACTCGACATGTAGCTGAATCTCACAACTAGGCGATGAGCACCAACCTGGAAGATCATGCCAATATAGGGAAGTAGAGCAACATTAGTGTGGAGACTTCCAATATGGAAACTGACGAGCAGGTGACTTTGAGGAGTACGAACTGACGAGTATGGTGCTAGGAAAAAGGAATGAAGCAGGAACTGACCAACCTATTCAAGAGACGGAAGATTTAAATGGAGGCGGATGCAATGAGTCCCAAGGGATAATGGTAGTGTATGGAGAGGGTTCTCAACATAGGAAGGAAGGAGAGGGAGTGCACGAGACGATAAAGTCTAACATGGTTATCTTCAGTGCTACGGAGGTTGGAACGGTGGAGAACATGTCAGAGCTAAAAGAAAACTGGTAGACGGACTTGTTTTGGGCATTATACTGCCGGCATGTCACGTTAAACCGTCGTCTCTAGGAATTTATGCTACTCCGGAGGAGAGTACTCTTCAAGAACCTTTGGTTGTGCCCAATCCGATATGGCAAGCCAAGGTTGAATATAAGAAGGGCAGTAACAAAACTATAATGGCTCGTCATGATGGACCCTATCCTCCCCTTAGGAAGAGTTCGCACGTCAACAAGAGAGTCAACAACCGTATTTTATGACGATCTTCACTTGGAATATGAGAGGGTTAATTCTTGTCAAGACCAGCACCGGTGTAGGGGAACGAGTAGTGAACAACGTCCAGCCTACGCCGCAGCATCGGTGGTAGAACGTTATTTGGGTAAACTATCTATCTAGCAATCAAGATATAATAATGCCACCAATAAAATATGAATACTCGAATCACAGATCTATAGGATGGAACAAAGCACAAATAAGATAAAAGAAACAGAAGAGACAATACAACTCACAAGTCAAGATAAAATCCAATGAGTCATATAAAGAAATACTAATAACAATGCTGGAGACAAATCCAGTACAAAAAGATCTATCTACTGAGCTACGAGTCTTGGGTCGTCTGTCTCAATCGGGATGAGAGCCTCATGAGCCAAAGTCTCTGGCTCAAAGCCAACTACGTCTTGAGGCCCGTAGTGAGTGGGGTACCACTCCTCAGTGTCATCTGGAAAAAATATATTCAGTCAGAAAAGGAGCAAAGTACATCTCTAACAGCAGTTCTAATAAATGATATAAACTACGTAATAGTAAATAGAGCAAAATATACAAAATACAATATACAGGTACAAGAGATATGCAATATAGTAATACTGGAAATAAATACAAGAATGAGCATCATAGGAATGAACAAGAAATACTACTACTAAGTGAGTGAGTACCAGCTTCAACATGTGATAGGCTTGAAAACTTGCACAAGGATTATGGCCTGGTTAATCATACGTACGGTGTATGATTAACACTATTCAAGGAACAAGACATGCACAAGGAGGGTATGATCATATATCTATACTAAATACTCTCCTCCCGTGACTGGTATAGTGGATCTAACCATGGTACGTTATGATATAGAAATCTCTGGATAGGTAGCAAGTCTCCCCAAGAATCAATGTCTGTATGTACAAGAAGAACAAGAAAAAAGGCTTGCATAAGATACACCATAAATACCAAGGAATAATATCTCATGACGAGATTCAGATATACCAATCCATGTAACCTTCGTGTCAAAAAATCAAGGATATCTACACTAAATACAAGAGACATAGATGATATCATAAATAAGAAACTATCAGAGAATGTACTTGTCTGAAATCCGGTGAACGATATCGAAGATGTCCGGTACGGTACCTCGGAGACCTAAATATGGAATATTACATCAATACAAGATTTTGGAATAAAAATAAGTTAAACTAGTCAAATTCTAGGTCATAAAGTCATTTTTAAGTCAAAATAGTCAAACTAGGTCAACTCTAGGTCAAACTAGTCAAACTTGGTCAAACTAGCTATTTCTAGGTTGTATGAGTTCATCTCAAGGATATTGGGTCCATACACTATGTAACTAGGCTATAGTAGCTATACTAAGATACTAGGAACCAACAAGATACCGTATCATAAGATACGTAAGTTATTAGACATAAAAATATTATAATATATATATACAAGACAAAATATATATCACTCATAGCCAAACTAATGCTAAGTGAATACCTTGGTTTTGAACCAAATGCGGTATCACACCACCTACACACCCATCTTGATGTACAAACTCAATACCTTGAGTAAAATCCAATACCTTGACATTACTTTGGTATCACAAGATAATTGAATAACATATAACTAACTACCCATACACCTCACTATACACTAATATATATTTAAACTTATAACAATACTATACTAAACTAACTTACTAACATACCCCTTGATATTTAATATCTGTACCCAAGATACTTCAACACTCATTACCTTGATGTATCTCAAGATAATCTAAAACTAATACTAACCAATGCTAACTAGTGCTTATATATATATATATATATATATATATATATATATATATATATATATATATATATATATATATATATATATACTAACTACTATCTTATCAATATAAACTAACTAGCTTATTGCTACTTCTGCTGCTTATCGCTATTTCTTTCTGCTTCTGCTGCTGCTGCTTATTGTTGCTGCTGCTTACTGTTGTTGCTTCTGTTTCTACTTCTGCTGTTGCTTATGGCTGCTGCTGCTTCACAGCTTTTCTGGCATGCTTTTTACTGCTTTTCGGCCTGCTTTTTACTGCTTTCTTCTCCCCTCTAGCTCACATGTACACACATCCACATATCTAGTACACACATACACTCACTCACACACACACACATACATATATATATATATATATATATATATATATATATATATATATATATATATATATATAGTGATGCACATACACTCCCCTATTCTCCCATGACCACCAACACATCACAAAAAAATATTATATATATATATATATATATATATATATATATATATATATATCATAATTATAATTATAATATTAATTTATCTATAACCAAGGTAAATTGAATTAAAATGCAATGAAACAAACACGTGGAGTGCACCGCACCCGTATCACACTAGATCTATGATACGCTTGCGATACGGCTCCACCACACCATCAAACATACCCCGAAGGACACGAGCAAATCTAAAATTATAATTATGAACAATACGAAGAGCTAGCTACTCAACTCGTGCCCGTGTCAAAATATGACATGCTCAAACCCCCGTGTCGGAGAAAAACTCCCAAATCAACCCGTCCAAATTATCGGGATACGTCATACATGTATCCAATTGTGGACACGACACTAGTCACACACAACCAAATACATGTCAATTTGGTCTAATTGACCTATTGACAAACACAAGATGTGTCAATCTCGGAATTCCCCCAAAATTGACACAAAATACCACATAACTTTCTCCATATGCCTCCTATGAACCTAATTCCAATTTCTATGGGTAGCCTTAGTACATGGGAGGGATCCTAATGATTAAATTACAGATTTAGAGTCTAATTAGAGAGAAAAAACTGAATTGTACCTATTGGGAGATAGATTCTTAATGAAATCACCAAATTAAGTGTCAAGAGCCTTCAACTTGTAGATCATTTCTCCTCTTTGTAGATTCTTGCTTCCTCCTTGTAGATCCTTACTTCTTTCTTGTTCTAATAGCATCTAATGATGAATATGGAAGGAATTGGGTAAAAAATTGGGTAGAATTTAATGTAGGAATGAAGAAATTTGGAAGAGAGAAATTCTAGATCTAGATTTAAAATAAAAAAAATAAAAAAAGAGAGTCTCCCTCCATTCTCAACTAGGCCAGCCACTACCCTCTCCTCCAAGTCACTATAAAATATCCATAATACCCCTTGGGGCTTGTTATAAAGAAATTAATTAAGGAGGGAAGATTCTAGTCTAATTGGTTTAACTAATTAATCCTCCTCCTAATGATTAGGCTTATTATTAGGCTCAATTCTAACTAGAATTATATGTTGGTCCATGGATCTAATCTAAACTAGTTAGGTCCACTAATATAAGTCCAAAATTAAATACTAACATCTAATAATAAATAAATAATACAATAAATAAATTTATAATATGCACAATATTTAATTAATTATGAAATGACCAAAATATCCTTTCCTAGAAAATATGGTAGTGACAAGTCTACCCCCCTTAAAATAATTTTTTCCTCGAAATTCAAAGACTAAACTACCCCCCAAAAAAATAGAACAGAATCAGGAAAGAACATACCTCAAGGCACAAACAAATATGGTAACGCTCTCGCATTTCATCCTCTCTCTCCCAAGTAGACTCACGCGGAGAGTGATGTCTCCATGAACCTCCGAGATCCAGAATACAAGTGCGAAGTATATCCTTGAGAGTCTGAATTATCCTCTCCGACTGCCCGTTTATCTGGGGGTGATATGCGGTACTGAACTTGAGCTGAGTGCCCAAGCTAGCCTGCAAACTCCTCCATAAGTGAAAATGAAACGACTATCTCGATCCAAGATGAGCTCACAGGAACCCCATGTAATATGACAATATGCCGTACATACATCTCTGCTAGCTTCTCCGTCGACGTACCCACTTTGAATGGTAAGAAGTGGGCTGCTTTGGTCAACCTGTCTACGATGACCAAAATCGCGTCTTTTTATCCTGGAGAATACAGAAGCCCCGAAATGAAATCCATAGTCACATGCTCCCACTTCCACTCTGGAATGGGTAAAGGCTGAAGCAATCCACTCGGCCTTTGTCTGTCCGCCTTTACCTGCTGGCACACTAAACACCTAGATACGAAGCGTGCTACCTCATGCTTCATACCATACCACCAAACATGCTCCCTCAGGTCTCGATACATCTTGTTGGCACCTGGATGTATCGAGTACTGAGAGCGATGCACCTCCTGCAAAACCTCCTTGCGCAGCTCCCCGCTTGGCACACATATCCTAGTACCGTGCATCAACGATCCATCATCAACAATAGTGAAGTCCTCTGATAATCTTGTCCGAACCTGTGCCTTGATACTCCTCAGAGTCTCATCATCATACTGCGTAGCTCTGATTCTGTCCATCAGCTCAGACTGTATCTGTAATCCCCACATCTAAATCTTGATACCAGAAACTACCACCTCAATTCCCAATCTCTCAAGATCGGCCAACAAGTGTTTGTCTGTCGTTTAAGTACATAGCCATCAGATACCTGCTCAAGGCATCGACGACTACGTTGGCCTTCCCTAGGTGGTACTATAATATAATGTTGAAGTTCTTTATCAACTCCAACCATCTCCTCTGCCTCAGGTTTAGCTCTTTCTGCATAAATACGTACTTCAAGCTTTTGTGGTCTGTGAAGATCTCTACATGCTCTCCGTAGAAATAGTGTTTCCACAGCTTTAGATCAAATATGACCGCTGCCAACTCCAAATTATGGGTGGGATAATTCTTCTCATGAGGACGTAATTTCCTAGAAGCATATGCAATCACCTTCCCGTGTTACTGAAAAACGCAACCCAAACCCTTCCCTGAAACATCACTATAGATAGTGAATCCACCTATCCCTGATGGTAACTTCAATACTGGAGCTATCGTTAATCTCTTCTTCATCTTATCAAATACGCCCTGACAATCCTCCGTCCAGACAAAATTTATATCCTTCCTAGTCAGCCTAGTCATCGGCTCTGCAATCCTGGAGAAGTCTTGTACAAACCTCCAGTAGTAACCTGCTAGTCCGAAAAAACTCCTGATCTCAGCCACTGAACTGGTAGTAGCCAACGACTCTACTTCCACGATCTTCTTCGGGTTAACTGAGATCCCGTCACCCGTCACCACATGCCCAAGGAATTCAAACTTGTCAAGTAAGAACTCGCACTTCAAAAGTTTCCCGTAAAGCTCACTCTTCCTAAGAGGCTCCAAAACCATCCTCAGGTGCTCTTCATTCTCCTCCGGGGTGTTTGAATACACAAGAATGTCATCGATGAATACCACCATGAACTTGTTAAGGTACTGGTGGAACACCTTGTTCATCAGGTTCATGAATACTGTCGGGGCATTAGTCAACCCGAACGGCATTACCATAAACTCAAACTGGCTATATCGAGTCCGAAAAGCTGTCTTCTGAATTTCTTATTTCTTCACTTTCACCTGGTGGTAGCCTGACCTCAAGTCTATCTTTGAAAATATCTTTGCTCCGCTCAACTGATCGAAGAGATCATCTATCCTTGGCAGCAGATATTTATTCTTGATAGTGAGGTTGTTCAGAGCTATGTAGTCGATACACATGCATAATGACCCATCCTTCTTTGGTACAAACAATACCGGAGCACCCCACGGTGATGAATAGGATTTGATAAAGCCCTTGTCCTATAACTTATCAACCTGTTTCTTCCATTCTGCCAGTTAGATGTTGTTGACCCTATAGACGTGCTGTGATATTGGCTCTGCGCCTGGCACCAAGTCTATAGAGAACTTGATATCTTTGTCTGGTGGCAAACCTAGCAACTCCTCCGGAAAGACATCCAGAAAATCCGCTATCAAAGGATATAAAAACTCATTCTCTTCCATCCTGGCTCCACAAAAGATGCCCCTGCTCTGCTCTGCTGCTCCTCTGGCGACATCGAACTCTGGCTCTCCTGGTGGACGAAATATCACTCTGCCTCTACGATAATCTATAGTAGCATGGTGTCTACTCAACCAATCCATTTCGAGTACAATATTGTATCCCGGAAGTGGCATTACGAGTAAGCACACACTCAACTCTAGGCCTCCCAATGAAACTCTCCGGTCCATGCAAAAATTACTAACTAGGATAATACCTCCACCAGTCATAATCTTGCAAGTCCTATCTAAGGGTTCCGCCTCTGAATGATGCTTAAGAGCATAAGATACAGATATGAAACTATGAGAAGCACCAGAATTGAATAATACAAATGCTGGAATAGAATCTAGAAGAACTGAACCTGATATCACATCTCCGGCTGGTTCGGCCTCCTCGACCGTCATGACATACGCTCGTCCCTGGGGTGCAACTCTCTGCTGCTGATGGTGCTGGGAAAACCTCTGCTGCTGTGGAGGGAGTGGAGGTCCCCTCTGCTGGCCTCCTGGTGTAGTAGGTACTCTGGCTGGTCCCCTCTGAGCGGCTTCTCCATCTTGACCCGAACGAGTCTGAATAGATGGGCAATCTCTCAACTGGTGCACTGACGATCCATAAGACAAATATGTACCCAGCCTCTTTCTGCAGATGTCTCTCGTGTGTCATGCCTTCCCGCAGTACGCACATTACACAGCGGGATGGGTCTGCCTTTGCGATTGCTGCTGGATATGTCCTCGAGCTGGTGCCTGGTGCTGCTGGTGCTAATACGACCTCTGTTGCTGCTGAAAGTGGGGACGCTTGGCTAGTCCCGCGCTACCACTCGCTCCTCCAGAAATATCGCGTCCTCTCTTGGGCCTGAGGTCCAAATCATCCTCAATAATCTGGGCATCCATCAGAATGCCCTCAAAAGTAGCAGTGGGACATCCAGAAGTACGAGACTTGATCTCTCGCATCAACCCCTTTATGAACTTTCAGGCTCGGTCTTCTGGGTCCCGAATCATTGACGATGTGAAATAACTCAAGCGGTAAAACTCTATGACGTTCTCGTCAACCGACATGTTCCCTTGGACCAAGTCTTGGAACTGACTCTCCAAGGCTCCCAGGGCCACATCGGAAAATAACTTCTCCTTAAAAAGCTCCTTAAAGGCCTCCCAAGTAAGTCCTCTAGCAATAAGTCTTATCTCCATACGATACTAAGTCCGCACGATATCGAACATCTGGCTTCCGACGACCTCGATCTGTAGACTCTCTGGAATCTGAGCCAAGCGCAAGTTTCTCTCTATGTCCTCCAGCCAGTTGTCGGCATAGAGTATCCCCTCGATACCCTTGAACTCCCGAGGTATCATCCTCTTGAAGTCCACGATAGTGCCTAGCCTCTGTTGCTGCTGCTGGTCAGGATGCTGCTGTGCGACTCTCTCCACTACCTAGAGAGCCACCTGATGAGCATTCTCCATGCTCTCCCTCATCAGCTCAGTATGCGCTTGGTGTGCCTCTGCCTATACCCTCTGTGCCTCAGCCTGAACTAGCTGAGCCTTTACCGACGTCCTCTGAGCATCCACCATGCCCTGGATCAATGCGAACATATGTGCCCCGTCAGCAGGCATACCTCCTGGAAACAGAATCTGTGGTGGTGGAAGGTCCTCCGCAACAGTCGGGACAACCCTCTGGACAGGTGGGGGAGGAGGACCCCCGAAAGCTGCGAAAACTCCTACATGAACAAGTGAAGTATGAGGAGCAACTCTAGCTGTCTGGGTGGCAGGTCGAGAGGTGGTAGACCTCTCGGAAGCGGTGGGTCCCGATCTTAGCGACCTAGTCTTCGGTGGCATCCTGAAGACAGATCAAAAGACGAATCAATTAAGGCAAAAGATACGATATCATCAAAGAAGAACAATAAAATTTAAAGGAAGCAATTATTCAGAATAACAAAATAAATTTGGAAATTTCCTAGTTTTATTGAGCATACTCTCATCGATACCCTATCGCATGCTCGTAATAGTACTCTAAGTCTGAGCACTACTACGATACTGCACTAGTTGCAACATAATCTTACTATTCTCGACCTGCATGGGCCACCACTAAATGGTGCCACGACCCACACCTAGAAATTGGGTATGAGTCGTGGGTACGTCCAGCCTATGCCACATTATCGACGGTTGAACGCTGTCTAGGTCTCAAAATAACTAACATAACTCACAAAATAAAATCTGTCAATGATCTCAACTCCATAAGGAGGACAAAGTAAAAATAATATAATGTCTACTCAATCACATTGATATATATAGGAAGATGAATGGCACGATAAAGATATAAAAATAATATAAAAGAGATTCCGACATAAGCCTAGAACACAACTCAAATAATAACAATAAGTCTAAGAGTCTAGCTATCTCAACACAGATAAGGTCTCAACATAATACAACTCAAGTCTCAATGTTTAGATTAATCCAATACATAAATAAACTAGGCTAAGTGTTGTCTAAACAACTGCGGGTGGTGTCTCCTCTATGTGGAGTAGCTCCTTTGGAATCTCTGGGATGTAATCACCATATACTCCTAGACCATAATGGGTAGGACAAAAATTCTCAAGATCCTCTGAAAAATGTTATCCGGTCAGGATTGGAGCGAAGCACAAGCACTAACAACTATTTCAATTATATTTATAAAAATAATAAAGCAGTGAATAAGAAATATATATGATGGAATAAATACTAGAATGTAAGAAAGACTAGGAAGACATGTAATTATCATATATAAATAACTAGTAGTGAACAGATATATGTGAATGCTAGAAATGAATGTATTGGAACAAAGAATAGAAATACTAACTAAGTGCCGTGAAATATCAGTTTGCTATGTGATTAGCTTGGGACTAGATCAGGCTTGTTATATATGATTGGCTATGATACATGTGAGGTCAGACTAACTATCTAGTTAGCTATGATGCAAGCAAAGTTAGGCTAATGATATATAACATGCTATGAGACATATAAATGGTCAGGCTACACCCTACGTGATATGTAGGGGTGAGCTATGATGCATGTAAGATGGGCTATGATCATATAACTTGCTAATATTTTTCCGTCCCCAACTAGTATGCTGGATACCAATCACGACTCCTCATGACAGGTATCTATGCTACTAGCCCGTGTATCTGCTGTGTCTGAATCAAGTATACACTACAACTAGAATCATAGTAAGGACCAAAATAATAAAAATTATCAGAAAATGTACTCGCCTGTGGTCCTGAGCAACGAATGTGGATCGATGTCCAAGATGGAATAACAATGACCTATATATCAAATAATAATATCAATTGGTGTTCTTGATATAATGAGTAATTCACTAGGTAAATATGTGATTTCTAGGTCCAAACTAGGTTGTCTTGGTCAATACTAGGCTTCTAGGTCCTAACAAGGTCAATTAGTCCATATTAGTCCTATACTAACTAATACTTAGTATTAGTTTAATAACTTGATTAATTATCCATTACCTTATTATAATACTAATACCTTGACTTCTATCTCCATATCTAATCCATGTCCTGATACTCTTATTCAATACCTAGTGACTTAACCCATACATTAGTATCTAGGTTCTATCCTTCACTGTAACACCCAACACTAACTTAACACTCAACTTGGACCCTCAACACTTAGACACTATCCCACACTACTACACTATGACACCCACTGATACAAATGGGCATCAGTTACCCCACATGATTGTTGATTCCTCCCAAATACCACACTTAAACAATCATACTAACTTCACTCCACTCTTATCCGAACACTGATACTTGAGTATCAACACTCTCAAGTACCACACACCTAGATCCTTCACCCAACTCAAACTTAACACTAACTCACTTACTACCTCACTCAACACTCGAGTACATCACAAGCATAGCAACTGTAAGCCCCCTCATTTTTTGAATAGGGTTATTTTGGTAATTTTCAAATATATTTTAATTATTTTATTTAATTAAATATATTAGAGTAGTAATTTCTAAAATCTTCTTTTAGATATATGACCCTTTGCCAGGGCTTTGATATTTTGAGCAATGTACGACCTTTTTCTTCCAATAAAATTTATAATAATAATCTTAATTGAGTCTAATATAGTTGGAACATGAATGTTGCATTTATTTAATCTCCCCCATGCTCCAAAAATATTAACGAACGTCTAGAATTACGGTTACCGTAAAATTGTCACCTTTTGACTAGAACTTGACCCAAACACAACCCAAACACATGTAGGCATATAGTGCACCCAAATATTCCCATGTAAATATATATTATATATATAAATAATATTTAAATTAAGTTATTTCTATTTATAGAAGTTCTATCTATAGAAAGTGGTATAAGTGGCATCCTAGTTAGCAAATAACTACATAACCACTTTCCTAACAAATCCAACAATCAAACCTTATCAAATCCTAACCATAACAACCAACCCCACCCTCTCTTTTCGGCAAAGAGTAGCTCCCCTTGGCTGAACCACATTAGCATTAGGACAACCCTCTCCTATATTTAAATCTATTTTAAAAGGCCATATATATATATATATATATATATCAACTTACCACCAAACCCTAACCCTAACCATATTAAATCTCTTTCTCATAGCTAGCCGACCCCTCCCCTCTCCCTCATGCGTGAAAACAGCCCCCCTTGCCATCTCACCCTCACAACATCATCTCCTTCACCAAAAATGCCCTCACCTCTTCCAAATGCTCTACTTTTCATCATCCTTCCACTATCTCTCCATCCAAACACCATTAAACCTTCAAGAAGAATCCCATCTTCCCCATAAATATATTAAGAACCCTTTTTCATTATCAACAATCCATCACGAAGAGAGTAGCAAGCCAAGCACAAGCAAGGAGGAGTGTTTCTTGGACAAGAAGAAGCACCATCATCCAATCCTCCAAAAATTTTGGTAAATCTTAAATCATTCTTTCTCAAATCCCATGGCATGATACTTTTAGGTTATGTAAAATTATTGAATTATAATTCATACCTTTTCACCTTGTTCTTATATTAGAATATATGGATTTTTTATGATAGTTTGGTGATAATTTGTTTGTCGGTAGAACTAGTGATGCAATTACTCGAGGGAATCATTATTAATTATTAAAAATAAATTGAAAGGTGTTTAATTGCTGAAAAATAAGTAATTTTAAATTTATTTCCTGTTATTTTAATGTCAAATCGGAACCCTATAATTAAGGGCCACTAGCCTAGATTTTCGGGTGACTTTATGACATTGTTTTGCTAGTAAATAGAGATTATTTTGGAGGGAATAAAGAGGTAAATATTTTTTGAGATTAGATCAGAATATAATATGATATAAAATAATTTTTAATAAATATAAACTATACTAATGGACTAGCAATGTCTCGAACAAGTTTCGGACAAAACTAGTCAACCTAAAGTGGCCAAAATCTTGAAATATGTTAATTTTGTCAAATCTGGAATTTATTGCTAAAAATTTATATAAATTATGTTTAAATCTGGAATATATTATTTATTATAATTTATGTTCATGTCCTTTAATTTGGGACTTAAACTTAAATTTTGGAAGTCAAAAACCAAAAAACTAGATCGCGATACCCTGTAAAAGTAAGTAAAGTTGTTAAAAATAATAACGGACTTGGTTTTGCATGGAATCAAAAAATTTATAGAATTAAGTTATAATTACAAGAATTCATGATTGGACCCTTAATTATTTAATTGGTGTTTAGGTCAATTAAATTTCGAAGGAGTGGACGCGGGATCATCTTTACCACCACTGACTGTAGAACTGGCAAGTGTACCTTGCTAAGATATTTATAGTTATAAATTATTTATTTGATATTATTTATACATTAGATATTATAATTGTGTGGCTTGGTTGATGTACTTGTTCATCCTAGGGCCGCTATACGATACTTTATGTCCGAACAAGATTCGGGTACCGACATCCTCTGCGGAGTCGAGTATCGTAGTTAGAGAGTCATTCTTTCGAAACCATAATTTGTGCATATGTTATTTGCACATACGACCGTAGGACACTGGACATGATATTCATGTGGTAGAGTCTTTCTTGACTTGTTCGTGGTACTTGGACTCTGGATAGGACTACATGATGCATACTATAGTGATAAGGATAGTTATACATATTGACTATGACTTGTACTGATAGTTAGAGGTTATGATCTTGCGTGTCTTGATTGAGACGTGAGGTTACATTGGATGGGAAGAGTCTTCATCGTGCTTTGGGCATATTTTACTTATTACTATTTATTGTGTATTAGGCTTTAGGTTCCCTATGCGGAATTTAATGTATTATATTTATATATACAGCTTCCTCCTGGTTTTTTCACACGGAGCCTTGAGTGTACTATTAGATTATGGAAGTGTCCCTTGAGATCTTTCGTGAGTACCAGCCCGGGGTATGAAACCATACTCTCATTTGCATATCACATAGTTGGTTGTTGTAGCTTTCCCCATGTTCATAATATTATACTGTTTACTTCTGGCTTGAGTGTTTATTGTACCTTGCTATGTCCCCTGAGGACCTGAATATGGATTATGTCCCCAGGTATTGACGAGGAGGTTTATCCCGAGGTTTATGGGTCAGGAGCTGATGTCGAAGCAGTACCAGCAGCCGAGGACGAGGTGGTACTGGAGGACTTCTCTTGAGTTCTCATATTATCTTTATGTATGATGACTTATGATTCTTAGTTATGGATTTGGATATTTTCTCTCATTGTTTTGATATGGGTTGTTCTCCGTAATATTTATTTATTATATTATGGTAGACAGTTTCATTTATGGTATTGATGGTTGAGACTGGTTTATCATATTGCCTCTTGTTTATGAATTGGTGGATGATATTAGATACATAGACTATGCCATATATTGTAGACCATTTTAGTTGATTACAGTTAAGTACACTATAAATGGTCCATTAAATTGGGTTTATCCATTAGAGTTGTGCTTCTGGCCATTGCCACGTGGCTAGTCTCTCAGTATTTTGGGACTAGAGCATGATAACAACTCTTACTCCAAGACCTGAGAACCAAGGTACACACCTTCCTATTCAAGACTGATACCTTATGTATTTCACTGATACACTTATAGGCATACACAAGACTCAAATATCTATTCGACAGCTACACCCTCTGCAAGTTACATGGCCACACTTGGAATACACACTGCAATAGCAACCACCACAAGATCACCAATTACCTTATACAGCAGTGTACCTTATGCTTCGTATATATTCCAAGTGTACCTTTTCAGTGTACCTTATACAGGAGAGTACGACGGATTCACGTACAGCTGTGATTGCTCGTACTCTCCTGTATGAGGTAATTTCAGAGAACCTTCACTACCAAGATACCACACCGCTTCGTATGTGTTTGATAAAATGCATGAAATAGAATCCGAGACTGTGGATGAATCGTTGGTAAAAGTCACTATTGTAGAACCAACCGACGTTATTTTTATTGAGAGTACAACATCTGAGTGCCTTCCTGTTGAGAATGCGGTGGCAGATAAGACTAATGTGAAAATTGATATCCTTGCTTTAAAGAGAATGGTAAAATCTGCTGTGTATGGCCCTAAAGTAGTTGCACTCATGGCCTCTGCTACGACCTTCACTCCTGGAGGGATCTACCAGACCCTCATCAGGTCCCCCAAGGAACTTCAGGCTCTCTTGCCAGGTCATGGCAAACGACAAGATCTACATGGATCGGGAGGCATGCAAATGGGAGCACCTTATCCTGAAGATCCATGGCAGATAATATAGGATCCAGGTTTAGGAAGCTTTAACAGTGAAGGATTGGGTGCCATTACCTATGGGTGTAACAGGTATACATCCTGCTTATGGCGAGAGAACTATCAATCTAATTTTTCTTGGTGAGATGAGAGTTGATCCTTCCCCTATTTACTCCAAGGATTTGATTCCTTTCTTATCTGCACCACAAGGTTATGATGTTCTAGTTGCCTTGTCAAATGCTACTAGACCTGTGCTTGCTAAGTATCAGAATTGTGTGGATATATTCATTACTACTCAGACTTATATGGACAATTATTCCATTTCTGTTATCTCAAGAACTATGGAAGGACAAGATTTTGAAGCCGTGATGTTTGTAGAAGGCAACCAGGGCATTCAAGTTCAGGAACAATCAGGAAATTATTGCAAGCATATTCCTATTGATATTGATCTACTTGCGATTGATTGTGTTACAATTAACATGGTCACTGAAAGTAGAAGGTTTGATTTGCTTTCAGGTATATCTATCTTTCTGATTCTTTGGGAATCAAATGGTTGCAAGTATCATGTTCAATGGGAATTCAAGCAGGCTTACGATAGGAGTATGCCCAAAGCTCAGTTGTGGGAGCCTACATGTGAAGATTCTCTGAAATTGGTTGCTAAACTTCATGTAGTAGCATCTTATGCTTACCACAAGATCTATTCTTCTCTGGATTATGGTGCCCATTTCACCCACATGCTTGTATTCAGTGATCCTAAGATACTTGAATCGATGAGACTCTATGTTACTATCCAAAGTGACCATGAAAAGGGTACTAGTTTTCTGGTGAGGGTATGGGATCCAGGGATCCAAATTGGTCCTTAATTGCCCTTGAGACAAGGTCAAATTGAGGGGGAGGGAATTGATACGTACCTAAAGTGAGCTCCATGATAACTCAATGTCAGAGGATACCTTGAGTAGCATTTTGGTGCAGAGGCATTATTGGCATTCTTCCTTTCTTCAATTCTTATATTGACATTTCAGTTTGTCCATTTAAAGCAGTTAGACAGTTGGATTCACTTACCATCTCATCAGTGCCAAGTCAGCCAACCAATGATCAAGCTCAGCAGTAAGCCAACTGCCAAGCTTGCTTAAGAAGGAAGCCCAAGGCTATAAATAAGTAGGAAGAGGAGAGATGAGTAACCAGAAAATTGTATTGCTGTTTCCTGCACTTTGCTTTTGAATTTATATTTTACTTTTGAATTATATCTTCCCGCCCATTCCCAATTTCCAAATAAAGAAACCCTAGTTCATCTCAAATTTTCCATGATCTTCTTCAATTCATTGTTGTTATTGTACAAACATGTCAATTTTCAGTCAAGTTGCTAGCAATTCCAGGTCAATGAGCTTTGGAGCTCATCAAGGACAGCTCTAGTGATTTCAAATCATTTTTGATCGTGTCCACAAATTGGACACACGAACTACAATATGTTTTCTACACAAGTATCGATCCTAACCTTGACTTTCCTTTTCTTGATTTTTGTCGAGAATGACGGACAGAGGATTCATGTTCTCTAGACACGAATAGAGCCTTTGCTCCAGGCACATGAGCTAAACATTGTGTTTGTGTCCGGTTTGACACAAAGAGTTACGTTTGTATCGACACAATGTAATTTGGACATAGAAAAAGAATTTTTTGTTACAATGATTTGGCGGGAACTAAACAATTAAGGTTAGTTTGAAATTTTAGTTGTAGTTGTAAGTTAGAATCTTTGTTGGAGTTAATTTCAAACATTCAACAGAGTTGTAGGTTTAGTTTGCACTTAGTATATTTGAAACTAAAAAAAAGTTCATATTTGAACTAAATATTTGGAGAGAATGGTTCTGTTGAATTTTAGGGCAATTCACAGTGAGTATGGACCGAGCCATGGAGGCTGGGCTTGGGCCAGAGTCAGAAAGGTCAACAGTTTGGAGGTCGTTAATAAAATAATTAGTTAGTTAATTAGTGATCCATTTAGTTATGTAATACAAGAATTAACAATTAGGAAGTTGTTAATGTTGGGAACCTAGTTACGATTAAGAATTTGGAATTAAGGTTTAGTTAAGAACTAGTTATTGGAATAATCTAAAAATGTATTAGGGT
The DNA here is from genome assembly GCA_036927795.1 of Iris macrosiphon. Classification (NCBI taxonomy): domain Eukaryota; kingdom Viridiplantae; phylum Streptophyta; class Magnoliopsida; order Asparagales; family Iridaceae; genus Iris; species Iris macrosiphon. The sequence goes on from JAYESA010000014.1 coordinate 109,113,823, forward strand.
TTTGTAAACCTATTTTGGACTAAGGAATCTAATCCGACTAGTATAATGTATTCAACAATGACACGTCACGACATATGAATTACAATGTGATTTCTAATGTCAGCACGAAGATCAATGTCTAATATCAATACGATAAGAAATGTCTGAATATCAATATGATGAATACTGTCTAAATATGAAAGTAACATCTCATAACAGGTGATTTCCTTCCACGTCCATCTCTACAAGGCTAAGACAAGTATTCTACATGATGTTCATTTTTCAATTACATTGCATATTTCGTGACACGATATGACACACAATAATGTATCATTGTTTCATTGTTCCATTGTTTATCGTATCGTATTTGATATCGGGAGAAAAAATATTTGTGTGTTGTGTGGGCTACCCCCTTTATATACCCATTGTCTTTATTGCATATTAGCTATCGTACACTACACGTGCGAGGCACCGGATTTAGCCCCTAGCCGTCCACAGGTACATTCAAATATTTCAATCATGTAGTAGGTATGTATTTTTTTTTTTTCCATGCATATTGACTGTCATTAATTTTATTTGTTCATTGTTACTCCTTGTTTCATGTTCATTTCATGTGTCACTGTACTTCTAGCATTGTGTAGTCTACTTTGCTCGATCTTGACAGGATAACGTGGACAGGTGTTGATGGCTTGGAGAAAATTAGAATACTTAGATTATGTTTTATTCAAATGTATAGATGTATGATTTATTCATTTTGGTGATTTATCGGATTTGTCTCCGGACCGAGTATTCTCTGAAATATCACTTATTGGATTGTCTTGCATTTCCGAATGTTTTCTAAAATAACAGTCATTAGATGTCCTTTTTTTTTTACCGTTTAGATTAAATCAAAATTTTGTACGGTCAAAAAAGATAATTAAACAGTTGCTATTTCAAATAATATTCCAGGATGCTTAAAAACGATAATGCTTAAGAATGATAATATATATATATATATATATATATATATATATATATATATATATATATATATATATATGGGTACAGAGAAGAACAAAAAGGAAAGAAAAGAGGGTAATGAAGGATTGTTATATAGGACACGCTTTCTAACCTTATCACGACCAACCGATCTAGAAGATAAAGAAAACAAATCCAAAAGAAAGAAAATGTGCAGATGTATGACAGATTTTGGTGTTCATGATATTGAATATACCTTTCGTGGGGCTTCTACTTCTTTCCTTAGGTTCGTATATAACCATCATTTGCACCTATAATGGAATCAGCAAGCTCAGCTGTAGCGGAGTTTTCCCTATATTGTAAAATACCACTAGACAAGTGAAGAGCCATTAATTAGTTGTATTGTCTTGTTTTTTTTCCTCCTTTGTTCAGTGTCTATATTTTCAATCATATGTAGTTTTCGATGGATTGATGCGGAGTCCAAACAATTAACAATTGCACAGATCGATCGAGCACTGCCGATGTCCATATTAAGCACGAATTTGATAAAAAGAAGATTGGAGACGGTCATGAGTCGATCGTCACGTCACGTACACGCGGATAAATATCGCTGAGGATCCACCATATGTCAGCTAAGTAGGACTCGTTGCATAGTTTGTATTTGCTCGCATTATCAACCCAGCTACAGATTACTCGATTGTATTGCTATGTTGGGTTGAACGAACTTATCAGCTCGAGTTGTTTGGACACGGTGGTTGCAAGGTCTCGCTACAGACGAGAGTGACGACCGAGTTTCCATACATCATATCTAGCTAGCTAGGTCTAGAACTCGGTCCTTTTCGTTCGATAGGTTTGTCTGTATACGTGTCCAATGCATATTGTTTGTCCCTTTGGCCCGTTAGTCGTCGTCGATGTGCCTACTGACTCAGCTCATGAGGTGTGATCACTCCTATCGCTACACTACTACCAGACGTGAGTGAGCCAGATTTGGATGTGTTTGGAGGTGCAAGGCACACAATATGATAGGCCACACTGCAACAACCTTGTTTATTGTTGGAAATGTAAACCAAATTTATTGTTGTATGTCTAGATGAATCTATGCATGAATGAATCTAGGAATAATCAAGTTTATTGTTGCATGCATGAATGTATTTAGGAAAACTAAGAGTCATGTTCATTGCTCTTGATGTATCTTGAGCCCTATATATATAGCTATGTAAGCAAATGGTTAAAGTAGTGTGGATAAAAAAAAAAATTCAAGCAAGCAAAGAAACAAGGTGATTCTATTCAGCCCCTAAAATCAATTATTTTTGTGTTATCTTTGTATTCTACAAAGTGGAATCATAGTCTCCGTGTTCAGCGGATTAACTAAACTTCCAATCAAACTAGCCTCCTTGTTAAGAGTACAAGCTATCACAATCCCCGTAAAGTGGTATCTTTGAATACCCCAACAATTGGTATCAGAGCCTAAAAAAAAAAAAAAAAATGTCCACCTCAAACAGCAACCTTGTCTCTCTTGTGCCTCGCTTCAATGGAGAAAAATATGATTATTGGAGCAATCTGATGAAGCTATGTCTTGAATCTCAAGATCTATGGAGTGCCGTTGAAGAAGGAATAGAGCAACCAACAAATGAAGGTCAACTATCCGAAGCACAAAAAAAAGTGTTGAAGGAAAAGAGACAAAAAGACAAGAAGGCGCTCTTCCAAATCTATCAAGCAATTGAAATTCCAGTCTATGAGAGAATATCCAAGGCAAAAAGCTCCCAGGAGGTGTGGACAACTCTTGAGATAGCATATTCTGGCCAAGATCAAGTAAAAAATTACGCTTGCAAGCTCTAAGGGCTGAATTTGAGAAGCTAGAAATGAAAGATAATAAAAAGATTGAAAAATATTTTACTAAAGTGAACTCTATTATGAATCAAATGAGTTCAAATGGAGAAATTTTAGAAAATCAAAAAGTTGTTCAAAAAGTTCTTCGAAGTCTACCAAGCAAATATGATCATGTTGTAGTTGCCATTGAAGAAACTAAAGATCTTGCATCTCTGTCTTTGGAAAGTTTACAAGAAAGATTAGAAGCTCATGAATTTCGGATTAACAAAAGATGTCCGCAAAGTGTCTCTTCCCAGCCTGATCAAGCTCTCAAATCCAATGTCATGTCTACGGGAGGCCGTGGTTCTTCTCAGAACCGTGGACGCGGAAGAGGCAAGAATTTTCGAGGGCGAAGTTCAAATTTTATGGCAAAGGAAAGGGTTATTCAAGCAATAACCAAAATGAAGAAGAAGAAAATTCCAACTCCAGATACCCACAAAGAGGATCACAAAGAGGAAGAGGTCGTGGTCATCAAAGAGGAAGAGGTCATGGCTACATTGAATGCTACCATTGCCACAAACCACGTCACACAATCAATGAATGCTGGTATTAGCAAGAGGATGACAAGAAAAAAGAAGCGGGTTACGTACATGAAGCACAAAGTAACTATCAAGATACTTTGTTGCTTGCTTGTCATGGTGATAACTTGGATAATTTGTGGTATCTTGATAGTGGTGCTAGCAAGCATATGACAGGAGATAAAAATTTATTTACAAACTTAACAAAATCTGACCGTGGCCAAGTAAAGATTGGTGATGACAGAGCATACAAAATAGAAGGAGTTGGTGAAATAACTTTCAAAACAAAATTTGGAGGTATCGAGAAGATGAAAGATGTATACTACATCCCAGGGCTAAAAAGCAATCTCCTAAGTGCCGGTCATCTCTTAAGAAAAGGGTTTGGTATTCATTTTCGAAGCAATGCTTGTTTCTTGTCAAAGAACGGTCAACTTGTTGCAAAAATTGCTATCGCAGAAAATAATTTGTTTCCCCTAACACTACAATCCACTAACTTGTCATGTTTCAGTAGTGTTGATAGTGGAAGCTCCAAACTATGGCATGACAGGTTTGGTCATTTGAATTATGGAAGCTTGAAGTAATTAGTGAGAAAGAAGATGGTCAAAGGGCTGCCCCAAATCTATTCCTCTGATGATGTCTGTGAAGATTGTCAAATCGAAAAGCTTCATAGATCTTCATTCCCATTGCAGTCCACATGGCGAGCCAAGAAGCCACTTCAACTTGTTCATTCATACTTATGTGGACCAATGCAAGTTACGTTTCATGGAGGTAATCGATATTTCATCTCCTTCATTGATGATTACTCAAGAAAAGTATGGATTTATTTGCTCAAAGAAAAATCTGATGCTTTCCAAGCCTTTAAAGATTTCAAAGCTGAAGTTAAAAAATTTTCCGGGCTTCATATTCAAACATTAAGAACTGATCGTGGTGGTGAATATCTTCCAAATGAATTTAAAAGATTTTGTAGAGATCATGGAATAAAGCATCAACTAACTGGCAGATATACACCACAATAAAATGGTGTTTGTGAAAGAAAGAACCGCACCACTATGGACATGGTGAGGTGCATGCTCAGTAGAAAAAAACTGGACAAAGCTCTATGGGCCGAAGCTGTTTCTTGTGCTGTTTACATGATAAACAGATCACCAACAAAGTGTCTACAGAAAATCACATCTCATGAAGCATGGTACGAATTGAAGCCAAATGTTCAACACTTAAGAATCTTTGAAAGTACTGCCTATGCACACATTCCTGATGCTATAAGGTCCAAGCTTGATGACAAGGCAGAAAAGTGTATATTTGTTGGCTATAGTGAAAGAAGCAAAGCCTACAAGTTATACAATCTAGCAACAAAGAAGATAATAATCAGTCGAGATATTCGATTTGATGAAGCTTCAACCTATGAAGGTGATACAAGTACAACTCATACTCTCATACAAAAAGATGAAGAAGTTGGCTTTCAAAATGAAACTGCATCTCCAACTTTACCAAGAGAAGATGTGCATCAAAAACCTTCTAGAAAAATGAGAAGTATACAAGAATTGTATGACTCAACTGAGCAAGTTGAATCAAATGATACTGTCTATTTTGCTTTCTTTGCAGGAGAAGATCCAATTTTATTTGAAGATGCAAATAAGGAAGAAACTTGGAGGCAAGCAATGAAGGAGGAGATAAAGTCTATTGAGAAGAATAATACGTGGGAGCTCACAGATCTTCCACCAAACACGATTTCCATTGGTATAAAATGGGTGTACAAAATCAAGAAGAATCCTGATGGCTCAACCAACAAGTACAAAGCAAGGCTCGTACCAAAAGGATACAAGCAGAAGGAAGGAGAAGACTACACATAAGTTTTTGCACCTGTTTCCAGAATTGAAACTGTTAGACTAATGGTATCTCTTGCAGCTCAAAACAGTTGGAAAATATTCCAAATGTATGTGAAGTCGGCATTCTTAAATGGCATCCTTGAAGAAGAGATTTATCTTGAGCAACCTCTTGGCTTTGTGAAGAAAGGAGAAGAAGACAAAGTCTACAAATTGAAGAAAGCTTTATATGGCCTTAAACAATCTCCAAGATCTTGGTACAGTTGTATCAACTTATACTTTGAGAAGCATGGATTTCATAAATGTCCATATGAGCATACTCTTTACACCAAAGAAAGACCAGATGGAAGCTTTATTATAGTAAGTCTTTATGTTGATGATCTTATCTTCACAGGAAACAATATGGAAATGCTGAGGGAATTTAAGCTTTCCATGATGAAAGAATTTAAAATGACTGACTTGGGAGAACTACATCATTTCCTTGGTATTGAGGCTCATCAATCCAAGAAAGTTATCTTCATTTCACAAGAAAGCTATGCAAAAGAAATTTTGAAGAAGTTTAATATGGAGAATGCAAATCTTGTCTTATCTCCATGCTTACCTGGAATGAAATTAAGTAAAGATGGTGAAGGCAAGCTTGTTAATTCCACTATGTTCCAAAGCTTAGTAGGAAATTTGATGTAATTGACTGCCACAAGACCAGACATTGTGTATGCAGTAAGTCTGGTGAGCCGGTTCATGGAGAAGCCTTATTCAAATCACTGGGAAACGGCCAAAAGAATATTACGATATGTCAAGGGAACTACTGACTATGGCATTTACTATCAAGCTAATGTTCCTGTCAAACTTGTCGGTTTTACTAACAGTGATTTGGGAGAAAGTATTGATGATTCTCGAAGCACTTCTGGTTATGTCTTCAACCTTGGTAGTGGAGCAATTTCATGGAGTTCAAAGAAGCAACCAATTGTGACACTTTCTACCACAGAAGCAGAGTATATTGCTGCATCTTCTACAGCATGTCAAAGTATTTGGCTAAAAGGTGTTTTAGAAAGCATGAAGTTCAAGCAAAAAGGACCAACAATAATTTATTGTGACAACAAATCAGCTATCTCTGTCTCAAAGGATCTAGTTCTACATGGAAGGATAAAACATATTCGCATGCGATTTCACTTCCTAAGGGAACTTGTTCATGAAGGTAAAATTAACATTGAATATTGCAGAACTGAAGATCAACTTGCAGATGTGTTTACAAAACCTCTAGGAGGACAAGTATTCAGAAGAAATATTAAAGCTTTAGGAGTCAAAAGCAAATTTGGTTTACGGGAGGCATTATTGGAAATGTAAACCAAATTCATTGTTGCATGTCTAGATGAATCTATGCATGAATGCATGAATGAATCTAGGAATAATCAAGTTCATTGTTGCATGCATGAATGTATTTAGGAAAACTAAGAGTCATGTTCATTGCTCTTGATATATCATGAGCCCTATATATATAGCTATGTAAGCAAATGGTTAAAGTAATGTGGATAAAAAAAAATTTTAAGCAAGCAAAGAAACAAGATGATTCTATTCAGCCCCTAAAATCAAATATTTTTGTGTTATCTTTGTATTCTACAAAGTGGAATCATAGCCTCCATGTTCAGCGGATTAGCTAAGCTTCCAATCAAACTAGCCTCCTTGTTTAGAGGACAAGCTATCTCAATCCCCGTAAAGTGGTATCTTTGAATACCCCAACATTTATATCATGTCTAATTTGGAACTAACTACCACATATTATAAGAATTTTGTAAGTGAAAGCTTGGGACCAAATACCATGAATTTTGTTTTTGCAATCAAATACGCTCAACTATCTTCTTCTCTCTACCTGTTCCTATGGCGACCACAGCTACTATGACCTTAGCAAGTGCTTTCCATCAGTTTTTTGTTATTTTCCTTCTTTTTATTTGTTGGATCTGATTATCAAGGATTGTTGATGAGTTCAAGCATATCCGAGAAAGTTATTGAAAGATGAAAGGAGTATTTGATTCTTGATCAGAATAATTTGTGTTTTTATGTTCAACCTCAACTTGGTCTTTAAATAACCATTTACAACACTAACAGAATGCATAAAAGTAGCACCCTCTAACTATATTCTAACTAAGTGATAACAAATCAAAATAAATCAAAAGCATAGATCTAATAACAAAATTCCTAAAGACTAGGATTTATTGAAACCCAAATAATAATCTCCTCAATAGGATTAACTCTAACAAATCACTCCCTAAACCTGTTGTATGAGATTCACCTCTATGAAACCGAGCTTCTGTCTCATCTCAATGAACTTGACTTGCCCGAGCACCTTGGTAAGAATTTCTGCGAGCTGCTCTTCAGTGTTGACGTACTCGACCTCAACCTTCCCTCTCTCGACACACTCCCAAATAAAATGATACCTTGTATTAATATGTTTGCTTCGGTCATGGAAGACGGGATTCTTGCTAAGGGAGATGGCGGACTTGTTGTCTACCTTGAGCATGACGCTGCCGGCCTCCTTGTTCTTCAAGTCACTAAGGAGTTTTGCAAGCCAAATGCCTTGGCATGCCGCCGTTGTCGCGATAATGTACTCGGCCTCACAGGATGATAATGCCACGACCTTCTGCTTCTAAGATTGTCAGCTAATGAGGTTACGACCGAGGAAGAATAACACGCCAGTGGTGCTCTTGCGGGTGTCGATGTCACCGGCCATGTCACTGTCGTTATAGTCGATCAGCCGTGGTTCCTCCACCTTCTTGGCGTAGCGACAACCAAAGTGAAATGTGTCGACGACGTAGCGAAGGATGCGCTTGACGACAGCAAGGTGTTCGGTGGTCGGATTCTCTATGAATCGACTTACGTAGCCCACAGCGTATGAGATGTCTGGGCGCGTGCGCACCAATTATCGGAGGCTCCCGACGATGCTCCTGTAGGATGTGGTGTCAGTCGGAGGGGCTGAGCTCACCTTGCTTAGCTTGAACCTCGGTTCCATGGGGATGTGGCACGGGTTACAATCCACCATGCCACTCTTCTCCAAAATTTTGAGCACATATGCCTCCGGACTGAGGGTGATGAAGTCATTGGACTGCTGCACCTTGATGTTGAGGTAGAAGGTGAGCAATCCTAAGTCGCTCATTTTGAACAAGGCCTTCATCTCCTCCTTGAACTTGGCAATCTCTTGTGGGTTCGTCCCGGTGATGATGAGATCGTCGACATACACACCCACAAGTAGGCGAGCTGGACCTTTGCCGCGTGTATACACAACGTGCTCCTGTGCACTACGGTAGAAACCAAGTGACAATAGGCAATTATCAAGCTTGGTGTTCCAAGCCCTCGGTGCTTGCCGTAGCCCGTTCAGTGCCTTGTCAAGTTTCAGCACTTTGGGCTCCTGTCCTTCGATAACAAAGCCGAAAGGTTGGGCGACGTACACCTCCTCCTTGAGGTCACTGTTGAGGAATACCGTCTTCACGTCCATGTGGTGCAACACCCACCCCTCATGCGCGGCAAGTACAATCAACAAACGGATGGACTCGAGGTGAGCAACCGGCGCAAACACTTCCTCGAAGTCCACTCCTTGCCTTTGCACATAGCCTTTTGCCACGAGCCATGCCTTGTGCTTGAGGACGGCGCCTGCTCGTCCTTCTTAACTTGTATACCCACCTCAAACTGATCAGAGGCTGGCTGGGTGGGAGGTCTACGAGGTGCCATGTACGGTTCTCCTCAATGGAGCTCATCTCCTCGAGCATCTCTTGGTACCAACATCGATGAAGTGGTATGTTCCTCGTCAACCAAAAGGAGCAGCTCATCGATATTGAGCTCGTCGATGGCGGTCATGTCAAGAAAGCTCGCCAAGGTCCTGTACCTGCGCGGTCCGTCATCACCGGTGTCGAGCATGGTTGAGGCGTTGGTGGGTGGTGAGACAAATTCCACTCATGTTATACCACCGAGTCCGATGTTTTTGCCCCGGATGCCGGCGTCAACGGCCCTGGACTGGGTGCCCCTGGTATTGATGGATCGCCACCCCCATGTACCGGCGTGCCTGCGTGTTCAACATGTGGTATGGGGATCATTGTATACTTAACAGTAAATATCTCACCTACGTTGTCTTGCATGCCCCAGTCCCACTTGGCTTCCTCGTCGAAAACAACGTCGCGTGTGACGTACACGCGCTTGTCGGCGGGGTCGTATACCCGACATGCCTTGGTACCGGGCTCGTAGCCGATGAAGACCATGTGCTTGCTGCCATCTTCTAGCTTCTGTAAGTTCGCTTGACCACCATAACGTGTGTGACACCGTCGAAGGTGCGGAGGAAGTGCACGCTTGGCTTGTGTCCGTGCTATGCCTCATACGGCGTCTTGTTGTCGATGCTCCGTATCGGCGAGGGATTGAGGATGTAGACTGCCGTCGTGGCCACCTCGCCCCCAAAATTCTTGGGCATATCCTTTGCCTTTAGAAGGCTACGCATCATCGCGACGACCGTCTGGTTTTGGCGCTCGATGACGCTATTCTGTTATGGTGAGTACGGCTCTGTGAGTTGCTGTTTGATGCCGAGGCCCGTGCAATACTCGCCAAATGCTACGGATGTGAACTTGCCCCCACGATCAGTACGGAGCGTGCACAGTTTGTGCCCTATCTCCACCTTGACGTGGGCTTGAGAGTGTTTGATGGCTGTCGGTGCTTCATCCTTCGAATCCAGTAGCGTCAACCACATGTAGCGGCTGAAATCGTCGACGAGGAGCAAGAAGTAGCGCTTACCACCGGGTGTCACCGGTGTGATCGGCCCGTAGATATCACCGTGAACGAGATCTAGCAGGTTATCAGCACAGTACTTGGTCTCCTGCAAAAATGGCGTACGATGCTGCTTCCCGGTAAGGCAACTATCACAGATTTGATTGACGTATTTGATATGTGGTAGCCCGTGCACCATGTTGTGGCGAGCTAACTTCCTGAGTGCTTCGAAGTTGAGGTGGCCGAACCGTGCATGCCACCGCCATGTATCGTCATTGAGTCGTGCTGCTAAACACACTGGTTGTACAATATCAAAAGATAGAATGTACAGTCAGTTTCGGGCACGTTTTACCTTGGCGAGGAGGCATTGTTGATGATCTCGAATCGAGAGCACTATGCCTTTGATTAAGACTTGGTAGCCATTCTCATCAAGCTGCCCAAGGCTGATGATATTGCTTCGTAGCTTCGGGATAAAGTAGACGCCGGTGAGGGTGCAGTGCTCGCCGTTCTGGCACATAAACATTACTATGCCACGCCCTCGGATGTCAACGACGGATCCGTCCCCAAACTTGATGGAGCCTGTGACTCCAGTATCCAGCTCAGAGAAGACCTCATTGCAGCCCGTCATATGGTTGCTGGTACCGGTGTCGAGGTACCATGCTTTATCGTGGTAGTCGATCTCACGGCCTAGATGCACCTGAGCGTGCACCTCGTCGAGTACGATATTGTTGGTTGTGCCCACGGTGGTCTCGGCGAGCGTGTACTCCTACGCCATCAGAAGTACAGGCTCATCGTCATCGACTTGTGTCAGATTGGCGCGCTCATCGCTCTTCGGCTTATGGTAGTCCTTCACCCAGTGTCCGTAGATGCCACAATTATGGCACTTACCCTTCTTGTCGCACGTGCCACCGGACGCGTTGCCGTTGCCGTTGCCGTTGTTCGTGTCACCGCGGCCACGACCTCTTGGCTTGCCGCACCTGCGACCACAACTTTTGCCATCGTCGGAGTAGGCCTTGCCTTCCTTCCCGTGCTTCGTGTGAGCGAGCCACTCCTCTTCGAAGAGGAGAAGGCAGCTATTATGTCACTGGAGTTGTTGCCAAGATCGTACCGCTCCTCGACGGCTAGAAGACGACCGGTAAGCTCTTCAATTGATAGCGTCTTGAGATCCACTAAAGTCTCAATGGCGATGGTGACTTGCGTGTACTTGGATGGAATGACTCGAAGGAATATTTTAACTACCTTTTCGTCGTCCATTTCGTCACCGAGTAGTTGCAGGTCGCTGACGAGTCCCGTGAGCAGCATCGCGAAGTCCTCGATGGACTCGCCGTCCTTGAACTTCATTGATTCGAAGTCGGCATGCAATTTCTGTGCCTTGGCCTCGCACATGCGCTCGACCCTCATCCGCATCATCTTCATAGCATCCCATGCTTCCTTGGCACTGTCTTTCACTGCCAGTATCCGCAGCATCTCTGGTGGTACGACACGGAGTATGACGGACAGGGCCATCTTATCGTCACGGTAGTCAGCTTTCCCGGGTTCGATCGCCTCTCACAGGCCTTGCATCTGCATATTGACTCTCATTAAGAGAGCCAAATCTGCGTAGTTGGTCCGTGTCAGCATAGGGTACTTGAATGTGAATGAGGTCTCCTTCATAGATGTCGACGTCGTAGGGCTTTTCTCGTCGTTAGTTGCCATAGCTCTGATACCAAATGAAAGATGGGAGGAGTATTTGATTCTTGATCAGAATAATTTGTGTTTTTATGTTCAACCTCAACTTGGCCTTTAAATAACCATTTACAACACTAACATAATGCATAAAAGTAGCACCCTCTAACCATATTCTAACTAAGTGATAACAAATCAAAACAAATCAAAAGCATAGATCAAATAACAAAATTCCTAAAGACTAGGATTTATTGAAACCCAAATAACAACCTCTTCAATCTTCTCAACATGATTAACTATAACAGTTATCACGTACAAGAGAAGATAACTGGATGGAGTATATATATAACTGAGATTCATGTAACGTGGATTCCAATTTTGAATCTTTCTAGGATTTTTCTTCTTCTTCTTCTTCTTCTTTCTATTTTTTTAAGAATTCTATTTCTTTTAGAACTCTTATTTTGACTCTATTTTTTTATTCGGATAGACTTTAACTTTATTTGATTAGGATCAAATTTGAGTTTGATTAGGTTGTCATAAAAGTCCTATAAATAGGCATATTCTGTATTCAGTTGAATAATAACTTTTTAATCAATAAAATTCTTCTTTGAGTTCTGAGATTTGTTCTCTGCTTTTTGTTTGCCATTACCAGTATTGAAAAGAACTTGGTTGAATACAAATAAAGAAGTACAAAGAAATTCTAAACAGAATATCTAAGTACAATATTTTTTTATCTGGGGAATGTGACGATAGTAATCGAGTACTACAGCGACTCCTTTACTCTGTTGACGGTCCGACAAGGGAATGAAGATGCTCTATTATATTTTCTTTCTTAAGCTTGTGCATCCGTATGTTGCCCCCCTCTTATGTGTGTGTTACCCTGCTACTTATAGCCATCAAGCTGATAGGATATAGGTGCCGCATATGCCTTTGTTTAGTGGCCGCATAGGACTCCTTCAATAGATTACGGTTGCAACTATAGCCGTATACCTTGGGTGTGCTGCCACGTGGCCTCGGTTGAGATAGGAGGTTGAGAATATTTTAGGGTTGTTTTCAACTACGTTGTGTGCGTGACTTAGTCAGCTGGACACGTAGTCAGCACTAATTGTGTGAAGATCCTTTTGGTTGTAACAAAAATATCTTGCAAACTGAGAGCCGCATAGCCATTATTGACGCATAAAGTGGTGGCCGCATACGTGCTTTCGTTTGGCCTGGGTCTGATGGACACTTTGGCCGCTTGTTGACAAGGCCGCATATACTAGAGTTCGCATACGAGTGACCAGGTGGCGCTGCCCGTCTGACAGGGTCATTACTTCTTTGATGTGATATTTTTGTCTTTTCATGTGCCGCCGTCTTCACGAGTCTCAAAGCGTTACAGTAAAATAAATGTCGTGTCAGAGAGGTCATCATTGTTGTGGCAAGGATCCTATGTGGCCACCAACTTATTGGATATTCGGGCCGCATAGATATTTTACAGACTGGACGAGCCCCTCGGCCGCATGTGCTTTCTGTGGCTCCTCTGCGGCATGCTTTCTCTTTGAGGGTGCAAGGGCTCTATGCGGCCTACATGATTTTCAGATTTTCCATGCTTCTATACGAACCCCTTCAAAATTTTCAGGAAGGGGGATGGTAATGCTCTGAGAGGGTGGTCGACGATTGGTTCGGCGACTCTGGGATGGCCGACTATGCGAGGGCTCGGTGCCCGAATGCGGTGGCCGACGCCAGGAGTTCAGGGGCACGGGATAGTCCGGTGATGACGACTCGAAGGCTCCGGCGGCGAGGGAGGAGGTCGTGGCGATGGCAATAGTCGTGGAGGTGAGGGCGACAATGGTAATCAGAGTTGAGGGGGTGATGGTGATTATCGTGGTGTAGTTGGTGGTGATCGTGATGTAGGTGGTGGTGATGGTGAGCTATGGTGGTGACGATGACATGGAAGTAGTGGTTGATGGAGGCGGTTGGTGGAGGTGAGGGTGGCTATTGGTGACGATGGAGGGTGGCTATTGGTGACGATGGAGGGTAGTAGAGATGCTGGAGGTGGTGTTCATGGTGGTCAAGGAGGAGTTCAGCAGGTGGTGGCTGTGGTGTTTGGTTGGATAGGAGGAGGAAGAAGGAAGAGGAAGAAGAAGGAGAGAGTTAGGGTTCGGGCGGGGTTGGCTGTGATTTGGAGAGAGGGAGGAGGTTGTTCACGTAGGAGAGAGAGAGAGGAGGTAGGCATTGGGATTAGGGTCGGCCACTTTGGGATGTGCGTGTGTGTTAAAATAGAGGGAGTGTGTGATTGTGATGAAGTAGGGAATTGAATCGATGGTCATGATCAATCATGAGGGTGTTGTACATAGCATGGAGGAGAGTGACCAAACATGTGAGGTTAGGGTCCTTCTTCATTTGTTTATACCAATAGGATGGTGACACCTAGTTGCCTATTTGCATAAAAGCTCTTAACAATTAAAAAATTGCACAAACAATGGAGTTTGGGATTGGATAAGGCAAAATACCATATTTGGTGTGATATAGTGGGTTAAAATGGTGTGTGGTGTTTAGTATGAGCCTTGAGGGTGTGAGTGGGGGTTTGGGTTGGTGTTGGGTCTAGTTTTGGGTTAGGTTGGGTCATTACACCAAATTTAATTAAAATTAGTGTCAATGATGTTCTATAATTAATTGGAAGTGCATAGGATTAAAATTTGATGGGACACAAGTATCAAGGATGTAGAAGACTCAAAATAGAATTTTTTCATAAATTTGGTTGCACAAAACGGATCGAGGTTGTGTCTCCAATTTCGATTGGAACGGACAAAGATGCAAAGTTAGATTTATTTAGATTTAAGAATAGACGTTTGTAATGAATATTATGCGACTAAAATAAAGCACAAGAGAGAGTATTTATGAGTTACCCAAAGGTCAAAATGGAAGACTGGTACGTCTACTTGAAAGCAAAAGCTAGTGTAGTGCTCTAGATATTTAAACAACGGTAAAGTACAATAATTGAATAAAAAAATCACAATAGTGAATTATAACCCTAATAATTAATCCCGAATAATACTAATTTAATCCATAATCCTATATTTTGGTTAGGGGGTTTTACACAGAGACACCGGTACACAATCTTGCTACGTGGATGAGAAATCATCTAAAACACGTGCAGACTTTCTATATATCTCTATCGCATAGATAATGAATCATCAAGAACATGCACGGGCTCTCCACATAGGTCAGCCGCATAGGTAAAAAATATGTCGAGACCTTTACCTTTCCATATTGACTCGGCTAAAGCATGTGGCAATCTTATCTCAGTCGCATAGATGGGAGAATCCTGCAACATGCGCGTAGAGCCTATATGTAGGTTGGCCGTATGGATGAGAAAATTGGTCCATCTGTAACTTGGCCACACGGATGAGGAATCAGTCTATATATAGTTTGGTCGCATGGATGAGACCTACTCTTGCTCATGCGTGCAGACTTAGCTATCTAGAGACGTTCCCTCTGGCACGTGGTTGTGACTTGGAAGCGACATACGTCCACTGTACACCTTTGCAATCTTTGTTAAGACTGATGCCTGTTTTCTTTATGCATGTTTTACCACCCTTCATGGTGCCCATGATGGAGCATGGAAGGATATCATTGAACCCGTCATTCGAAGAAAATGCCAACCCTATGCGGTGCGCTAGTTGCCTTTCTCCCCTCTATACGGCTTGCTACCGGTGGGGGGCCTACAGTGTCGATGACAGGATTTGGATTAATTGACATTCCTGTCTTCGGTCTTTCTACATGGTTAAAAAGCACCTGATCCCGCTCCTCCCTTGATATCCATCAATATGGATTCTTTTCTATATACTAAGGTTTGCACTGTGGAGGGATGATCCAGAATGTATTGCTGTTTGCTGCTGGCTTCACTTGTGTCAGTAGCAAAAATAGCACGGAGGGGCGTCTTTAATAGAAAATGTTCATATCAACGAGACTTCATGGAAACCCTTAAAAATGGATTTCCATTATATGTATTCATGACCTTGAATATTAATGAAAAAGTCTCTCATTTTCCAAAATTTCTTCTTATATTTGTCATATTACTATTGTAGATTTTGGGTATTGTACTAGAGGTAATATGGACGTAGAATAACACCGTAGTTTATTAAAGACATCCTACTGGGGGACTTTTTGGTGGACCTTATTATCTTCTCCGCACCTGAGTGTAGGTAATAATTTTGAAGTAAAAATCTTATCAAAGGTGATATGGACGTGATAGGTTTTGTAGACTTAGTAATGCTGGTGTACATAAGGCTAAGTATCGGTGATAAGTTTATATGATGACCAATATCAGAGGTATTATTGACGTGATAATCGATAGTTAAGTAGTGAAGTTTGCTTAGAGCTAATGTGGACATAGCTAACTATACTAGGGAGAATGTCAGGACAATAGTTCATAGGAAATATGGACGTGAACTAATGTCCAAGAGAACTAATTTTGAGTGGTTTACCCGAAAGTGTGGATAGACCTGAGAATCGCTCCACTGGGGAGCTTCTGAAGATCCATTATCTGTTGCGTATTTAGGACTTCTGAATACAGATAATGGCTTTTACCGTGATTTGTAAAGAAGAAGTGCATATTTCTCACACACTTGCTGGGGATGAACAACAGGGAAGGTACACATCTTAGTTATCCTGTTGATAATAAGGGGAGTACAAGTCTAGCTTTAGACATAATACTTTTTGAGGAACTTGTCATTGATAGGCATCATTAGCAAGTCGCTATTGGGTTTTGCGAGCCGGTAGGCGCTGTTGGAGAACACGGACTCCACGACGAACGAGCCCTCCCATTTAGGTTAGAATTTATCGGCCGTCTTGTGGGTCATAACTATTGGTCTTCTTACTGTCAAGATGATGTCACCTACTTTGAAGATTTCCTCATTGACCCATTTGTTGAAGGCTTCTGAGAGGAGTGCTTGGTACAGCTCAATGCGCTGTTGAGCTAAGAGTCGCTTCTCATCGAGTGCTTCTAACTCTTGTAGCCTTCGACGGTGATTGTCATCATTTGTCAACTGGTGGGAGAAGGCCACCCGAAGTGAAGGGATTTGGTCATCAAGGGGGAGGACCGCTTCACTCCCATAGACTAGGGAGAATGGCATACTACCAGTTGGTGTCCGGACCGTTGTGCGATAGGCCCAAAGATACTCACCCAGCTTCTTATTCCAGTCGCATTTATTGGATGAAACAAACCTCTTGAGTAGTTTTATGATGGTCTTATTGAATGCTTCTGCCAGACCATTTGTTGCTGGGTAGTAGGTGGTCCAGGCTACATTTTGGATTCAGTTTCTGTCACAAAATTGGTAGAACGTTTGGCTTGCAAACTGCAGACCATTATCGTGGATGATCCTCCGTGGCAAGCCGAAGCGGTATATAACGTGATGCTTAACGAAGCTGATCACGTTTGATGTCTTTACTTCAGCGAGTGGAATAGCTTCCGCCCATATGGAAAAGTAATCGATGATATCCAGGATGAACCTATGTCCCTTAGACGAAGGTGGAGTAATCGGCCCAATGATGTACATTCCCCATGCTTTGAACGACCAAGATGCTACCGTTGGAGGCAAGAATTCTGAGGGCTGGTGGATAAAGTCTGCATGGATTTGCCACATTCGGCATTTTCTTATATAGTCGACAACATCTGCCACCATTGTTGGCCAATACTAAAAGATCCTATGAAGACGAACTTGTAGCTTCGAACCGGGTTGATGTATGTCGCAAACACCATCGTGAGCTTCACGGAGTGCTTATTTTGCCTCTGTATTTGATAAACATCATAACAGAAGCCCATCATAGGAACGTCGATACAATATCTTAATAGCCACATAGTAATATAATCGGAGGGACCATCTCCTGATTGAAGTGGACTCCTTTGGGTCCTCAGGTAGGATCCCATAAATTGCGTAGTCGATGAATGCGAGTTTTGTCACGCCCCAGTCCCAAAATACCGAGGGACTAGACACGTGGCAATGGCCAGCAGCACACACCGATGGACAAACCCAATTTAATGGACCCATCAGGGTGTACTTAAGCTGTAAAACAATAGTAAGGGGATATGGTACTAATCTCATCCACAGAAATAAATATAATCAATAAGAAATATAAAGCAACATCAAGTCTCAATAAAGTATCTAGGGGAACAACCCGATAATATGTCTGATACAGCAGTTCAATAGACAGGAAATAGAAGATCAACAAATAGAAATAACTGAGTATAATAAACCAGATACTCAGAAGAAATCCTCGGCAATCACCTCGTCTTCTGGTTCTGGTACTGCTCCAGTGCCTGCTCCTGCTCCGTACACCTCGGGGTAGATCCCCTCTGCTAAACCTGGGGACATAATTCGGATTCCAGGTCCTCAGGGGACATAACAAGGTACAAGAATAACTCAAGCCATAATAAATATAGTGTAATAATAAATGAATCAATAGGGTAAACTATATAACCAGCTAAGTGATATGCAAATGAGCATATTAGTCATACTTAGGCTGAAACTACCATAGGCTCTGTGTCGGAGAAACCCATAGCAGCATTTTCTCGAAGGGCCAGTACATGTGCCAAAGCTCTGTGTCAGAGTCTAAGTCACCTCCAGATAACAATATATATAATATAATCAGCCTTTAGTATGGTAAGTCTCTTCCCACCTAATGTAATCATATGTCTCATGTCCATGACACGCAAGATCATATCTAATGCAGCAAGTCATAATGATAGCTAAGTATATGCAATATCTATGTCACGTATTATATAACCTATACAGAATCACCATGAATATCTCAGGAAGATTCTGTCTCATGAATAGTATCAGGTGTCCTGTGGTATGACGTACTTGATAATGCAAGCACGAAGATATATATAGGGTCGCGATATCAATCTCTAGTGACGTTACACGACTCCGCGTACGGCGTCGACACCCGAATGTAATTCGGATGCTAAGCAATGTCACACGGTCCTAGGTTGAACATTTATATCATATAAATAAATCAAAGGAATAATAGAAAACAAGTGCTGCAAGTATGGCAAGGTACACTTGCCTGGGATTTGATTACCAACTGTTGCTCTGGTATCAGTGGAATCTGCAGGTACTCCTCCGAATGCTGAAATAAATATTACCATCATATTCAGAAGATATCAAATAGCTAGAATTGCCTGTCCATGAGTCCAATTTGGACACAGAGACAAAAGTGACAGTTTCTGGTCAAAGCGGGGTCCACATGTGGCCCACTTCGCACCGGAAAATGTGCCAGAGACAAAGTTCTCCAAATTCGTCAAACTTAGTGTCTACAAGTCCAGAACGACGATATAAATCCAACAAAATATCCAGAACTGGATTTCGATGAGCCGATCACAAAACCGCCCGTCAAGTGGAGCCGTAGGGCCCACGATACGGGATTTTGTCAACGTTCTCAGAATCGAACCAAACTTGGGTCACTGGACCAGAAAAATGCTAAGAATCCGATGGCACAAGTTTTGTTTCAAAACGACGAGCACACACGAAGTTACAATGAGTTTCAGAACAGGGCCGATATGGGGCGTTGTCGACGGATACGCGTTGATTCCGGTGTGCACGCACATCCAAATCAACTTTCGCGAAATCCCACACGTCCGTATCGACAGCCCGCACCTTTCGGTAAAGTTCGCACACGACCAAGTCACCTCGTTTAGCGGGGCGCACCCTCGAATAACATGCAAATTATAGCTCAATAAATTGAACTAAAATAGGGTTTAAAACTTGATCATATGGTCTAAATTAGTTTTAAGGTGGATTTTAAAAAATAATTAACAAGTTGCACGCAAAATGGTCGTGAACCGGGAAGTTCGGGACAAATTCTGATTTTTCAGAAAAGGAGATTTATTTTCCTGATTTTGCGTCATATTTTGCGATCGCCACAGGACACGATACCCTGAACGAGTTACACGGGGTTCGAGAGGGTCATGCAGGGAATATGTCATAACAGATAGATCAGAAAACAAGGTGACGAGGAGAGAGAAAATCTCACCTGAACAGGGCGTCAGAAACGACTGAAAAATGCGTTCGCGAGGTGGCGCGGTGACGCTCGGCCGGCGGTGGCGGGGCTTGCCGGCGGCGGTGCTGCAGGGCACGGCGGCTGCTGGGGGTCGTCGCCGGCCGTAGTGGAGCTGGTAGTGGCGGCGCTTTGTCGTCTTTGGGGTGTCGTCGCCAGGGTGTGGCTGTCGTCGAGTGGGGAGGTCGAAGTGGGGGTGAGGTTTCACGGCAGAGGAAGCGGCGGAGGGTGATGGCAGTGGTGGCCGGTGGAGCTATGGGCGGAGGCAGGGCTCGGGGAAGTAGAGGCGGTGGTCGGGTGGCCGGAGAGCTACGGTGGAGGTGGATGATGGTGGTGGTTTTATAGGAGGAGGCCGGGGGCGGTTACAGGGAGGGGTACCGGCGCGAGGAGGCGAGGCGTCGCGGAGGCGTTGGGGAAGAAGAAGGGCGGCTGCGGGGGAAACGGTCGCGGGGGAGGCGGAGAGCCACGACGGCGGAAATGGCCATCAGGGAGGGGAACGGTCGGCGGGGATCTGGAAATTAGGGATAGATACTGTAGCAAAGTTTGGGCTAGCGGGTTTTGGGTTAGCGGGTCGGGTTTCGATTTTGGGCCCGGATCCGACCCAATAAGGATTGGGTTCAGCTGGGTTCGGTTCAACAGGGTTTGGGTTGGTCCGGTTCAGGGTTAAACCGGTTGGGTCAATCCGGTTTATTTTGGTTTAATTTAAAAACTAAGTTTTGGGTCTTTAAAAATATTTCTGGGGTCCAATAAATTCCAGAAAAATTATACTATGTCTAATTATTTATTTTACACCCAAAAATAGTATTTTCATAATATTTTAATTTTTAATCAAAACACAAAAAAATTTAATACCAGAAAATATTTATTTTAATTAGTTAAAAATTATAAAAATTTCCCAAAAATTCATTTTTAATTTCTAAAAAATTCTGGGGGTTTACAATGTACCCCCATAAGAGGATTGCATCATCATAATCAAAGAATAACAAAATATAACTGGTCAGAAGAAATGACACGGTTGCAAAATATGTTCGAAACATGACACAAAGAAAGAATCATGATCAAGAAAATCAAAGGATAAGGGTTAAGCAAAACACCTAGGGAAGGAATAAAGTATTTTCCTAGACAATGAAAGTTAGATAATTCAAAAGTAAAGAAATCTAGATAGAGCAAGGATAATTACAGCTTAGAAAACTAGGTTATCAATTATTAACAAGTTCAAAATACTAGGTTAAGGCTAAGGAAATGAACTAACAGGTATGTGTTAAAGCAATGCTAGGAATAGTCATCAATGAATAACTTAAATCTTGCGCGCATTCACTACTCCACAAGTCTGCGCGTCCTCCATTGTCATCGCAAAAGCTTGTCCGCGTCCTTGTGGTGGATTCCTCAGCTGCTGCTGGACCTGCTGGAAGAGTACTGCTTGAAGTACCAAAGGTGGCCTCAGCTGGTACCCTCCTGGAGATGGTAGTATGACTCCTTCAACTCCCGACTATGGTGCTCCAAATGCTGGATAGACTGGCCTCGGTGCTGGTAAAGCTTGTTGGTTTACCATTAATGCTCTATCTTGATGCTCAGGATAATCCTTGGCTAAATGTTAGTTGGATTCTCAAATCAAGCATAATCCCAATTTGCGTCTGCACTCATTCTCAATATGGCCTCTCTTGCCACAATATTGACATACAGGCAGGAATAAGGCTCTTGGTGCTGCTCTCTGTGGTGGTTTCCTCTGGGGTCGCTTTGCAGCTCTTTCCTGCTGTGCTTGGTCTGGTGCTGATGCATACGGTCGCTTCTGATTGGACTCTCTCTTGGTGACGTGCTCCATGCGTCGGGCTGCAGCAAGGACTTCCGTGTCTAAAGTAGTTGCAACGTAGCTGATTAATTTTTGTAGCTCAGAGCTAAGTCCGTCAAAGAACTTCTCCGCTTGGCTTTGTTGGGCTTCTTGCTGAACCTTCTGCTGGGCTTGCATCATTGCGTAGAATATTTGAAATATTTGTTGCCCGTCCATAGCCTGCCCTTGTGGGAATATTGGCATTAGTGGAGTAAACTGTGGCGGAAGGTCATCTTGCTGGATTCTCGAGGCATGCTGATTTGCTTGACTACTTTGGTGAGTGGAGGGATCTTCACTTAATGGCGTCACTCTATCTCCTTCGTAGGTGGCTACAGCATCTTATGGTGATTTTGCAGGAGTCTTATTTCTTGCTGATGGATCCATTACTCTGCATCCAAAATAAACTATAAGAGGCGCATAGAGCAATCAAGACAGGATGAATGTCATAAATTTAATTCAAATCCGATAGAGATCAAGAATGATTCAATCAAGTGGATGAGATCCTAAAACTTATCCTATCCTTGTCGCAGGCTTGCTCGATTCCTTAGTTAAAACCGAATAATTTAGTCGTTGACCTGTATGGGCCACCACAGAAACTATGTCACGCCTCAGTCCCAAAATACCGAGGGACTAGACACGTGGCAATGGCCAGCGGCACACACCGATGGGCAAACCTAATTTAATGGACCCATCAGGGTGTACTTAAGCTGTAAAATAATAGTAAGGGGCTATGGTACTAATCTCATCCACAAAAATAAATACAATCAATAAGAAATATAAAGCAACATCAAGTCTCAATAAAGTATCTCAGGGAACAACCCGATAATATGTCTGATACAGCAGTTCTATAGACAGGAAATAGAAGATCAACAAATAGAAATAACTGAGTATACAAAACCAGATACTCAGGAGAAATCCTTGGCGATTACCTCGTCTTCTAGTTCTGGTACTTCTCCAGTGCCTGCTCCTGTTCCGTACACCTCGGGGTAGATCTCCTCTGCTAAACTTGGGGACATAATCCGGATTTCAGGTCCTCAAGGGACATAGCAAGGTACAAGAATAACTCAAGCCATAATAAATGCAGTGCAATAATAAATGAATCAATAGGGTTGTCACGTCCCAGTCCCAAAACGTAGGACTAGGAACACGTAAGCATGCCAGCCGCATAGATATGGCAACTCCAATATATGGAAACCATAACCCATACGTACGCTGTAATATGAATATAAACTCACATGTGGTATATATAATGTCACAAGTCACAGATATGCTAATCTCATCCACACAACAAGTCATAGAAAAGAAATACTAATGCTAGAATAAGGAGTCTGAAATATCCAAAATAATAGTCGGGTGGAGACAAATCCACTACCAATGACTATATCCAAAACTAAAATGAGAGAGGAGTGTAAAATCTCCAATATAAAATAATGTGAAGACAGAAGTGTATCAGCTAAAAGAATCCATCGCTAGATAATCAACGATGCTCAGAAGGTAAGACCTCCTCGGCAGAAAGGAATGCGTCAGGTCCAGGCCCGTACTCCTGCAAATACTCAAGAGCAGATATACCTGGCAGAGGACCAGGTCCTCAGAGGGACGTAACAAGATACAGAAAATACGAGCCAATTTGAATACAGTAAACATGCATATAATTTGAAAATAAATAAGTACGCTGTACAAGACAATCTATATGAATGCAAGTGAGGACAACTTTTCGACGTATGGGTAAGGGTAGGCTACTCGATCTAATCCTCACAACCTCACGCTCGTCCATGAACATCATCAGCCGACATACCTCGGGGGTAGCGACCCTCGGACTCCATCAATCGACATACCTCGGGGGTAGCGACCATCGGACACGACCCACCATAGTGCGTGCTAGTGACTACGGTGTTACCAGAGTGGTTAAAAGCCCATACGCCTAATAATTGTCCTCTATGATACTAAGTGTCAAGTGTGTGTCAACATATCTAATATATAGTAATGACTGAAAGGAAAACTACACATGCAAGAACTATACAGAAATAAAATAAATGAACAGAAATATAAATAGCATGCAAAGTACTGTAAACAATTTGACAAGGTATCTTGCCTGGCAAGAAGGCTGCAAAATGTAGTGTCCCAATGTCAACACCAAGAGTCAGAAGCTACGGCCTCAGAATGAACGTCTCCGGATGCTGAAATAAACATCACCAACGTTTCCAGAATAAGCAAAATAGCTAAAAAGCACATCCCTTTCGTCCAATTTGGACACAGGGGCAAAACGGTAATTTCGGGCAAAAGTGGGGTCCACGTGTGGTCCACTTTGCACCGAAAAGCATGCCGAGGGTAACAGTCTCTAAATGGGACAAACTATAGGTCAAACAACTCTAGATGTCAATACGAACCCAACGGTATGTCCAAATTTGGATTCCGATGAGCCGAACAAAATTTGGTCCAAAAAGTCAACTGTGGGGCCCGCCAATTGGCGATCTGGTCAACCGTCTCAGAAATACGTGAAAATTGGGTCACAGGACCAGCGCGTTACCACGAGTCCAGTGGCGCAAGTTTCGTCGCAATCTGACAAGCGTGCATAAAATACGCGCGAGTTCCACAAAAGTGGCGACACGAAATGTGTCCGCGGATACGGTCTGATTCCGGCGCGCTCACGCGTCCGAATCAGTCTCCACGAATTTTTACGTGTCCCGTTATGCTGTGTGAACCATTTGGTACACTTGGCACACGGCGGGGCGGTCCCGTTTGGCGGGGCGCGCTCCGATCTCCAACTTTTAGAAAACCGGAAAAAGTGGGTGCGCGCAGTTTTGTGACGACTACAATTTTGTCCACAGCAACTAATAGAACAAAGTTATAATACAGAAAATAAACTAGGTCATGTAATCTACAGGTATCAAAAAGAATCGTCGAATTCGGATCTCTGTGGTGGGAGATACGAACTCGACAATATGGGTGGTCATCGCAAGTTTCTGCGATTGCAGAATTCTGTCTGCTCGCGCTGACTTGGGCGCTGTTTTTCACCTAGGGGCACACGTTTTCCGAGGTTGACTATAAAACAGATATTTGAGAGGGTTAAGGGAAGATCATACCTATGAAAACGAAACAGCGTTTGGTCGAGCGAGTCAACGGGAATTCACGCCGGAGCGAAGGTGCCTCGAGTGGGAGACTGCAGTTCGCGATGACGGCGTCGACGGGATGGTTGGATGGCTTGGGGAGGCTTCTCTGGCTGCGGTGACGGCTCTTAGATGGGAAGAGGAGATCTGGAATTTAGGTTAGGGTTTAGAATTTGAAGATATATATATATATATATATATATATATATATATATATATATATATATATATATATATATATATATAAAATCCGGGGGGGGGGGGGGGCGCACGCACATTCTGGTTCCTGCTGCTTCACAATTCCATTATGGAATTGTGTTGTTTTACAGTTTAGTCCTCCATTTTTTTTTCTCTTTTTTTTTCTTTTTCTTTTCTTTCTCCTTTTTCTTTAAATATATATATATATACATTTATATATATTTGTATATACATATATATATATATATATATTCATAAGAAAATTAATAGATTAGGGTAATGCACATCGTTAGGCTAGCAATTGCTTAAGGGGTCTCCTACATGGAATAAAATCCGAAAAATTCCTGATGGTCCCATAAGTCCTCTAAGTGCCCGAACACCTAACATAAAAAATTATTAAAAATCTATTTCTCCTATTTAGCACATAATTACCATAATTAAATTATTAATTAATAAAAAATAATAAATACAATTTTTTTAAAATAGGGATTTTACATTCTACCCAACTTACAAAAATTTCGTCCTCGAAATTGACACTAACCCATATTCATAGTGATAACTATAACTATTACACTACATTGGTATCTAGTAGGACTCCTAAACTCATGGTCTGTCATTCTAACACTTTCTCATCTATTTTCCATACACTATTCTATCATCCTCTAACTTGTCTACACTACCCAACTTACAAGAATTCTACTAGTGGTCACCTTCTTTGAAGCTATTGTCTAGATTGTAAGGCAATTATAGTTATTGGGTCGAGAATCTTGGGATACCTGTCTAGAATCTCATAACCATGACTTTTTCCCATAACCGTCAAGTATCATAGTCTAATACTGCCTCGCCACCTGGCCAGTATGGCTGCAAGTAATTCGACTACTCTACCATAATCGTCTGGCGGCAACTGTCGCTACCTTGCCAGCGATTTGTCATAGTCATCAGTTCGTGACAAGTGCCTTCAACTCTTTCCTAGGCATAGTCTAAGTTTTAGGGAACACTTAAGGTCTTGACTAACTATTAGGGGTATGATCTAGCTCAAATGATCTAACAATTTCTACTAGGCTACATGGTGCTACTTAAGGGTTAAACTAATAAAGAATACAGATATTGCTATAGTGCATACATATTAAGAACTCATCCTTAGTTATCAAGCATTACTAACACATTTATGTTTAACTAACAAAATAGGGGTGAGGTTGATATCAAACAATTCATAATGGCACGAAAGATACGACTATGATAGGAAGAGTTACGCACGAGATAATGAATGAATATAAAAGGAGGAGAGGAGTCACCCAAGAGGGCGAGATAAGGATAGGGGAAGAATACTACTACTGCTACTCACGTCATCCATTAGCATCGCGTGTATGCCACCTGGGTAAAATATACATACATCCTCATAACTGCTAAGCTACCATATATATAATTCTATATCTATTTGTGCATCTAAGATCTTGTGTCACAATGGGGTTATGAGTATGCAAAGACAATTATAACTAAAAGGTCGTACCTGTATCTACGGCTTCCTGTGTCTGCTCTCCCATACTTGTCATAATGAGTGCTTGGCCTTGTCCTTGGTTGTTAAACTGGGGTCTATTCTCCTCCATTTGTGCAGATGGTAGGAGCAGTGGTGGGTCCCTTTGGTCTTCTATACTTGAGGGTGTATGCGGTGTTCCTGATTCTAATGCCATAGGTCTCTGGTTCTGTTTAGGACATTCTCGGGCTTGATGGTGACTTGATCCACATATCATGCACAACCCCAATCGACGATGACAGTCTCTTAGAATATGACCTGTCCTTCCACAATAGTGACAAGTACGGAGCTCCTTGGTTGGATATGGTGCAGTACTATCTGATTGCTGGCGTGTCAAAGGGTGTCGAATGGGTCCTCCTTGTTGTATCCTTACTGGTCCCTGATAAATTCTCTGTTGAATTCCGTTTCCCTTGCTGATGGCCTCCTGGATCCTGGCCTCTGTCAATAGCTCGGCATAAGAGATCCGGGACTGAGAGCTAGTGTAGTGCTGGAGCTCTTGAGTAAGCCCGCGGTGAAACCTCTTAGCCTTCTCCAAGTCATTAGGTATTAGGACTGTGCCATACTTACTGAGACGACTAAATTCTGCGTCATACTCATCAACCGTCTTGTCCCCTTGCTCTAGATGGAGGAACTGATCGTACAATGCGTCTCTTACAGTATCCGGGAAGTACTTCCTCTCAAAGCATTCCAAGAATTGTTCCCAAGTCTGACGCGTACCCAACTGGCGCTCCATTGATTCCCACCAGTGATGCGCGTTGCCTTCTAACTGAGTCCTCACGCCTATCATCCATAGGTCAGAAGGTAATTGTGATGCCTCTAACAACTTCTTGGTATTGGCAATCCAGTTCGTGGTCTCCTCTGGGCTCTCATTACCCTTATATGGCTTAGGGCCCATCTGCACAAAGTCCTTGACTGAACCAACCCGAGCTTGTGGTACTGAAACTAGTGCCTGGGTTGGTTTAGGGGCTAGTGCAGCCATTCTCTCAAGTGCTGCCAGAAATTCTAGCCTCTGCTCTGCTGTTTGCTGCCTCTGCTCTGCTGTTTGCTGCCTCTGTTCTTGCATTATCATCTGGAAGAGTTGGAACAGCTGCGCTTGGCCATCTTGCGGTGCTAGTGGAGCTGGAAAAGTCCCATTAGGTATCGTGGAAGGGGTTGATGGGATGGTTAGATTGCTAGTCGGTCCATCCGGTCTGGGAAGAAGAGGTGTCGTTGAGGTCACTCCTAGTGGTTGGTCGTCGTCCCCTGGAGACGTGTTGTCCCCGGTGGCGGCATGCCCGTTATGCAAATTCATCTCTCTGCAAGAGATGGACGAAGGATTAAGAAGAGTACATGAATCAAGCAGGATGCAAGAACTTAAGTAGGACATGTTGGAAGGAAGGTAAGTTATAGTCAAGTGTGGATGAGATCTAAAATTCTAATCCTAGGTACAGGCCCGCTCGGTACAGTGACGTAACCGAAACGGCTAACTCGACCTGCATGGGCCACCACAAAAACATGTCACGTCCCAGTCCCAAAACGTAGGACTAGGAACACGTAAGCATGCCAGCCGCATAGATATGGCAACTCCAATATATGGAAACCATAACCCATACGTACGCTGTAATATGAATATAAACTCACATGTGGTATATATAATGTCACAAGTCACAGATATGCTAATCTCATCCACACAACAAGTCATAGAAAAGAAATACTAATGCTAGAATAAGGAGTCTGAAATATCCAAAATAATAGTCGGGTGGAGACAAATCCACTACCAATGACTATATCCAAAACTAAAATGAGAGAGGAGTGTAAAATCTCCAATATAAAATAATGTGAAGACAGAAGTGTATCAGCTAAAAGAATCCATCGCTAGATAATCAACGATGCTCAGAAGGTAAGACCTCCTCGGCAGAAAGGAATGCGTCAGGTCCAGGCCCGTACTCCTGCAAATACTCAAGAGCAGATATACCTGGCAGAGGACCAGGTCCTCAGAGGGACGTAACAAGATACAGAAAATACGAGCCAATTTGAATACAGTAAACATGCATATAATTTGAAAATAAATAAGTACGCTGTACAAGACAATCTATATGAATGCAAGTGAGGACAACTTTTCGACGTATGGGTAAGGGTAGGCTACTCGATCTAATCCTCACAACCTCACGCTCGTCCATGAACATCATCAGCCGACATACCTCGGGGGTAGCGACCCTCGGACTCCATCAATCGACATACCTCGGGGGTAGCGACCATCGGACACGACCCACCATAGTGCGTGCTAGTGACTACGGTGTTACCAGAGTGGTTAAAAGCCCATACGCCTAATAATTGTCCTCTATGATACTAAGTGTCAAGTGTGTGTCAACATATCTAATATATAGTAATGACTGAAAGGAAAACTACACATGCAAGAACTATACAGAAATAAAATAAATGAACAGAAATATAAATAGCATGCAAAGTACTGTAAACAATTTGACAAGGTATCTTGCCTGGCAAGAAGGCTGCAAAATGTAGTGTCCCAATGTCAACACCAAGAGTCAGAAGCTACGGCCTCAGAATGAACGTCTCCGGATGCTGAAATAAACATCACCAACGTTTCCAGAATAAGCAAAATAGCTAAAAAGCACATCCCTTTCGTCCAATTTGGACACAGGGGCAAAACGGTAATTTCGGGCAAAAGTGGGGTCCACGTGTGGTCCACTTTGCACCGAAAAGCATGCCGAGGGTAACAGTCTCTAAATGGGACAAATTATAGGTCAAACAACTCTAGATGTCAATACGAACCCAACGGTATGTCCAAATTTGGATTCCGATGAGCCGAACAAAATTTGGTCCAAAAAGTCAACTGTGGGGCCCGCCAATTGGCGATCTGGTCAACCGTCTCAGAAATACGTGAAAATTGGGTCACAGGACCAGCGCGTTACCACGAGTCCAGTGGCGCAAGTTTCGTCGCAATCTGACAAGCGTGCACAAAATACGCGCGAGTTCCACAAAAGTGGCGACACGAAATGTGTCCGCGGATACGGTCTGATTCCGGCGCGCTCACGCGTCCGAATCAGTCTCCACGAATTTTCACGTGTCCCGTTATGCTGTGTGAACCATTTGGTACACTTGGCACACGGCGGGGCGGTCCCGTTTGGCGGGGCGCGCTCCGATCTCCAACTTTTAGAAAACCGAAAAAAGTGGGTGCGCGCAGTTTTGTGACGACTACAATTTTGTCCACAGCAACTAATAGAACAAAGTTATAATACAGAAAATAAACTAGGTCATGTAATCTACAGGTATCAAAAAGAATCGTCGAATTCGGATCTCTGTGGTGGGAGATACGAACTCGACAATATGGGTGGTCATCGCAAGTTTCTGCGATTGCAGAATTCTGTCTGCTCGCGCTGACTTGGGCGCTGTTTTTCACCTAGGGGCACACGTTTTCCGAGGTTGACTATAAAACAGATATTTGAGAGGGTTAAGGGAAGATCATACCTATGAAAACGAAACAGCGTTTGGTCGAGCGAGTCAACGGGAATTCACGCCGGAGCGAAGGTGCCTCGAGTGGGAGACTGCAGTTCGCGATGACGGCGTCGACGGGATGGTTGGATGGCTTGAGGAGGCTTCTCTGGCTGCGGTGACGGCTCTTAGATGGGAAGAGGAGATCTGGAATTTAGGTTAGGGTTTAGAATTTGAAGATATATATATATATATATATATATATATATATATATATAAAATCCGGGGGGGGGGGGGCCGCGCGCACATTCTGGTTCCTGCTGCTTCACAATTCCATTATGGAATTGTGTTGTTTTACAGTTTAGTCCTCCATTTTTTTTTCTCTTTTTTTTTTCTTTTTCTTTTCTTTCTCCTTTTTCTTTAAATATATATATATACATTTATATATATTTGTATATACATATATATATATATATATATATATATATTCATAAGAAAATTAATAGATTAGGGTAATGCACATCGTTAGGCTAGCAATTGCTTAAGGGGTCTCCTACATGGAATAAAATCCGAAAAATTCCTGATGGTCCCATAAGTCCTCTAAGTGCCCGAACACCTAACATAAAAAATTATTAAAAATCTATTTCTCCTATTTAGCACATAATTACCATAATTAAATTATTAATTAATAAAAAATAATAAATACAATTTTTTTAAAATAGGGATTTTACAAGGGTCAACTATATAACTAGCTAAGTGATATGCAAATGAGAGCATTAGTCATACTCAGGCTGAAACTACGATAGGCTCTGTGTCGGAGAAACCCATAGCAGGATTTTCTCGAAGGGCCAATACATGTGCCAAAGCTCTGTGTCAGAGTAAGGCACCTCCAGATAACAATATATATATAATATAATCAGCCTTTAGTATGGTAAGTCTCTCCCCACCCAATATAATCACACGTCTCATGTCCATGACACGCAAGATCATATCTAATGCAATAAGTCATAATGATAGCTAAGTATATGCAATATCTATGTCACGAATCATATAACCTATACAGAATCACCATGAATATCTCAGAAAGATTCTGTCTCATAAATAGTGTCAGGTGTCCTGTGGTATGACGTACTTGATAATGCAAGCACGAAGATATATATAGGGTCGCGATATCAATTTCTAGTGACGTTACACGACTCCGTGTACGGCGTCGACACCTGAATATTATTCGGACGCTAAGCAATATCACACGGTCCTAGGTTAAACATTTATATCATATAAATAAATCAAGGGAATAATAGAAAACAAGTGCTGCAAGTATGGCAAGGTACACTTGCCTGGGATTTGATTACCAACTGCTGCTTTGGTATCAGCAGAATCTGCAGGTACTCCTCCAAATGCTGAAATAAATATTACCATTATGTTCAGAAGATATCAAATAGCTAGAATTGCCTATCCATAAGTCCAATTTGGACACATGGGCAAAAGTGACAGTTTCTGGTCAAAGCGGGGTCCACATGTGGCCCACTTCGCACCGGAAAATGTGCCAAAGACAAAGTTTTCCAAATTCGTCAAACTTAGTCTTTACAAGTCCAGAACGATGATATGAACCCAATAGAATGTCCAGAACTGGATTCCAATGAGCCGATCATAAAATCGCCCGTCAAGCGGAGCCGTGGGGCCCATGATACGGGATTTTGTCAACGTTCTCAGAATCGAATCAAACTTGGGTCACAGGACCAAAAAAATACTACGAATCCAATGGCACAAGTTTTGTTTCAAAATGACGAGCACACACGAAGTTACAACGAGTTTCAGTACAGGGCCGATACGGGGCGTTGTCGACGAATACGTGTTGATTCCGGTGTGCACGCACATCCAAATCAACTTCCGCAAAATCCCATACGTCCGTATCGACGGTGCGCACCATTCGGTGAAGTTCGTACACGACCAAGTTACCTCGTTTAGCGGGGCGCACCCAGTTCCCAAAAAAATTAGGATTTTTAATAACCAAGTATTTGGTCATTTTTATCCTCGAATAACATGCAAATTACAGCTCAATAAATTGAACTAAAATAGGGTTTAAAACTTGATCATATGGTCTAACTTACGGTTCATGTAGATTTTAAAAATAATTAACAGGTTGCACGCAAAATGGTCATGAACCGGGGAGTTAAGGACAAATTCTAATTTTTTGAAAAGGGGATTTATTTTCCTGATTTTGCGTTGCAGTTTGCGATCACCACAGGCCGCGATACCCCGAACGAGTTGCACGGGGTTCAAGAGGGTCACGTAGGAAAAGTGGCATAGCAGACAGATCAGAAAAAGAGGTGACGAAGAGAGAGAAAATCTCACTTGAAAAAGGCGTCGGAAACGACTGAAAAATGCATTCGCGAGGTGGCGCCGCGACACTCGGTCGACGGTGGCGGGGCTTGCCGAAAGCGGTGCTGCAGGGCACGTCGGCTGCTGGGGGTCATTGCCGGCCGTGGTGGAGCTAGTAGTGGCGGTGCTTCGTCGTCTCCGGGGTGTCGTCGCCAGGGTGTGACCGTCGTCGAGTGGGGAGGTCGAAGTAGGGGTGAGGTTTCATGGCGGAGAAAGCGGCGGAGGGTGATTGCAGTGGTGGCCGGTGGAGATATTGGCGGAGGCAGGGCTCGGGGAAGTGGAGGCGGTGGTCGGGTGGCCGGAGAGCTACGATGGAGGTGGATGATGGTGGTGGTTTTATAGGAGGAGGTCGGCGGCGGTTACAGGGAGGGGTACTGGCGCGGGAAGGCGAGGCATCGCGGAAGCGTTGGGGAAGAAGAAGGGCGGCTGCGGGGGAAACGGTCGCGGGGGAGGCGGAGAGCCATGGCGGCGGAAATGGCCGCCAGGGAGGGGAACGGTCGACGGGGATCGGGGAATTAGGGATAGGTACTGTAGCAAAGTTTGGGCTAGCGGGTTTTGGGTTAGCGGGTCGGGTTTCAGTTTTGGGCCCGGATCCGACCCAATAAGGATTGGGTTCAGCTGGGTTTGGTTCAACAGGGTTTGGGTTGGTCCGGTTCTGGGTTAAACCGGTTGGTTCAATCCAGTTTATTTTGGTTTAATTTAAAAACTAAGTTTTGGGTCTTTAAAAATATTTTTGGGGTTCAATAAATTCCAAAAAAATTATACTATGTCTAGTTATTTATTTTACACCCAAAAATATTATTTTTATAATATTTTAATTTTTAATAAAATCACAAAAAATATTTAATACCAGAATTTTTTTATTTTAATTAGTTAGAAATCAAAGAATTTTTTTGAAAATTTATTTTTAATTTCTGAAAATTTTTGGGGGTTTACAAGTTTCCAGTCTTGGTGCCGGTGTCTGTCTCTATTGAATAGCTCAAGCTCGTGTTGAGGTTGTTTTTTGGGTAAACTAGTTCTTGTTTGACCACAATGATTAGTTCATAAGTATTGACAGGGATCGCCAAAGAGGCTGCGAGGCCGACCAGGACGTCGGCCTCGATATTCTGTAGTCGGGGTACGAGATCAATAAAGAAGCACTCGAAAGTAGAGATTATGCTTAGTGCGGCTTGATAGTAGGGGATTAAATCTTTTTGCCAGATTTCATAATCTCCCCGAATTTGACTGACGATTAGCTTTTAGTCACCATATGCCTCCAGGTTTTCCACCCACACTTATTTAGCGAGTTAGAGTCCAATAATGAGAGCTTTATACTATGCTACATTGTTGGAGCACAGTTCTGTGAGAGAGTAAGCGCGGTGGATGACTAAACCATAGGGAGAAATCAGTACAATCCCGACCCCCATAACGATATTGCCTTTGGGCCCTGATCTTGAGGCACCTTCTAAGAACATTCGCCAGATGGCTTCGTATTTGGTCATGTTTGAGTCTACCACTTTGTCTAGGATCTCCTCATAGAGCTTTGATGTCTATGGCATTGAATGAGGTGCAAAAAAATTGGTCAATACTTGGCCTTTGTCTGCCTTCTGCGAAATGAATACAATATCGTATGACGATAATAGGATCACCCATGTAGATAAGCCAAAGTTAAGCGCCCCTGGCTTGGTCATGAAAACCCTGAGAGGATTAACTCGCGAGATCACATGGATTGTTTGCTCAGCCACATAATTTTGAGTTTTTTGGATAGCAAAGACCAGAGTAAGATATTCCTTCTCAATCGAGTTGTACCTGTGCTCTGTGTCGACCATCATTCTGCTAAGATAGTAGATGGCATGCTCATGACCTGTATCACTCTTCTTGACTAGTAGAGCACCAAGGGAGTGATCCATTGCATGCACGTACAACAAGAAGGGTCTTCCTACAACGGGGATACCAAGACTGGAGGACTTGTAAGATACCTTTTGATGTTGTCGAATGCATTCGTCGATCTAGACGAAGGAGACTCTCTACTTCATGAGCTGAGTGAATAGTCGACAATGTCTAAAGAGGTTTGATATGAACCTCCTAATGTATGCCAATCTTTCTTGAAGGCCGCGAAGTTCTCTGAGGTTCTTTGGCAGGTACATTTCAAGCATTGCTTTGGTCTTGTCAGGGTCTATGTGAATGCCCTTTAAAGTTATGATAAAACCCAAGAACTTGCCATTGGAGACTCCTAGGAAGGACTTAGTTGGGTTCATCTTAAGCTGGTGTACTTTTAGGTCCAACACAGTCCTCAAGTCTTGGAGATGATCATCATTAGAGCAACTTTTGACAGCGATGCCATTAATATAACACTCCACCGTCTTGCATAGATGTTCATGAAAGATGGTGCTCATAACTCGCTGGTATGTAGCACCCACGTTCTTCATACCAAAGAGAATGACTATGTAGCAGTAAACCCCTATCGACGTTCGGAATGACGTGTGCTTCTCGTCGTTGAAAAATATCTTGATTTGATTATAGCCTGAGAATCCATCCACGAAGGATATGCGCTAGAAGCTACATATGTTATCGATCATTATATTCGTGATCAGTAGTAGAAACTCGTCCTTTGGGCATGCCGTATTTAGTCGTAAAAGTCAATACAAATTCGGATCTTTTTGTTCTTTTTTACGATGGGCACGATGTTGGCTACACAATTTGGATGTTGTTCCTCGTGGATGAAGCCATTGGATATCAATTTATTTACCTCAGCTTCGATGGCGTTCATAATGTCTGTACGGAACTGCCTCTGGTGTTGCTTTACTGGCTTAACATCGGAAAGGATGTTGAGTTTATGGACCGCGATATGTGGGTCCAGTCCTGGAATGTATTCATAGCTCCAAGCAAAGACGTCGATATACTCCCTTACGTGCTACAGCAGGGATTCACGATCTTTACCGGACAGACTTTTTCTGATAAAGATAGGTTTAGGGGCATATTCATCTTCCAGGTCGACTTGTACGACTTTATCTTTAGTGGGGTGTTCTCGCTGCTCGAACCGTAGCTCCCACTGTGCGTCCAGGCATTAGGCACATTGTTCGACCTCGAAGGGTTCAAGCGGGCCCTCATCGTCCTCTTTTGGGTGAGCGAATTCCATATTGACAGATAGCGTCTTTTTAAGCAAGTTTCCAATGCTTATATCGAAGCCCCAAGTGGAGGATTCTAAAGAGTAAGAATACACTTCACCCTCTTCCTCCGAGTCTTAGGGAGTATATGATGGTGTAACATACCCCAGACAATGTCGATTCTTGTGGTAGTAATCCTCGGACTTGCTTGCAGGAGCGAGGAGACATAGAGGCAGTCGTCATCCTTTGTCATAGTTCAAGCCTTGGTCACTTTTAAGATCATAAACCATCTTCTGGATAAGGTGCTTGGCTTGTGAGATATAGCGGTATACTTTCATCCTTCAGCCGTCAGGTTCTGGTTCTTGTTCCTCCGGGATGACGGACTGAGGACAGTCTATTCTGCCAAAGATGATCGGTTTGTCTCTCCTTCTCCTCGCTGGCATTGGGAAGTAAGAGTTTTGACTAGGGAGAATTTGGTTCACTACATAGGTAGTCACCTGTGTATGCAGTTGCAGGCCTAGACCGTGCTCTAGAGAGTATAATACACTTACATGTGCGACCTTGGAGTAGTTCAAAGATAACCCTTTATTCATAAAGTAAGGTATCTTTTCCGGGGGAATTACATCATCTAGGGAAGGAACATCAGCATGAGAGGCTTTGTACACTGCTAGCTCATCCTTCCCAGGCTCTATTTCCAATGTGCATGACGGCTTTGGAGGTCTCATATAAAGTTTTACCATTAGTGGTTCTGAAGAAGTAGTGGGTACATGATCTTCTTTAGGTGTTCAATTCGTCCTTAGTTGACGAACGACCCGGGGTTCTGGTTCCCTTCTGTGCAACTTCACCACGAGGGAAGGAGCTGTGTCAGGAACACGTCCTTTGATACCGTCCTTTAAAGGTTCATTCGATATTGTGCCGGCTTCTGCTTCATCGTCGGCATCACTGCCACCTTTGTCATGGTAGACCTTCTTGTAGAGGATTGAGTCAAAGTAATAAGCCTTGACCCCTTTGAACGGGTCAATATCGGCAAACTCTGTCTTGACAATGTCGTGATCATCAACGTACTTTAGGAACTGATGTAGAGTCGACGACACGATCATGTACTCGTGTATCCATGGATGCCCCAATAGGATGTTATAGGAAACGTCTATGTCTATGACGTAGTAGGTGGCCTCTATTTTTAAGTCGTCGATATGATATTTCAAGCGAATCTTACCCAGAGGGTAGCTTTTTTCAGCATTTAAGCCACTGATGGCAGTATTGGTTGCTGCCAGTCGGTGCATATGGATGCCTAGGGTCTGAAGCAGAGTTCGTAGGATGATACTTATTGATGAATCGAGGTCGATGTGCATCTGGTCCACCTTGATGGAGCCGATATATCCTGTGTAATACAGGGGATAATCGTGCCTATTATTATTTAACAATATGTCCTGCTGAAAGAACGTGATGTTGGGTAACACCTCCGTCACGTTATTGCAATGAGGACATGCAGTAAGGTTCTCAGTTGGCGGCTTGAGCTAAGCCAGGTAGGTGTCGATATTTTATATTTCTGCGCTGAGAGCATTCCGAGTGTCTTTAGAGAGTCAGAAAAGCTCAAACAGTAATAACTTTGCTGGGGTATTGGTCAGTTGTGCCAAGATGTCAAAGTTGTAGGGCTTCGCGATCCCTTGAGCCATTTTATTGCGCAACGGCCATCCAGAGCCTAACGGCTGGCAGTATATTCCTTTGACTTGTGTCCATCAGCATGGACTCGGGATTGTCGGGGGGCAACTTCAGCGCTTCTTGCCTGTATCGTTCATCGTATTCCCATATAAGCTCTTTCCCTCTTTGTATAATGTCCATCAGAGAGGACATTGTCAAGTCGTTTCCTCCGTCATAGAATCAGGAATGAAAAAAAAATTTGAGGTCGTCAAACGATGAGATACAATTATCTTGGATACTGTAAAACCAATCAAAGGCCACTCCCGACAATGCTTCGACAAAGATCCTGGTGAGGAGAGCGTCATTGTGAGACAAATGCCCTATTGCAATCTTGAAGTAACTTATGTACTGACGAGGAGAGGTTTTCTTGTCAAACAAAGTCAGGTTGAAGGGCTTGTACTTGGGCGGGTATGCCACATCTCTCATATCGAAGGGATATGGTTGTCGTACCCCGAGCTCGCGCAGGGTATCCCGATTATCCAGTGAGTCCAGGCGGGCTCGAAGTTCTCGGACCTCCTTGATTTCTCCGGGCTTCATCTAATGAAGAAGGAGCTGACGATTCAGGCAAGGCATGATTTCTGCCAGTGGGTGGAGTGGTTGCGTTGGAGTCACCATTGTTCCCGGGATCCAGGCTTGCCTGACCTGGGGCCCTTGGTGGCTGTGATGCCATGCTTGCCTTAATCTCTAATATTGTCTGGGTTAAGACCTGTATTGATGCACTCTTCGTTTGTATCATGGCCTCGAGGGTCCTGAGAAGCTGTCGATCGCTGGAGCCTTCGTTATTATCCCTGCCTTATATATTATTCTTATATGGGGAGAGATAGATGGGATGGTGGATGTCGTACTTTTTGTCTCGGACTCTTGTAGTGAATAGTCTTCAGGGAAAGTTGGCAGCATGGCATCCTCTTCAAACTCAGAGGTAATACTACCCCCAGTGCAGGAAGCTCCATCTTCTTGATAAGGGTGGTCATCCCCAAGAATCTCAGTGTCGGTTCCTTAGAAATTTCTGTCTCCTCGGAATATCGAATTATTATAGAGTTATGAGGGATCACTACCCCCTTCTTGCAGAGTCATATGGGGTCTCAAGGTAGGGCTACCCCCAGCATCCATTAATTTTTTTTTCGAGAGTGTACACAAGAATACTCCTTCTATGGGCACCACAACTTGCCTCTGGTTCCTTGATGCACTGGTTGAGAGTAAAGTATTGGAGGTGCTAGACTTCCTTCCTCCCCTTGTGGAAGGGGATTTCCAAGCAGAGTAACATAAAGTAAAGGAAAATTCATCATTCTCTAGTGTTTGCACCTGCCCCTGGGGATGTTGCCAGACTGGTGCTCTTGGTTGCAGTCTTTGGAATATTGATTACCTGTTTGCAGGTACTATTGCTTTAGTACTGTAATATTTAATGATGATGTGGGCACAGTGATGCTCGGAAGGGGACATCTCATATATCGCGATTGCCTCCCTTACCTTGTGCTTGTGATTGATCTCGTCACACAAGTCGGGCGAGGGATGACTCACCTTTACACCCTCATTATGAGCACGGGTAGATAGAGCACACGGGTATGTAGGTGATGTATTTTCTCCCTGTCCTGGGTTCCTATAAGAACTTTCCCTAGGTCGTTAGTGGAAGACTTTCGAGACCGACCCTGTCCATTTTTTGCAACGGGCTGGATGCATGGGTCGATTTTGTACAAATTTCGTCTGGGGCATGCATAACAATTAGTGGTGCCAGTTGACGGTCTGCCAGATGTGCAGTCGTTTGAGCTTTGCGCGCTCGCAATGCCCTAGACTTCCTCGTTCTAGCATACACCGGTATGTAGTACGAGGAGTCCAAGTTTATATCTTCCCCTTTCTCAGCATGGCGTGTGGAATCATCTCCGCTTGAGATTTGGTTGAAGACTGAACTTCTGTTGCCGTCGAGGCAGCATAGAACCTCCTACCTGCGGCTAGAGTCTAATGCCGGGAGAGACTTCTTATGCGGCCTTTGTTGTGGCAAAATAGAAGATGCCTTAGCACTCGAACTCCTGGCATCGTAGTGTTTCTCTCTCTCATAGATCAATCACTGAGAAATTTTCTTGTCAGAAGAGGCTGCCGCATGAGTGGGGACAGCTTATGTGGACGCATGATGTGCATTTCCTGTGGCAGGGAGAGAGACGGGGAGCGCATACTTTGCAGTTGGACGAGGCACAGCGGCCTGGGCTACCCATGTCCTACAAGTCTTCTTAGGCTTTGCCAGCCTTGGTGAAGCGCTGCCCTCGGAGAGCATTTCTTTAAAGGCTTGCTGGTAGAAGCGTATGTCATGCCCCGATCCCACAGGGGTCGTTCGTCCTCGCTTGGCCCTTACGGAATCAATCGTTAACGCACGGGCGTGATACCGTACAATCCTAAAGTGCGCTTGCACAAGGCCAAAGTTTTGAACAAGGGCAAGGAAGCTATTCAAGACAGGAGCAAGCGACACATAAATTACAGAAAAGTAAAGAACACAATGGCATATGAAAATAAGCTCTTTATTGATAATCAAAAGTGTTATAAGCGGTACTTTGCCGAGGTTACAAATCGCTCAAGCACTCTCTTCTCTCGAATACAATGACATCGTTCCATACATTATATCCTTCTATACAAAAGAAGCTCAATCTCAATACGGCTCAAGGCATCGACTCCAGATTTTTGGGTCCTGGGAATGAGACACGGCTATCGCTTTCTCGGACGATCTAGCACCTGAGAACAAGCAAACTGTTGGTGGGTCATCACTTTGGAGAAAGTACTGGTGAGATAAAAATCAACTGAATAGAAGCAACAGTCCCTGAAACCCACACTAATTAAGCATGTAGTAAAATATTACATTACTAGTGATATTGCTACTTTTACCTATGTTCATTTCATGCAGCTCAGGTTTATAGTCACTTTATATCTTTTCGAAAATATAGCTTGAAAACAGTTTTGTATATTCAAATAATAAGCATACATTCGGGACAGTGTTCTATCATGCAGTGCACAACATGTATCGTGTACCATATTCTAACTCTTAGAAACAAAAGTTCTCTAGTGGACTGTTCATCTCGAATCAAAACAAGTGCATTAAGTGGACTATTATACTTTCAAGCACACAAGAAGAACTAGCTATATGATTTTGGTCCCCGAGAAACTCATGATCAGTAGCGGTAAACCAGCTAGCAAATGACTCTTAATCTAATGTTATTAGCAGCTGTGACTCATGGTTGCTCTTCACTAACATTATAACAGCCGTGACCAAGTTTCAGCTCTTCACTAATAGCCATTGTCTGGCTGATGCAAATGTATGAAATAATATCAGATAAACTCTATGATGCAGACGATATAAACAAGCAAGCTATAAATATACTCTTGTATTTCTTACCCCCTTGCCGAATAATTATCCCTGAAACAGACATACAAGTTAGCAATAATTTGTATAAACATATATGTATAAGGTTCTCTTTTCCTGTCCGTGTCTGCATCAAATAGTTAGGTATGCAAGAAGGCTAGCCTAGCATGCGTCCTAACTATATGATGGTCCATGGGTAGCCCCATAATTAGCAGCGGTTGCCCAAGATTTAACTCTTCACTAGCACGCACCTGTGTCAACAGTTGTGACTCAAGGTTCAGCTCATCACCAATACATACGAGTACTAGCAGTTGTGACATTATGGGTTTTGCACAATACTAATAGACATATCGCCCCACTAGACCCCCAGCGAGCCGTATCCTCAGGGCAAAACAAAAATCTCTTCCGGACCGAGCGATTTCCAGTGCCCCAGGAACCTTTTGAGAGACAAGACCTTTTGTACAAGTTGTCCGAGACCAATGCAATGACATAAAGCATCTATAATGCAAGAAAAACAAGATCAAGCAAAACATATATGGTCGAGCAAAATACATCTTGTCAAACAAAGCACATCTCTCACATATCTAATAGCACACCCTACTAGACCACAAGGACCGTACCTCTGGTTGCACTACTAGTATCTGCATATACGAATCAAAGACTTATAGTAGTTCGATATAGCAAAACAGGCAAGCGAAACATATAATAGCAAGTACAATATCGATTTCATAACTAGCATCCAATAACTATCTCTTTCTTAACATATAACAAAGGGACTTGTTCAAGCGATTCCTTTACTTATCTTTTTAGCATGGCAAAGGTTCATTTGATAGTTGTGTCAGTATAACTATGCATGTAACATTTCTTATATTCTTTAGCATGGAAATGGTTCTATCTTTTTTAGACAAGCATTCAAGTTCTCTAGTTAGGAAAGCATGTTCGTTTCAATGACAAGCTATACGAGTTCTCTTATTAAGCATGCAGAGGCAGGTTATATCATTCTTCTTATAAAACTATCTTCTTAGAACAAGCATTCAAAAACTCAAATTCATTATTAAGACGTGCAAGAATCAGAAAATGCAGTTCTGCCCACTCATATTCATCAATCGTCTTGTGGTTCGGTCGGGAACCCTCCGAGAAGACTTCCGCTCGAGCAAGCAAAGCGATATCACTTGTACATAGTGCCTACGCAGAGCGGGGCACTACATACTTACCCACCAACAAAGAGTTTTGTCCTCAAAACTCATGAAGAAACTCACAAAAATCCAGACCAGCGATAGTTCTCATCCCTCACCATCCTAAATCGAAAAGACAAGCAAATCACCAGCACAAAAGCATAACTATCAAGCAAAAAAACAAATCTAGAAAACTTTGGCAAGCATCATTGAGAATATTTATGGAATTATTATATGGAACGTATATTGCAACACAATATCGGGCACATCTCAGAGTCGGAGGCAACGGAATGGGCCAAGAATTGAGTTGCTTAGATACCATTATGTCACGTGCCAATCCCGCAGGGGCCGTTCAGCCTCGATTGGTCCCTACAGAACCGATCATCCTCGCACGGGTGTGATGCTGTACAAGCCTAAAGTGCGCTTGCACAAGGCCAAAGCTTTGAACAAGGGCAAGTAAGCTATTCAAGACAGGAACAACGGCACATAAATTACAGAAAAGTAAAGAACACCATGGCATATGAAAACAATCTCTTTATTGATAATCAAAGTGTTACAAGCGATGCTTGGCTGAGGTTACAAATCGCTCAAGCACTCTCTTCAATCGATTACAATAACACTGTTCCATACATTATATCCCTCTATACAAATAGCTCAATCTTAATACGGCTCAAGGCATCGACTCCAGATTTCTGGGTCCTGGGGATAAGGTACGGCTATCGCTTCCTCGGACGATCCAGTACCTGAGAACAAGCAAATTGTTGGTGGGTCAGTACTTCGAAGAAAGTATTGGCAAGATAAAAATCAACTAAACAGAAGCAACACTCCATGAAACCCACACTAAGTAAGCATGTGGTAAAATATTACATTACTAGTGATTTTTCTACTTTTACCTATGTTTATTTCATGCAGCTCAGGATTATAGTCAGTTTACATCTTTTCGAAAACATAGCTTGGAAACTGTTTTGCATATTCAAACAATAAGCATACATACGGGACAGTGTTCTATCGTGCAGTGCGCAACATGTGTAACCTCCGATTTCCAAATTTCCGAAATAATTAGATTTTTAATTTATTTTAAATACCAAGTTTATAAAATATTTTCTCCTTGAATTTTTGTATTTGATTTGGAACAATATTTGATTGTAGAAGGTGATTTAAAATCTTTTATAAAAATCATTTTTCTAAATGTCGACTCTTATAAAATAAATAGATAAATAATGATGTAAATATAATACTATAGCTTCAAATATTTTTGGCTTGAAATCATAAAATTATTTGTTTACTAAAATTATTTAAAGGACTAGTTTTCTTCATAATAATTGAAATCCATTTGGGATAGTAAATAAATAAATTACATATTTTCTAGGGTTTTGAAAATGAGTTTAATTAGTAGCTAATCGGAAGCCTCTTAAAAATATTTTTCTTAAATTATCTTTTCTATTTAATTTACCCGTTTACCGTCTCCCATCACACCCTCATTTTTTCTCACATGAAAAGCCCGTTTATTTATTATCTTGGGCCATTCGTTATTTGGGCCAACCCTCACCCTTCATCCCACACCCTCTCTCCCTATTTAAGTCCCTCATCACCATTCCCAAGAAACCCTAATCTCCAAAATTTATTAGCTAGCCCCCACAATTTCCACAAGCCACCACCATTTTGTGTGCTCGTGTCCGTGTGTCCAGCATCACCGTGTCAGCCGTGATGGCCTCGGGTCCGACCCCGGGTGTCCCACCGTATCCATTCATTTCCTGTGTCCGGTTACAATATTACAACCTGATTTTTTCGTGTCCGACACACCCGGACACGTCCACCCAATACCTGTACACCCAACCCTCGTGTCCAGCCCGGACACGTCCACAGTACAGCAACCCAACGTGTCCTGCCCCGGACACGATCCACAGACACGATCCACCCAGAAATCCCAAAACCTAACCCTAACCTAGATCTACCGCCGGTGGCCACGCCTCACCCGCGTCGAGCCCTCGTCGAGTCGTCGACCGCCGCGTCGAGTCGAGATCCACCGCCGCTCTCCTCACCGGAGCCGTTGTCGCCGCCGTCCTGTTAATGCTGGGTCAGATCCGCCGCCACGAAGCCGCCGCGAGACCGAGCTTCGCTGCCGCCACCGCCTCAGATCCAGTCGACGCCGCCGCTCTTGAGCCTCAAAGCCGCCGATCGCCTCCTCGAGCCGAACCCCCACCGCACCGACGACGAGACCCCGCCGGAAGCCCACCCCTTCGTGAGTTTCCCTCTTTTCTCTTTCCCTTTCTTCGAACAGAGACTGTAGTTTGGTAATTAAATTAGTTTAGTAATGATATAATTAGATTAATATATATAATTAGTTTGGTTTAGTTATAATTAATCAGTGGATTAATTAATTAATCGGTTAATTAACACCACTAAATATATACATGTCGACGACGGAACCCCACCGCGCCGACGTCGGGAAAACCCCCAGCGTGAGCTCTTCCCCTTCCTTCTTCATTCTGTATACATTTGGGGATTTAGGTTAAGTATATATATTAGATTAATCAATTACTTAGTTCTTAATCAGTAATTAAGTTCTTAATCTGTTAATTAAATTTTTATCAGTTAATTATTTTTAATTAGTTTAATTATAATTAGTTTAGTTATTTTTATCAGTTAATTATTTTTATCAGTAACTATATTCTTAATTAGTAATTAATTCTTAATCAGTAGTTAATTTATATAGTTTGGTTTAGTTAATTTAATTAGTTAATTTATATAGTTTAGTTTAATTGATTATTTCTTAATCAGTAGTTAATTAATCAATTAGTTATATGTAATTAGTTTAGTAAATTCCTGTAAT
Organism: Iris macrosiphon; assembly: GCA_036927795.1. Classification (NCBI taxonomy): domain Eukaryota; kingdom Viridiplantae; phylum Streptophyta; class Magnoliopsida; order Asparagales; family Iridaceae; genus Iris; species Iris macrosiphon. The sequence goes on from JAYESA010000014.1 coordinate 109,158,033, forward strand.
TAGTTTAGTAATTAAATATGAATAGCTAGTTATGTAAATTAGTTTATTTTTATGTAATAAATATAAGGATTTTGATTTTTGTGAAAAACTATAATAATTTTGGGTTATATTATTATTTAAAAATATATATAGTTTCAATAATAAAAAATAAGATCAAAATTTGTTCATTTGGGTTGGTGACCAATTTTACTATAGATATAAAAATATATATTGGCTTTTACATAAATTCTAGATTTTTATAAATAAACTCTTAAGTGTAATTTTGTTCGAAAGGAAGTTTTAACAATTATTGTTCAAATAATTTCGAAATGATTTATATATGTAAATACGTATTCTAGTATATGTAATTAATTTGGTATCTATGTATATATATTTTAGTATATGTATATAATTATTTTGGTATATATATATACTTATATATATATTTTAAAATGTATTTTAGCATATGTATGAGTATACATATATAATGTTCAACTAGTATAAATCAAATATATATATTGTAAATACATTTAAATTGGTGCATGTGTATATATTGTAAGTATTAATGATAATTAATAATATGTGTATTTATATACGTATCCCTACTGGATGACCCTGGTTGACTAGAGCCATGCCTGGCATAGCCCTGAGGCCAGGGTATTGCTATTGTGTTAGTGTAGCATCTGATACAAGTGATATTGTTATATGTTTATAGGACTGTCGGATTCTCCAGACGATACTCTGGGACAGGACATTTGGTATTAACAGCTAAGGACCCAAGGCGAGTACATTCTCTGATTAGTTTCTAATTTATGATATCTCCTATGTTCACTGTATCTAGTATAAATATCCATGTTCTTGACACATTGGTTACACGGATTGGTATACACGGTTCTCGTCATGAGATGTTATTCCTTATTCATGGTGTAGCTTGTACAAGACTTGTTTTTCTTGTTATCTTGTGCATGTACAGACACTGATTCCCGGGGAGATTTGCTACCTTCCTAGGGAATCCCGTGCCATAGCGTACCATGGTTGGATCTACTATACCAGTCGGGGTTTTGGGGAGTACTTTAGTGTAGATATGTGATCATACCCAACTTTATATGCACCATAGCTCACCCCACATCTCACGTCGGGTGTGGCCTGACCCTCTCCATGCTTCATAGCTGTTACGTGTGATTAGCCTGACCTATACATGCATCATAGCTAACCAACGGTTAGCCTGACCTTCGTGAATCATAGCTAATCACATGTAACCAGCCTGATCAAGTTCCCAAGCCGATCACATGTTAAAGCTAGTACTCAAACACTTAGTCATAGGTTTCTTGCTCATGGACATATTATTTCTTTTCCTGCAGTTACTTACAGTATTTTCCAGTATTTCTTTTATTGTACATTTCTCGTACCTATACATGCATCTCGTATATTTCCATCTAGAACTGCTACATAGTTTATATCATTTATATAGAACTGCTATTTAGAGATGTACTTTGCTCCTTCCTGACTGGAAAAATATTTTTCCAGACTGTGACCTTAGTAGACTGGTTCCGACACTCTTGGAGATTGGAAGTTAATGATTGCAGGTATGATTATGTTGTCATTAGACTTGTGTTGTATTCTTTTATTTCTTCAAATTCCTATCGTGCTGTAGTTGTGATTGAGTATGTTGTGAATATTTTATAGTATTATCCGAATCTCCTTATGGAGTTGGATACTAGCGTGAGATTGTTAGATAGTACTCGACCTAGACAGCGTTCTACCGCCGATGCTGCGGCGTAGGCTGGACGTACCCACGCACTCGTGCCCCTAAACCGGGTGCGGGTCGTGACAACATGTATCATGTACCATATTCTAACTCTTAGGAACAAAAGTTCTCTAGTGGACTGTTCATCTCGAATCAAAATAAGTACATTAAGTGGACTATCATACTTTCAAGCACACAAGAAGAACTAGCTATATTGTCACGACCCGCACCCGGTGTAGGGATACAAGTCGGGAACAACGCCCAGCCTACGCCGCAGCATCGGCGGTAGAACGCTGTCTTGGTCAACTATACTATCTAATTATCTCACAAAATGTATAATCCTCCAATAATATCTCAACTCCAAGAAGAGTTATCAACTTAATTCAACACAATACTTAATCACATTTCTATGGCACGAGAGGATATCACAGAAGTCTAACATAACTAAGCAGTTAAAAATATAACAACAACAAATAAAAATAATATCCAAACACAAATATATGTCGGAAATAAATCCGGTACCAAAATGCTAAAGAGAACTAACTATACTAACTAGTGAATCCGGCTAAATCTCTCAACAGTCACTCCAGAACTAGTGGGTCCAAGTCTGCACCATCAATAGGCTGAGGTCCGTAGTATGTCGGACACCAATCTTTCGGATCCTCTGAAAAATGTTTTCCAGTCAGGAATGGAGCAAAGTACAATCCAATAGCAGTTCCAATTAATTGACAAAAATTATAAAGCAGTAGAATAAAAGATGCTATCTACGATGAGGATATAACTGATAATCAAGAACAATGAGAGAATAGGCAATACTAACAACAGAATATAATCAATGCGTACAAGAATAAAGGAATGAACTATAATGTCAGAATAGAACAAGGTAATCAATGAACTGAATAATGGAATCTACAATAACTATGTGATTTGAGATACTAACTAAATATGTGATCGGCCTGGGAGATTCAATGATTACACTAAGGAGCTAACTCAACCATACGTGAATTGCATGGTTAGTTAGTAGCCAATGATTACACTACTAGCCGATAGTTTCTTGATCACATATTTAATTGGTATTTTCCCCGCCCCGACTGATATGGTGGATCGAATCATGACACGTCACTAGCCAATGTATCCAATGTTTAATCTATAATATTCAATGTTATCCAATACCAACAAGGACAGTATCCGATACCATCTCCATAATCAAGGTAACATCCCATGACTGACGATCCAATAACAATACCAATCCGTGTACAATCGTGTCAAGAATCATAAGTAATATTTCTAAATACTTGAATTATAGTGGTAATCAAATAATGGAAACTATCAGAGAATGTACTCGCTTGTGGTCCAGAGCAATTGATGAAAAATAATGTCCGAACTGGTGTCACAGACCTATATATAAAATATTGCATTAATACAAGTTTTTGGAAAGAGAAATAAATTAAACTAGTCAACTTTCTAGGTCATAAAGTCATTTCTAAGTCAAAAGTCAAACTAGGTCAACTCTAAGTCAACTATGGTCAACTATAGCCAAATTATGGTCAACTACCTATTTTTATATTGCATGAGTCTAACTCAAAGATATTGGGCTCACACACTATGAATTTAGGCCATACAAACTAAATCTTAGGATACTAAGATACCGTATCTCAGGATACGCAAACAAGGGATAAATATAACACATATGTACAAATCAAACAATATTATATATATAAAATCCTAATTATAAATGCTAAATGGATACCTTGGTTTCGAACCAACTTGGTATCGCAATACTAAACCTCTATCTTGATATCCAAACCCAATACCTTGATTATCCTCCAATACCTTGATACTTACCTTGGCATCTCAAGTAAATTCAAAACCTTATTTATACTAACTACCAAACAATAATTATAAACTACTATACATTTAATATTTATATAATTCTATATACCTTATTTTAGTCACCTTAATACCAACCCATAATTAGTTTACAACTATCCTATTACTTATGCCAATATCTACTACTCATACCTTGGTATATCTTGATACTTACCTTGATATCTCAAGGTAATTGCCAAAATCTCATATATATACTAACTACCCATCAATAATTACATATATCAATCCAATATAACTCTAGTATGTACTAATAGAATAATACTAACTACCAACTACACACTAACTATTAATACATATATACATACATACATACATACCTACAAATATATAATATATAAAAGATACTCATAACAATTGATAACTAAAATATACTAACTATTCTAATAAATTTATATGCTACAACTAAATATATACATATATAGTATACTATAATACAAATAGCAATTATGAACATATATATATATATATATATATATATTAATTACCATATATATATATATAAATACATATATATAACCCACCATATATATTTATTTATACAATATATATTTAAATATATATATATATATAACCCATAATATATATTTATACAATAAACATATAAAACTATATATAACTATACATACAATTATACATAGTAAATTGTATAAAATACCACACAGTAACATACACACACACACATATAGTAATATGTATATATAACTATACATATATGTATACGTATATATAATCATATAATAATATAAATATACAACAATATATAATATAACTATATATATAACCACATATAAATATATCTACTATATTATATATACATATGCTACCACTTATAAATATATATCTACATACATATATATATATATAAATAATCATATATAAATAATCTAATTACTTAATTAAACATACACATATATTATATAAAATATATACATATATTTACATCACTAACATATATTATAACATATATATTAATTCATGTAGAAGAAAGCTACATAATATATATTCTATTAATACATATATAATACATAGATCTATGATACAATAAACACTATAATAAATATACATAATACATATATAATATATATAGATACATACACAATTATAATTCAAGAATTAAAGCACAATTAATTAGATCTACACATAAACACATAATAATTGGAGAGTATCACACTGTATCCCACTAGATCTAGGATACGCATGCGACACAAGTCCACCACACATCCAATTTTACCCCGAAGGACACAAATAAATCACATATAATATTTATGAACAAAATCAAGTGTCAAATATAGATCTATGTGTCCGTGTCAAAATACGACATGTACAAAGTCCCGTGTCGGAGGAAAAACCCCCAAAACAACACGTATCATCAAATTGTTGGTATACGACCTACACGTACCCAATTGTGGACACGACACTAGCCCCAAACACATAAACATATGCCAAATTGATCTATAGGATCAATTGACATACACAACAAAAAGTTATTTTTAGAATTCCCCCAAAATTGACACAAAAAGTACCATAACTTTCTCCATAGGTCTCCTATGAACACAAAACCAAATCCTATGGGTAGTACATATATATGGGTTGATTATTCATGATTAAATCTCAGATTTAGAAGCTATTTTAAGAGAAAAAACTGAATTATACCTATTGGAAGATGGATTCCCAATGAAACCTCCAAAATTGGTGAAATTAGCTTCCAACTTGTAGATCCTTGCTCCTCTTTATAGATCCTTTCTTCCTCCTTCTAGATCCTTGCTCTTCTAGTCTCCAATGGTGATTTGGAAAGTAATTGGGTGGAAATTTGGTAGAGATTTGGTAGAATTTGGTTGAGGGAAATTCTAGATCTAGATTTGGAATAAAAAATGAAGAGAGAGAAAGTTTTCATCTCCTTTATATAGGCCTCACTTGCCCCCTCCCTCAAGCTACTATGTAAAGTCTAAAATACCTCTTAGGGCCTCTCATGAAGAAATTAATTAAGGAGGGAAGCTTCTAGTCTAATGGTTTAATTAATTTAATCATCCTCCTAATTAATGGGCTTTCTGGTTGGGCTCAATTCTAACAATTAATACATGTTGGTCCATGAGTCTAAACTAAACTAGTTAGGTCCACTAACACAAGTCCAAAAAATAAATCTATCATGCTAATAATAAATAAATATTTAACATGCATAATATTTAATTAAATATAAAATGGCCAAAATACCCTTTTCTAGAAAATACGGTAGTGACAAGTCTATCCCCCTTAAAATAATTTCGTCCTCGAAATTTAAAGGTGATCGTACTCCTTCTAGGTCAAACCCCCAGCAATCATAGTCTTATAAGGTCTTATCTCACTAAGAACAGTCCTATGCAAAGAATAACATGCATGGTCATGGTCTCCACCTGTCTTCTATCTTATTACTGTTGTCTCTGTCAGGGTATTCTATAGCTACACTAACTATATAACACAAGCATCCAAAAGGTACTAAAGAATCAATCAATCAAAATAGATGAAAGGAACAGAAAGAAAGAACAGACTCTCTAACCCATCACATGTAGTATTGGTCTCCTCGACCGTCATCGCAAATGCTCCGCCCTGCCGAGGTAGCTCCCTCTGCGGGTGATGAGCAATCTGTGGTGCTACAGGTGGCCTAACTCCACCTCTCTGGTCTCGATCTGCATCCTGGCCTGGACGTTGAAGTGTCCAGACACAGTCCTTTACCATATGCTTCGTTGATCCACAATGTAAGCATGCTCCAAGTCTCTTCCGGCACATCTCCCAAGTGTGCCCAGTCTTCTTGCAATAGGTGCATTGAGGAGCCTGTTGCACTTGTCTCTGAGTTTGCTGTGGTATCTGCTGTACTGGAGCTTGTACTGGAGCAACAATTGGTTCTGGCATTTGATATTGCTGCTGATAGGCTCCGAATTGTACTGGAAACTGCTGTTGCTGGAACCGCGGCCTCTTTGTCAGTCCTGCACTACTACTGTCACCCCCAAACATATTACGGTCCCTCTTCGGCTTCAAGTTTCACTCCCGTTCGACCTTGCGTGCCTCCGAAAGTATCTCAGAATACGTCTCGTAGAAAGACGGAATAAGAATCTTGACTTCCCAATTCAGACCCTCGCGGAAACGGATAGCCCGAACTTCTGGCTCTCTCACCAAGTACTCCGCAAATCGGCTCAGCCTCCCGAACTCTGCGGCATACTCCTCTACGGACATGCTTTCTTGTGTAAGGCTCTCAAATTGCCTTCCTAATTCCAATCTGTCCGTCCGAGCAAAGAACTTCTTCTTAAAGAGATCCTTGAATATCTCCCAAGATTGTCCCGCATCAGTAAGAATTGGCTCATTCCTGAACCAAGTGCGGGCAACGTCGAATAGTTGAAGTCTTACCGCCTCAACCTTCAGATCCTCCGCAAGACGGGATACCTTCATGAGTCGCTCGATATCTTCAAGCCAATCGTCAACATAGACTATACCTTCTGTACCCTTGAAAACTCGAGGCTCAAGCTTCTTGAAATTTTGAATGTTGCCTGGCTTGATCTGAATATCCTGTGGCTGTGGAGGAGCCTCTTTCTGAACTGCTATTATAGCTATCTGATGGGCGTTTTCTATACTCTGCCGCATCAAATCTGACTGCCTGTGCTGGGCTTCTATCTGAGCCCTCTGTAATTCCATCATCTCTCTAAACAGTGCAACCATCGGTGAGGTATCTCCTGAAAATGGAGGTGGTGGAAGTCCCTCCGAAGCAACTGGAGTAGTCCTCGGAACAGGTGGAGAAGAACCCCCGAAGGCAGCCGAGACTCCTACATGAACTAATATTGTAGGAGGTACAAACCCAACTGTCTGAGTGGAAGATTGAGAGGTGGCAGACCTCGCAGAAACTGCTCCCGATCGATGGGATCCAGTCTTTAGCGGCATCCTGAAGACAGATCGAAACAAAGGAGATCAATTTGACACAAGATAAGATATCATCAAGGAAGGACAAAAGTATTCAGAAGGAATCAAAAGTAGCGATTCAATTCAGATTAGAATTCCTAGTTGTGATTGAGTATCCCTCTCTTTTTCTAGTATCCTATATCCTATCGCAGGCTCGCAGTAGTACAACTAAGTCGTCGTACTGCCACGATATTGCAATATTGCGAAGCCTGACCTGCATGGGCCACCACTAAAAAATCTGTCACGACCCGCACCCGGTGTAGGGATGCAAGTCGGGAACAACGCCCAGCCTACGCCGCAGCATCGGCGGTAGAACGCTGTCTTGGTCAACTATACTATCTAATTATCTCACAAAATGTATAATCCTCCAATAATATCTCAACTCCAAGAAGAGTAATCAACTTAATTCAACACAATACTTAATCACATTTCTATGGCACGAGAGGATATCACAGAAGTCTAACATAACTAAGCAGTTAAAAATATAACAACAACAAATAGAAATAATATCCAAACACAAATATATGTCGGAAACAAATCCGGTACCAAAATGCTAAAGAGAACTAACTATACTAACTAGTGAATCCGGCTAAATCTCTCAACAGTCACTCCAGAACTAGTGGGTCCAAGTCTGCACCATCAATAGGCTGAGGTCCGTAGTATGTCGGACACCAATCTTTCGGATCCTCTGAAAAATGTTTTCCAGTCAGGAATGGAGCGAAGTACAATCCAATAGCAGTTCCAATAAATTGACAAAAACTATAAAGCAGTAGAATAGAAGATGCTATCTACGATGAGGATATAATTGATAATCAAGAACAATGAGAGAATAGGCAATACTAACAACAGAATATAATCAATGCGTACAAGAATAAATGAATGAACTATAATGTCAGAATAGAACAAGGTAATCAATGAACTGAATAATAGAATCTACAATAACTATGTGATTTGAGATACTAACTAAATATGTGATCGGCCTGGGAGATTCAACGATTACACTAAGGAGCTAACTCAACCATACGTGAATTGCATGGTTAGTTAGTAGCCAATGATTACACTACTAGCCGATAGTTTCTTGATCACATATTTAATTGGTATTTTCCCCGCCCCGACTGATATGATGGATCGAATCATGACACGTCACTAGCCAATGTATCCAATATTTAATCTATAATATTCAATGTTATCCAATACCAACAAGGACAGTATCCGATACCATCTCCATAATCAAGGTAACATCCCATGACTGACGATCCAATAATAATACCAATCCGTGTACCATCGTGTCAATAATCATAAGTAACATTTCTAAATACTTAAATTATAGTGGTAATCAAATAATAAAAACTATCAGAGAATGTACTCGCCTGTGGTCCAGAGCAATTGATAAAAAATGATGTCCGAACTGGTGTCACAGACCTATATATAAAATATTGCATTAATACAAGTTTTTGGGAAGAGAAATAAATTAAACTAGTCAACTTTCTAGGTCATAAAGTCATTTCTAAGTCAAAAGTCAAACTAGGTCAACTCTAAGTCAACTATGGTCAACTATAGCCAAATTATGGTCAACTACCTATTTCTATATTGCATGAGTCTAACTCAAAGATATTGGGCTCACACACTATGAATCTAGGCCATACAAACTAAATCTTAGGATACTAAGATACCGTATCTCAGGATACGCAAACAAGGGATAAATATAACACATATGTACATATCAAACAATATTATATATATAAAATCCTAATTACAATGCTAAATAGATACCTTAGTTTCGAACCAACTTGGTATCGCAATACTAAACCTCTATCTTGATATCCAAACCCAATACATTGATTATCCTCCAATACCTTGATACTTACCTTGGCATCTCAAGTAAATTCAAAATCTTATTTATACTAACTACCCAACAATAATTATAAACTACTATACATTTAATATTTATATAATTCTATATACCTTATTTTAGTCACCTTAATACCAACCCATAATTAGTTTACAACTATCCTATTACTTATGCCAATACCTACTACTCATACCTTGGTATATCTTGATACTTACCTTGATATCTCAAGGTAATTGCCAAAATCTCATATATATACTAACTACCCATCAATAATTACATATATCAATCCGATATAACTCTAGTATGTACTAATAGAATAATACTAACTACCAACTACACACTAACTATTAATACATATATACATACATACATACCTACAAATATATAATATATAAAAGATACTCATAACAATTGATAACTAAAATATACTAACTATTCTAATAAATTTATATGCTACAACTAAATATATACATATATAGTATACTATAATACAAATAGCAATTATGAACATATATATATATATATATATATTAATTACCATATATATATATATATAAATACATATATATAACCCACCATATATATTTATTTATACAATATATATTTAAATACATATATATATAACCCATAATATATATTTATACAATAAACATATAAAACTATATATAACTATACATACACTTATACATAGTAAATTGTATAAAATACCACACAGTAACATACACACACACATATAGTAATATGTATATATAACTATACATATATGTATACATATATATAATTATATAATAATATAAATACACAACAATATATAATATAACTATATATATATATAACCACATATAAATATATCTACTATATTATATATACATATGCTACCACTTATAAATATATATCTACATACATATATATATATATATATAAATAATCATATATAAATAATCTAATTACTTAATTAAACATACACATATATTATATAAAATATATACATATATTTACATCACTAACATATATTATAACATATATATTAATTCATGTAGAAGAAAGCTACATAATATATATTCTATTAATACATATATAATACATAGATCTATGATACAATAAACACTATAATTAATATACATAATACATATATAATATATATAGATACATACACAATTATAATTCAAGAATTAAAGCACAATTAATTAGATCTACACATAAACACATAATAATTGGAGAGTATCACACTGTATCCCACTAGATCTAGGATACGCATGCGACACAAGTCCACCACACATCCAATTTCACCCCGAAGGACACAAATAAATCACATATAATATTTATGAACAAAATCAAGTGTCAAATATAGATCTATGTGTCCGTGTCAAAATACGACATGTACAAAGTCCCGTGTCGGAGGGAAAACCCCCAAAACAACACGTATCACCAAATTGTTGGTATACGACCTACACGTACCCAATTGTGGACACGACACTAGCCCCAAACACATAAACATATGCCAAATTGATCTATAGGATCAATTGACATACACAACAAAAAGTTATTTTTGGAATTCCCCCAAAATTGACACAAAAAGTACCATAACTTTCTCCATAGGTCTCCTATGAACACAAAACCAAATCCTATGGGTAGTACATATATATGGGTTGATTATTCATGATTAAATCTCAGATTTAGAAGCTATTTTAAGGGAAAAAACTGAATTATACCTATTGGGAGATGGATTCCCAATGAAACCTCCAAAATTGGTGAAATTAGCTTCCAACTTGTAGATCCTTGCTCCTCTTTATAGATCCTTTCTTCCTCCTTCTAGATCCTTGCTCTTCTAGTCTCCAATGGTAATTTAGAAAGTAATTGGGTGGAAATTTGGTAGAGATTTGGTGGAATTTGGTTGAGGGAAATTCTAGATCTAGATTTGGAATAAAAAATGAAGAGAGAGAAAGTTTTCATCTCCTTTATATAGGCCTCACTTGCCCCCTCCCTCAAGCTACTATGTAAAGTCTAAAATACCCCTTAGGGCCTCTCATGAAGAAATTAATTAAGGAGGAAAGCTTCTAGTCTAATGGTTTAATTAATTTAATCATCCTCCTAATTAATGGGCTTTCTGGTTGGGCTCAATTCTAACAATTAATACATGTTGGTCCATGAGTCTAAACTAAACTAGTTAGGTCTACTAACACAAGTCCAAAAAATAAATCTATCATGCTAATAATAAATAAATAATATAATAAATAAATATTTAACATGCATAATATTTAATTAAATATAAAATGGCCAAAATACCCTTTTCTAGAAAATACGGTAGTGACAAGTCTATCCCCCTTAAAATAATTTCGTCCTCGAAATTTAAAGGTGATCGTACTCCTTCTAGGTCAAACCCCCAGCAATCATAGTCTTATAAGGTCTTATCTCACTAAGAACAGTCCTATGCAAAGAATAACATGCATGGTCATGGTCTCCACCTGTCTTCTATCTTATTACTGTTGTCTCTGTCAGGGTATTCTATAGCTACACTAACTATATAACACAAGCATCCAAAAGGTACTAAAGAATCAATCAATCAAAATAGATGAAAGGAACAGAAAGAAAGAACAGACTCTCTAACCCATCACATGTAGTATTGGTCTCCTCGACCGTCATCGCAAATGCTCCGCCCTGCCGAGGTAGCTCCCTCTGCGGGTGATGAGCAATCTGTGGTGCTACAGGTGGCCTAACTCCACCTCTCTGGCCTCGATCTGCATCCTGGCCTGGACGTTGAAGTGTCCAGACACAGTCCTTTACCATATGCTTCGTTGATCCACAATGTAAGCATGGTCCAAGTCTCTTCCGGCATATCTCCCAAGTGTGCCCAGTCTTCTTGCAATAGGTGCATTGAGGAGCCTGTTGCACTTGTCTCTGAGTTTGCTGTGGTATCTGCTGTACTGGAGCTTGTACTGGAGCAACAATTGGTTCTGGCATCTGATATTGCTGCTGATAGGCTCCGAATTGTACTGGAAACTGCTGTTGCTGGAACCGCGGCCTCTTTGTCAGTCCTGCACTACTACTGTTACCCCCAAACATATTACGGTCCCTCTTCGGCTTCAAGTTTCACTCCCACTCGACCTTGCGTGCCTCCGAAAGTATCTCAGAATACGTCTCGTAGAAAGACGGAATAAGAATCTTGACTTCCCAATTCAGACCCTCGCGGAAACGGATAGCCCGAACTTCTGGCTCTCTCACCAAGTACTCCGCAAATCGGCTCAGCCTCCCGAACTCTGCGGCATACTCCTCTACGGACATGCTTTCTTGTGTAAGGCTCTCAAATTGCCTTCCTAATTCCAATCTGTCCGTCCGAGCAAAGAACTTCTTCTTAAAGAGATCCTTGAATATCTCCCAAGATTGTCCCGCATCAGTAAGAATTGGCTCATTCCTGAACCAAGTGCGGGCAACGTCGAATAGTTGAAGTCCTACCGCCTCAACCTTCAGATCCTCCGTAAGACGGGATACCTTCATGAGTCGCTCGATATCTTCAAGCCAATCGTCAGCGTAGACTATACCTTCTGTACCCTTGAAAACTCGAGGCTCAAGCTTCTTGAAATTTTGAATGTTGCCTGGCTTGATCTGAATATCCTGTGGCTGTGGAGGAGCCTCTTTCTGAACTGCTATTATAGCTATCTGATGGGCGTTTTCTATACTCTGCCGCATCAAATCTGACTGCCTGTGCTGGGCTTCTATCTGAGCCATCTGTAATTCCATCATCTCTCTAAACAGTGCAACCATCGGTGAGGTATCTCCTGAAAATGGAGGTGGTGGAAGTCCCTCCGAAGCAACTGGAGTAGTCCTCGGAACAGGTGGAGAAGAACCCCCGAAGGCAGCCGAGACTCCTACATGAACTAATATTGTAGGAGGTACAAACCCAACTGCCGGAGTGGAAGATTGAGAGGTGGCAGACCTCGCAGAAACTGCTCCCGATCGATGGGATCCAGTCTTCAGCGTCATCCTAAAGACAGATCGAAACAAAGGAGATCAATTCGACACAAGATAAGATATCATCAAGGAAGGACAAAAGTATTCAGAAGGAATCAAAAGTAGCGATTCAATTCAGATTAGAATTCCTAGTTGTGATTGAGTATCCCTCTCTCTTTCTAGTATCCTATATCCTATCGCAGGCTCACAGTAGTACAACTAAGTCGTCGTACTGCCACGACATTGCAATATTGCGAAGCCTGACCTGCATGGGCCACCACTAAAAAATGTGTCACGACCCGCACCCGGTGTAGGGATGCAAGTCGGGAACAATGCCCAGCCTACGCCGCAGCATCGGCGGTAGAACGCTGTCTTGGTCAACTATACTATCTAATTATCTCACAAAATGTATAATCCTCCAATAATATCTCAACTCCAAGAAGAGTAATCAACTTAATTCAACACAATACTTAATCACATTTCTATGGCACGAGAGGATATCACAGAAGTCTAACATAACTAAGCAGTTAAAAATATAACAACAACAAATAGAAATAATATCCAAACACAAATATATGTCGAAAACAAATCCGGTACCAAAATGCTAAAGAGAACTAACTATACTAACTAGTGAATCCGGCTAAATCTCTCAACAGTCACTCCAGAACTAGTGGGTCCAAGTCTGCACCATCAATAGGCTGAGGTCCGTAGTATGTCGGACACCAATCTTTCGGATCCTCTGAAAAATATTTTCCAGTCAGGAATGGAGCGAAGTACAATCCAATAGCAGTTCCAATTAATTGACAAAAACTATAAAGCAGTAGAATAGAAGATGCTATCTACGATGAGGATATAACTGATAATCAAGAACAATGAGAGAATAGGCAATACTAACAACAGAATATAATCAATGCGTACAAGAATAAAGGAATGAACTAAAATGTCAGAATAGAACAAGGTAATCAATGAACTGAATAATAGAATCTACAATAACTATATGATTTGAGATACTAACTAAATATGTGATCGGCCTGGGAGATTCAATGATTACACTAAGGAGCTAACTCAACCATACGTGAATTGCATGGTTAGTTAGTAGCCAATGATTACACTACTAGCCGATAGTTTCTTGATCACATATTTAATTGGTATTTTCCCCGCCCCGACTGATATGATGGATCGAATCATGACACGTCACTAGCCAATGTATCCAATATTTAATCTATAATATTCAATGTTATCCAATACCAACAAGAACAGTATCCGATACCATCTCCATAATCAAGGTAACAACCCATGCCTGACGATCCAATAATAATACCAATCCGTGTACCATCGTGTCAAGAATCATAAGTAACATTTCTAAATACTTGAATTATAGTGGTAATCAAATAATGAAAACTATCAGAGAATGTACTCGCCTGTGGTCCAGAGCAATTGATGAAAAATGATGTCCGAACTGGTGTCACAGACCTATATATAAAATATTACATTAATACAAGTTTTTGGGAAGAGAAATAAATTAAACTAGTCAACTTTCTAGGTCATAAAGTCATTTCTAAGTCAAAAGTCAAACTAGGTCAACTCTAAGTCAACTATGGTCAACTATAGCCAAATTATGGTCAACTACCTATTTCTATATTGCATGAGTCTAACTCAAAGATATTGGGCTCACACACTATGAATCTAGGCCATACAAACTAAATCTTAGGATACTAAGATACCGTATCTCAGGATACGCAAACAAGGGATAAATATAACACATATGTACATATCAAACAATATTATATATATAAAATCCTAATTACAAATGCTAAATAGATACCTTGGTTTCGAACCAACTTGGTATCGCAATACTAAACCTCTATCTTGATATCCAAACCCAATACATTGATTATCCTCCAATACCTTGATACTTACCTTGGCATCTCAAGTAAATTCAAAACCTTATTTATACTAACTACCCAACAATAATTATAAACTACTATACATTTAATATTTATATAATTCTATATACCTTATTTTAGTCACCTTAATACCAACCCATAATTAGTTTACAACTATCCTATTACTTATGCCAATACCTACTACTCATACCTTGGTATATCTTGATACTTACCTTGATATCTCAAGGTAATTGCCAAAATCTCATATATATACTAACTACCCATCAATAATTACATATATCAATCCAATATAACTCTAGTATGTACTAATAGAATAATACTAACTACCAACTACACACTAACTATTAATACATATATACATACATACATACCTACAAATATATAATATATAAAAGATACTCATAACAATTGATAACTAAAATATACTAACTATTCTAATAAATTTATATGCTACAACTAAATATATACATATATAGTATACTATAATACAAATAGCAATTATGAACATATTTATATATATATATTAATTACCATATATATATATATAAATACATATATATAACCCACCATATATATTTATTTATACAATATATATTTAAATACATATATATAACCCATAATATATATTTATACAATAAACATATAAAACTATATATAACTATACATACACTTATACATAGTAAATTGTATAAAATACCACACAGTAACATACACACACACATATAGTAATATGTATATATAACTATACATATATGTATACATATATATAATCATATAATAATATAAATACACAACAATATATAATATAACTATATATATAACCACATATAAATATATCTACTATATTATATATACATATGCTACCACTTATAAATATATATCTACATACATATATATATAAATAATCATATATAAATAATCTAATTACTTAATTAAATATACACATATATTATATAAAATATATACATATATTTACATCACTAACATATATTATAACATATATATTAATTCATGTAGAAGAAAGCTACATAATATATATTCTATTAATACATATATAATACATAGATCTATGATACAATAAACACTATAATAAATATACATAATACATATATAATATATATAGATACATACACAATTATAATTCAAGAATTAAAGCACAATTAATTAGATCTACACATAAACACATAATAATTGAAGAGTATCACACTGTATCCCACTAGATCTAGGATACGCATGCGACACAAGTCCACCACACATCCAATTTCACCCCGAAAGACACAAATAAATCACATATAATATTTATGAACAAAACCAAGTGTCAAATATAGATCTATGTGTCCGTGTCAAAATACGACATGTACAAAGTCCCGTATCGGAGGGAAAACCCCCAAAACAACACGTATCACCAAATTGTTGGTATACGACCTACACGTACCCAATTGTGGACACGACACTAGCCCCAAACACATAAACATATGCCAAATTGATCTATAGGATCAATTGACACACACAACAAAAAGTCATTTTCGGAATTCTCCCAAAATTGACACAAAAAGTACCATAACTTTCTTCATAGGTCTCCTATGAACACAAAACCAAATCCTATGGGTAGTACATACATATGGGTTGATTATTCATGTTTAAATCTCAGATTTAGAAGCTATTTTAAGGGAAAAAACTGAATTATACCTATTGGGAGATGGATTCCCAATGAAACCTCCAAAATTGGTAAAATTAGCTTCCAACTTGTAGATCCTTGCTCCTCTTTATAGATCCTTGCTTCCTCCTTCTAGATCCTTGCTCTTCTAGTCTCCAATGGTGATTTGAAAAATAATTGGGTAGAAATTTGGTAGAGATTTGGTGGAATTTGGTTGAGAAAAATTCTAGATCTAGATTTGGAATAAAAAATGAAGAGAGAGAAAGTTTTCATCCCCTTTATATAGGCCTCACTTGCCCCCTCCCTCAAGCTACTATGTAAAGTCTAAAATATCCCTTAGGGCCTCTCATGAAGAAATTAATTAAGGAGGGAAGCTTCTAGTCTAATGGTTTAATTAATTTAATCATCCTCCTAATTAATGGGCTTTCTGGTTGGGCTCAATTCTAACAATTAATACATGTTGGTCCATGAGTCTAAACTAAACTAGTTAGGTCCACTAACATAAGTCCAAAAAATAAATCTATCATGCTAATAATAAATAAATAATATAATAAATAAATATTTAACATGCACAATATTTAATTAAATATAAAATGGCCAAAATACCCTTTTCTAGAAAATACGGTAGTGACATATATAATTTCGGTCCCCAAGAAACTCAGGATCAGTAGCGGTAAACCAGCTAGCTAATGACTCTTTATCTGATGCTATTAGCAGCTGTAACTCATGGTTGCTCTTTACTAACATTATAGTAGTTGTGACAAAGGTTCAGCTCTTCACTAATAGCCATTGTTCGATCGATATGAATGCATAAAACAATATCAGATAAACTCTATGATGCAGACAATATAAACAAGCAAGCTATAAATATATTCTTGTATTTCTCACCCCCTTGCCGAATGGTTATTCCTGTAGCAGACATACAAGTTAGCAATAATTTGCATAAACATATATATATATATATATAAGGTTCTTTTTCCCTATCCGTCTCTGTATCAAACAGTTATGTATGAAAGAAGGCTAGCCTAGCATGCGCCATAACTATATGATGGTCCATGGGTAGCCCCATGATTAGCAGCAGTTGCCCAAGGTTCAGCTCTTCACTAGCACGCACCTGTGTCGGCAGTTGTGACTCAAGGTTCAGCTCATCACCAACACACACGAGTACTAGCAGCTGTGACATTATGGGATCTGCACAACACTAATAGATACATCGCCCCACTAGACCCCCAGCGAGCAGTATCCTCAGGGCGAAACAAAAATCTCTTTCGAACCGAGCGATTCCCAGTGCCCCAGGAACCATTCGAGAGATAAGACCTTATGCACAAGTTGTCTGAGACCAATGCAATGATATAAAGCATCTATAATGTAAGAAAAACAAATGATCAAGCAAAACATATATGGTCGAGCAAAATACATCTTGTCAAACAAAACATATCTCTCACATATCTAATAACACACCCCACTAGACCACAAGGATCGTACCTAAGGTTGCACTACTAGTATCTTCATATACGAATCAAAAACTTATAGTAGTTCGATATAGCAAAATAGGCAAGCGAAAAATATAATAGCAAGTACGATATCGATTTCATAACTAGCATGCAATAACTATCTCTTTCTTAGCATATAACAAAGGGACTTGTTCAAGAGATTCCTTTACTTATCTTTTTAGCATGGCAAAGATTCATTTGATAGTTGTGTCAGTGTAACTAAGCATGTAATATTTCTTATACTCTTTAGCATGGTAATAGTTCTATCTCTTTTAGATAAGCATTCAAGTTCTCTAGTTAAGCAAGCAGGTTCGTTTCAATGACAAGCTATACGAGTTCTCTTATTAAGCATGCAGAGGCAGGTTCTATCATTCTTCTTATGAAACTATCTTCTTAGAACTAGTATTCAAAAACTCAGATTCATTATTAAGACGTGCAAGAATCAAGGAATTCAGTTTTGTCCACTCACATTGATCAATCGTCTTGTGGTTCGGTCGGGAACTCTCCGAGAAGACTTTCACTCGAGCAAGTAAAGCGATATCACTTGAACATAGTGCCTACGCGGAGCGGGGCACTACATACTTACCCACCAACAAAGAGTTTCGTCCTTGAAACTCATGGAGAAACTCACAAAAATTTAGACCAGCGATAGTCCTCATCCCTCACCATCCTAAATCAAAAACACAAGCAAATCATAAGCACAAAAGCATAACTATCAAGCAACAAATCAAATCCAAAAAACTTTTGCACGCATCCTTGAGAATATTTATAGACTTATTGTATGGAACGTATATTGTAGCACAATATCGCGCACATCTCATAGTCGAAGGCAACGGAATGGACAAAGAATTGAGTTGCTCAGATACCATTATGTCACGCCCCAATCCCGCAAGGGCCGTTCGTCCTCGATTTGTCCCTATGAAACCGATCATCCTCGCATGGAGGTGATGTTGTGCAAGCCTAAAGTGCGCTTGCACAAGGCCAAAGCTTTGAACAAGGGCAAGTAAGCTATTCAAGACAGGAGCAGCGGCACATAAATTGTAGAAAAGTAAAGAACATCATGGCATATGAAAATAAGTTATTTATTGATAATCAAAAGTGTTACAAGCGACGCTTGGCCGAGGTTACAAATTGCTCAAGCACTCTCTTCACTCGATTATAATGACACTGTTCCATACATTATATCTCTCTACACAAATAGCTCAATCTTAATAAGGCTCAAGGCATCGACTCCAGATTTTTGGGTCTTGGAGATGAGGTACGGCTTTCGCTTCCTCGTACGATCCAGTACCTGAGAACAAGCAAATTGTTGGTGGATCAACACTTCGGAGAAAGTACTGGTGAGATAAAAATTAACTGAACAGAAGCAACACTCCATGAAATCCACACTAAATAAGCATGTGGTAAAATATTACATTACTAGTGGTCTTTCTACTTTTACCTATGTTCATTTCATGCAGCTCAGGATTATAGTTAGTTTATATCTTTTCAAAAACATAGCTTGGAAACAGTTTTGCATATTCAAACAATAAGCATACATACGGGACAATATTCTATCGTACAGTGCGCAATATGTATCGTATACCATATTCTAACTCTTAGGAATAAAAGTTCTCTAGTGGACTGTTCATCTTGAATCAAAACAAGTACATTAAGTGGACTATCATACTTTCAAGCACATAAGAAGAACTAGCTATATGATTTCGGTTGCCGAGAAACTCAAGATCAGTAGCGGTAAACTAGCTAGCTAATGACTCTTTATCTGATGATATTAGCAGCTGTGACTCAAGGTTACTCTTCACTAACATTATAGCAGCTGTGACCAAGGTTTAGCTCTTCACTAATAGCCATTGTCCAACCAATGTGAATGCATAAAACAATATCAGATAAACTCTACGATGCAGACAATATAAACAAGCAAGCTATAAATATACTCTTATATTTCTCACCCCTTACTGAATGGTTATCCCTGTAGCAGACATACAAGTTAGCAACAATTTGCATAAACATATATATATAAGGTTCTATTTCCCTATCCGTCTCTGTATCAAACAGTTAGGTATGCAAGAAGGCTAGCCTAGCATGCGCCCTAACTATATGATGTTCCATGGGTAACCCCATGATTAGCATCGGTTGCCCAAGGTTCAGCTTTTCACTAGCACGCACCTGTGTTGGCAGCTGTGACTCAAGGTTCAGCTCTTCACCAACACATACGAGTACTAGCAGCTGTGACATCATGGGTTCCACACAACACTAATAGACACATCTCTCCACTAGTCTCCCAGCAAGCTGTATCCTCAGGGCGAATCAAAAATCTCTTCCGGACCGAGCGATTCCCAGTGCCCCAGGAACCGTTCGAGAGACAAGACCTTGTGCACAAGTTCTCCGAGACTAATGCAATGACATGAAGCATCTATAATGCCAGCAAAATAAATGATCAAGCAAAATATATATAGTCGAGCAAAACATATCTTGTCAAACAAAGCACATCTCTCACATATCTAATAGCATACCCCACTAGACCACAAGGACCATACCTCAGGTTGCACTACTAGTCTTTGCATATACGAATCAAATACTTATAGCAGTTCGATATAGCAAAACAGGAAAGCAAAACATATAATAGCAAGTACGATATTGTTTTCATAACTAGCGTGCAATAACTATCTCTTTCTTAGCATATAACAAAGGGACTTGTTCAAGCGATTCCTTTACTTATCTTTTTAGCAAGGCAAATATTCGTTTGATAGCTGTGTCAGTGTAACTAAGCATGTAATATTTCTTACACTCTTTAGCATGATAATGGTTCTATCTCTTTAAGACAAGCATTCAAGTTCTCTAGTTAAGCAAGCAAGTTCGTTTCAATGACAAGCTATACGAGTTCTCTTATTAAGCATGCAGAGGCAGATTCTATCATTCTTCTTATAAAACTATCTTCTTAGAACAAGCATTCAAAAACTCTAATTCATTATTAAGGTATACAAGAATCAGAGAATGCAGTTCTGCCCACTCATATTGATCAATCGTCTTATGGTTCAGTCAGGAACTCTCCGAGAAGACTTTCGCTTGAGCAAGCAAAGCGATATCACTTGTACATAGTGCCTACGCGGAGCTGGACACTACATACTTACCCGCCAACAAAGAGTTTCATCCTCAAAACTCAAGAAAAAACTCACAAAAATCTAGAGTTGCGATAGTCCTCATCCATCACCATCCTAAATCGAAAACACAAGCAAATTACAAGCACGAAAGCATAACTCTCAAGCAACAAATCAAATCCAAAAAACTTTTGCATGCATCTTTGAGAATATTTATGGACTTATTATAAGGAATATTTATTGCAGCACAATATCGGGTACATCTCAGAGTTGGAGGCAACGGAATGGGCAAAGAATCGAGTTGCTCTGATACCATTATGTCATGTTCCGATCCCGCAGGGACCGTTCGTCCTCGCTTGGTCCCTACGGAACTGATCATCCTCGCACGAGCGTGATGCCGTGCAAGTCTAAAGTGCGCTTGCACAAGGCCAAAGCTTTGAACAAGGGCAAGTAAGCTATTCAAGACAGGAGCAGCGGCACATAAATTGCAGAAAAGTAAAGAACACAATGACATATAAAAATAAGCTCTTTATTGATAATCAAAAGTGTTACAAGCGGTGCTTGGACGAGGTTATAAATCTCTCAAGTACTCTCTTCTTTCTATTATAATAATACCGTTCCATACATTATATCCCTCTATACAAAATTAGCTCAATCTCGATACGGCTCAAGGCATATACTCCAAATTTTTGGGTCTTGGGGATGAGGCACGGCTATCGCTTCCTCGGACGATCCATCACCTGAGAACAAGCAAACTGTTGGTGGATCAGCACTTTGGAGAAAGTACTGGTGAGATAAAAATCAACTGAACAGAAGCAAAACTCCATGAAACCCACACTAAATAAGCATGTGGTAAAATATTACATTACTAGTGATCTTGCTACTTTTACCTATGTTCATTTCATGCAGCTCAGGATTATAGTCAGTTTATATCTTTTTGAAAATATAGCTTGGAAACAGTTTTGCATATTTAATAAGCATACATACAGGACATTGTTCTATCGTGCAGTGCACAGCATGTATCGTGTACCATATTCTAACTCTTAGGAACAAAAAGTACTCTAGTGGAATATTCATCTCGAATCAAAATAAGAGCATTAAGTGGACTATCATACTTTCAAGCACACAAGAAGAACTAGTTATATGATTTCGGTCTCCGAGAAACTCAGGATCAGTAGCGGTAACCCAGCTAGATAATGACTCTTTATCTGATGCTATTAGCAGCTGTAACTCATTGTTGCTCTTCACTAACATTATAAGAGCAGTGACCAAGGTTTAGGTCTTCACTAATAGCCATTGTCCAACCGATACAAATGCATGAAACACTATCAGATAAATTCTATGATGCAGACGATATAAACAAGCAAGCTATAAATATACTCTTATATTTCTTACCCCCTTGCCGAATGGTTATCCCTGCAGTAGACATACAAGTTAGCAACAATTTACATAAACATATATGTATAATATTCTCTTTTTCTGTCCGTCTCTACATCAAACAGTTAGGTATGCAAGAAGGCTAGCCTAGCATGCGCCCTAACTATATGATGGTCCATGGGTAACCCTATAATTAGCAGCGGTTGCCCAAGGTTCAGCTCTTCACTAGCACGTACCTGTGTCGGCAGTTGTGACTCAAGGTTCAGCTCTTCACCAACACACATGAGTACTAGCAACTATGACATCATGGGTTTCGCACAACATTAATAGACATATCCCCCCACTAGACCCCCAGGGAGGCGTATCCTCGGGACGAACAAAAATCTCTTCCCGACTGAGCGATTTCCAGTGCCCCAGGAACCGTTCGAGAGACAAGACCTTATGCACAAGTTGTCCGAGACCAATGCATTGACATAAAGCATCTTTAATACAAGCATAACAAATGATCAAGCAAAAGATATATGGTTGAGCAAAACGTATCTTATCAAACAAAGCACATCTCTCACATATCTAATAGCACACCCCACTAGACCATAAAGACCGTACCTCATGTTGCACTACTAGTCTCTACATATACGAATCAAAGACTAATAGCAGTTCAATATTGCAAAACTGGCAAGCGAAATATATAATAGCTAGTACGATATCAATTTCATAACTAGCATACAATAACTATCTCTTTCTTAGCATATAACAAAGGGACTTATTCAAGCGATTTCTTTACTTATCTTTTTAGCATGGCAAAGGTTCGTTTGATAGCTGTGTCAGTGTAACTAAGCATGTAACATTTCTTATACTCTTTAGCATGGCAATGGTTCTATCTCTTTTAGACAAGCATTCAAGTTCTCTAGTTAAGCAAGCAGGTTCTTTTCAATGACAAGCTATACGAGTTCTCTTATTAAGCATGCAGAGGTAGGTTCTATCATTCTTCATATGAAACTATCTTCTTAGAACAAGCATTTAAAAACTCAGACTCATTATTAAGGCGTGCAAGAATCAGAGAATGTAGTTCTGCCCACTCATATTGATCAATCGTCTTGTGGTTCGGTCGAGATCTCTCTGAGAAGACTTCCACTCGAGAAAACAAAGCGATATCACTTGTACATAGTGCCTACGCGGAGCGGGGTACTATAGCGTACAACAATAATATTCTGGGTCAACCCTATCTTCGACGCATCAGACTATGTCACGACCTTCTCATCGGAGGAGAAGCTCGTCCCCAACAGAGCCGCCACCTTGTTTTCCATTACCAGTATTGAAACAAACTTTATTGAATACAAATAAAAGAAGTATAAATAAATCTTAGACAGAAGATCTAAGTATAATATGTTTTGATCTGGAAAATATGACGATGGAGATTGAGTATTGCAGCGACTCCTTTTCTCCGTTGATGGTCCGATGAAGGAATATAGATGCTCTCTTCTCTTTTCTCTCCCTTAAGCTTGTATACCCGTACATTGCCCCCTCTTGTGGGTGTGCTATCCTGCTACATATAGTTGTCATGTTGACGGGCTATAGGTGCTGTATATGCCTCTGTTTGGTGGCCGCATAGGACTCATTCAACAGATTACGGTTATAAATATAGCCGCATACCATGGGTGTTCTGCCATATTGCCTCAGTTGAGATAGGCTGATGAGTATATTTCGGGGTTGTTTTCAACTCCATTATGTGCATGACTTGGTCAGCTAGACACGTAGTCTGCACTAATTGTGTGAAGATCCTTTCATTTGTAACTAAAAGATCTTGGAAGCTGAGAGCCGCATAGCCGCCGTGGACGCATTGAGTCATGGCCGCATATGTGCTCTCATTTGGCCTGGGTCTGATGGACACTTTGGCCGCATGTTGACATGGCCGCATAGACTAGAGGCCGCATATGAGTGACCACGTAGCGCTGCACGTCTGACAGGTCATTACTGCTTTAATGTGACATTTTTGTCTTTTCACGTATCGCCGTCTTCACGAGTCTCGAAGAATTTTAGTGCAATAAATGCTGTGTCAGATAGGTATGGAAGGATCCTATGCAGCCACTAAATTCTTGGATATTCGGGCCACATGGATGTTTTACAGGCTGGACGAGCCCGTCGGCCGCATGTGCTTTTTGTGGCTCCTCTGTGGCCTGCTTTCTCTTTGAGGGTGCATGGGCTCCATGCAGCCTGCATGGCTTTCAGATTTTCTATGCTTCTACACTTTTTTTGTTCGTGGACTCAACAATTTTGTGGATTTGGAAGCCCCTCGCTTTAGGTTTTAAATCAACATTGCAGACCTCTCACCATGCCATCCATCAGATTTTTGCGGTACCATTTTGCTCAATCCAAGCACTACCAAAATATGATAGAATAGCGACATTTTTAACGAATACATAAATAAATATCACTAATTTTAAAGAATTTAGCGACTCCATAAATCAACGTCGCTATACGTCGTTGTTGGCGACGAATAACGACTAGTAGTGACTTTACTTAGGTCTTTTGAAAGAATAGTCGGTATAAGCTTATTTAATGTCGCTACACATCGCTAATATTTTTGAAATAGCGACGTTTGATGACATCTTTACCAACGATGTTTATATTTACTTAGCAACATTTATAAATGTAGCAAGACATCGCTAATATTAAAATAATAGCGACCTTTAGCGACGTAATTTTTAGACGTCGCTAAAAAGTTAATATAAGGTTTTTGAGTTTTTATTTTCCCCCATTATCTCGATCTTCCCTCTCCCAAAAACTCTGCTGCACCCACGCCCCCCCCCCCCCCCGTGACCCCTCTCGTCCCCTGCCTCCGCGATCCCGACCCCTCTCAACTCAGACGACCCCCCTCGGCCCCTTGCCATGGCGCTCCTCGGCCCCGACGATCTCGCTCGGCCCCCCTCGTTCCCCCTCGACCCCGATGACCCCCCTCTCTCTCCTCAATCAGAGGGTCAGGTAACCCTAACCTTAACCCTATCTCCCTCTTGTTAACACGACACAGACACATTAATAAAGACACACATACATACACCCACACACTGACACTGACATGGGTTTGACTAAGGTTGGTTTTAACATATTGACACTGACACAGACACGGACATTGACTTGGACATGCACACATAGTAGTTTGATAGGATATATATTCTGGGTAGTATATTGATATTTGTGTTCATGTGTCGATTAAGATATATATTCTCTATTTGATTGTCATTATGCTATATAGTAGTTTGATAGGATTTTTATTATGAATTTAGTATCATATGGTGTTGAGTATCGTATAATTGGCTTGGTAGTATAGAATTGTGTATTGGTATCACTGAGAGTTAGTTTATATGTGTCAAATTAGATGTTTGTTGATTGAAGAGTGTTAATTTAATATATTCATATCTATAAGTATATATCGTATAATTGGCTTGGTAGTATAAGATTTTTATTATTAATTTGATGGTGAGCTAGTGTCAATTAGTAGTGTATATGAGTGACAAGTGGTAGATTGTCCTTGGGTGGATGATGGTGTATTTGTACTAGTGTATCGTGTGTGTAAGTGTTTGTTCAAGAGAGTGGAGGCTGGGGTGTGTGTAGACAGTGCATTGTGTGTTCATGTATGTGTGTGTGTATGTGTGTGTATGTGTGTGTGTGTGTGTGTGTGTGTGTGTGTGTCAGGTGTATGAGAGAGTCCAAGTGAGAGGTGTGTATGTGTATATGATTGAGTGAGGTATGAGTGAGCTAGTGAGGGTTAATAATCTATATAGATAGATACATAAATACGGGTATAGAAATATAAATTATAAAAGTAGGTATAAATAAGTGTTGAGTGTTAAGAGTGAGTGGCCTAGAATATATATTGGTACCAAGATACCAAGTGTCAAGTATAGTTAGTGTCATGGGTATTTAAAACTGTATCCTAGTGTCAACATACCAAATAGTATCAATGTGATATTATGTATCATGGTATGTGATATCCACATGATACACAAATACCTAGAGTGTTATCAACACTTATGTGTATATTGGACACTCCGAGGTCAAGTGTTCCTTGTGGGCTAACAAGGAACAAATGACGACAGAGATATCATCATTTACTTATTTACGAGTTGGTATTTTAGGAAGACGAAAAGCAATATCAAACTCATGAATCACGATATGGATATTTAGGTAATCATAAGTGTTAATTTCTAACTATATATAGGTTGTTTGATCTCCTATGTCAAGTACCCATGTCAGCCCGAAGTCAGGTATCCATGTCAGCCAATCTCTGAAAAGTAAATTTACATCTGTATACCTTTTTTAGGGTTTTAGAGTTCTACCAATTTTTAAAAAATCGTAGAAAAGACAAAGAACGAAAGGAGTAAAAAATCGTAAAAAAAAGAACAAAAAATCCTAGAAAATAACATTTATAATAGTTGGCATTTTCTAGTCTTTTTTGGAAATATGGTAGAACTCTAAAATCCTTAAAAGGCTTACAGAAGTAAAAAAATTTTAGATAATGGCTCATATTTAACACATGATGACACATATTTAATAGGGTTTGAAATCAGAGTTGTCCACATGCCTACTTGATTTCGGATAGTCACGAATTATAAAACGGATACTCATGAATCAAGATATGGATACTCATGTATCACAACTCGGATACTCATGCGTCAATAAGAGTTATTACTTTGATGAATATTTGTATCCATCTTTGCATCCATTTGGACAATATACCTGAATAATATGTGTATTCATCTTTGTAGAATTATCTTCAAAGGATATGAATTACTACCTGTGGTATCATTCGTAGATATACAATCATCATCCTGATGACATATGCGGTGTGCGGTATACGGTGTACAGGGTAAATTTATAAAGGGGGTAGAGCAGTTCATGCAGTTTGCCAAGGCGTTCCCATAGTACATAGATGACACCAAAATTAAGTGTCCGTGTGTGAGATGTCGCAACATAAAATATCATCCAGAAGTGGATGTGACATATTATTTTTACTCGAGGGATTTTATGCTAAATTATAATCAGTGGACCTCACACAAAGAACTTATGTCTTTATCATCAGAGCCGGAGCCTTATGTGGAGCCTTATATGGATGTCCACGATCACGCTGATTATGACGACGGATGCGTGAACACGGTTTTCAATGCTGCGGGGCCTAGTTTTGATCCGGACAATCAAGATACAATTGAGGAGGCACTGAATGTCGATACTGCAAAGTTCATGGAGTTACTAGAGAATGCAAGGACTCCATTATATCCTGGTTGTGAGTATTGTTCACCGTTGGAGGTAGTTACAAGACTGTTGAGCATCAAGTTCGATTTTAATATGTCACAAAAATGCTACAACCGAATGATAGAGTTGATTATAGAGATCTTGCTGGCGGGTGCTAAGTTACCTAAACACTTCTACCGGTCTAAGAGGATGGTGAGATCGCTCTGGATGGGATACGAGAAAAATGATGTATATCGCAACGGGTGAATGATGTACTATAAAAATGATAAGTATTAAGATGTGTGAAGATTTTGTGGTGTTGATCGCTATAAGGTAACTGGTACAGTAAGGCATGTCGATGCAAGAATGTCGACCGATTTGATGCACTACTTACCTTTGATGTCGCAGTTGCAGAGATTGTTTATAGTGAACGAGACAACGTCAGATTGGTCATCAGAGACATCCTCATGACAGAGTTCCAGCAGCACCGAGATGTGAGCAAGCTGAGTTTGGTGTGCTAGAACAGATATTAGCAGAAGGTGGTCAAGTTGAGGGTAAGATTTGAGTTCTTCCAGTTTTATCTATCTTTTGGGTTTCATATATTCGGCGAGTGGAGATGATCTTTTGTCTCACTCATCTACCTTCGTATCTCATGATACATGATGTATGTCATATGTCTCGACTACGAAGGTACGTCCTGGGCAGTGTCATATTTTTGACTAAGTCGTTGGTACTGATTTATCTCGAGACGTGATCCATATCCATTTTGGGAGTCAACATCGGCCAGCAAGGACGGGTTCATATTTTGACTGATTCGGGAGACATATGTATCTGTATGCTCCTGCTCTTTCTCTTTTCTTTTGATTGTGTGGATTGCTTGCGCCTTTATTTACATTATTGTTGCTTTTATTTCCTGCCTATTTCGTTATGCTTGGTATTCAGTTAGTTGTAGTTCATGAGATTTTCTGGATCATGAGTTTCCTGATTGAATCATGAGTCTTCTGCTTGGTCTATGAGTTTTTTTGCTTGGTGAGCAGCTCGACTAGACTGAAGAATTCCGAGGACAGAATTTTTCTAAGGTGGATAGAGATGTCACACCCGTTCCCAGATTTGGTATTTCTTGAATTTGTGATATTTAAAATTTTCCTTGTAGATGTATTCATGCTGTATTTACATGTATATTTCTGTTAATCATGTTGTATTTATTTAATTATATTCATGTTTATTGTGGGAGACTGCCCGAGAGTAGTGAACACCTTGGCAAATGCCATAGACCCGTGCTAGGACCTGTATACAGGATGGATACCAGACCTTGTTCACTCTTGGAACGACTCAGCCTATTTTGGATGGTTGAGATTGGTTGGAGAGTGTCATAACTTAATCCTAGGGCTAACCTCATTTCTCCACTTGATATATATACGTGATTTTCTCTCTCTCTTATTCTTTCTCATTTCTACTTCCTTTCTTATTTCTTCCTCCTTCCCTTAAGAGCTCCCCCTTGGCCGAAGCCCTGGCCCTAGACTTGGTTCTAGGAAAGAGGTTTGTTAATCCATGCTGTATTTACATGTATATTTCTGTTAATCATGTTGTATTTATTTAATTATATTCATGTTTATTGTGGGAGACTGCCCGAGAGTAGTGAACACCTTGGCAAATGCCATAGACCCGTGCTAGGACCCGTATATAGGATGGATACCAGACCTTGTTCACTCTTGGAACCACTCAGCCTATTTTGGATGGTTGAGATTGGTTGGAGAGTGTCATAACTTAATCCTAGGGCTAACCTCATTTCTCCACTTGATATATATACGTGATTTTCTCTCTCTCTTATTCTTTCTCATTTCTACTTCCTTTCTTATTTCTTCCTCCTTCCCTCAAGAGCTCCCCCTTGGCCGAAGCCCTGGCCCTAGACTTGGTTCTAGGAAAGAGGTTTGTTAATCCACCAAGGTAAGTACATCTTGCTCAAAGTGGTGAAGCTATAAATTTTTGAATTTATATATATATGTTATTTTAAAATGTGGTTGATAGAAAATATTCTTCTTGAGTTGCTAATTATATTTAGTTCTTGGAGTTTTGAATTTTGATGCATAGATTTTTATAGATCTGAGTTTCAAGATTTAGATTTTTATGTGTTTTCTTGGTTTTTGATCTACTAAAACTTAGTTTTTTTCGAAAATTAGTTGTTCCTTATGTTAGAGCATTTTATTTTTAGCATTTTTGCTTTTATTTCACTTGATTTGGACTTAAAATGCAGTTTTTATGAATAAAACAATTTTTAAATTTTTGGAGCTTTTTTTACCATGGCTGAACTTCCTGTCTGGAGAATACGAAGTTATCATGCAGCCAGCGCAATATGCGACCGAGACTTCCATGCGGCGTGATCCTTAAGCGGCTGGACTCTTTGTCGCATAGCCAACAAGCATGTGTCCATCTTGTTGGACGCATGACTATTGATCTACACAAGTATCCTTGAACACTTTGTGCATTCAATCGCTGAACGAATGTGAAATTTGCTAAGTCCAAAAGGAACTCCATGCGACATCGAACTCATGCGGCAAGCAGAGCATGCGGCCACCTACCCTTGGACGCAAGACTCTGAACTTTGGCGCA
This sequence comes from Iris macrosiphon, assembly GCA_036927795.1. NCBI lineage: Eukaryota > Viridiplantae > Streptophyta > Magnoliopsida > Asparagales > Iridaceae > Iris > Iris macrosiphon. Next base: position 109,188,744 of record JAYESA010000014.1, read on the forward strand.
ACTTTGGCGCATCCTTGGTGCATCTTTCTATGGTTTTGTCTTTTTTTCCTGACATATTTTGTCACATCACTCTTTATGTCACTTCACTGACACACATTTAATGCACGTCACTTCGGCACTATTTCCAAGGAGTGGACTTTGCCTTGACGCTATGCGGTACCGACCCCTATGCGGCACCTGCCTCATGCGGCAAGCAGTTCATGCGGCCTGGAGACATATGCGGCTAGCTCGTCCTTGCGACCAGTACTCATGCGCCTGATCAGTACATGCGGCCTGACCTATGCGATAATTCATGCGTGCACTTCTCATACGCGCATGTGATCCTATGTGTAAACTCCCTCACCTAAAATAGGTATTTTGTGTATATTTTATATTATTATATTTATTATAGATGTTGAATTTATTTAGAGTATTCTCTTAGTTAATTAGAAAATAATTTTTTTTAGTATATTTACTTATATAAATATTTATTTAGAATTATTTTTAGGCTATTTTAGATTATTGGAATTTTTTCATAATTTTTAGTTAATTAAAAACTAGTAACACTAATTTTTTAGGACTTTGAAGAATTTATTTTATATTCAAACTTAACTAAAAATATCCCAAAATTTTATTTTAGGTTCTAAATAGTCAAATATATTTTCTAGAATTATCTGGGAATTTTCTGAATATTTAGTATTTATTGGGAGTTATTTAGGCTAATAACTAATTTTTAGGACTTGTAGAAATTATTGTGCAATCTCAGGAATATAGAATGGACCCATGTTATTTTCTAGAGTTTATAATATTATTATATATTTTTTAGAATTATTTCAGAATTTTTGGAATAATGTTAGTATTTATTTTTAGTTAAATGGATAAAACTAATGTTTATAGCTTCTCCTAATTATAGTAGTAAACTTATGAATATAAAATTGTCCCAAATATTTTTCAAGGGTTTATAGGTTTAAAATATATTTTATGTAATTTTTCTAGATTTTTATGATTATTTTTAATATTTATTTGGAGTTATTTAGATTTAAAATGACTTAAATAATGTTTTGATAAAGGCAAATCAAAAATAAATAATATAAATAAAACCATCCAATCAGATTCTGACACGTGTCAGTCTATAAATATCCATTCAGCCGCAGGTATATCCCTATATATATATATTATTATAACCCTAATTATCCTATTATTTTAGAGAGAGAGATTTTGGAGAATTGCCATCTAGGTTCCTTTATCTTCCACAAGCCATTGCCATAGCTCCGGACTCCAAACGAGGCCTAGTTTCTTGCGTTAGAAAGATATTGAGGTTAGCTCTCTATTTATATAATTTATTTTACGAAATTATGAGTATTAAATTCTGGAAAATTCGTAGAGCACAGCATGTCCAAAAATAGACGTATTTCAATATTTTCGTGATTCCGGGAGAACCAGGAATCAGAATCATGAACCGTTTAAAGTTTTGGAAACCTAATATTGAGATCATTGACATATAATTTTCCCAGAATTTAATTCGAAGTATTTTTATACTATTAATTCTGTAGAACTTCTAGGTTAGAATTTAACCATCGGTGCACAATACAAAATTTGTACGTGCCATTATTCCCAAACGAATTTGAATTTGGATGAGCCATAAATTCCAGCATATTTTTTATACTAAAATCTATAGGAAATCATGCATAAAAGTTGAGTTTGTGTCGGTTGACTTTTTGGTCAACAGATCGCCTCGATTTGCGTGCCATGAGTCTCAAGTTGATAAAATTTAGTTTCTTTGGACAAAATTTAGGAATTAACATAAAAATCAGAATAATAAGATTAAAATAGAATTTTAGAGTAATTATTTCAGAATTAAATAAATTAAAATAAATTATCTTTTGACGTGTTAAATTTGTAATACATAGGCTATTTGGACTGTGACTTGGACTCTGATTCATACCAGCAGCAGGACCCCAGGCAAGATACCTTGCCAAATTGCTTATAGTATTTTTCATGCTTAGTATATTTCTGTATATTTATTGTATTCTATTTATTCTTGCATGTGTAGTTTTCTTTCAGTCATTACTATGTATTAGATATGTTGACACACACATGGCACTTAGTATCATGGAGGACAATCAGTAGGCGTATGGACTTTTAACCACTCTGGTAAACCGTAGTAACTAGCACGCACTATGGTGGTCGTGTCCGATGGTCGCTACCCCAGAGGTATGTCGATTGATGGAGTCCGAGGGTCGCTACCCCAGAGGTATGTCGGCTGATGATGTCCACTGACGAGCGCATGAGGTGTAAGGATTAGATCGAGTAGCCTACCCTTGTCCATACGTTGAAAAGTTGTCCTCATTTGCATTCATATAGATTGTCCTGTACAGCGTACTTATATATTTTCAAATATGATGCATGTTTACTGTATTCAAATTGGCTCGTATTTTCTGTATCTTGTTACGTCCCTCTGAGGACCTGGTCCTCTGCCAGGTGTATCTGTTCTTGAGTATTTGCAGGAGCGTAGATTTGGATGGTTACATAGGTTTCGAGGATGTCTTCTCTTTGAGCCGTGATTGATAGCTGGTATTCTTATATAGTGTTTATTGTGTTGTACAAATATTGTAGTTGCTCTTATATTCGAGTTGGTAGTGGATTTGTTTCCATCCAACTATCATCCTTAGATATTTCTTATTGAGATCTAGTTATATAGATGCTGGTTATTCATTTATATTGATTTTCGTGGATGAGATTTAGATCGTACCCTGTGACTTGTGATACATTTTATACCACTCGTGGATTATATATTCATATTACAGCGTACGTATGGATTTGGTTTCCATATATTAGAGTTGCCATATCCATGCGGCTGGCATGCTTACGTGTTCCTAGTCCTATGTATTTTGGGACTGGGGCATGACATATTTTTGTGGTGGCCCATGCAGGTCGAGAGCATATTGTCTCGGTTATGTTACTATACCGAACAAGCCTGCACCTAGGACTAGAGTATAGGATCTCATCCACAATTGACTATGACTCATCTTTCTTCTAATCTGTTCTATTTGAATAATTGCATCCTGCTTGATTCCTGTACTCCCATAATAGTTCCTTTAGTATAGCCTTCTGCTAGAATATAGGAACCCCTGTTATTAGAATGATAATTAGGGTAGCACTCATATTAAGAATACAACAAGAATATAGACACACCACTAAGTTTAGAATATCTAGTGAACCCTAGAATTTCTTATCTCTAGAGTTGGTTTACCATTACCCCCTGATGTATTATGAAGACTCGAGAGTAGTATAGATACTACTAGAGTTAGTTAGAAGTTTCCCATAATGGTTGACCATAGTATTGAGGAACCAATAGAAAACCAAAAAATTAAATATTAGGACTGAACCTAATCTTCGCAGTTAGATAAGTATTGGAGAACTATAAAACTTAGATCATTGTCTTATTATTAGTAAACAACACCTTAGGAAGCCTAGAGGAATATAATTAACACTTTTTCCTTGATCATACCTCGAACATAGCAACTAGCATACCACTCCCCCTTAGAAAACCATGATGTTATCTAGAGCCCTCTATTTTAATTTTATATGTTGTTCCTCTGCGGCCTTAACGTTCGCTAATTGTGCGACGACTAAAAATTACGTTCTTCTTTTCTTCCTCTTTCAACTCGTGCCATCTGACACTTCTGATTATAGACCAAGTAATTTTATTCTATTTCAGGATATATATAGCTTGCTAGGATTTTGGTTGTTACTCTTAAATTTTTGAATTATGTGATTGGTAATTAGAACTTGACAGTTTAAGTTATTATTGTAGATTATGACCTAATGATTACCCCTTAGTTTTAAGTCGCGTAACTTGTACCCCACCTCGATATAAGTTATATCCCCTTTTCCCTTGAGGCTAGTAACTCTTCTATCCTTACTATTGACACTTGTTCTATAAGCACTATAACTAAGACAAAGACGACCATGACCTATGTAATATAAGAGGATACCCTAATAAGTACCAAGACCCCTTCTCGTAGACCCTAACAGGAGTTTCTACGGTATCCTTAAGACAATCACAGTATTAGTTTAATTCTTTTAAGTTGGGTAGTATGCCTCACAACCTAGTATCACATAGTCCACTTGACCTATCAAGGTAGTGTAACTGAATGACATTAATTGCATGCTAGCAAAAGACGACAGTGTTTATTCAGACGATAGAATTTAGAGGTCCTTGCCCCTATTTGGTCGACTAGCGACTTAGACAAGGAAGTTGTATGATAACTGTAGGGATTGTAGAGTCTTTTATTATTGTTGCTTAGTTTTTTTGTTTTGTGAACTTGAATTAATTTGTACCTTCTTTCATCATCATCTAGCGTACTTATATTTGCTGCACTACCTTGACTTATGCTGCTATTATAGCCTAGTTTTGCAAGCTTACTCTTTTATCGAGCTTGATCATGAGATATGTATTATTGGGGACGCCTACTAATACATTGTCTAATCAGAATCAGTGTATTACGGTCTGATCAACCATAGTGCGCTTGATTCGCCCTTCGAAATGATGCTTTACGTGGATTGAGATATATAGTTGACTAGTAGACACCTGTACTTGCCCTCTAGATATGTCTGAGCGGATCGTATCGGCTACATAACTGTACTAATACGAGCATGTGAATAGGAATTACCAAAATAGGATTTCAATCCACAACTACTTTAATAATTCCTATTTGAATTCTTTAAACGCCTTGATCCTGATACTTCTATTCTATACCTCGCCCTTGAACTCTTTATTATTGATCTCCGTCTTCCCTTATTTCGAAAAGACGAAACCTCATACTTGGTATAAGTTTGATACACAGAGAGTACTAGATATACCTCATAGGCCGATCACATACTTGAGGATTATTCTTTTGTAATTAAGGACATATCATATATGATATAATCGGCGTTGAAGTTTTGAGGATTGAATGACATGAGTAAATAAATTAAGGAATATTTTTCTTAAAGTATATAGCCTTCTATGATAGATGGGTAAATTCTAAGTTGGATAGCAATGCATTGTCAACTCGAGAGGAATTTCTTTTAGATTGTGATTGAGTAAGATTAGATTGGGAGATTCAAGTCATTTTAATTTTGAGAAATTTTAAAAGAAGGATTAAGATAATGAGGATTTAACGAATTTTAAAATCTTGATATTGCGGACCAAATATTTATACTTTGAGCACATGATTTAAATTTTGAATATTGAAGGATGAATCATCGATTTAAATTTTGAGGATAAATATAGAATTTTAGACTTGAACAATTGGTGAATTAGATTTAAATTTTATAATTTGATGATTTGAATTAAAAGTTCAATTTTGATTATTGGGTCACCTATTTGAAATATTGAGGATGTAAATTGAGTTTAAATATTTGAAGAGTACAAAATTCTTAAGTTGAGAATAGGAATAAGATTTGATTAGAATTATTTATTGTTCAAAGTCTAGAGGAGATTATGATAGTTGGAAATTGTGATATAAATTTTGATGTGGGATGTCATATAGACTTGAGTTAGATTTGGATGTTGATTATTTAAAAATCGAGAAGAGATTACGACAGGTTAAATTTTGATTTAAACAGTGGTTATCTTAATTTTGAAGTGATCGCGATAGATTTGAATAGATTTTGTTATTTAAATTTTTGGAAGAGATTGCGATTGACGTACCTTATGTACGAATGTGAAGGATTTAACAAATTATGCCTTATTTTAATTTCGAGGACGAAATTATTTTAAGTTGGGTAGATTGTAAACTCTCTCACCTAAAATAGATATTTTGTGTATATTTTATATTATTATATTTATTATAGATGTTGAATTTATTTAGAGTATTCTTTTAGTTAATTAGAAAATAATTTTTTTTAGTATATTTACTTATATAAATATTTATTTAGAATTATTTTTAGGCTATTTTAGATTATTGGAATTTTTTCATAATTTTTAGTTAATTAAAAACTAGTAACACTAATTTTTTAGGACTTTGAAGAATTTATTTTATGTCAAACTTAACTAAAAATATCCCAAAATTTTATTTTAGGTTCTAAATAGTCAAATATATTTTCTAGAATTATCTGAGAATTTTCTAAATATTTAATATTTATTGGGAGTTATTTAGGCTAATAACTAATTTTTAGGAATTGTAGAAATTATTGTGCAATCTCAGGAATATAGAATGGACCCACGTTATTTTCTAGAGTTTATAATATTATTGTATATTTTTTGGAATTATTTCAGAATTTTTGGAATAATGTTAGTATTTATTTTTAGTTAAATGGATAAAACTAATGTTTATAGCTTCTCCTAATTATAGTAGTAAACTTATGAATATAAAATTATCCCAAATATTTTTCAAGGGTTTATAGATTCAAAATATATTTTATGTAATTTTTCCAGATTTTTATGATTATTTTTAATATTTATTTGGATTTATTTAGATTTAAAACGACTTAAATAATGTTTTGATAAAGGCAAATCAAAAATAAATAATATAAATAAAACCATCCAATCAGATTCTGACACGTGTCAGCCTATAAATATCCATTCAGCCGCAGGTATATCCCTATATATATATATATATTATTATAACCCTAATTATCCCATTATTTTAGAGAGAGAGATTTTGGAGAATTGCCATCTAGGTTCCTTTATCTTCCACAAGCCATTGCCATAGCTCCGGACTCCAAACGAGGCCTAGTTTCTTGCGTTAGAAAGATATTGAGGTTAGCTCTCTGTTTATATAATTTATTTTGTGAAATTATGAGTATTAAATTCTGGAAAATTCGTAGAGCACAGCATGTCCAAAAATAGACGTATTTCAATATTTTTGCGAATCCGGGAGAACCAGGAATCAGAATCATGAACCGTTTAAAGTTTTGGAAACCTAATATCGAGATCATTGACATATAATTTTCCCAGAATTTAATTCGAAGTATTTATATACTCTTAATTCTGTAGAACTTCTAGGTTAGAATTTAACCATCGGTGCACAATACAAAATTTGTACGTGCCATTATTCCCAAATGAATTTGAATTCGGACGAGCCGTAAATTCCAGCATATTTTTGATACTAAAATCTATAGGAAATCATGCATGAAAGTTGAGTTTGTGTCGGTTGACTTTTCGGTCAACAGATCGCCTCGATTTGCGTGCCATGAGTCTCAAGTTGATAAAATTCAGTTTCTTTGGACAAAATTTAGGAATTAACATAAAAATCAGAATAATAAGATTAAAATAGGATTTTAGAGTAATTATTTCAGAATTAAATAAATTAAAATAAATTATCTTTTGACGTGTTAAATTTGTAATACATAGGCTATTTGGACTGTGACTTGGACTCTGATTCATACCAGCAGCAGGACCCCAGGCAAGATACCTTGCCAAATTGCTTACAGTATTTTGCATGCTTAGTATATTTTTGTATATTTATTGTATTCTATTTATTCTTGCATGTGTAGTTTTCTTTCAGTCATTACTATGTATTAGATATGTTGACACACACATGGCACTTAGTATCATGGAGGACAATCAGTAGGCGTATGGGCTTTTAACCACTCTGGTAAACCGTAGTAACTAGCACGCACTATGGTGGTCGTGTCCGATGGTCGCTACCCCAGAGGTATGTCGATTGATGGAGTCCGAGGGTCGCTACCCCAGAGGTATGTCAGCTGATGATGTCCACTGACGAGCGCATGAGGTGTGAGGATTAGATCGAGTAGCCTACCCTTGTCCATACGTCAAAAAGTTGTCCTCATTTGCATTCATATAGATTGTCCTGTACAACGTACTTATATATTTTCAAATATGATGCATGTTTACTGTATTCAAATTGGCTCATATTTTCTGTATCTTGTTACGTCCCTCTGAGGACCTGGTCCTCTGCCAGGTGTATCTGTTCTTGAGTATTTACAGGAGCGTAGATTTGGATGGTTACATAGGTTTCGAGGATGTCTTCTCTTTGAGCCGTGATTGATAGCTGGTATTCTTATATAGTGTTTATTGTGTTGTACAAATATTGTAGTTGCTCTTATATTCGAGTTGGTAGTGGATTTGTTTCCATCCAACTATCATCCTTAGATATTTCTTATTGAGATCTAGTTATATAGATGCTGGTTATTCATATATATTGATTTTCGTGGATGAGATTTAGATCGTACCCTGTGACTTGTGATACATTTTATACCACTCGTGGATTATATATTCATATTACAGCGTACGTATGGATTTGGTTTCCATATATTAGAGTTGCCATATCCATGCGGCTGGCATGCTTACGTGTTCCTAGTCCTATGTATTTTGGGACTGGGGCATGACACTATGCAACCCTAGTAATCTATATACACATTCCATGATTTCTTGAGTTTAATTATTTTATTTAAAATATTTCTTTGTTCTATGTAGGTGGTCTTGGCAATTGCTTGTTATTGATCCTAAGGAATAAATTGACTTAGTAACCAGACTATGCTAGACCTGGCTATGTGCTAGAACTGACTATGTACATAATATGATTATATAATGTAGTAGGCCATGTGATAACCCATAGTGAACTCAGATTAGTAGATTAACTTATCCTTTGTTTATCGAATAGAGTGGGGGGCGTGGTTCTGCTCGGGAGGCGATCTGTAATCCCGGCCTTGTTTGGTTTAAGGATTGTGTATCTGCTCCAGAGTGGTTCACATTTTTTTCCTTACTCACATTCAACGGCATAATTGTTTATTCGAGGATTTCATAAATTTAGACTTGCAATTGATTGGTAGTTGATGTACCTGATTTGAGGAGATTATATTTTGACCAAGTGTCCCCATGTGATAAGACTCACACGACCAACTGTAAGTTTGGTGATTTGACCCAATTTCTTGTATCCGTGTCGATACAATTACTACGTGCTACGTGTACATATATTATAAATGTGCACTAAGGTACGACATAACTTGCTACGTGCTATGAGATTACATATTTCGGGTGGTGCATCGAGAATGCCTCATATACTATACAATATGTGATATTATTATATAATTCCTCAACACAGACATAGTATGTGGGTCAACTACCAAAGCGTGTCTAGGACTTGATTGATTGTTGCATCACGCTAGGGTGAATCTAAATTGAACTGCCAAATGACAAAGTGGATTCATATCTAGCATGGACCGTACTACGGTACGATATATAAGGGCAGTAACATTTGACCACGCTATGTCATTCCAACGAACCGTAGGGTTAACTAGGCAACTAAAATATATAGAGCATTAGGAGGGAATAGAATCTCGAGATCGTACCTAACTAGCCACCTCCAGTCATCTGAATTGGGGTGTGCAGGCTAGTCCCCATGTATATTATTTAAATCATCATTAGTGGATGGCAATATCCGACTATTATATGATACTATGTGTTCTATGTGATCTTAGCAAGGTGGCCTTACGAGGGACCGGTGCATATTACTATGTGCTATATGGTAAATTGTGGCTCGGCTAACCCTGCTAGTACCTAGTTCGATCTGAGGATTCCTATATGCATAATATCTCTGGGATAACCCATACTCCACGTATCAAGCCGTAGGATTGATTGGTCGATTAAATGAGTATGTGCTGGTAGTCTAAGGATATGAACTATTATGGTACGATGGTTCAACCCGTGTCCTTGTTTGGTTATAAGATTGTGCCAATGTGTCACAATAGGTCTTGTACCGAAGCTACATATTATACCTATATCTTAGCTTATATTATGGCATGTGTGTCCTGGATTATATTGATGTGTTGTATCTTCGTCGTGTTCATAATTGGTTGTCGTACCCTGTCTCGGAGTAGTGCGGCCCCTCTTGTCCTTGTTTGGTTGTAGAGGTATCCTACTGCTTCGATAAAATATCATATGCTTGCAGTTATGGCACGGATTATCCTATTTATGCACTTTATTAGTTTTTTCTTCATTCATTTGTGCTCCTTTGTGGTACTTGCTATCGGAGCCTGACTACACTGGTTTTGTTTGGCAAGTTTAGTAGCAGAGCCTGAGGATCATGTCATGTATTTGTCCGATGGCGCACACCAGGAGGATGTCCACTGAGAAACTTGATTAGGTTTTTTCTTCCCCACTATGAGTATCATTATGTTTTACCTTTTTGGCGTTTAGCCGACAATACTTGTTAGCCAGTTTATCTGGATATTAGTTCCTCTACATGATTGTATATTATTTAGACCGCGGCTGACTTACAGTCATGTACTCTTGACAATGCACTAGTGTACCATCCTGTATAACTAGTTTCATGATCATTCTGAGAGAGCGTCAGGGACGCCTAACTGCTTTATCTTACATGTTCATTCTTATTATTTCTTGGTTGATGATTGAGACATAGATGTTCTTGACCCTAGGTGACTTGATTATAGCATGCACCCTCTTGCCTTTTGACAACCTTAGCACATTGTGACTTACTTTGGTATTCTGTAAGATGTTGTTAGTTGAGTCACTCCCCTGCTCTCCATAATTCTAGTTCGGGGGCGTGACATGGCGGGTGCTAACTTACCTAAACACTTCTATTGATCTAAGGGGATGGTGAGATCGCTCTGGATGGGATACAAGAAAATTAATGTATATCGTAACGGGTGCATGATGTACTATAAAGACGACAAGGACGAAGACGTGTGCAGATTTTGTGGTATTGATCGCTACAAGGCAACTGGTACGGAAAGGCCTTCGGTGCAAGGAATCTGACCGATTTGATGCACTACTTACCTTTGACATCGCGGTTGTAGAGATTGTTTATGGTGAACGAGATTGCCAAAAATATGAGTTGGCACAGGCGATAACAGATTGAAGGAGTGTTGTATCACTCATCCGATGGAGAAGTAGGAAAGCACTTTGATCTAGAGTATCCCAATTTTTTTTTGGATTCGCGTTTTACCATATTCGGACTTTCGGGCTCCCAGTATTCGTGTTGGCCTGTGATCGTCACTCCATACAACCACTGCCTTGGATGTGCATTAAGACTCAGTATATGTTCTTAACAATCATTATCTCGGGTCCAAAAATTCTGTTGAAGAATATTGATGTGTACTTGCAGCGGTTGATAGATGAGTTGAATCAGCTGTGGGAAGTATGTGCCAACACGTACGATATTTCCTAAAAGCAGAATTTTCATATTAGGGCAGCACTTATGTGGACCATCAACAACTTTTTGGCTTATGGAATATTATCAGGATGGAGCACTCATGGTCGTCTCTCATGTCTGTATTGCATGGACTACACTAAGGCTTTTCGTTTGAAACACGGAGGAAAATCGTGCTTCTTCGATTATCATAGAGAATTTCTTCTGTCGGATCATCCGTTCCGGAAGAATATGAATGCTTTTCGTGCCAGCGTTGTGGAGAAGGCAATTCCACCACCAAGGTGGCTCGGAGACACAATATGGAAAAAGGTAAACGATTTACCAAGTGCTATCTAAAAGCCTACTAAGGGGTACAAATGTGATGGATTTAGTCGCACTCATAACTGGACAAAGAGTAGCATATTCTAGGACTTGTCATATTGGAGCACCAATCTTATCAAACATAACCTTAATGTCATACATATCGAGAAGAATATGTTTGACAACATAATTATTACTGTGATGGACGTAAAAGGGAAGACGAAAGACAATCTCAAGGCCAAGTTGGACTTGGAAGAAATATGCAGATGTCCTGCGTTGCATTTGATAGAGGAAAGAAATAGAAATTATAAGCAGCCTAAGGCAAACTTTTTACTGTAAAAGGATTATAAATGAAGACTTTTAAGGAGGAAGTGGATGTTAAGGAGGAAGTGGTTGTTAAGGAGGAAGTTCCAGTTGGGCAGGCACCAACTCCGAGGGAGAGTTCCAGTCACCCAGCACCTATAGTGGAGATTGATCGCCTAGATGTTGCCTATGCGGAGTAGCTGAGGGACTGGTTTCCGCCCCAGCATAGACAATAATGATAAAAGTTTTGCTCGTATTTGTCTCCAGTAGACTTATTGTTGTTTTATCTTTCTGGATTGGACTTCTTGGATGTATTATCTTTCTAAATGTATTATATTTCTGGATCAGTCTTATGGTTATTATCTAGACTTATGGTTATTATCTAGACAAATATATTATCTTTCTGGATCATATTGTTCTTATCTTACTTAGCATTTGATTGAGTATTATATTTTGATATTATTGTATTTTAGCTGTGGATGTATTGAGAAATTGGCTGTATTTATCTTTCTGGATGTATTATCTTACTTAACTGTTTTCTTGTAACTTTTATTTTGTTTATCATAAGTCAGGTATGGCAGGATAACGTGGATCGTTCGGTCAGTACAGAGGTAGAGGTAGAGTATCTAGATGACATGCCACTCCGACCGATAGTTCTTCTTGGAGACATGGTACTGGGTCCGAACCCTCGTCTTCGAGTACTCAACTCTTTCGACTAGTTACATCTCCTCCTTAGTACTACTGTGACGAACAATTTCAGGCCTGAGACTACTCCTCACTCCACCGTTCCTCCTGCTGATGGTACCATAGAGAGCGAGGAGAAGAAGGATGACGCCAGCCGAATGCGCCTTCATCCTCTATGTTTCAGAGCGATCCTCTATGTGCTCCTCCGGACGAGACGGTGACAGAGATTTGGGTCGACGAGCCTACAAAGTAAGTTAATTAGTTTTAGTTTTCTTACGCATGTATAAATATATATTTACTTTTTCTTGAAAATAATTATCTATGTATAGATATCATCCCTTGACGTTATAGAGATCATTGGGGCATTTTTTGAGATAAAACTATGGTGGCCCTCGGATCAACTACTCGAATGCCCTAAACGAGAGGTAGGCATTATGGTTTGTGCACTTCAAGGTAAAAGTAAATTTGGTTTTAATATTAATCATCGAATTTGGTATATTTTTATATAAATTACTATATTAATTCTTGTAGAAAATGTATTTCTATTCGCCAAACCGGGTTGAGATGATTGAGCATATCTTTTCCGCCGTCGTCGCCAAACTAATCCGTGATACGATTGTCACGACCCGCACCCGGTATAGGGGTACGAGAGCGTGGGTACGTCCAGCCTACACCGCAGCATCGGCGGTAGAACGCTGTCTAGTCACAGTAATACTATATAGCTAAACACCTGTCAATGATATCCATCTCCATAAGGAGGTCAATATACATCTCACAATAATCTCACAATGTAACTCAATCACAACAACTATAAGGCACGATAAAAGATAAAAGGAAATGACATAGTTAAACACCATGTCTCAACATAAAGATAACTCACTGTCTAGCTGTCCAACATAAGTCTCCAATTAAACTTAACATAAGTCTAACATAAACTGAAACAATCTCCATAAGTCTCAAGCATAAATAAATACTATCTAGATAGCTGTAGGCAAAGCCTCATCTAGAAGCATGGTCTCCTCTAGGATCTCTGGTATATAGTCTGCATCTATACCTGGTCCGTAGTGCGTGGTACAGAAATTCTTAAGACTCTCTGAAAAAAATATCCAGTCAGGGTTGGAACGAAAATACACCTCTAACAGTAGTTCCACATATATTGACAAAAACTATAATACAGTATAAAAAAATACAAGACAGAATGAAATACTGGCAATGAGAAATACTGGAATAAGTACTGGAACATCATCATCAATATGCATCTGACAAGGAATAAAACTACAAGGGTACGCAAGTACAAAGAACTGGTATGTAAGTGTATATAAGAACAACAACTAGAACATGTGGAAATACAAGATCAATCTATCAAGATACATGTCAAGAATATCTAACTAAGTGTGTGAAATATCAGTATATCATGTAATCGGCTTGGGACTATATGACTCATTACATTGATTAGCGATCATCCCCAACAAGTCAGGCTAACCAGATATAACAGCGATGAGGCATGTAAGGGTAAGGCTGCACCGACGTAAAATGTGGGTGAGCTAATGCTGCATGTAGGTTGGGTATGATCATATAAACTACTAATACTTCCTCGTTTCCCCTGCTAGCACGATGGATTCCAATCACGACTCCTCATGACAGGTCTCAATGATGCCAACTCGTGTAAAGAACAGTGTCAGAGTCATGTACGCTATACAATAAGAATTATAGAGATAATCAACATAATGGAAACTGTCAGAGAATGTACTCGCCTGTGGTCCTTAGCTGGCAATACCACTGTCCGGGTTCCAAGGTATCGTTTGAATGATCCAACAGTCCTATAGAAACAACAGTTAATACAATACTTCATCAGACAATACTCTAGCTCACAATCAACATAATAATCAAGGACTATACTAGGGGTCACGTCTGTAGTTGCTGTGCATAACAGACAGTCAATGGTACGGTCCTGCCAGTACGTCAGTGTACTTATGGCAGTCTACTATCATGCTACATGGTCACAGGTCAAGATAGCTATGGTATCCATAATTTATTAGGGTTACCTCGTACATGGTATATAATGCCTATTGTTATCTATCATAACATCAACACTAAATTAATTATCATTAAACAGAAGTATGCATCTAATACTTAACAGGGTTTATATTGTATAAATAAATATACATATGCTTTATGTTAATTGAGCATAATACGTTATGTATATATATGTACGGGGCATTTACATCTGTATATATGCGATGAAGATACACCATATATATATACCGAATACGTTTATCATATAACAATACATACACAATATGTACATACCGTTCGTATACTGGATACATTATGGCTAATATGTGTAGATTATTACGAGAAATATGTGTATATGTGTACGTGTTCATGCATACGAGGGTTCGAACCTGTGATCGTGAACGCGAAGGATTCGGTATTGTGGTCGCAGTCATTGCGAAGGAGGTGGTGTTCGCAGCTCCCGTCGATCGGTCCAGTCTAGTCCGCGGAGGGTCGAGGTCGAGTGCAGCGTCTCCGACGTGCTTCTGGTGTAGTCGATCCGGCGTGCCCTGGTACAGTCGATCCGGCGTGCTCCTGGTGCAGTCGATCCGGCGTCAGCAGTCGGTTGATCCGGCGGCAGCGGTCGGTTGATCCGAAGGCAACGGTCGGTCCAGTTGAAGTGGGGAAGGAGCGGCGGACTAACGGTGTCGGGGTTCAGGCTTCGGTCAGCTCACAGGCGGTGAGTGGAAGGATGCGAGGCTAGGCTTCTCCGGCGTTCAGTCGGGTTTGGCCGGCTCAGAGTTGCTCGGTTCCGGCGGATTTTAGGGTCGGGTTGCCTGGGAAGGGGATGAACAAGAGTAGGTCGGCTTGGCGAGGTCACGGCGCTTCCAAACTCCGGCGGGAAGGGTCGGCGTGAGCATGAAGATGGGAAGGGAAGTCGGCTGGGGTGATTTAGGGTTAAGAGGAATTAGAAAGAAGGGAATATATATATATATATATATGATGTTAAGTTGACCTAGAATATGTTGACTTTGGTCAACACTAGGGAAAGGCCTTGGCTTGCTATGGAGATATTCCAATGGGCTAGGGTTCGAATGAAACTGCGAGAATTGTACTGGTCTAAGGGTTTGGAGGCCATGGTTTCAAGGAGTTGATGTTAAATTACACATTCCCAAAATCATGGAAAATATAATGAAAAGGGGAAAATGGGTTTAATGAATTTACGGAAATTTGCATGAAATAGGTTTATTGTTTGCTTAATCAAAATTAGATGCAAGGAGGTGTTCTACAATTAAATAGAAGTACAAGGGCTGGATTTACGTGGAACACGAGCATTAATTAATGGTCTGGCGTGTCTAGGACAAGGTGTGAATCTGTTGGAAGATAAGCTAGAGTAGCGTCCTAGTTATTGAATAACGATAAAGTGCAACAATCAATTAAGGTCACTGTAAATTAAATAAAATTAATTATCATGCAATTATTTACTCATTAATTACGAAAAGACGAAAATACCCCTAATCCAAAAAGTGGGGGTGACAAGTCTACCCTCCTTAAAGAATTTTGTCCTCGAAATTTAAAATAACTATGACAAGAAGAAGCAATCAATTAATGAATTATACCTCAAGTCTCGAAGAGATATGGATACCGCTCGCGCATTTCATCCACTCTCTCCCAAGTTGATTCTCCTGGAGAGTAATTTTTCCATGCAACACGAACCAAAGGAATAGTCTGGTTCAGCAATATCTTCTCTCTACGATCCAAGATCTCCACCGGTTGTTCAGGATTGCTGAGTGTCGGTCCAACTTCGATCTCCGAGTGATCTAATACGTGACTAGGATCTGCCACGTACCGTCTCAGCTGTGACACGTGGAACACGTTATGCACTCCATCTAGAGCCGGCGGTAAGTCAAGTCTATAGGCCACTGCACCGACCCTTGCAAGAATACTGAAGGGCCCGATGTATCGTGGACTAAGCTTTCCTCCTCTGCCGAAATGAATTGTGCCCCGCGTCGGAGAAATCCGTAGGAACACCAAATCACCAACCTAGAACAACGATCTTAACACGCAACCTAAACAAGGCAATCACAAACCAAACAAAACAAATCAAAACAATACCTGAAACTCTAGGGGTCTACGGTATGTCTTCTTTCTTCACTTTCACCTGGTAATAGCCGGACCTCAAGTCTATTTTTGAAAATACCTTTGCTCCGTTTAATTGATCGAAAAGATCATCTATCCTCGGCAGCGGGTATTTGTTTTTGATAGTGAGGTTATTCAAAGCTCTATAATCGATACACATACGTACCGTGCCATCCTTCTTTGGTACAAATAATACCGGTGCTTCCCATGGCGATGAACTAGATATACTAAAACCTGTGTCTTGCAGCTTCTCAACTTGTTTCTTTAGTTCTACCAATTCGTTGTTGTTAACTCTATAGACATGTTGTGAAATAGGCTCTGCTCCTGGTATCAAGTCTATAGAGAATTCAACATCTCTGTCTGGTGGCAAACCTGGCAACTCCTCTGGAAATACATCCAGGAACTCTGCTATAAGTGGATGTGGTAACTCTTCTTCTTCCACCCTGGCTCCGCAAAAAGTGCCTCTGCTCCGCTCCTCTGCTCTTCTGGCAATTTCAAACTCTGGCTCTCCTGGTGGTCGAAATACTACTCTACCTCTGTGGCAATCTATAGAAGCATGGTGTTTACTTAACCAGTCCATTCCGAGTATAATATCGTATTCCGGAAGTGGCATGACGAGTAAACTCACGCTCAACTCTCGTCCTTCCAATGACACTCTCCGATCCTTGCAACAATCACGGACTAGGATAATGCCTCCTCCTGTCGTGATCTTGCAAGTCCTATCTAATGGTTCCATTTCTAAATGATGCTTAAGGGCATAAGATACAGATATGAAACTATAGGAAGCGCCAGAATCAAATAATGCAAGTGCTGGAATAGAATTGAGTAAAACTGAACCTGAAATCACGTCTCCAGCTGGCTCGGCCTCCTCAGTGGTCATAGCGTAAGCTCGTCCTTGTGGTGCTCCTCTCTGTTGCTGCTGCTGCTGAGCAAACTTCTCCTGCTATGATGGAAGTGGAGGTCCTCTCTGCGGGCCTCCTGGTACAATAGGTTCTCTGGCTGGTCCTCTCTGAGCTGCTCCTTCTCCTTGGCGAGTCTGAATAGTTGGGCAGTCCCTCAGCTGATGTGCTGCTGATCCACATGATAAGCAAGTGCCCAACCTTTTTTTGCATATGTCTCTTGTATGTCCCATCTTTCCGCAATACGAACATGGGGCAACGAGTTGATTATGTCTTTGTGGTTGCTGTTGTTGAGCATGTCCTCGAACTGGTGCCTGTTGCTGGTGTTGCTGCTGGTGTTGTTGCTGGTATTGTTGCTGGTACGTCCTATGTTATTGTTGAAAGTGTGGGCGCTTGGCTGGTCCTGTGTTACCTCATGTTGCTCCAGATGTATCGCGTCCTCTCTTGGGCCTGAGGTCCAAGTCGTCTTCGGCAATCTGGGCATCCATCAGAATACTCTCAAATGTAGCAGTACGTCGTCCCGAAGTACGAGACTTGATCTCCTTATTTAATCCCTTCCTAAATTTTCGAGCTCTATCTCCTGGGTCTCAAACCATTGATGGCGTAAATCGACTCAATCGACAAAACTCTGCAGCATATTCGTCGACTGTCATGCCTCCTTAGACTAAGTCATGGAACTGACTTTCTAATGCTCCCAAGGCTACGTTAGGAAATAATTTCTCTTTGAAGAGTTCCTTAAAGTCCTCCCAGGTAAGTCCTTCAGCGGCGAGTCTAGGCTCTGTATGATACCACTTCAGTGCGATATCAAACATCTGACTGCCAGCGCCTCTATCTGAAGAATCTCTAGAATCTGTGATAAGCGCAGATTCCTCTCTATGTCTACTAACCATTCGTCAGCATATAGTATTCCTTCTGTGCCTTTGAACTCTCGAGGCATCATCCTCTTAAAGTCCACTATGGTACCGAGCCTCTGTTGTTGTTGACCTTGATGTTGCGGTTGTCGTGCTACTCTCTCCACGGCCTGGAGAGTCACCTGATGAGCATTCTCCATGCTCTCTCTCATCAGTTCGATCTGCGCCTGGTGTGCTTCTGCTTGCATTCTCTGAGCCTCAGCTTGAACACGCTGAGCCTCTGTTGTTACTCTCTGGGCCTCTAGCATGCCCTGTATCAGTACGAACATCTGTGCCCCGTCAACGGGCGCTCCTCCAAAAATCGGTGTCAGTGGTGGTGGAAGGTTGTCTGTCATAGCTGGGGCAATCCTCTGAATAGGTGGAGAAGGAATCCTGTTAGTTGCAGACACTCCTACACGAACAGGAGATGTAGGAGGATCTCCAGGTATCTGTCCGTCAGGTTGAGAGGTGGCAGTCCTCTCTGAATTGGCTGCTCCCATTCTCATGGATCTAGTATTCAGCGACATTCTGAATACAGATCAAAGAATCAATTAAGGTGATAGATATGATATTATCAAGGAAGGACACTACAGTGCTAAAGGAAGCAATCCATTAGAATAGCAATAAGAAGTTCAGAATTTCCTAGTGTGATTGAGCATATTCTCATCCTAGATCCTATTTCCTATATCCTAGCACAGGCTCGCAGCAGTACAACTAAGTTGTCGCACTACCACGATATCGCATAACTTGCGAAACTTGACCTGCATGGGCCACCACTAAAAACGTGTCACGATCCGCACCCGGTATAGGGGCACGAGAGCGTGGTTATGTCCAGCCTACGCTGCAGCATCGACGGTAGAACGCTGTCTAGTCACAGTAATACTATATAGCTAAACACCTGTCAATGTTATCCATCTCCATAAGGAGGTCAATATACATCTCACAATAATCTCACAATGTAACTCAATCACAACAACTATAAGGCACGATAAAAGATAAAAGGAAATGACATAGTTAAACACCATGTCTCAACATAAAGATAACTCACAGTCTAGCTGTCCAACATAAGTCTCCAATTAAACTTAACATAAGTCTAACATAAACTGAAACAATCTCCATAAGTCTCGAGCATAAATAAATACTATCTAGATAGCTGTAGGCAAAGCCTCATCTAGAAGCATGGTATCCTCTAGGATCTCTGGTATATAGTCTGCATCTATACCTGGTCCGTAGTGCGTGGTACAGAAATCCTCAAGATTCTCTGGAAAAAATAACCAGTCAGGGTTGGAACGAAAATACACCTCTAACAGCAGTTCCACATATATTGACAAAAACTATAATACAGTGTAAAAAAATACAAGATAGAATGAAATACTGGCAATGAGAGATACTGGAATAAGTACTGGAACATCATCATCAATATGCATCTGACAAGGAATAGAACTACAAGGGTACGCAAGTACAAAGAACTGGTATGTAAGTGTATATAAAAACAACAACTAGAACATGTGGAAGTACAAGATCAATCTATCAAGATACATGTCAAGAATATCTAACTAAGTGTGTGAAATATCAGTATATCATGTGATCGGCTTGGGACTATATGACTCATTACATTGATTAACGATCATCCCCAACAAGTCAGGCTAACCAGATATAACAGCGATGAGGCATGTAAGGGTAAGGCTGCACCGACGTAAAATGTGGGTGAGCTAATGCTGCATGTAGGTTGGATATGATCACATAAACTACTAATACTTTCTCGTTTCCCCTGCTAGCACGATGGATTCCAATTACGACTCCTCGTGACAGGTCTTAATGATGCCAACTCGTGTAAAGAACAGTGTCAGAGTCATGTACGCTATACAACAAGAATTATAGAGATAATCAACATAATAGAAACTGTCAGAGAATGTACTCGCCTGTGGTCCTTATCTAGCAATACCACTGTCCGGGTTCCAAGGTGTCGTCTGAATGATCCAACAGTCCTATAGACATAGCAGTTAATACAATACTTCATCAGACAATACTCTAGCTCACAATCAACATAATGATCAAGGACTATGCTAGGGGTCACGTCTGTAGTTGCTGTGCATAACAGACAGTCAATGGTACGGTCCTGCCAGTACGTCAGTGTACTTATGGCAGTCTACTATCATGCTACATGGTCACAGGTCAAGATAGCTATGGTATCCGTAATTTGTTAGGGTCACCTCGTACATGGTATATAATGCCTATTGTTATTTATCATAACATCAATACTAAATTAATTATCATTTAACAGAAGTATGCATCTAATACTTAACAGGGTTTATATTGTATATATAAATATACATATGCTTTATGTTAATTGAGCACAATACGGTATGTATATATATGTACGGGGCATTTACATCTGTATATATGCGATGAAGATACACCATACATATATATACACCGAATACGTTTATCATATAACAATACATACACAATATGTACATACCGTTCGTATACTGGATACATTACGGCTAATACGTGTAGATTATTATGAGGAATACGTGTATACGTGTACGTGTTCATGCATGCGAGGGTTCGAACCTGTGATCGTGAACGCGAAGGATTCGGTGTTATGGTCACAGTCGTTGCAAAGGAGGTGGTGTTCGCGGCTCCCGTCGATCGGTCCAGTCTAGTCCGCGGAGGGTCGAGGTCGAGTGCAGCGTCTCCGGCGTGCTTCTGGTGCAGTCGATCCGGCGTGCCCTGGTGTAGTCGATCCGGCGTGCTCCGGGTGCAGTCGATCCGGCATCAGCGGTCGGTTGATCCGGCGGCAGCGGTCGGTTGATCCGGCGGCAGCGGTCGGTCCAGTTGAAGTGGGGAAGGAGCGACGGACTGACGGCGTCGGGGTTCAGGCTCCGGTCAGCTCGCAGGCGGTGAGGGGAAGGATGCGAGGCTAGGCTGCTCCGGCGTTCAGTCGGGTTTGGCCGGCTCAGAGCTGATCGGTTCCGGCGAGTTTTAGGGTCGGGTTGCCTGGGAAGGGGATGAACAAGAGTAGGTCGGCTTGGCGAGGTCACGGCGCTTCCAAACTCCGGAGGGAAGGGTCGGCGTGAGCATGAAGATGGGAAGGGAAGTCGGCTGGGGTGATTTAGGGTTTAGGGGAATTAGAAAAAAGGGAATATATATATATATATATATATATATATATATATATATATATATATATATATTTATATGATGTTAAGTTGACCTAGAATATGTTGACTTTGGTCAACACTAGGGAAAGGCCTTGGCTTGCTATGGAGATATTCCAATGGGCTAGGGTTCGAATGAAACTGCGAGAATTGTACTGGTCTAAGGGTTTGGAGGCCATGGTTTCAAGGAGTTGATGTTAAATTACACATTCCCAAAATTATGGAAAATATAATGAAAAGGGGAAAATGGGTTTAATAAATTTACGAAAATTTACATAAAATAGGTTTATTATTTGCTTAATCAAAATTAGATGCAAGGAGGTGTTCTACAATTAAATAGAAGTATAAGGGCTGGATTTACGTGGGACACGAGCATTAATTAATGGTCTGGCGTGTCTAGGACAAGGTGTGAATCTGTTGGAAGACAAGCTAGCGTAGCATCCTAGTTATTGAATAACGATAAAGTGCAACAATCAATTAAGGTCACTGTAAATTAAATAAAATTGATTATCATGCAATCATTTACTCATTAATTATGAAAAGACGAAAATACCCCTAATCCAAAAAGTGGGGGTGACAGCGATCCACGACTAGAAGGATCGTGATGCTTTGGGATAACTAATCCAAGGTTGGATCACGCCTGAGCAGTAGACTGCGCTAACAACTAGATTTAACGATCCCAGGTACCGGGAAAAGTTGGAGAAGACGAAGGCGAAGGCGGCCAGGAAGAAGGCAGAAAGTGGTATGGTAGGTCGATTCCGATGACGGAATATTTTTTTCGTATGGTACATATTTTATTGTATACATATTATTTTAATGAAAGTAGGATAAAATATTTAATTTTAGTAGCAAATAATATATTTTTAACAGGTCCGAAGGGGTGAGGACGCTAACATGGTCTCTGTCTTCCTCGCCACCTATAGAAAGGGCGGACAACTCATCGATGAGAGGGCCACGCAGAGTTACGTAAGTATTACTTTATGTTTTATTAATTTTATTATAACTTAGAAAATATACGAATAAAAATCCGTATAGTTAGTAATAGGTATCTTAGATATATATTAACATTTATGTGCATGACGAATGGATAGTAAGTAGTACACTTACCAAGAGATACATTTTTTAGGATGAGTATCTTAGACTCCATTAGCGGTCGACCCAGCCCACATAGGGAGAGGCTGGTAGTTCCTCTCATCCCTCAGCCCAACCAGCTTCGTCAGTTGGGGAGCAGTGGATGACTGTCGTTGGTAGTCTGCAGAGGGGAACGTACTACGGTACATGATCCTATAGTCCATATGTTGCATCATAGTCCTCTAGGACCCCCTCTGCCAGAATGCATACCCCACAGCCCTCCCAGGAGTCGGTGCAAGCCCAGCAGGAGAGTTGACCATCATATTGCATCTTCGTGACGAGTTGCTACAGAGGATTATGGTGCAATCCATACCGCAGATGGACGATGCAATGCTCATAGCATATTTTGATTCGCTTGAGCATAGCATAACGTAGCTTAGGGATCAGACAACGTCAACAGAGTGCAACATGATGGCACTGTAGGGGTCACATATAGCCATGGACAATGCACTGACGAGACTGCAGACGACACAGGTTCAGATAAGCCAGTTAGTGGAGCAGAGTGTTGTGAGGATGTTATCTGTCATTGATACTTGTAACGCTCGACTAACAACATTGGAGCAGATACGTCCTATTGGTCCGCCGGTATCGACATCTAAATCGACTATACAGACTCCTCAATCGGGTACCGTGATGCTTTCACAGGAGCAGTAGGATGTGCTATTATTCCATATTTACGGTGGTGCTCCTCCTTCTCTGGATCAGCAGTAGTCCTAGTTAGGACATTTTTTTGGTTTGTGAATTTTAGCCCAGGATCTTGGGTCATTTATGTATTAATTTCATACATTTATTGAGATAGTGTTTCAGACTTTATTTGTTGACATTCAGTACCAGTTGTGATGATTACTAGATATTTATTTCAGACTTAGTTTGTAATTCCTATGTGTCTATTTCTTTAAATTTTACTTTATTATACATATTAAATGCATGAGAATTTACTGGCGTTGAGGCTTCCACTAACGGGGTCGACGAACTCAAGAAATTCAACGGAGGGTTGCTCTGGGTCTAATAATATAAACTATAAATTAATAACTGCAGGCAGATTGTAATATGAATAATATATAAGTTGTATTTTTAAAATAAATTAGCAACATTTAACGAAGTTTAGAGACAGTCAGTGACACAAATAAATGTTGCTAACATGTATCATAACGTTGCTACTCTGTACCAGTAACGTCTTTATGAGTCGCTAACTGTCTTTGATATGCTGACATGGAGATATTTGCCATGTCACCTAAACGTCGTTATATTTGTCGCAACACGTCGCTAATAACTAAAATATTGGCGACGTTTGCCGATACCTATGGAGTCACTAATATGGTGATGTGACGACGCTAAATGCCGCTAAATTCAAAAAACTTGGCGACTTTATAACGTCGGCAATAAACGTCGCTAATTATATTTAGCGATATTTTTTACCAATTTAGCGATATTTTAAGCGTCGCTAATTTGACTTATTTTGGTAGTGAAGCAAAGGTGGTCCAGTTATTGTCACCATCGATCGACATGGCTATTGTCAGACATGAAGATAAGTCTGTTCCGTTATCATGCTGCGTCAAGTGGTATCAGAGCACCATAGATCGATAATTCCAATTTGTTTGGAAATATTTGGGAATCTTTCTTTTGCAAAACAACAATGACGAAATCTATAGGACGGATAGACCGTCCACCCAGTGCCGCTGCCCACTTCACGTGTGTGGAGTTATTATTTCGTTAGGCGGCTAATGTTATCCCCAAAGATTGAAGAACCACCCCAGCACCATGTTCGCCATTAATGTAAGTTTGGGGCACTTTCGTTTAACAACAAATAAAAAGTACAAAGAAATTCTAGACAGAAAATCTAAGTACAATATTTTTGATCTAAAAAATATAACGATGGAGATAGAGTACTACATTGACTCCTCTACTCCGTTGATGGTCCGACGAGGGAATGAGGATGCTCTCTTCTTTTTTATCTCTCTTAAGATTGTGTGCACATACGTAGCTCCTTCCTTATGGGGTACGCTACCCTGCTATTTATAGACATCATGCTGACGGACTATATGTGCCGCATATGCCTCTGTTTGGTGGCCGCATGGGGCTCATTCAACATAATACGGTTGCAATTGTAGCCTCATACCACGGGCGTGCTACCATGTGGCTTCGGTTGGAATATGTTGTTGATAATATTTTGGGGTTATTTTCAGATCTGTTGGGTGCTTAACTTGGTATGCTTGACACGTAGTCAGCCAAAATTGTGTGAAGATCCTTTCGGTTGTAACAGAAAGATCTTGCAAGCAGAGAGCCACATAATATATTAGCCACATAATATTTTGGCTGCATACGTACTTTCGCCTGGCCCAGGCCTTATTGACACATTGGTCGCATAGAGGCAAGGCCACATAAGAGTAACCACGTGGCACTGTACGCCTTACAACATCATCAATGCATTAATGTGACATTTCTATCTTTTTGTGTGTTGCCGTCTTCACGGGTCTCGAAGCATCTCAGTGCAATTAATGTCGTGTCAGACAGGTCATAATTGTTATGGAAAGGACCCTATGCGGCCTCCAACTTCTTGGTTGTTCGGGCCGCATAGTTTTTTTACAGGTTGGACGAGCCCCTTAGCCGTATGGGCTCTACGTGGCTCCTCTGGGGCCTGTTTTCCCTTTGAAGGTGCATGGGCTCCATGCGGCTTGCATGATCTTCAAATTTTCTATTATTCTACAATACCCCCTTCAAAGTTTTTAAAATGACAAGTTTGGAATACTTTGAACAAGAAGCATAATTGAGCACTTTTGGCCGCATGGTTGATATGCTGCATAGATACGTTACCGCATAGATGATGGCTCATCCTGAATATGCGTCGACCATTGCCATATCGTATAAACAGGGAATCAGTCAGAACATGCATCAATCGTATATTTGTTGCATGGATGACGAGTCGTCTGGACCAGGCGCAATCTTTTATTTCTTGATGACGTACGTTTTCCTTGTACAGGTTTTGTCCTCGCTCATGCTGCCTATGATAGAGCATGGAAGATATCATAACGCCCATTATTCGTGGTAAAGACCAACTTTATGCGACGATTCGACAAGAACTGATCGAGGAGACGATGGGAATGCATATCATTGTAAGTGGAATCACCCTTGTTTATGTAGCATGATAGCTGCGTCTCTTTCTTTTATATGGCCTGCTACTAGTGGGGTGTCTGCGGTACTAATTACTGGATTTGGATTGATTGTCATTCCTTGTCTCCAGTCTTCCCGCATGGCCGAAGAGCACCGGATCCTCCCCCTTTTGCTATCTATTATTATGGATTCTTTTTTATATACTGAGATTTACCTTGTGGAGGGATGACCCAGAGTGCATTAAGCCATGCTGTTGGCTTCACTTATGTTAGTAGCAGAAATAATACGGAGGGGAGCCTTTAATGGAAAAGGTTCTTATCAGTGAGACTTCATGAAAACCTTTAAAAATATATTTCCATCTTATGTACTCATGACCTAGAAGGTTAATGAATCCTCCAAAAATGTATTTCCATCATATGTACTCATTCTTGAATATCAAAGAAAAGTTTCTCCTTTTCCAAAATTCTTTCTGTATTTGTTATGTTATAAGCTTTGGGTACTCGTATTAGAGGTAATATGGATGTAGTACGATACTGTAGTTGTCAAGGATGTCCCTTTCGGAGATTTTTGGTGGACCTATTACTTTTTGCGCATTTGGGTGCAAGTAATAGGTTCAAAATAAGCCCTATCAGAGGTGATATGGACGTGGTATATTTTATGGCCTTAACACCGATGACGTACTTTGAGTTAAGTACGGGTGATAAGTTTAGATGACGACCGATATAAGAGGTATTATGGATGTAACAATCGATGGTCATATAGAGAGGTTTGCTTAGAGGTAATATAGATATGGCAAACCCAACTAGAGAGAACTGTTAGGACAGTAGTTCAGAGGTGACGTGGACATGAATTAATGTCCAAGAGAACTAATTATTAGTGGCCTACCCAAAAGTGTGGATAGACCTGAGAATTGCTCCAATGGAGAGATTTAGAGGATCCACTATCTATCGCGTATTCAAGACTCCTAAATACAGACAATGGCTTTTACCAAGATTTTGTGGATAGAGGGTACGCGCTATACATTGGCACCTGCTGGAGAAAATATCATACATCTTAATTGTCTGGCTTGAGATAAGGGGAGTACCAATCTAGTTCAGACATAGTACTTTTTAAGGAACTTATCATTGATAGGCATCATGAGTAAGTCGTCATTGGGTTTCGTGAGACTGTAGGCGCCATTAGAGAATACGGACTCCACGATGAACGGGCCCTCCCATTTAAGTTAGAATTTGTGAACGTCTTGTGGGTCATAACCATTGGTCTTCTTATGGTTAGGATGAGGTCACCTACTTGGAACATTCTTTCCTTGACTCATTTGTTGAAGGCTCCGGAAAGACGTGCTTAGTATAGCTCAATGCGATGTTGAGCTAGGAGACGTTTCTCGTCGAGTGCTTCTAACTCTTGTAGCCGTCCGCGGTAGTTGACGTCAGCGGTTAACTAGCTAGAGAGAGCCACCCGGAGTGAGAGAATTTAGACCTAAATAGGGAGCATGGCCTCGCTTTCGTATACTAGAGTGAACGGCATGATGCTAGTTGGCGTTTAAACCATTGTATAATAGGCCAGATATATTCACCCATCTTCTCATTCCAATCGCACTTATTGAATGCCACAAACTTCTTAAGTAGCTTTATAACGATCTTGTTGAATGCTTCTGCCAGACCATTCGCTGCTAGGTTGTAGGCAGTCGAGGCTACATTATAGATTCATTTTATGTCACAAAACTGGTAGAAAGTGTGACTTACAAACTGTGGACCATTATCGTGAATGATCATCCGTGGCAAGCCGAAGTGATATATGATTTGATGCTTGATGAAGCTAATCACATTGGATTTCTTTACCTTATCGATTGGCACGGCTTCTCCCTATTTGGAGAAATAGTCAGTGATGGCGAGGATAAACTGGTGCCCCTTGGGCGAAGGTGGACTAATTGGTCCAATGTTATCCATTCCCCATGCTTCAAACGACCAAGATGCTACCATTGTGTGTATGAATTTTGAGGGATGGTAGATAAAGTCTGTATGGATTTGGCATGTTCGGTACTTTCTCGCATAGTCAACAGTATCTGCAACCATTATCATCCAATAATAACCCATTCTCTAGAGACGGTCATGTAGCTTGGATTCGAATTGGTGTGCATCACAAACACTATCGTGAGCCACACAGAGTGCCTGCTTCACTTCTTTATTTGATAAGCATCGTAAGAGAAGGCCATCGTAGGAATGATGATACAGTAATTTAGTAGTTGTATCATAATAGAACCGGAGGGAACGCCTCTTGATGGAAGTAGCCACCTTCGGGTCCTCAGGCAGCATTCCATAAACTTTATAGTCTATGAATTAGAGTCTCTAGTCTTGGATACCAGTGTTTACCTCCGTTGAATAGCTTAGACACATACATAGGTTGTTTTTTGGGCAGACTAATTCTTGGTCGACCATGGTGATCAACTGATGAGTGTTGATCGGGACAACTAATAAAGCAGCGAGACCAGCTAGGGCGTCAGCCTCAATATTTTACAGTCGGAGAAAATACTCTATGAAGAACTCATCAAAGCTAGAGATTATACCGAGTGCGGCTTGGTGTTAAGGGAGTAAATTCTCATGGCTGACTTCATACTCGCCCCAAACCTGACTGACTATTATCTTGGAGTCATCGTAGGCCTCTAAGTAGTCTACTCCTACTTGCTTAGCGAGTTGGAGTCTAATAATGAGGGCATTGTACTCAGCCATATTGTTGGAGCACGACTTTATGAGAGAATATGAGCAGTTGATGACTAGGTCATCTGGAGAAATCAACAATATCCTGACTCCAGCGACAATATCACCTTTCGGCTCTGTTCTTGAAGCACCATCGAAGAACATTCACCATACGGGTTCTACGCTCATTGCGTTGGAGTCTGCTACTTTGTTTGGGATCTTCTCATAAATTTGAGGCTTTTGGTACAGGTTGGCCGCCAGAAATTTTGCTAATGCCTGGCCTTTGATCACCTTTTGTGGGACAAATATCATGTCGTATGGTAACAACAATATGGCCTACAAAGCCAGACGGGAATTGAGTCCCAGGTTTGGTCATGAGAACCCTCAGAGGATTAACTAGCGAGATCACATGGATTATTTTTCCAGCCACGTAATGTCGTATTTTTTAGATAGCAAAGACTATAGCGAGGAACTTCTTCTCGACGAGATTATACATGTGCTCCGCACCGACTATCATCCTGCTGAGGTAGTAGATGGCCTGCTCGTAACCTGTATCACTCTTCTGGGCTAACAGAGCACTAAGAGAGTGATATATCGCACGTACGTAAATCAGGAAGGGCTTCCCTACAAATGGGGCACCAATACTGAGGGGTTCGAGAGATACTCCTAGATGTCTTCGAATGCACGTTGGCACTCTACATTTCAGACAAAGGAACTCCCATCTTCATAAGCTAGGTAAATGGCTGGCAACGTCCAAAGAGATTTGATATGAATCTTCTGATGTATGCCAGTCTTCCTTGAAGACCATGAAGTTCTCTAAGGTTCTTCGTCAGATGCATCTCAAGGATTGCTTTAATCTTGCCAGGGACTATATCGATACCCTTTGATGTTATGATAAAACCCAAGAACTTGTCGCTGAAGACTCCTAGGATAGACTTGGTTGGGTTTATCTTAAGCTTGTGTGCACGCATTAAGTTGAAGACAATCTTCATATCCTCGAGATGGTCACCTTGGAAGCGACTTTTGACCAAAATGTCATCGATATAGCATTCGACCGTCTTGCATAGATGTTCACGAAAGATGGTGCTCATAGCTCGCTGGTATGTAGCACCTTCATTCTTCAAACCAAAGGGCATGATTGTGTAGCAGTAAACTCCTAGTGGTGTTCAAAACAACGTATGCTTGTCTTCGTCTACAAACATCTTGATTTGGTTGTAACCTGAGAATCCGTCCATGAAGGACATACGCTCGATACCACAAGTGTTATCGACCATAATGTCCGTCATCGGAAGGAAAAATTTGTCCTTCGGGCATGCCGTGTTTAGATCACGGAAGTTAATGCAGATCTGAATCTTTTTGTTCTTTTTTATGACGGGCACAATGTTGGCTACCCAATCTGGATGTTGTTCCTCGCGGATGAATCCATTGGCTATCAGTTTATTTACTTTAGCATCTATAGCGTTCATGATGTCCAGATGGAACCGCCGCTATTGTTGCTTTATTGTCTTAGCATTTGGCAAGATTTTGAGTTTGTGGACTGCGATCTGGGGATCCAATCTCGATATTTTTTTATAGCTCCAAGCAAAGACGTCGATATACTCCCTTACGAGTTGTAGTAGGGATTCATGATCTTCATCGGACAGACTTTTGTTGATGAAGATAGGTTTTTGGAAGAATTAATCGCCCAGATCAACTTGTACGAATTTTTCCTCAGTGGGAGGTTCTCGTTGCTCGAACCATATCTCCCACTGTGCGACCAGGTGTTGGACCCATGGCTGGACATCGAAGGGTTCAAGTGGGCCCTCATCGTCTTCTTTTGGGTGAGCGGATGCAATGTTGACGGATAGTGTCTGCTTGAACATTTCTCTGATGCTGGTATTGGAGGCCCAAACGGAGGATTCTGAAGAGTGAGAATGGATTTCACCTTCCTCTTTAGAACCTTCGGGAGTTGATAAAGGCGTAACATACCCCAGACCATGCCGAGTCTTGTGGTAGTAATCTTCAAATTTTCCTGCAGGGGTGACAAGATGCAGAGGCAGATGACGGCCTTTGCCATAATTTAGACCTTAGCCGCTCTTCAAGTTATATCCCATTTTTCAGGATGATGCACTTGGCTTGAGGGGTATAGCTGTATTTTACCGCCTTCAGGTTTCAGTTCCTACTCATTTGGGATGAATAAATGAGAATATTCTACTCTACCGAAGATGATGGTTTTGTTTTCTCTCCTCCTTGTTAGAACTATAAAGTAGGAATTTAGGATAGGGAGAATCTGGTTCACTACGTAGGTAGTAGTCACTTGCGTATGTAGTTGCAGGCCTGGACCGTGCTATAAGGAATACAACGTACTTAAACGTGTAACATCATAGTAGTTCAAAATAACCCTTTATTCATAAATTAAGGTATCTTTTCCAAAGGAATTATATCATCCAAGAAAGGGACATCGGCATGAGCAGCTACGTATTCTTCCAGTTTGTTTGCCCTGTGATCTGCCTCCAATGCGAGTGACGGCTTTGGGGGTCTTTTGTGAAGCTTGACCACCAGAGGTTCAGAAGGAGTAACAGGTATTGGATCCTCCTTTGGCAGTAGGTTCGATCTCCGTAAGCGAACGATCAGAAGTTCAGGTGCCTTTCTGTGGAGTTTTATAAAGATGGAAGGAGCTATGTTAGGGGTATGTCCTTTGAGACGGACCCTCAAGGGCTCGTCCGATGTTGTGCTGGCTTTCACTTTGTTATCGGCATCATTGCTACCTTTGTCTTGCTGGATTTGCTTATAGAGGATTGAGTCAGAGTAATAGGCCTCGACCCCTTTAAACGGATCAACGTCGGCAAACTCCGTCTTGACAATACTGTGATTGTCAACATACTTTAGGCACTGATGCAAAGTTGACGGCATGATCATGTACTCATATATCAATTGAAGTCCCAACAAGATGTTATAGGATACGTCCACGTCTATGACGTAGCAAGTGACCTCTATTTTCAAATCACCAATCTGACATTTAAAGCAAATCTTACCCAGTGGGTATCTCCTTCCAGCATTGAAGCCACTGATGGCAGTATTGGTTACTGTCAGCCACTACATAGGGATATCCAGGGTCTGAAGCAGACTTCGTTGGATGATGTTGATGGATGAACCGGGGTCGATGTACATCTGGTCCACCTTGATGGCGCCGATATACCCTGTGTAATATAGGGGACGATCGTGTCTATTATTCTTTAACAAAATGTCTTCCTGCGAGAACGTGATATTGGGTATTGCCTCTATTATGTTATTACAATAAGGACATACAGTAAGGTTCTCAACTGATGTCTTGACCTACGCCAGGTAGATTTTAGCATTTTATAATGCCTCGTTAAGAGCATCCCGAGTGTCTTTGGAGAGTGGGAGAAGCTCTAACAGTGACAACTTCGTCGGGGTATTGGTCAGTTATGCCAAGATATCGAAGTTGCAGGGCTTCTCGAGCGCTTGAGCTATTTTCTTGCGCAACGGCTTGTCGAAGCGAACCTCTTTTTGCTTCGGTTTGTATGTTTCGGGGGTGTGAGACAGACTCGGATCAGATATAGCAGGTATAGTGATTGGAGGTGCACTATCGTCGGGAGCATCGTAGTTCCGCTGGTAGGCAAGGCCTGACCTAGTTACCCCTACTATGGCTTCCTTGGCGGTGGAAGAAAACATGTGTCTAGATTTAGATTTTCATCCTTTGGACCTGACGGTGGAAGACGCTACTTGATGCGTCAAGTCTGGAGTAAGATCTGGGTGAATCCACATGACCTCACCCAGTGGTGTGCTGAAAGGTACCAGCTCGACTGCTTGGTCATGAGATTGAGGGAGATTAAAAACCTCCATTATGGCCTTGGGGATCGGGACCAATCCGTCTTGGGCCTCCGTTACAGGAAAGTCACCAAAGTGGAGAGATATCATATTGGCGATAACTTTTATGACATCAAAATCCAAGGTAGGGGTTTTGGAATTGAGCAGACGCTGGATGTATCGCTTCAACGTATAGAAATACTTTATTGAATGGTGGACATACTGGCGGTAGTGGCAGTACTTGGGGTCATTGACCTTGTCTGCCTCCTAAGGACGTTTGATGTCGGGAAGCCGAATCTTGTTGCCCTTTATTAGTATATTGAAGATTGCCATGAAATCCTCATCTTCGAAAGATTAAGTATCTTTCTATTTGGGAGCCTCTATACAGGCTTCTGCTCGTGCTTCTAAATTAAATTGGCAACAAGGGCCTATTTTCCTTTGTCGTCATGACTGTTGTTGTTGTTGTTGTTGTTGTTGTTATTGTAAAGATGTTTTCCCATATCATCAGCGATGGAGATTTGTATGCTCAGCAGTCGGGCGTTCTTTACCTTCCTCAAAGCGTCGACAACATTTATGATGAATGTCGTCCAGTCTTTGAACTAAGTGTCGCCCATCCACAACCTGACTGCTGGCAGTAGATTCCTCTGGCATGTATCTATCATCGTGGACTCAGGATTGCCAGGGGCAACTTCAGTGCAGCTTTCCTATATCGTTCGATGTACTCCCGTACAGACTCTTTTTCTCTTTGTATGATGTCCATCAGAAAGGACATTGTTATGTCGTTTCCTCCATCATAAAATTGGACGAGGAAAAGACTTTTGAGGTCATCAAACGACGAGATACAATTGTTTTAGAGACTACAAAACCAGTTGAAGGCTACTTTCGATAATACGCCGACAAAAAGCTTGGTGAGGAGGGCATTATTGAGGGGTAGGTGTCCCATCGCGATCTCGAAGTAGCTCATGTATTGAAGGGGAAATTTCTTCCCAAAAATGGAGTCATGTTAAAGGGCTTATACTTGGACGGCATGAAACATCTCTCCACTCGAGGGGATATGGATGTCGTATCCCGAGCTCACGTAGTGAGTACCGATTGTCCATCGAGTCCAGGCAGGATCGAAGTTCTCGTACCTCCCTCATTGCTTCCCGGGCTTTACCTACTACAAAAGGAGCAGATGACCCGGGCAAGGTATGATTGTCGCCAGTGGGTGGAGCTGTTACGTTTGAGTCCCTGTTGGTCCTAGGGTACAGGCTCGCCTGTCCTGAAGTCGTTGGTGGTTGTGAGGCCACATTTGCCTTGTTCTCCAGCATTGTCTGGGTCAAGACCTATATTTATGTGCTCATGGTTTGCATCATGGACTCAAGGGTCTCAAGGTTCTGTCGATCGCATGGGCCCTCGTGTTTGTCCCCTTTCATTTATATTGTTCTTACATGGAGAGAGATGGATGGTATGATAGAAGTTGTACTTTCTGCCTTGGACTCTTATAGTGAATAGTCCTCAGAAAAAGTTGGTAGTGCTCATCCTCTTCACACTCGGATGGAATACTCCCCCCAGCGTAGGAAGCTGCATCTCTTGATGATGGTAGCTACCCCCAGCGGTCTCAGTATCTGTTCCTTGGGGATCATTGTCTCTTCAGAATGTTGAGTTGTTGTAGAGTTCTGAGGGATCACTACCCTCATCTTTCAGATCCATCTGGGGTCTCGAGGAAGGACTACCCCTAGCAACTTATAGGTTCTTTTCCGAGCGCATACCCAGGAATACTCCTTCGGTGGGCCTCGTTGCTTGTCTCCAATTTTTTGATGAACTGGATAAGAGTGAAGGGTTGGAGGCGCTAGGCTTCGATCCTCCCCTTGTGGAGGAGGATTTCCTAACGGAGTAATATGAAGCGAAGGGAAGCTCCTCCTCATCTGGTGTTTGTACCTGCTCTCCGGGATGTTGTCGGATGGGTGCTCTTGGTTATAGTCGTTTGAATGCCGACTACATGTCTGCAGGTACTGCTACTTTGGCACATCATCAGTTGTTGAAGATGTTGGCACAATGATGCCCCGTAAGGGATACCTCACATGTCGTAGTTATTCCCCTCACTTTGTGCTTGTGATTGATCACGTTGCGCAAGTCAAGCGAGGGATGATTCACCTTTACACCCTCCTTATGGGCATGGAAAGGCCGAGCACATGGGTGTGCAGGCATTGTCTTTGCTCCCTAACCTGGGGTTCGTACCAGAAATTTCCCCAGGTCATTAGTGGAAGACTTTTGAGATCGACCATTTCCACTTGCCACTGCGGGCTGGACACATGGGTCAGTTTTGTATATCTTTTCGTCAGGAGAACTCATAACAGTTAGCGGTGCCTGCTGAAGGTCATTCGGATGAGTAGTTGCTCATGCTTGGCGAGCTTGCACTACCCTATACCTCATCGTTCTAGCACGCACTGGTGCATAGTATGAAGAGTCCAAGTTTAAACCTTCCCCTTTCTCAGCATGATGCATGAAATCAGCGCCGCATAAGATTCGGTCAAAGACTGAGCTTCTGATGTCGTCGGGGCCGCATACGACCTTCAACCGCAGGTTGGAGTCCGATTTCGTATGGGCCTTCTTATGATGCCTTTGTTGTGGCCGCATGGCACATTCCTTAGCAATCGAACTTCTGACATCGTAGTATTTTTCTCAGCTAGAGCTCAAGTGCTGAGCACTTTCCTTGTCATAAGAGGTTGCCTAATGTATGGGGACGACCTGTGTGGATGCATGATGTGTGTCTCCTGTGGCATAGAAAGAAACATGGAGCAAGTGCTCCGCAGTTGGATGGGACACAGTGGTCTTGACTACCCATGTCATTCGGTTCTTCTTAGGCTTTGCCAGCCTCGGCAAAGCTATGCCCTTGGAGAGCATTTCCTCGAAGGCTTGCTAGTCGAAGGGTACCACCAGCATCTTCGGGGTTGAACCCAGCTTCGACGCGTTGGACTATGTCACGACCTTCTCATCATAAGAGAATGATGTCCCCAGTAGAGTCGTCATCATGTTCGCCATTAATGTAAGTTTAGGAAAGTTTTGTTTAACAACAAACAAAAGTACAAAAAAATCATAGAGGATGCTCTTCAAGTACTGCAGTGACTCCTTTACTCCATTGACGGTCCGACGAGGGTATAGAGATGCTCTTCTCTTTTCTCTCTTGATCTTGTGTACCCGTACGTAGCTCCTTCCTTGTGGGGTATGATACCCTGCTATTTATAGACATCATGATGACGGGCTCTATGTGATGCTTATGCCTCTATTTGGTAGCCGCATGAGACTCCTTTAACAGAATACGGTTGCAACTGTAGCTGCATACCACGGGCGTGCTACCATGTGACCTCAGTTAGGATATATTGTTGATAATATTTTGGGGTTGTTTTCAACTCCGTTGGGTGCGTGACTTGGTAAGCTGGACACGTAGTCAGCACAAATTGTGTGAAGATCATTTCGGTTGTAACGGAAAGATCTTGCAAGTTGAGTGCCGCATAGTGTGTTGGCCGCATAACGTCTTGGGTGCATACGTACTTTCGCTTGGCCCAGGCCTTCTGGACACATTGGCCGCATAGAGGCAAGGCCGCATAAGAGTAACCACGTGGCACTGTACGCCTGACAAGGTTATCAATGCATTGATGTGACATTTCTCTCTTTTTGCGTGTTACCATCTTTACGGGTCTCGAAGCGTCTTAATGCAATTAATGTCATGTCAGACAAATCATAATTGTTTTGGCAAGGATCCTTTGTGGCCTCCAACTTCTTAGCTGTTCGAGCTGTATGGTTGTTTTACAGGTTGGACGAGCCCCTTGACCGCATGGGCTCTACTTGGCTCCTCTACGGCCTGCTTTCCCTTTGAATATGTATGGGTGTCAGGCCCCGGACCCAGAATACTGGAGAGCGGGGGCTGACAAAGCCAGCTATATATACCAGAGTACTTCAGTACCCCAAAATACGGCCACATCTTCGAATATAAATTGGGGGTTAATCACTACAAGCCATCAGTCATCCTAGGTCAACCAATCCTAGTATCTTAATCACAAGTCAGAATCCATAATGTATAAGAAAATATGATCATCATAAGAAAAATAGTTAAGCGTCCCAAACCATATATATATAGCTGATCATGGAGCTAGTAATACAAAATGAAGAACTAGCAAGAGTGTAAGTCATACATGATCAACTCTAGCTATAGTCTAGAATATGCTAATCATGTCATACCCATTAGGCGATATAACAAGTCCAATATACGAGCTAATAGGTTCTTGGGTCCAAATGCCACAACAAAATATGTAAAATAAGTGGGAGAACAAGATAAAAATCCACTCAATATGTCTGGTGCTCCATCTGGTCACCATCCTCAGGAATAGATAGAAGATCCGCTAGCTCTGCTACCAGATGTGGCCGAGCTAAACTTGTTGGATCAGACCCCAAATGAAAGTACCACAAAGGAGGCCAAACTAATAAACTAAAACCAGCAATACAACAAAGAGCTACAATATCCTAAGCAACATGTAAATACCAGGTAATATATAAAGTGCACCTAGAAATAAGAAAATAAACAAAAAATATGTAAAGAAAACTGGGCGGTTGACATGTACGGGATCATGCAAGGTGAACATATACATGATCATGCAAGAAAAATATGTAAGGAACAGTGCATATATAAAGTAAAAGGGCATACAAGACAATAGACCGGAGTACACTGCGGCGAGTCACTATCAGGCAAGCAAGCAATATAAGACAAGATAATACATGGACTCAATCCATCAATCACGGCCAAGCAAGAAGTACAGCTTGCGATGTTAGCTAACTAGGGTTATCATAACTCCTAATTACTATCAAATGCAAGTTAGGATTTTCATACGGTCGCATGTCCTGCAGACTGTCCAAGCTACTCAAACATCGGACGATAGTAAAAAAAATACTATTGGATACACCACCCCCAAGAGAGATGCTCCCCTAAATCCAAGTCAAACAAAGGTGAACTTGAGTAAGTCAATTCAGTATGTACCATACGACGGTGAGCTGAAAATGTGCACTACTCGACCACATGTTACAAGTCCATCTGTCAGTATAATATTATCGGGACACGGGACTGCATGCAACCAAGAGATTCTCCCATAATTCTCTAATCATTTAAGCTAGTTATTAACCTTAGCAGTTTGTTTTAGGATTCCTGGTGTGGCATTCCACATAATCTATCCTAGACTTGATGCTCCCCGCAGGGATGAAATAGACAAGATAATATGTTGGCAAGCAAAAGCACAAGACTATACAGGAATATAACCAAACGGTTATAGGCATGACGAGTGTGCACTATAACAAGCCACAACAAGTAATATACGAGACAAGCATATAATGGGTAGGAGGCCCAAACTATATCGGTACTGGTACGAGATAAATGTATAATGGGTAGGTGTCCCCAAAGTAATACACTGCAGGTATATAATGGGTAAATGGCCCCAAAACTATACATGATGTCAATCCAAGATTGGTACAAGTAATGCACAGGAGTGCACCATGACGGGTCACTATTATAACTACCATATTTCTAGAATTGGGGTAATTTTGTCATTTTCTTAATTATAAATAATGTGTTATACAATTTTGTTATTTATTTAATATAATGCATATTATATATATATATATATATATATATATATATATGTGTGTGTGTGTGTGTGTGTGTGTGTGTGTGTGTGTGTGACTAATATTATTATTGTTTGGTAGATTGGACTAGACATGATTCTAGTGGACTTAACCAACTTGACATGACCATTTAAATAATTAGTTAGACTAGTCCCCTTTTGACCCAACTTAAGTTAATTTTTATTAGATTATAGGATTAGGCTTAACCCTCATTAGGAAGAGAAGCTTCCACCTTAATTATTTCTTCATGACAAACCCCAAGGGGCATCCTAGGTATTTTACATTGTTTGGACAAGGGGATAGTGGCCGGCCCTATATGTGGGGTAAGACTTTCTCTCTCCTCTTAGTTTCCATT
Source organism: Iris macrosiphon (assembly GCA_036927795.1). NCBI lineage: Eukaryota > Viridiplantae > Streptophyta > Magnoliopsida > Asparagales > Iridaceae > Iris > Iris macrosiphon. The sequence goes on from JAYESA010000014.1 coordinate 109,226,972, forward strand.
TGGTGTTCTTCCCCAATTTGATCCATTCCTCCACCAAATTCTTCATAAATTCCTCTCATTCACTCATCCTCAAAATCTAAGAAGACTAGGAGCTTGAGGTTGGCAAGAGCATTTGGAGAATGAGCTTTGAGGCTAGAAGATTGTGTCATAATTGTGTCTATTGAAAATTTTATTGGAAATTCATCTCCAAATAGATAAATTCTGAATATACCTCTTAATTTAGACTCTAATTCATGTATTTAACTATTAGAAATCATCCCTAGGATTATGGCTACCCATAGGATCAAGAACTAGGTTCATATGACTTGTATTGTGGAATCTATGTGATAATTTGTGTCCAATTTATGGAAAATCCGAGATTGGAGCACCAAGTATTTGTCATTAGGATTATTAGGCTTAATTAGGTTTGTATTAGTGTAGTGAGTCTAGCTATGTGTCCATAGTTGGATAATAATATTTTGTGATACGAGATATTTTTGGAGAGTTTTCCTTTGACACTTGTGAAACACGTGTCATAATTTGCTACAAGCACTTGAATAGCTATTTATTACTATAATTAGAATCTAATTAATGTATTTGAGTTATTCTTGAGCTTTGGGTAGATCTTGGTGTGATTGGATAGAGTATCATAGAAGGATGGGTGTATTGGTGTAATGCACTCTAAGTGTTTATGATTATGTGTTGTGTGTGTACACTTGGTATGTGCACTTGAGTATGGTTGAGTGAAGAGTTATGATTTAGTATATTAGAAATTGTGTGTTTTCTAGTTCTTGTGTTTATGAGTTGAGGCATTATGACTGCACTCTAGGTGTTTGCTAGTTAGTTGTGTCTTGGGGTGTGTTGGTTCTAGTGTTTACTTGAGGGTATTAGTATAGGAAGTGTTCTGCAGGTACACTTATGAGTTGATTATAGGATTTGGGTAAATTGTGTGTATCAACTGACAGCAACAAGGAACTACAAGTATGCAATGTATATCGTATTGACAGTGTGTCACAGTGGTGTGACAGTAGCTTAGTGTAGTATGTAGGAGGTGCCTTTAGTTGTTAGTGTTTATCTAGGTAATTTAGGATGGCAAGTGTGCAAGGGTCTTGTGTCTATGTATTGCAGTGGTGCTAAATTGTGCTATATGTTGTTGTTAGTAGGGTTGATGGGTGTTCAGATGATACGGGGAAGAGTGGTAGTGACCAACTGATGTGTGCAACTAGAAGAAGGAAGTGCTCAGGTCAGTGCTGAACAGAGGGAAGTGCCATATGGGCACAGTAAGGAGTGTGCCAGTGCACACTGGTGCACTAGAGGGGTGAGATTGGACTGTATAATTGGGTGGGATATTTTAAGGAATGCAAGAAACTGTGTTGGTGATTGTGTGGGTATCAGATAGTTGTATAAAGAGTGTAGAGGTAGGTGTAACTGAGTGTCAGTGAATAAGTGGATGGCTATACATGTAGCAGGCATTAGATTTTTGGGAGAGGCAACCTGTGTGCAAGATGTGTATGTATCCAAGTGATGTGAATAGGGATCATGTAATAACATTAACTTGGGTTGATGATGGACTACAAATGAGAGTGTATACAAGTGTATTGCATGTGTTGTGTGTGTGTGTGTGTCTATGGTTGTGTGTGTGAACAGGTAAGGGAACTCAGATATGTGCACTTGGTGCACTGATACTTAAGTATCAGAGAGGGGGGTTGCTTGGAAAGCTTAACTACACAGTAGCAATGGCATTTCAATATGAAGCAATAGCAGCAGGTTAAGGAGATATAGCAACAATAGCAGCAACAATAATTGGAGAAGAGGGGGCTCGGGTTAGTCTTGGGGGAAATGCATTGGAAGCTAGCAGCATTAACAGCAACTATGGCCAGAAGCCACATTAGTAGCAGTATTTTGGAGAACCCAGGGTGCCAGGTTGAGCACATGTGTGTGGGGGTATACCTGGTTGTTTGTATGAGTGGTTGTCAGTGTATAGGAGGGTGATATACAAGTGAGTATTGTCACGCCCCGATCTTCCGCAAGCTAAATGGTCCTCCTCGCTAGGCGAGAATTACCGCGCCAGCGCTCCCACGGAATGACTCGCTTCGACCCATTCGGGCGTGATGCCGCACCAGCGTGAGCCACGCCCGTGCAAGGCCGTGGTTTATTGGCTGGCGTTAAGAGTTTTAAGCCACAGAGTCGCACAGATTGTCCTAGTACAGTGAAATCATAAATGTATAGGCGAGTTGGTAACAAGTTCACTGAGTTGACAATAGTGAAAGCATTGAATAACACAAGTAGAAGCAAGCAACTCTTTATTGATAAAAACAAGTGTTACAGGCGGCGCTCGGCCGAGACTACAAGTCGCTCAAGCCTCTCTCTCTCTAAAATAATAAAAGCATGACAAGTGGCTATATTTTATGGAAAGATGTACAGGCGATGTTCAGGCGATATTCCAACATTATGTCTTGTATATGTGCTTCAGTTCCGGATGCAGCGCTCTAAGGCTTCAGAGTAAACTCCTGGCCTTAGCACGTACGAAGGAGGCATCAGCTCCGAACGAGGTTCTCCCGCACCCTGCAAACGATCTGGTGTATTATCAGTACATTGAATGCACTGATGGGGAGGCTACTCGCCCGCTCGACAAATCCAAACACGTAATATAGGTTCCGTGCACCAACTATTATGTTGTCTTGATAGTTGCCTTAGGATCAATTCTATGGCAATATTAAATAGACTAACTTGTGTAGAAGTGCGATGTGCGATATAAGAGGGAACACGGCGAGACTTACCAACTTACCATTTGTCCTTCCCTGTCCAAGGCAAACCACGTTAATTCAAGCACGAGCATGTATAAACATTCAGGGCAATAGCATATGCAAACACTTGTGTTATGAGCAAGTCTATATTTCGGATGCACGAGTTACTCTGATTAATAGGTGTCTTGTATACGATGATCAAGTGCTCTTTATGCACAAGTATTGTTATACTATGATCGTTGAGATGTTTTAGATTTATCTTGATGCAATATAATGACTCATACGCAGATAGCCGCTAAGCGAGGATGACTTATCTATATGAACATAAGGTCACTGGCATGTGCCATAATGGACAGTCTAGTCTGGGAGGGAATGACTTGCAACGTGAGGATCAGGGCATCGCAGGCCATTCCATCCGATGCATGAGACTATCAGGAGTTTCGGCCGGATCGGATCGGTGCCAGTGCCCCAGCAACCATCTGGGGAACTAAAACCTTGTTTCCAAGTTATCCTGTAACCATGCAAGTCTCTATCTTTCAGGTCTCTTTGGTCAGGTACAGGAACAAGTTTGAGGTAGGATATATGTATATATGGAACAAGTTTAAGGCAGGATATATATATATATATGGAAAAAGTTTATTCGAGTTAGGATATATATATATGGTATCTGTTCAGGCAGGATTGTTCACAATATGTAGATCATTGACTTGGTACAAATTCCCTGGTTCGGGAACTACCTTAGCAACCTAACGGTCCCGGATACTTTCAGGTTTACTCATGCACGGAATGACTATTAGATAGTCTTCTGAGGAGAACCTAAATGAATGCATGATATGCACAACATTGCATGGTCTTGGCATAGTTATGCGATAAGCATTGAAACGAGAAAACATATCAGCAGGCAAACATGCATTCAGACGATAACTTAAGCATTCACGTTGGCTCGAGCCCGAAGGTAAGCCAATGAGTAAAACTGTATAGAAACTTCCCGAGCGATATGATCTAGAGTCGTATAGTGTATATAAGTGAATAGTGCACTAAGAAGAACATATACATATCGTTTCTATTCGAGGCATAGAAGGGTCTAATTGCACAAGGCAAAGGTAGTATGCGAGGGTCTCAATATAAGCAATATTTTATTTCCATGTTCTAGCACAAGCAATATAAGTTTGGATTATTCCCTTAGCTAGGTGTGTTGTATTCTTATTAGCATGCAGGGGGTGATTCACCTAGCGACTAGCATGTATAGTTCCATATTTTAAGTATGCTGGCTAAGCAAAGACAAGTTCATCGTAGCCACCCACCTTAGCGATGATTCATCTCGATTGAGCGATACTCCGAGCGAGCCTCTGAAAGCCTAAGCCAAACTCCTGAAGGGACAAGTCTGGATATCCTTTGCCTCAAACGAGTATTTTTGCCTGAGCAAAGCGGGTCGAGGCATTACATTTTTGCCATTTGAATCGGTAGTCCGCTTGAACGGGACAGGGTATTACATCATACACCACTCAGAAAAAGTTTCATCCTCGAGACTTACTAAGGGCAGGCCATACTAGCGCATTATGGAATCTATCCCAAGCATAGCAATCGGTACAACTAAATTCGCTTGAACATAATTTCCTACATGTTTCTTACGCCATGCTGCATGTGTACTAAGTCAGTCTCATTTGCGCCGTAGCGCAGGACATATTGCTTAACGCGTGGTATGTTTCAATCGATTTTGATTTATGATCTAGGGCTGAGGCAACTTATACAAGTCGTTGTACTTGTTCAGATGGATATTCACTTGCACTAGCATTTAAGATCGGCATATCGCGAGTCTGGATCGTGCACGGATTTGAAGCGTCCTTCAAACACATGCATTTCAACCAACATAGCGATAGCGAAGTCTTTGCACTCGAGTTTCATATTTCTTAAGTCTTGGATCGTGCACACGTTCAAGGCGTCCCTCAAACACATGCATTCAACCAACTTAGAGATAGTGAAATCGGACAAGCTACTTGTAAAAATCTCAAGGGTTCTCGTCTTATTGAATCACGAGGGTACTTTCGATAGGGTCAATCAAATTTTATATCATTTCCACTCAACTCAAACAAGTATTTGTACAACCATTAAGCACGATCGTTCGATTTACCGACTTAGCGTCCATCCATTCGGGTCAACTTAGCATACGTTATCATTCGCAAGTCTAACCCTAAGTTTTGATGCCCCAGTTCTATAGCTTTGTTCAAGAAATATGGTAAAGTCGGTTGCACAGGTTCATTCACTCGGCACAGGGTCGTCTGCATAACTACTAGGTCAGCTCACAAGGTCATCGGTACATGTTCAAGCATACGATAAATCGTACAAATTTGTCGCACGATGCTCGCCCTAATTCCTAGGGTCAAACCATTGTTCATTTAAATGAGGTATTCTACCTAAGTTTGTTTCACTCAGATTTCTAGACATCGAGCACAAATTTTTCTACTCTCAATAACACGTTCGTTTGGCACGGAGGATGAGTCCGTTCAGTAAAATCCATAGTATTCAAGGTTCAAGACAAGTCTAGTGATTTGTATAGTCTATCCCTCCAAGTATGTTTTGATAGAATCCCTATCCATTCCAAGTTTAAACCACCAAGCCAAGATTCGATTCTAAACCTTTAGTTATAACTTCAAGTCGTTTAACCTGATTCGTGTATCCGTTCACGAAACCATCAAGCGTGATTTATTTCAGGTTCTAGGCTAACTTATCCATTGAAATATTTCTGATTCACTTGTATTCCAATTTCATCTTATCGTGTCGAGAACCAAAAGTCAAGACGGTCCACTAGTTTGTTGTGCCTCGGTCTCCCGCAAGTTCGATCACCCTCATCGGACGTGAGATTATTACGCCAACGCTCATGCTGGATAATCGTCCTCATCTAGACGTGACGCATATGCGGGCATAGAGTTACGCTCGCACAAGATAAGAACATTTGAATGTTATGGTTATCTTCGACACAATTTGAGATACCTTGATATTTCACCTTTACTCCTTCCAAGTTACATATCTATCGAGTCAAGTCCTTTTATGTAGTGATTATTTTTTCGTCTAGTAAAATCATCCAAATTCAATATTACCGTTCGGTAATTCTATTTGATACGTTCCATTCATCGAGTTCATTTGGAATAATCACCGAACATGTTCCCGTGAGTTCGATCATCCCCGCCGTACATGAATTACCATGTCGGTGCTCCCGCAGGATAACCGTTCCTGTTGGGACTGATTTTGAGAGTTATTGTTTCGAACTTGATTTCATGATCGTTCTTTCGAACTCTATGCCAAATCCATTTTCGTCCATCTCATTCATCGAAACACAATATTCATTTCGGAATAACTTCTATTCGAGTGGTATTATATTCAAGTTCAGTTCGGCTGTTTTAATCTGAAGTCGCTCATATGATCCTCTAAGTTTCCAACAAGTTTTCTTTAACCAAGATATCGATTTCCATTTTCTGTGAATTCTAATTCGATATAAGCCTTATCATTTATTCGAGATATTATGAATTTCTTCAGTCCGATTATTGTACGAGACTTATGGATCTCTTTGGACATTTCTAAATGATCCAATACACTACTCGGAATTGAGTCATCCCATTAAATCTATATTTGATAGTCATCCAAACAAACTATATTCGATTTGAATCTTCCGATACGAAAATATTATTTGGGTTATTTTCCAAAATCCAAGCACGATTCTCTATATTCGCCTAAGCGATAAATTCGAGAATGTTCTATCGGTTTGGCATTCTAACTCTGACTTGTCTTATTCCTTAACGATATTTATTCTCGTTTCAACTTAGCTTGTACCAAAGGGTCTTGGTGCGCAATACTCTACACAACTTAGCCGAAAGGCTGAGTGCATAGCTAACCGTTCGGGCAATATTCGATTTTCCATTAACCAGTTGGGCAAACATGTATAGGTATTTTGGTTTGCACACAAGTCGTTTTTCTAGCACGAGTCTATTCCTGACGGAACTGGCACAGGTTGGCACAAAGCCAAATCATTTCACAATTCCATACAAGTAATTATACCATTCACATGCACTTTTTCAAAAGTATTTAGACTTATTGTTGGAATATTCCTTGGGACATTGAGAGAAAGTGTACACATAACCCACGAACGAGCTTTTAAAACTGAGAAAATAGAAATGAAGTCCAAAGGCGTATAAGCCTAGCTCTGACACCAATCTGTCATGCCCCGATCTCCCGCAGGCTAAACGGCCGTCCCCGTTAAGCGAGAATCACCGCGCCAGCGCTCCCGCAGAACAACTCGCTTTGACCCATCCGGGCATGATGCCGCACGAGCGTGAGCCACGCCCGTGCAAGTCCGTAGTTCATTAGCTGGCGTTAAGAGTTCTAAGCCACAGAGTCACACAGATTGTCCGAGTACAGTGAAATCATAAACGCATAGGCGAGTTGGTAACAAGTTCACTGAGTCGACAATAGCGGAAGCATTGAATAACACAAGTAGAAGCAAGCAACTCTTTATTGATATAAATAAGTGTTACAGGTGGCGCTCGGCCGAGACTACAAGTCGCTCAAGCCTCTCTCTCTGAAACAACAAAAGCGAGCCAAGTGGCAACATTTTATAGAAAGATGTACAAGAGATGTTCAGGCGATGTTCCAACATTATGTCTTGTATATGTGCTTCAGTTTCGGATGTAGCGCTCCAAGGCTTCAGAGTGAACTCCTGGCCTTAGCACGTACGAAGGAGGCATCAGCACCGAACGAGGTTCTCCTGCACCCTGCAAACGATCTGGTGGATTATCTGTACATTGAATGCACTGGTGGGGAGGCTACTTGCCCGCTCGACAAATCCAAACACGTAATATAGGTTTCGTGCACCAACTATTATGTTGTCTTGCTAGTTGCCTTAGGATCAGTTCCATGGCAATATTAAATAGCCTAACTCGTGTGGCAGTGTGCCATATAATATAAGAGGGAACACGGTTAGATAAAAGTGCTGACCCACCAACAGTTTACTTGCTTGCAGGTACTGGATCGTCCGAGGGAGCGATAGGTGTGCCTCAGTCCCTAAGACCCGAAATCCTGATTTTGATTGTTGCCCCGAGATGCTATCGTATAAAGGAGCACAATGTATAGAACGAATGCCTTTGCATAAGAGAACCAAGTCCCTCGATTGTCCCGAATACTCAGTTGGCTAAATGCATTGCATTGCCGCTGCTTACTCGATTGATGCGATCATAGCCAAACAAACTCTAACAATGAAGCCTTGTGCGGGCGCAACCCCAGGCTCGTACGATATCACGTCCCGGTTATTTGAACGGGCCATCCCTTCCTCGCACCTGCAGGACAGGCATCGAGGCATGGTGATTCGAGTCCGGTGCGCTGTGGCACGGTGGTTCGCGTATGGGTCCTCCGGCTACGGGGACGAGGCGGTGGTCCGACCAAGCGGCCCCTCGGTTCGCGGGGTCGGGGCATGACAGAATGGTATCAGAGCCAGGTTCAATCTCTTGGCCCAATCTGTTGCTATGACTCTTAGATATTATCGATATGGTATTACAATAAAGCATTCCATACAATAAGTCCATTGATATTCTTAAAGTGCAAATATTTTCTGGTCTTGATTTGCTTGATTGTTTTGATTGAGTACGACGAGGGATGAGGGCTATCGCTGCTCGGAATATCGAAAAGTTTATCCTTGAAGTTTCGAGGACGAAACTTTTTGTTGGTTGGTAAGTATGTAATGTCCCGCTTCGTGTCGGCATTATGTATCAGGTGAGTGGGCATAACTTCGTTCTCTGATTCTTGCACGCCTTAATAAAAATTTGAGTTTTTGCTTGCAATATTTTTCATAAGAGAATGATAGAACCTGCCTTGCATATTAATGAACGAACTCACCTAGCTTGTCTTTGAAATGAACAAGTCTGCTTAACTAAGTATCCTGAAAAGCTTGTCTAAGAGTGCATGAAAATGTTCACTATCCTATATGCTCCGAGAGAACCATATCGTGTGCCTGAATGTGTTCAATAATAAGGCGGCTTGCCCTCGCAACAAGATTGTAGTCTGATGGTTCGTCTCGTTTGCATACTACAGTTTATTTGATAGTGTTCAATGCATTCGCATCGGTCGAATAATGGCTATTGGTGGAGAGCTGAATTGCATGCGTCATTAGCCACCATGGGTCACAGCTGCCATTAGCATCAGATAAAGAGTCATTGGTTAGCTGGATCAACCGCTGTCGATCCTGAGATACTCGGGGACCGCCCTGCATATAGCTTGTTCATTGTGTTAGCTTGGATAGATGGGCTGCCCCTAAGATGTGCATGTGTGTCTAGCTATGCATTTGTCCCTGGAGTCTCACGAGACATGCTGTGCACACCCTGAAACAGAACGAACGACTTGCTTGCTTATATCGCATATGAAACTCTGTTTTAAAAGATGTTTCCAAAATAATGTAATATGACTCCACTCTTCTGCTGCATGAAACGAACATAGGTAAAACTAGAAAGATCACTAGTAATGTAATATTTTATAACATGATTACTTAGTGTTGGTTTTAGTGAATGCTTGCTTCTGTTCAGTTGTTTTATCTCACTAGTGCATATAAAAGTGCTGACCCACCAACAGTTTACTTGCTTGTAGGTACTGGATCGTCCGAGGGAGCGATAAGCGTGCCTCAGTCCCTAAGACCCGGAATCCTGGTTTCGATTGTTGCCCCGAGATGCTATCATATAAAGGGACATAATGTATAGAACGAATGTCTTTGCATAAGAGAACCCAAGTCCCTCGATTGTCCCGAATACTCAGTTGGCTAAATATATTGCATTGTCGCTACTTACTCGATTAATGCGATGATAGCCAAACAAACTCTAACGATGAAGCCTTGTGCGGGTACAACCCCAGGCTCGCACGGCATCACGTCCCGGTTATTCGAACGGGCCATCCCTTTCTCGCACCCGTGGGACAGGCGCCGAGGCGTAGTGATTCGCATCCGGTGTGCCGTGGCACGGTGGTTCGCGTATGGGTCCTCCGGCTACAGGGGCGAGGCGGTGGTCCGGCCGAGCGGCCCCTCGGTTCACGGGGCCGGGGCGTGACAAGTATCAGGTGTAAGAGTAGTGAGTTTGGATAGTTAGTATTTGAGTGTTAGTACAGAGATAAGTGACCTAGAATGGAAGGGTTAGAATAATAAGGAGTGGATATCACAAGGTAAAGAGGTAACAGGTTGGTTAAAGAGATGAGGTTTGTGCACCATGTATCAGTGAATTGGTATATGGGTAGCAGGGAGTTGTGAGTTGTCAATGGGTTGGGCAATGGTGGTTGAGGATTGACAGTAGAGAGGTGCTAGTATAATTGTGTAGGTATTATTGGTTGAGAAGTGTGTTGTTTAGTGAGGTAATGATAAATAGGTGTATTGGTAAGGTGTATCAGTTGAGAGGAAATGGATTACATGTGGTACAAGTGTCAGGAATGTAAGTGAGGAGTGTTAGAGTAATGAGTATTGATATGTGGTGATACCAAGTTAATGGGTAGGTATCTAAGTGAGGGTTTTGTAGAGAAGTTAGAATTTGGGTAAGTGACTAGGTAGTAGGTTATAACTAAGATACTATATATGTTAAGTTAAATTTATGATATATAATGTCTAGTATAGTACGACATGAAAACCTAGTTATAGCTTGATATTATGCCAACTAAATAGGTATTTGTGAACCCAAATGGAGGTATTGACTAGATTGACCTAGTTTGACTAGTATTAGCTAGTATGTCCTAGTATAGACCTAAAATTGACCTAGAATCATCACCATGAACTAGTTATGCATGTTTTTATTTTAATTCAATCTTTAACACTTATATTCTTATATCTAGGACTCTTGGACTCTAGTTGAGCATTGTTTACTATTTCTTACACCTGATACCAGGTGAGTACATTCTCTGATAGTTTTTATTATTTAATAATTACTATAAAGTAAGTATTTAGAAATGTATTACTTGATTCCTGACACATTGATACACGGACTAGTATATACATGAATCTTCAGTCATGGGATATCATATATTATTTTATTATTCCTCATGATCTCATATGGTCATTAGACAATATTTAATATTACATAATTTTTAATGTTCAATGTTTAATATTTTATAATGCCTTGAGTATTTTGTATCGTAACGTATCATGGTTGAATCCATTATACTAGTCGGATAAAGAAAAAATATTAGCTAGATATGTGATCAAATCCTAGATAATGTTCAATGTTTAAGTTAGACAATATTTATCCAATATTTAAGTAGACAATGTTCAACCAAAGTCGATCACATATCTAACTAATATTTCAAACACTTAACTTAGTTACAATCCTTCACCATATTTTATTGTCTTTATTCTATTTCATCGTGATCAGTTTATACCATATTATTTTAGTTTATCTGTCTCTTCTATTATAACATGATATTGTTTCTTGTTTCTTGTCTTGTATTACTTTTTCTATTTCTATTAATAGTCATTATCAATTAACTTGGAACTGCTATTTGGTTGTACTTTGCTCCAATCCTAACTGGATATATTTTTCAGATGAGTGGTTAGAAGAGACGTGTCCCACCTTTTATGGACCACAAAATGGTGAGCCGACTGAGGATTAGTACCGGATACTGAGGCGCCTTAGATTTCCAATAGCATATTATTTTTATTTCAGTTTAGACATTATCAGGTATATATTATTTGAGATTGTGTTGTAGCTAGACTTTTAGTCTTTGATGTGTTTTATTATAATTTTGTGACTCTTTCTTCTATTCTATATCGTGTCTTTATCTTTCTTTAGCTTTATATTGTGATTAAATATCGATTATATTTGAACTATTATATGGTCCTCCAAATGGAATTGAGATATTATTGACATGTACCATTATTTATTATGTGAGATGTTTAGATATTATTGTTGACCTAGACAGCGTTCTACCGCCGATGTTGCGGCATAGGCTGGACGTACCTATGTACTCGTGCCCCTACACCAAGTGAGGGTCGTGACAACTATAAGGAATGTGAAAGACAAGTGTATAATCGGTAGGAATCCCAAACTATACATGAAGTCGGGACTGGGTATAATGGGTAGGTATCCCAAACTATACATGAAGTTGAGACTGGGTATAATAGGTATGTGTCCCAAACTATATATGTAGTGCCCCGCTCCGCGTCGATACTATATATCAAGGTGAGTGGGCAGAACTTCGTTCTCTGATTTTTGCATGCCTTAATAATGAATCTAAGTTTTTGAATGCTTGTTTGCTTAAAGATAGTTTTATAAGAAAATGATAGAACATGTTTTGCATGCTAATAAGAGAACTCACATAGATTATCATTGAAATGAACTTGTCTGCTTAACTAAGAGATCCTGAAATGCTTGTCTAAGAGTAAGAGTTTGCATGAACATGTTCCACTATCGCTTATGCTTCGAGAGAACCATATTGTGTGCTTGAACTTGTTCAGTGAGGGCGGCTAGTCCGCAACAGAGATATATGGTCTGATGGTTCGTCTCGTCTGCATCCTAGAGTTTATTTGATAGTATTTTATGCATTCGCATCAGTCAGACAATGGCTATTGGTGGAGAGCTGAACCTTGGTCACGGCTGCTATAGAGATAGTGAAAAGCAACCATGAGTCACAGCTGCTAATAGCATCAGATAAAAGAGTTATTGGTTAGCTAGATTACCGCTACCGATCCTGAGTTACTCGGGGACCGAACTGCATATAAGATAGTTCATTGTGTTGGCTCGATAGAGGAGAGTCCCTAGATGTGTATTTGTCCCTAGAGTCTTTGAGTATAGCTCATGAGACACGCTGTGCACACCCTGATAACAGAACAATCGGCTTGTCATGTCTGCTTGCTTATATCGAATATGAACTCTATTTTCAAAGATGTTTCCAAAAGAAAGTAATATGACTCCATTCTTATGCTACATGTAACGAACATAGATAAAACTAGAAAGATCACTACTAATGTAATATTTTATAACATGATTACTTAGTGTTGGTTTTAGTAAATGTTTGCTTCTGTTCAGTTGTTTATACTCACCAGTACTTATAAAAGTGCTGACCCACCAACAGTTTACTTGCTTGCAGGTACTGGATCGTCCGAGGAAGCGATAGGCGTGCCTCATCCCCAAGACCCAAAAATTTGGTTTTGATTGCCTTGTGCTACTTTCGTATAAAGGGACATAATGTATGGAACAATTCCATTGTATTCAGAGAACCCAGTGCCTTAATTTGTCCTGAATACTCAGATAGATAAATGCTTGCAACAATGTCCTTCTGCTACTTACTCGATAGATACGATAATAGCCAAACTTTAACGATGTTGCCTTGTACGGGCGCAACCCCAGGCTCGCACGGCATCACATCCCGGTATCAAACGACCATACGTGCCCCACGGGAGCGCCGAGACACGGTGATTCGCGTTCGGTCCGACGGGGGAACGGGGGTCGGGAGGCCTTCGGGACCAGGGCGTGACATAATGGTATCAGAGCGATTCGATTCTTTGCCCATTCTGTTACTATGACTCTGAGAAGTGCTCGATATTATAATGCAATAGTGCGTTCCATACAATAAGTCCATAGATATTCTCTAAGTTGTGTAAATAGTTTTTGATTGAGGACAGCGAGGGATGAGGACTATCGCTACTCGGAATATCGAGAAGTTTATCCTTAAAGTTTCGAGGATGAAACTTTTTGTTGGTGGGTAAGTATATAGTGCCCCGCTCCGCGTCGGCACCATATATCAAGCTGAGTGGGCAGAAATTCGTTCTCTGATTCTTGTACGCCTTAATAATGAATCTAAGTTTTTGAATGCTTGTTTGCTTAAAGATAGTTTCATAAGAGAATGATAGAACCTGCTTTGCATGATAATAAGAGAACTCAAATAGCTTGTCATTAAAATAAACTTGTCTGCTTAACTAAGGGATCCTGAAATGCTTGTCTAAGAGTAAGAGTTTGCATGAACATGTTCCACTATCTCTTGTGCTTTGAGAGAACCATATCGTATGCTTGAACTTGTTCAGTGAGGGCGGCTAGTCCGCAACATAAATATATGGTCTGATGTTTCGTCTCGTCTACATCCTAGAGTTTATTTGGTAGTGTTTCATGCATTCGTATCGGTCAGATAATGTCTATTGGTGGAGAGCTGAACCTTCGTCACGGCTGTTACAGAGATAGTGGAAAGCAACCATGAGTCATAGCTGCTAATAGCATCAGATAAAAGAGTCATTGGTTATCTGGATTACCACTACCAATCCAGAGTTACTCGGAGATCGAACAGTATATAAGATAGTTTATTGTGTTGGCGCGATAGAGAAAAGTTCCTAGATGTGCATTTGTCGCTAGAGTCTTTGAGTATAGCTCACGAGATACGCTGCGCACACCCTGATAACAGAACAATCGGCTTGTCTTGTCTGTTTGCTTATATCGAATATGAACTCTGTTTTCAAAGATGTTTCCAAAAGAAAGTAATATGACTCCGTTCTTATGCTGCAGTAACGAACATAGATAAAACTAGAAAGATCACTAGTAATGTAATATTTTATAACATGATTACATAGTATTGGTTTTAGTGTTGACCCACCAATAGTTTACTTGCTTGCAGGTACTTGATCATCCAAAGAAGCGATAGGCATGCCTCATCCCCAAGACCCAGAAATTTGGTTTCGATTGCCTTGTGCTGCTTTCGTATAAAGGGACATATGTATGGAACGATTCTATTGTATTCAGAGAACCTAGTGGCTCAATTTATCCTGAATACTCAGATGGATAAATGCTTGCAACAATGTCCCTCCGCTGCTTACTCGATAGATGCGATGATAGCCAAACTTTAACGATGTTGCCTTGTGCGGGCGCAAACCCAGTCTCGTACGGCATCACGTCCCGGTATCAAACCACCATACGTGCTCCGCGGGAGCACCGAGACACGGTGATTTACGTCCGGTCCGGCAGAGCAATGGTGGTTGGGAGGCCTTCGGGACCGGGGCATGACAATATATGAAGTTAGGACTGGATATAATGGGTAGGTGTCACAAACTATACATAAAGTCGAGACTGGACGAGTAAACACAATAGACAAATGGAGCCGAGAAAACAAGAATATATATGGAATAAGCGCACAAGGGCCAATCAAAAAACATTGAAAAGAATAATAAAAAATTGAACGTCGGTATGTCATCCCAGGGAAATCTAGGAAGACAGGAAGAACAAGTCAGGGCAATCGGTATACCGTTGGTATACTCCAGTATACCGTCGGCATGCCGATCCAAGTCACAGCGGGTTCTAGGATTCCAAGTCGGGCCAAATCGATATATCGTCCATATACTATAGTATACCGTCAGTATACTATAGTATACCATTGGTATGCCGGTTCCCATAGGAAATTCTAGGAAAAGTTAATTCAAGACGGATATTTAAGAACCGAAATCACTTTTCGAAATTTAACAGAAACTGGTCTAACAAGATTTCAAGTCTAATGGTATGACTCATATAGAATATATACTAAGTCTCATAGCAATCACTCCGGTTATCATTTTCAAAATTGAGTTACCTAACCTATAAATATCAGGGTTTCTACCAAAAAATTAGAAACAAGCTCCAAACCAATTTTTGAAACTAGCCTATGACGGGAAATTACAAGAGAAACATACTTAACAAAACCACTAGCATTTAATTCTAAGCATAAACCGCCAAGAAAATGGAAAACTTTAGTAAAGTAATATTGTTCAAGATTTTGGCAAGATTTACTTCCTCTAGTCAAGCTCCCAGCCTTAACCTTTAACTCCACCACCAAGAGTGTTCAAAAACTACACTCTTAGGCCTTAAGATCAAGCTCCTAGTTCTCGCAGGAAATGGAGAAGAAATAAAGAAGTAGAGAAAGAAAGAAAAGAAAGAGAAGAGAGAAAATTAACTCATATATATATAAGAGGTGATTTAATCGTGACCGGCCGATCTGCCTCGTCAGCGATCCAAGTCACGAGATTAAATCAATCTTGACCACTCTAAAAAAAACCAAAAAATCAATGGATAATAGAATGTATCAAATACTATTCACAAAAATATCTCAGTAAAATATCTCAAAAGTATCTTAAAATATCTTAAAAGCAAAACAAATATCTACCAAATGGTATGTCGTCGGTATGAAGGAGTATACCGCCGGTATGCCGGTCGGGTAGTAAATTTTCAAATTTGAGAAAATTCTGAGATTCTACGATATCCAATAAAATACAGTATATAATATAAAATATATATCCATATACCAATACGGATACAGTAAGACGAGTATCACAACTCTCCCCTATTTAGAAAAATTATGTCCTCAGAATTTTAATAAGGCTCTAAATCCAACAATAAAATCTACGCAAGCATGCTATCAAGAACTGGGAAGGAACCCATATAACCATGAAATCCTAACTAATAAAGGGAATAGGAAACATAAAAGCAACTACAAGCTATAGCAAAAAATAATCACACTCAAACTAGGATAAGATACGGAGGACAATAATAGCATACCTTCTGGGTCGAACAAATATGGATAACAAGCACGGATATCATCCTTGCGCTCTTACGTCGACCCACCTAGTGAGTGATGACTCCAAGAAACTTGAACTAGTTGGATAGTCCAATTCTTGAGAACCTTCTTTCTCCGGCCCAAAATAGATACGGGGCTCTCCTTATACGATGGGTCAGTACCAACGACCAACTCCGAATGATCTAGGACATGGCTCAGATCCAAAATATACCAACACAACTGAAATATGTAAAAGACATCAGGTACCTCGCAAAGCAACGACGGAAGAGCTAATCTATATGAGACATCTCCTACCTGCTCGGGAATATCAAACGGACTGATAAATCTAGGACTAAGCTTTTCCCGTACTAAAAATCTAATAACTCCACGGGTAGGCAAAATCCTAAGAAATACTTGGTCACCGAAAAAGAATTCAAGATATCGCCGATGCGAATCTGCCCAATGATGCTGATGATCCTGAGCTACTCTGAGATGATCTCTGATCTGTTTAATAATCTCAACTGACTGAATTATCATCTTGGGCCCGAGCATCTGCCTCTCGCTAATATCATCCCAAGCTAATGGTGATCTGCATCTTCTACCATACAATGCCTCAAAAGGTGTCATCTGAATGCTTCTCTGGAATCTGTTGTTGTAGGAGAACTCTACCAAGTGCAAGTGATCATCCCAGGACCCACCAAAGTCTAGCGTACATGACCGAAGCATATCCTCCAAATTTTGAATCATATGATCTGACTGACCATCTGTCTGTGGATGGTATGCAGAACTGAGCCTCAGACGGGTGCCTAAACTTTGTTGAAGGCTCTGCCAGAAATAAGAAGTGAACCTGGAATCCCTGTCTGAGATGATGCTAACTAGCACTCCATACAGTCTGATAATCTGCCTCATATACATCTCAGCTAGCTGCTCCGTAGACTGACAAACTCTGAATGGTAAAAAGTGACCAACCTTCGTAAGATAATCTACTATTACCCAAATGGCATCTCTACTAGTAGGGGACCTAGGAAGACAGGTTACAAAGTCCATAGTAATATGCTTCCATATCCACTCCGGTATCGGTAAAGGCTGAAGTAACCCGGCTAGTCTCTGATGCTCAGCCTTAACCTGCTGACAGAATAAACACTGAGAGACAAACCGCGCTATCTCCCTCTTCATCCTATTCTACTAGAAGTGTTGTCGAATATCATGGTACATCTTCCTCCCTCATGGATGAACTGAGTACTGAGAACTGTGGGCCTCTAACATCACTACCAGAATAAGTCAAATTAGCAACGTCTGGAAACGTCATTAAATGGCCTAAAAATGTCACTAAAAAAATTTAGCGACGTAATTAGCGACATTTTAATAAAGTCGCATTTAAGCTAGTCGCTGACAGAAAAAATATCGCAAAATGTCGCTATAGCGACATTTTCTAGCGACGTATTGCTAATATTTTTTATATTAGTGACGTTTAGCGAAGAAACGTAGCTAAATTAGCGATGTATTGTATGTCGTTAAATATCACTAAGTTTTTCTATTTAGCAACGTTTTGCAACACATTTAGCGATATTATATTGACCAGGCAAATACTGTCATGTCAGCAATTTAGCGACATTCAGCGACGTATTTAGCAACTTATTTAGCGACATAATTAGCGACGTATTCAGCGATAAATTTAGCGACAAATTTAGTGACGTATATAAACGTCGCTAAATTTTTAATAAAAAAATAAAAAAATAGAATATAAAATAGTTTTCAAACCAATCTTCCTGCAGTTTATGAATTCATAATTTATATAAATAAACCCGAAGCAACCCTCCATTGAATTCCCTGGGTTCATCGACCCCTTCGGTGGAACACTCAACACCAGTAAACTAACATACATTTAATATGAATAATATAGTAAAATTTGAAGAAAATAAAATATTAGATTATAAACCGAGTCTGGAGAAAATCTCATAGTAAATAATACAATAAATATCCACATAACTTAGTGCAAGAAATAAAGTCTGAAAGCCTCAAAAATAAAGAATATTCATAAATAACCAAATATCATATGTCAAATCACAAACAAACAGTAAACTATCATAACTAGGACTACTGCGGATCTGTAGGAGGATGACCACCGGCGCGCATCAGGGATAAGAATAAATCATACTGCTCCCGTAAAATTGATACCGATGTCGATGGAGAAGGCAGTGACGTTGGTGGAGTCTGTGTCGATAAAGGCGCACCAGGAGGATGTATCTGCTCCAACACTGCTAGTCGATGGATGTATGAATCCATGGTAGATAACAACCTCGTACTGCTATGAACCCTTGAATCATACATCATCGTTAGCCTCTCGCCCATGGACAGCTGTGATGTCCGCAGCTTCGTCATGTTGCGCTCGGTCGACGCTCTAAGATCAGCTGTCATATCCCTAAGGTCCATGATGCTACGCTCGAGCATATCAAATCGTACGATGAGCGTCGCATCGTCCGCCTGCGACTGGGACAGGGGCTGCTCCTCCATCCTTCGCAGCAACTCGTCACGGAGAGACCCAATCTGACGGTCAACGGTCTCCTAGACTCGGGCTGATGCCTACGAGGGCTGTGGGGAATGCGCACTTGCAGTGGAGGCCCTAGAGGACTGCGTCGCAACAAGGGCGCCATAAGATCCCGTACCGTAGTACGTACCCCTCTAGAGACCACCAGCGGCGGTCACCCACAGATCGTCCGCCGACGGAGCTGGAGAGGGCTACGAGGAAGTACCATCCTCTCCCGCTATAGGTGCACTAGCAGTCGTCCGCTCACGTAGCCTAAGATACTCTGCCTAGAATAGTTTGGATACTCGATAATTGCTAATGTGTCTAAGGTACTTATTACTAACAACATGAATATTTATTTGCATATTTCCTAAGTTATATTAAAATTAACACAAAATAAAGTAATACTTATATAGGTCTACGAGGCCCTCTCATCAATGAGATTCCCGCCCTTTCGATGGGTGGCCAGGAAGACGGTCACCATGTTGGCATCCTCACCCCTATGTACCTGTTAAAAATATATTATTTAGTACTAAAATTAAATATTTTATCCTACTACTACTTTATCTTACTTGTATTAAAATAATATATCTGAAATAAAATACATACCAAATGACAAAAATGATCCGTCATCGGAATCGAGCCACCACACCACTTTGCTGCCTTCTTCCTAGCCGCCTTGGCCTTCCCAGACCTTTTTTTGTACCTCGGATCGCCGAATCTAGCCCTTATCGCAGTCCACTGCTCAGGCGTGATCCAACCTTGGATCAGTTTTCCTTCATGATTATTAGCCTTCTGGTCATCCAGGGTATCACAGATCTGCTTGGCGGCAACGGCAGGAAACATCTGCTCGATCAACTCGGCCCGGTACGGTGGATAGAAATACGTTTACTACAAGAAATAATTTAGTAAGTTATATAATATGCATAAATTAGATGATTGATATTAAAACTAATATACTTTTACCTTGAAGTGCACAAACCAGAACGCCTTCCTCTCATCCGGAGCATTAGAGTAGTTGATCCAAGGGCCACCATAGTTGTACCTCAGAAAGTGGCACAGGCGTCTTTGTACCGACGAGGGATGATATCTGTACAGAGATAATTTTTTTTATCGAAAAAGTGAATATATGATAAATAAAGAAATACATGATATATATGATGCTAAAGCAACTAATTGACTTACTTTGTACCGTCGGCCCAAATCTTCGTCCTCGTCTCATCCGGAGGTGCTCATGGAGGATCTCGCTGATGCTGGGACAACGTCAGCTCAACCTCCGCCATATGCTCATATGTCTCTATTGTTCTATCAGCAAGAGGAACATTGGAAGAGGGAGTAGTCTCAGGCCTGGAACTACTCGTCCCAAGAGTGCTGCCATGTAACGTCATCGCAGTCGGAGATATGACTGGTCGATATACTGGAGTACTTGGCGCCGAGGATCCAGAACCAACAGTAGGCAGTACCAGAGGAGCACTCTGTCTACCTTGGGACCTGCCGAACGCTCTGCATCATCCTGTCATACCTGATAACAACATATGATGATAGAACAAATAAACAAATATATAGTACATTATACAGTCAAAATTTATTCATATCTCACAACATTAATAGAATTTTACAGTAAATAACTAGTAGTGTCACAAGTCTAAATGGATAATACATTCTACAGTCAAAATATAATACATGTTAGTATATTCTACAGTCAAAATATAATATATGTCACAAGTCCAAATGGATTTATTTTATTTTTAATCATCTTCAGAAAATTTATCTTGTTCGCATTCCTCGTCCTCCTCTTCCTTCTCATCTTCACTTTCATCTACTTCATCTTTGTCTTCGTCTTCCCCTTCGGATAATTTTACCTCTTCTACATTATTAGTCGTGTAATGAGTAACTTTTGTTGAGTCCACATCTATAATATTTGTTACAAGAGGTAGATCGTCCTCCTGATAAGCTATTTCGTCAACGTCAAAGGTATTTCTAGCTTTAGTCTTGTATACTGCCCACCAATTCGACCTCGCTGTCCCCCATCTAGGATAAGTTGTAAAGAATACGAGCTGAGCCAAACTTGACAGGATAAATGGTTCGTAGCCTTGATATCTATGCTTGCAGTTTATATCCACAAGACCATGCTTGTAAATTTTCCAACCTTGATCTTGAATCAGTTCAAACCATTCACACTGGAATATCATGATCTTAGTAGGTTCTGTGCCATAATTATATGTCAACTCCATAATCTCTCATAAGATGCCAAACAAATTATTTTCTGGATCGACGTCTTTGTAGTTCCAAGATTTGATACACAAACAACTATTTTTCGTGGAATCAAGATCCAGAAAGCTGTCTCTGATCGGAGCATTTGTTGACTTGAACCTAAACTCATTCATACAGTAACTTGGCCATATTTTGACGGCAGTAATTGGTCCCTTGGCTAGAGTTCTAATAGATTCAATCTTGGGTGTTATTAGACGATTGACCTAAATACCAAAGTAGCGACCGTAAGTTATTTATTGTGCAAGTGCATACAGAAAAAGTAATTACCAAGCTCCTTATATATACGCTCAACCTAGAAGGAAAATGATGTCTCATTTTCTGTTCTACTTCTTTGTCTGTTATGTAGGGTCTAACCAACCTCAGCTCATCATTATATGTGCTGAAAAATAATGAAGCAACCGCTGATTAGTAGCATAATATTAGCTTATACTATTACATTGAGATAACTTAAACATGGACGTATTAATTACTTACCCCTTTAGATTCTCTACTTCATCCTCATCATAATTGAATAATATATACATCCGAGCAGCCCTTAGCTCGTCGTCATTCAAATATCTCTTCTTCATTTTCCTCGAAGGATTTTTGGACACATTGAATACTTTTAGTATTGCATCATTATATTCCTGATATCCGTCGTCGTTTCTCAGAGCTCTCATTCTATTAGTAGCAACATAAGGTTTGAAATACGTCGAGCAAAAGTTTTTAATCTTCTCGAAAACATAAGCTTCATAAATAGAGCCCTCAACCCGTGCCTTATTTTTTACCTTTCTCTTTAGGTGATTTAGATGCCGCTCGAACGGGTACATCCATCGATAATCGACAGGACCACCAACATGTGCCTCATAGGAAAGATGAATTAGTAAATGCTCCATAGAGTCAAAGAATCCAGGAGAAAATACCTTCTCGAGCTTACACAGTGTTACCGCAATATCCTTCTCTTGCTTTTCTAGACGATTGACGAGCAACTTAGTAGAACAAAGATCTCTGAAGAATATGCTGAGCTCTGTCAATGGATCCCAAATGATCTGTGGTAAGAATTTCTAACATGTAATCGGAATTAATCTCTCCACGATTACGTGACAATCGTGGCTCTTCATACCCGCCAGGTTGTTATCCTTTAGGTCGACTCATCTTCTCAAGTTCGACACATACCCGTATGGAAATTTTAGATCCTGAATCTACCTATATAGTCTTCTTTTATCCTCCTTCTCCAGTAAAAAAATTGACTTAGGCTGCTTTAACTTTCCATTCCCCTCCTTTATCAAATATAACGTAGGATATCTACATATTTCTTCTAAGTCCAACATGGCCTTCAAATTGTCTTTCGTCTTTTCTAATTATGTTATCAAGCACATTCTTCTTAATATGCATGACATCAAGGTTATGTATGATCAGATTGGTGCTCCAATATGGCAGATCCTAGAATATACTTATCTTCATCCAATTATGGGTGCGACCAAATTCGTCACACTTGTACCCCTAAGCAGGATCTTCGATAGCACTTAATAAATCTTTTATCTCTTCCCATATCGTGTATCTATGCCACCTTATCGGTGGATTATCCTTCTCCACAACGCCCGCACAAAAAGTATTCTTGTTCCTCCGGTACGGATGATCCTTCGGCAGAAATTATCGATGACAATCGAAGAAGCACAGTTTGCCTCCGTGTTTTAAACGGAAAGCCTTAGTACGGTCCACGCAATACGGACATGAGAGACGACCATGAGTGCTCCATCATGATAATATTCCATAGGTGTTCGCACGTAAGTGCTGGTCTAAAAATTCTGCTTTTTAGAAAGCCTTAGTCGTTGATGGTCCACATAAGTGCTGCCCTCTTCTGAAAATTCTGCTTTCTAGAATTATCAAACATGTTCGCACCTACTTTCCATAGCTGATTCAACTCATCTATCAAAGGCTGTAATACACATCGATGTTCCTTTTCAGATTGTTCTGTAAACACCCTGATTTTTTAGAATTTAATTTAAAATTTTCATTAATTATTATTATGGAATATTTTTATTATTTTTAGTTAATTTTAATAAATGTTCTTCATGGATTTATATTTTTGTGTTTTAAATTAATTATTAAAATAGTACAAAAAATATATTTTTGGGTGTATAATTAATAATAAAGTATTGTGAAATTTTTCTAAAATTTATTGGGCCCAAAAACTATTTTTTATGACCTATATATACTAAACCAACCTAAACTGAACCAAACCAACCTAACTACTGGACCCGGATCCTAAACCTACCCGCAACCCACCAACCCGCTAACCCGACCCACAACCACTTAGCTCTGTAACAATCAAACTCGCCATCTTCCCCTCCCCAAAATCGACGCCGACCCTCTCCCTTCAGCTCCCCGTAATGCCCACCTCGACACCCGATAAAAACCCCATCCTAGTCGAACCTCACCACCATCATCTCTTCTTCTACCACAACCAACCTCAGCCTTCGACGACCGCCGGACCCCCATCGACGATCGCTGCAAGACGGGCCACCCAATTCCGAGCAAAAAGCAATAGTAAGGTACTGAGAACGTAGTATTATGTTAGTCCTATGACCCAAGTTTGGTTTGATTCTGAGAACGTTGAAGAAACATTTTTTCGTGGGCCCCAAGGTTCCACTTGACGGGCAATTTCGTGACCGTCTAATCGGAATTCAGTCCAGAAAGTTTCGTTGGGTTCGTATCATTGTTCTAGACTTGTAGATACTAAGTTTGACAAATTTGGAGAACTTTGTCTATGGCATATTTTTTGGTGCAAAGTGGCCACATGTGGATCCCGCTTTGA
The DNA here is from genome assembly GCA_036927795.1 of Iris macrosiphon. Classification (NCBI taxonomy): domain Eukaryota; kingdom Viridiplantae; phylum Streptophyta; class Magnoliopsida; order Asparagales; family Iridaceae; genus Iris; species Iris macrosiphon. The sequence goes on from JAYESA010000014.1 coordinate 109,250,814, forward strand.
CCTAAAACTGTCAATTCTGCCCTTGTGTCCAAATTAGACTTATGGGTAGTTAATCCTAATATTTTAAGTATTCTGAGAGCAATGATAATATTTGTTTCAATATCCGGAGGCGTACCTGGAGATTCTACTGTTACAAAAGCAATTGACGGAGCTTAGAATACAGGCAAGTGTACCTTGCCAACTTACAGTAGATCATGTGTTATTATTTGCTTGTATTATTTTTATATACTTCTGTGATATACCTGTTCAACCTAGGACCGTGAGACGTTGCTTAACGTTCGAAAAAGATTCGAGTGTCGACGCCGTATGCGGAGTCGTGTAACGTCACTTAGAGAGTTAATACCACAATCCTATATATTTTTACATGCTTGCTTTACCAAGTACGTTATACCATAGGACACTTGACACTATTCATGTGATAGAATATTTTATGTGTTATTCATGATAATTCTGTATAGGCTTACAAGATTCGCGATCTGAGACTTGTATATATAGAGATATTATAATGACTCGTTGTACTAGCTAGAGGTCATGATCTTGCGTATTATGGATATGAGACGTGAGCTTACATTGGGTAGAGAGAGTCTCGCCATACTATATATATATATATATATATATATATATATATATATATATATATATATATATATATATATATATATATATATACACTATATTACTTGTGGTGCCTTAGACTCTGTCTTTGGCATATTTACTGGCCCTTCGAGATATTACATGCTACTATGGGTTTCCCCGACACAGAGTCTATAGTAGTTTCAGCCTGAGTATGAGTAATGCTCTTATTTATATTTCACATAGCTGGTTACATAGCTTGCCCTGAGGATATGTTTCACTTACTGTATTTTATTTGGCTTGAGTGTTTATTGTACCTTGTTATGTCCCCTGAGGACCTGGATCCGGATTATGTCCCCAGGTATAGCAGAGGAGGAATACCCTGAGATATACGGGATAGGAGCTGACGCTGAAGCAGTACTGGCACCAGAGGACGAGGTTGTGCCAGAGGATTTCTCCTGAGTATTCTGTTACTTACTCAGTTATTTATGCTTCCAATTATTTCATATCTTGACTCTTGGATTTATGTATTAACTTATTTTATCAGGTTGTTCCCCGAGATATTTTTTGACTTGTTGATGGACTATATTTCTTTTTATCTATTATCTTGACTGGTCTATCATATTGACTTGTGTTTACTTTCTGTGGATGAGATTAGAATTATACTGAGATAGGTGGTGTAGACTTGCATTTATATTTATTAAAGCTTAAGTGCACTCTAACGGGTCCATTAAATTGGGTTTGTCCATTGGAGTTGTGCTGTTGGCCATTGTCACGTGACTAGTCCCTCGGTATTTGGGGACTGGGGCGTGACATAGTTTTTGTGGTGGCCCATGCAGGTCTACGACTATATTGCTTCGATTTTAATTAAGGAATAGAGCAAGCCTACGATTAAGATAGGATAAATAATAGGATCTCATCCACTTGTTGATCTATTCTTGACCTCTATATCAACTTCAAAATAATTTCTTGACTTGCATCATGTCTTGATTCCTCTGTGTGATTCTCATAGTTTACTTTAAATAGAGAGTAATAGACCCACGAGCCAGTGATGTGACCCCCGTAGGTACACTACAAGGTCCTGTGATAACCTACGACGATGGAGTGACACCATTGAGTGGAGATCCATCCGCTCAATAAAGAAATCAAGCAGATCAGCATGCCACGAGGTTCGGGCGAGACGACATTCCACCACCGTCGTAGTTTACTCCACCAATGTCCATTTTTCCACCAAGACAGGCTATGAACGGACAACAGATATTCTAAATATTCTATGCAATGATGCAAGCCCATCGGCATGTCCATCAAGAGGCGTAGCGTCATGAGACAGAGAACTTGAGGAACAGCCTAGTAACTGCACTGGAGAAGACGAACCCACCAGCTAGACGGCCATCGACGGGATCTATCACTAATTTTTGCCAGCTGAAGCCTTGTACCTTCTCGGGCAAGGAGGAGCCCACTGAAGTTCATGAGTAGCTCACAACCACTCAACACCAAATAGAAGCAGCTGAGCTTCCAAAGGAGTGCTGGATGACTGTCGTTAGAATGCAGTTGACGGGTAATACACATCACTGGTGGCTATCTGAGGAGAGACGGCTCAGACCAGACCGAGTCACTTGGGAGGAGTTCTCTAGAATCTTTCAGGATATGTACATTTTATCTATTGCTTGATTAAAACTTCGGGACAAGTTCAATCGCCTCACTCAAGATAATATGACGGTGGAAGAGTACAATACGGAGTTCATCCTTTTGAGCCACTTTGCACCTATACTAATTCTGACAGAAGAAGAGAAGGCTGAGAAATTCTTTGACGGACTAAACTTTGAGCTACAGAGACAGATTGATACTGTTGTATCTACTTCTTACACGGATGTCCTTGCTGCAGCTCGATGCATGGAGTGCATCACCAGGAGAGAGTCCAGCCTAAAATGGCCGTTCATATCAGCACCAGCCAGAGCACCACATAGGGAGCCTGCAAAGCGACCCCAGATAAAACCACCACAGAGAGCAGTATCACAATTCCTATCCCTTCCTACTTGTCACTACTGTGGCAAGATAGGCCATATTGAGAGAGAGTGTAGACTCAAATTGGGATTATGTTTAGCTTGCGGATCCAGTCAGTATTCAGTAAGGGATTGCCCTGAGTGTCGAGAAGGAGATCTATGGTAAACCGACAAGCTTTACCAGCATCAGCCGAGGTCACCCTTGGCACCATGGGCAACACTCTTCCAGCAGGCCCAACAACAGCAGAGGGCACTACCACAAGGACGTGGACAGGCTTTTACGATGACAGTGGAGGAGGCACAGACTCGAGGAGTAGCGAATATAAGTAAGACTTAGTTTTATCATAGCTATCTATAATAGCGAGTTCCTAGTAATACTTTAGCATGTGCCTGTTAGTTCTATCCCCTAGCCTAAACCTAGTATTATGTTAGCATGAACTTGTTAGTCTAGATTAGTAATATGCCAGTGCTACCCAAGTTTTAATTCCTTCCCTACGTGCTCTGCTTGAATAAAACCCTCATCCTTCCTCTTGATTTTTCCTTGTTCATGGTTCCTTATCCTTTGTGTCGTGCTTCAACAAACATTCTTACAATCACATCATCTCTTTTGGAGCAAACCTTTTTTGACCGATTATATTTTGTTTCTTAATTGTGAGGACACAATTCTTTTAAGGTGGGTAGATTATAAACACCCTGATTTTTTAGAATTTAATTTAAAAAAATTATTAATTATTATTGTAGAATATTTTTATTATTTTTAGTTAATTATAATAAATGTTCTTCATGGATTTATATTTTTGTGTATTAAATTAATTATTAAAATAATACAAAAATTATATTTTTTGGTGTATAATTAATAATAGAGTCTTGTGTAATTTTTTTGGAATTTATTGGGCTCAAAAAGTATTTTTTATGACCTATATATACTAAACCAACCCAAACCAACCAAAACCAAACCAAACCAAACCAACCTAATTACTGGACCCGAATCCTAAACCTACCCGCAACCCACCAACCCGACTCACAACCACTTAGCTTCTGTAACAACCAAACTCTCCCTCTTCCCCTTCCAAAAACCGACGTCGACCCTCTCCCTTTAGCTCTGTTTAACGCCCACCTCGACACCCTATAAAACCCCCATCCTAGACAAACCTCACCACCATCATCTCCTCTTCCACCACGAACAACCTCAGCCTCTGAAGACAACCGGACCGCCGCCGACGATCGCCGCAAAACGGGTCGCCCAATTCCGAGCAAACAGCAACAATAAGGTACTCAACTTTCCACCCTCATATCTTCCTGCACAGTAACCCAAATATCGATCAGTCGAATCATGTGCGAACACCACATGACCCTCTCGAACCCTGTGGAATTAGTTCGGGATATCGTGTCCTGTGTTGGTCGAAATTCATGACGCAAAACAGGAAAAAATGACCAATTTGGTAGTTCAGAAAACTGTCCCAAACACCCATGTTCATGGCCGTTTCTCTTCCAACCTAGTTAATATTTTTAAAAATCCACTTAAACAGTAATTTAGACATCATAACCAAAATTTAATCCCTTTAATTAGTTTATTTTAATTTGTTGTATGATATAATTTATTCGCGGTTGAAGTTGAACAAAAACTTAGTTTTTTAAACTCGAATTTTTTTGAAATGTGGTACGTTCCGCTAAACGAGACAACTTTATCGTGTGCAAATTATATCAAAATGTGTGTATCGTCGACACGGACGTGTGAGATTTAGCAAAAGTTGATTTGGATGTGTGTGCACACTGGAATTAATATGTATCCGTCGAAAAGTCCCGTATCGGCATGTTCTGACACTCGTCATAATTTTGTGTGTTCTTGTTGTTTCGCAAAGAAACTTATGCCATCGGATTCATAGCATTACGCTAGTCCTGTGACCCAAGTTTGGTTCGATTCTGAGAATGTTGACGAAATATTGTTTTGTGGGCCCCCGGTTCCACTTGACGGGAAATTTCGTGACCGGCTGATCGAAATCCAGTTCTGGATGTTTTGTTGGGTTTGTATCATCGTTCTGGACTCATAGATACTAAATTTGACAAATTTGGAGAACTTTACCTCTGGCACATTTTTCGGTGCGAAGTGGGCCACATGTGGATCCCGCTTTGACCTGAAACTGTCAATTATGTCCTTGTGTCCAAATTGGACTTATGGGTAGTCAATCCTAGCTATTTTAAGTATTCTGAGTGCAATGATAATATTTGTTTCAGCATTCGGAGGCGAACCTGGAGATTCTACTGTTACAGGAGCAATTGACGGAGCTCAGAATACAGGCAAGTGTACCTTGCCAACTTACAGTAGATCTTGTGCTATTATTTGCTTGTATTATTTTCATATACTTTTGTGATATACCTGTTTAACCTAGGACTATGAGAAATTGCTTAACGTCCGAACAAGATTCGAGTGTCGACGCCGTACGCAGAGTCGTGTAACGTCACTTAGAGAGTTAATACCATGATCCTATATATTTTTGCGTGCTTGCTTTACCAAGTACGTCATACCATAGGACACTTGACACTATTCATGTAACAAAATATTTTCTGAGTTATTCATGGTGATTCTATATAGACTTACAGGATTCGCGATCTGAGACTTACATATATATATATATATATATATATATATATATATATATATATATATATATCATTATGACTCGTTGTACTAGCTAGAGGTCATGATCTTGCGTGTTATGGACATGAGACGTGAGGTTACATTGGGTGGGGAGAGTCTCATCATACTACAGACTGATTATATATATATATATATATATATATATATATATATATATATATATATATATATATATATATATACACTACATACTGGTGGTGCCTTAGACTCTATCTTTGGCACATTTACTGGCCCTTCGAGATATTACATGATGCTATGGATTTCCCCGACACAGAGTCTATAGTAGTTTCAGCCTGAGTATGAGTAATATTCTCATTTGTATTTCACATAGTTGGTTACATAGCTTGCCTTGAGGATCAGTTTTACTTACTATATTTTATTTGACTTGAGTGTTTATTGTACCTTGCTATGTCCCCTGAGGACCTGGATTCGAATTATGTCCCCAGGTACAGCAGAGGAGGAATACCCCGAGATATACGGGACAGGAGCTGACGCTGGAGTAGTACTGGCACCAGAGGACGAGGTTGTGCCAGAGGATTTCTCCTTAGTATTCTGTTACATATTCAGTTATTTATGCTTCCAGTTATTTCATATCTTGACTCTTGGATTTATTTATTAACTTATTTTATCAGGTTGTTCCCCGAGACATTTTTGACTTATTGATGGACTATATTTCTTTTTATCTATTATCTTGACTGGTCTATCATATTGACTTGTGTTTACTTTCTGTGGATGAGATTAGAATTATACTAAGATAGAAGGTGTAGACTTGCATTTATATTTATTACAACTTAAGTGTGTAAGAACCCTAATCCTGGAAACCGTATTCCCCTATTATTAATTATTTTATTTATTTATAGTAGTTATGAGCTAAATAAAGGGAATAGATTTTATTTAAATTTTATTCGAGGTATTGTAACCTCCGATTTCCAATTTCCGAAATAATTAGATTTTTAATTTATTTTAAATACCAAGTTTTTTTAAAATAATTTCTCCTTGAATTCTTGTATTTGATTTTGAACAATGTTTGATTTAGAAGGTGATTTAAAATCTTTTATAAAAATCATTTTTCCTAAATATCGCTTTCTTATAAATAAATAAATAATGATGTAAATATAATACTCTAGCTTCGAATATTTATTGGCTTGAAATCATTAAATTAATTGTTTGATAAATTATTGAAGAACTAGTTGTTTTCATAATAAATTTTCATATCCATTTTGGAATAGTAAATAAATAAATTACATATTTTCTAGGGTTTTGAAATATGGGTTTATTTAGTAGCTAAATTGGAATCAGTTAGCCTTGGAAGCCCCTTAAAATATTTTCTTAAATTATAATATTTTCTATTAATTTTATAAGTTTACCATCTTTCATTCACCCTCATTTTTTTCCCACATGAAAACTCATTCATATTACTGGGCCATTCATTATTTGGACCAAATCCTCACCCTTTATCCCACACCCTCTTTCCCTATTTAAGTCTCTCATCACCATTCCAAGAAACCTTAGCTAGCCTCACAAATTCCCACAAGCCAAAGCCAACAAGCCACCACCATTTTTGTGTGCTCGTGTCCGTGTGTCCAGCATCACCGTGTCAGCCGTGTTGGCCTCGGGTCCGACCCCGGGTGTCCCACCGTATCCATTCATTTTCTGTGTCCGGTTACAACATTACAACCAGATTCTTGTGTCCGACACACCCGGACACATCCACCTCCACCACAGCAACACCCAACCCTGTGTCCGACAGACCCGGACACGTCCCCCACAGTACAGCAAACCCGCCGTGTCCAGCTTCGGACACGACCCAAAACACCCCGACTCGATTCAGAGAAACCCTAACCCTAGATCTAGCCTCGCCGAGCCGGTGGCCGCGGATCACCTCCTCGTCGTCAAGCTCCGGTGGCTGCAGGACCTCCCCCTCAGCGTCGACCACCGCCGAGTTTGAGCACCCGCCGTCGCTTCAGACCCGCCGCCGCCTCAGATCTGTCGAGCCGTGGCCGCCTCGAGCAGACCCGCCGCCGCTCTCGAGTCCCACCGTCGCCTGGAACCGAGCACCCCGTCGTCGAGCCGTCGACCGCCGCCTGGAACCGAGCACCCCGTCGTCTCGAGTTCAAGCACCGGCCCCGCCATAGCAGACCGAGCACCGCGCCGACGCCCTGCCCGGCGGACCTCCTCCGCCGACGCCGGAGACCCCCATCGTGAGCCCTTCTCTCTATTTCCCTCTTCCCCTTTGCTTCTGTTCTGTGAATAATGGTTAAGTAATTAGATTAGTTTATAATTAGTATATAATTAGTTTAGTCATAATTAGATTAATTAGTTAATTAATAATTAGTTAGTAATTTCTTAATAAATTAGTTAATTTGTAATTAGTTTAGTAATTTCATGTAATTAGTTTAGTAAATAAAATATAATTAGTTTTATTGTTTTATAGTGTTTAAAATGTATATATATATAATTAATTAATGTATAAGTATATGTACGTGTATAACTAATAAATATGTATAAGTGTGTATCTAACTAATGAATAGGTATAAGTACGTATTTTTAAATTATTTGTATATGTATGTATTAAATCAAATTAGTATATAGGTGTATGTATATATGTTCGTGTATTTCTTCCTATATATATATGTATTCAATATATTTTGTGTGTACGTATTAAATAATAAATATTAATATGTAATATTGGTATATGTATATGTATATATTTTGTATATACTTAATATATTTCAATATAAAAATTGGTATATATGTATATCTGTATTTTCAGTATATGTTGGTAATTGTTAATTTGGTATATATATATATACAAATATGTATTTTGATATATAAATAAACATTTATATACATCTATTTAGTGTATATACACATATACGTATTTTGTACAAATTACTAAGAGACACTTATATATATTATATATGTTTTTATTGGTATATACTCTGAGTATAAATGTGTATTTACATACGTATCCCTACTAGATGACCCTAGTTGACTAGAGCCATGCCTGGCATAGCCCTGAGGCCAGGGTAATTCTATTGTGTGTTAGTGTAGCATCTGATACAAGTGATATTATTATATGTTATAGGACTGTCGGATTCTCCAGACGATACTCTGGGACAGGACATTGATATTGACAGCTAAGGACCCAAGGCGAGTACATTCTCTGATTAGTTTCTAATTTATGATATCTCCTATGTTCCCTGTATCTAGTGTAAATATCCATGTTCTTGACACGTTGGTTACACGGATTGGTATACACGGATCTCGTCATGAGATGTTATTCCTTATTCATGGTGTAGCTTGTACAAGACTTGTTTCCTTGATATCTTGTGCATGTACAGACACTGATTTCCGGGGAGATTTGCTACCTCCCTAGGGAATCCCGTGCCATAGCGTACCATGATTTGATCTACTATACCAGTCGGGAGTTTGGGGAGTATTTTAGTGTAGATATGTGATCATACCCAACTTTCCATGCATCATAGCTTACCCCACATCTCACGTCGGGTGCGGCCTGACCATCTCCATGCTTCATAGCTGTTACGTGTGATTAGCCTGACCATCTCCATGCATCATAGCTAACCAACGGTTAGCCTGACCTTCCATGAATCATAGCTAATCACATGTAACTAGCCTGATCAAGTTCCCAAGTCGATCACATGTTAAAGCTAGTACTCACACACTTAGTCATAGGTTTCTTGCTCATTGACATATTGTTTCTTTTTCTGCATTTACTTACAGTATTTCTAGTATTTCTTTCATTGTACATTTCTCGTACCTATACATGCATCTGGTATATTTCCATCTAGAACTGCTACATAGTTTATGTCATTTATATAGAACTGCTATTTAGAGATGTACTTTGCTCCTTCCTGACTGGAAAATATTTTTCCAGACTGTGACCTTAGTAGACTGGTTTTCGACACACTTGGGGATTGGTTGTTACTGTTTGCAGGTATGATTATTTTGTCATTAGACTTGTGTCGTATTCTGTTATTTCTTCAAATTCTTATCGTACTGTAGTGGTGATTGAGTATGTTGTTCATTTTTATAGTGTTATTCGTGTCTCCTTATGGAGTTGGATACTAGTGTGAGATTGTTTAGATAGTACTTGACCTAGACAGCGTTCTACCGCCGATGCTGCGGCGTAGGCTGGACGTACCCACGCTCTCGTGCCCCTATACCGGGTGCGGGTCGTGACAGGTATTTAAACATCTAGAGGACTTATGGAGCCATTATAAAAATTTTCTAATTTATTCCATGTAGGAGACCCTTTGGAACAGTTAATAGCTTAATAATGTGCACCAATAAATTCTTAGAATTCTCTGTGAATAGATATGTGTGTATATATATATATATATATATAAATTTCCTATTAGATATCAAGTCAAAACCCAAACCCATTACCCGCTTGCACCCTAACTCGCGTAAAACAAATATGAAACAGCAGCAGTAGCAAAACCGACTTTGCTCCCTATTTCTGCGCGTAAAACAAACTCCACCGCTTCTTATTTTCATCCGCGCGTAAAGGAGAGAAATATCATCAACAACCCCACCGCTTAATTCCTTTCTCCGCGCGTAAAGTAACCCCCACGTATATTCATTTTCTTTTTCGCATGTGACTCATCCCCCACCGCCTCTTTACCTATTGTTACTAAAATCTTACCAACCGAAACCAAAACCAATGATAGGAAGAAACAGCAGCGGCAGTAATTTCTTAACCAGTAAGTAATCCCCACCGCCTCTTATCACTATATATATATGTGTTATTACAACTCTTCCAAACCCTAACCCCACTTCTTCTTACAATGAACTAAAATACTGAATTGGACGTTGCACCCTACAGAACTCTTGCTCGGCGAGTATACCTTGCCATTGTACTGATTAATTACATTGCAGCTGATGCATGAATATTTATTTTTGCTTATATAGATATTTATTTATGTAGATTTGAGACCTACTTTATGAGACCACCCCAGTATTATGTAGCATCAGTAGGTTCATTGGCCATGACACAGTTGTTACACGAGTTGTGAGTCTCATATAGATCCCGGACTACGTATTGGGATGGCCTCCTGTACGTATTGACCGTGCGTTAGGGATGACTGCTGATAGAAACTTTGTATGCTAGTAGACCTGGCAATTATTTAGAGGTTTTATTGTGTCATGGATATGGCATGCTTAGATCATGGGGTGGGGAGAACAACAAGGAAGGCGTTTGGGCTCCTTTACACTTTTTCCCTTGCAACCCAGAAGCTCCGCTGGAGATATGGGCGGTGATGACCACTATATATATTGCAGGCAGACTCTGCCGTTCAAGAGACGGTATGCTGATGGGCCCCTCATTCTCCGTGAGAATCATGCCAATCCCATTATTGGTCAGATAGCCCACGTGTTGGAAAGTTGTTCTCAAACTGCATTCACTTAGACGGTTAGGCGACCCGTTGGAGGTTTATATTTCAGTACTTTATTGGCATGTTTATATATATCTGGTTACGTCCCTCTGAGGACCTGGTCCCTTTCCAGATATGGACGAGCAGGAGTATCCACAGGTGTACGGACCTAGACCCGACTCTACTTACCAGACTGAGGAGGTCTTACCCTCAGAGTAGCTGTGATTATTTCTAATGTTTAGAGATTTTGTTACTACTTCAGTATGGTCATTTTGTAGTAGATTTGTTTTCACCTGACTATCAGACTTGATACTCATCTTGGATATTCAGTTATTATTCAGCCCTTATTTCCTACTTATTATTTGTGTTGTGGATGAGATATAGATTGTGTGTGACTTGTTGTGACAGTATATTACCACTGGTGGATTGGATATTCATGTACAGTGTACGTGTGTATATGGTTTCCATATATTAGAGTTCATATACATACGGCTGAACGTGTTACGTATTCCTAGTCCTATGAATTTTGGGACTGGGGCGTGACATTATTTTAGTTGTGGCCCATGCAGGTCGAGAATATATTATCTCGGTTACGTAACTGTACCGAACAAGCCTGCGTATAGGAATAGAGTATAAGGATCTCATCCATGCTTGACTGAAACCTCATTCTTCCTTTCAACCATCCTAAGATTGGATAACTAAAGTTTTACGCCAAAGACCCTTTACCCTTATTGGCGTAAAAGCCAAATGACTGTTGTTGGCGTAAAGCCCAAATGACCAGCTTATTGGCGTAAAAGCCAAACTATGCAGAAGATTGTTTACTTTACGCCATGATTATGACAACTGCTACCCACGTCCCCTTAGTCTACGTATGATATATATGTCATGCAAGACACGTAGGTAACTACCCCTGCGTAAACTTGATGATTCATGAACAATAGATAACCAGCGTAGAGTAGCCTGATTAGACATAAAATATAAGGATGATGATGTGAGCGTATTTGTCACAGCCTTAGTTTACCAGTTATGACCAAATCTCGTGTATTAAATGCAGAGATATACCTCGAGCCCTGTGTAAGAAACAGCTTTTGACATAGGCGTCTAATTTTATCCTATCTTGAGCGTAAAAACTCATTTCTGTAGGCAACGTATTCAGAAGACTCCATATTTCCTTTTGAATGCATAAAAATGACTTGTATCCAATATATCACTAAATGACAACCTGGGTCTCTGTGCAAAATCATTATCACAGCCGACCTCTCGATCATAGTGTAGTCCCTTTGTTAGATGTCAGGTTCACTGATTTGTCTGACAAATTCATCAAGTTCCTCGTACAACTTTTTGCTGCAAAACATATAGCAAACTTTATGCAGGAGACTTTTGGCGCAGACCTTACACAGGAAACCTTTACGTAGATTTTTCGAAGACAGACTTTACGCTGCAACGTATTTCAGATTCTACGCATAAACCTTTTACGCACATATTTTACGCGGGTAGATTTTACGCAGCAGATATTTTATGCGCAAACTTTATACAGACATACTTTCACTTAGACTTTACGTCAGATAGATGAATCTCTACTTTATGCCAGACAGCTTAAAACTGTGTTTTATGCCGACAATCTTGAATCTCTACTTTACGCGGACCACTCTGAAGCTTTACTTTACGCCAAATTTCCTTGAACCTCTGTTTTTACGCTGACAGTTTAGCAACCCATTTTACGCCAACTCTCTAGAAGCCCTGTTTACGCAGGGAGAAACTTCAAGTATGTTGGGGGTTGTTGACTGAAAAATACGCGAGCAATTCTCTAGCGTATTTTATGCTTCCATATTCTACCTAATGCTTGCATCCTGTTCGATTCCTGTACTTCTTCTAAATTATTGTGTACATCACCTGCAGAGAAATGGATATACAGAAGGGATATACTGATGATGACACAACTTCTGAAATTAATGGTCAGACTCAAAGAGAGACCTCAACAACTCCTAGATTTATGGGACCAGAGGGACATATTCGCAATCCAGTTCCATCTGATCTTCCCGTTCTACCTAATAGAAACCTTCCAGTTTCATCAATACCATAGGATGGCCAGGCACAACTGTTCCAATTCTTCCAGATGATGATACAGGAATAGAGACAGCAAGCAGCAGAACAGAGACAAGAGTTTCTAGCAGCACTTGAAAGGATGGCTACAAGGACTAATGTGCCAGCTCAAACACTAGCTCCAGTACCTCGAGCTAAAGTTGGATCAGTAAAAGACTTTATACAGATGGTTCTGAAGCCGTACAAAGGCATCGAAAGTCCAGAAGAAACTACCAACTGGATCACTCAAACCCAGAAGTTATTAGAGGTATCACAGCTACCTACAGAACTATGGATGATAGGTGTAAGGACACTTCTAGATGGTAATGCTCATCACTGGTGGGAATCCATGGAGCGCCAGTTGGGTATATACCAGACTTGGGAGCAATTCCTGGAGTGCTTTGAAAGAAAATAAATTTCGGACACCGTCAGAGATGCATTGTACGATCAGTTTATCCACCTGGAGCAGGAGAATAGAACAGTGGATGAGTATGACGCTGAGTTTAGTTGCCTCAGTAAATATGGCACTACCTTGATACCAGATGACTTGTCTAAGGCTAAGATATTTTATCGTGGACTAACTCAGGAGCTACAACACTACACTAGCTCGCAGTCCCGGTTCTCTTATGTCGATTTATTGACCGAAGCCAGATTGCAAGAAACCATTAGCAGAGGAAAGGGAGGTCAGCAAGGACCGGCAAGGACACAACAAGGAGGACCCATTAGACGCCCTTTAGCTCAGCAACAACAGTATCAACACAGAGCAGGACCATACCAGATTTCGGAAAAACCCTAATGTAATTTTTGTGGCAGATACGGGCACATTTTGAGAAATTATCGGAACTGTTTAGGACAATGTATAAAGTATGGTTTCGAACAGCATTTGGTAAGACTGTCCTATGCAACAAGCATTGACACTTCCACCGCCAGTACAGAGGCTAGCGCTACCAGCACCAAAGCCAGCTCAGTAAATATGAGTTCTTTTTTTGGATAGCTTTTTGGACAGAGTTCATTTCTTGAGCATGTCGTTACAGGAGTTGGTATGACAACTATAAAGACTGGATGAGTCTTATCTTCTCTATGAAACTTGAAATATTTTGTAACATCTCTCATCATAATCTAGCGTATGTATATTTTCTGAACTACCTTGACTTATGATGCTGTTACAGCCTAGTTTTGCAAGCTTATTCTATTATCAAAGCTTGTTCATGATATGTGTATTAGTAGATGCATACATTAATATATTTTAGAATCAGTGTATTATGGTCTGATCAACCATAATGCGCTTGGTTCGTCCTTCGTAATACTACTTTACGTGGATTAAGATACATAGTTGACTAGTAGACGAATATACTTGTATTCTATCACCTTCACCTGGAATTCTTTATTATTGTTCTCCGTCTTCCCTTACTTCGGAATGACGAAACTTCGTGCTTGGTATAAGTTGACATACATATAGTACTAGATATACCCCGTAGGCCAATCACATTATCTAATGATTACTCCCCGTAATAAAGGGTATATCATAAGCGATATATTTTGTGTAATCTTTGAGGATTGAATAACATGATTAAATAATTTGAGGAATAATTTTCTTGGATATATAGCCTATTGTGATAGATGGGTAAAATCTAAGTTGGGTAGATATTGTATTATTTTGTGATAAAAAAAGATTAGATAGAGAGACCCCTACCCTATTTTAATTTCGAGGACGAAATTTTTATAAGTTGGGTAGAAGGTAAGAACCCTAATCCTGGAAACCGTATTCCTCTATTATTAATTATTTTATTTATTTATAGTAGTTATGAGCTAAATAAAGGGAATATATTTTATTTAAATTTTATTCGAGGTGTTTGAACATCTAGAGGACTTATGGAGCCATTATAAATTTTTTCTAATTTATTCCATGTAGGAGACCCTTTGGAACAGTTACTAGCTTAATAATGTGCACCAATAAATTCTTAGAATTCTCTGTAAATAGATATGTGTATATATATATATAAATTTCCTATTGGATATTAAGTCAAAACCCAAATCCATTACCCGCTTGCACCCTAACTCGCGTAAAACAAATATGAAACAGCAGCAGTAGCAAAACTGACTTTGCTCCCTATTTTCGCGCGTAAAACAAACTCCACCGCTTCTTATTTTCATCCGCGCATAAAGGAGAGAAATATCAGCAACAATCCCACCGCTTAATTCCTTTCTCCGCGTGTAAAGTAACCCCCGCGTATATTCATTCCCTTTTCCGCATGTGACTCGTCCCCCACCGCCTCTTTACCTATTGTTACTAAAATCTTCCCAACCGAAACCAAAACCATTGATAGGAAGAAACAGCAACGGCAGTAATTTCTTAACCAGTAAGTAATCGCCACCGCCTCTTATCACTATATATATATGTGTTATTACAACTCTTCCAAACCCTAACCTCACTTCTTCTTACAACGAACTAAAACTCTGAATTGGACGTTGCACTCTACAGAACTCTTGCTCGGCAAGTATACCTTGCCATTGTACTGATTAATTATATTTCAGCTGATGCATGCAAATTTATTTTTGCTTATATAGATGTTTATTTATGTAGATTTGAGACCTACTTTATGAGACCACCCCAGTATTATGTAGCATCAGAAAGTTCATTGGCCGTGACATAGTTGTTACACGAGTTGTGAGTCTCATATAGATCCCGAACTACGTATTGGGATGGCCTCCTGTACGTATTGGCCGTGCGTTAGGGATGACTGCTAATAGAAACTTTGTATGCTAGTAGACCTGGTAGTTATTTAGAGGTTTTATTGTGTCATGGATATGGCATGCTTAGATCATGGGGTGGGGAGAACAACAAGGAAGGCGTTTGGACTCCTTTACACTTTTTTCCTTGCAATCCAGAAGCTCCGCTGGAGATATGGGCAGTGATGACCACTATATATATTATAAGCGGCCTCTGCCGTTCAAGAGACGGTATGCTAATGGGCCCCTGATTCTCCGTAAGAATCATGCCAATCCCATTATTGGCCAGATAGCCCACGTGCTGGAAAGTTGTTCTCAAACTGCATTCACTTAGACGGTTAGGCGACCTGTTGGAGGTTTATATTTCAGTACTTTATTGGCATGTTTATATGTATCTTGTTACGTCCCTTTGAGGACCTGGTCCCTTTCCAGATATGGACGAGCAGGAGTACCCACAGGAGTACGAACCTGGACCCGACTCTACTTACCAGACTGAGGAGGTCTTACCCTCAGAGTAGCTGTGATTATTTTCACTGTTTAGGAATTTTGTTACTACTTCAGTATAGTCGTTTTGTAGTGGATTTGTTTCTACCTGACTATCAGACTTGATACTCATCTTGGATATTCAGTTATTATTCAGCCCTTTATTTCCTACTTATTATTTGTGTTGTGGATGAGATATAGATTGTGTGTGACTTGTTGTGACAGTATATTACCACTGGTGGATTGGATATTCATGTACAGCGTATGTGTGTATATGGTTTCCATATATTAGAGTTCATATACATACGGCTGGACGTGTTACGTATTTCTAGTCCTACAAATTTTAGGACTGGGGCATGACAAAGTGCACTCTAGCGGGTCCATTAAATTGGGTTTGCCCATTGGAGTTTTGTTGTTGGCCATTGTCACGTGACTAGTCCCTCGGTATTTTGGGACTGGGGCATGACATATTTTTGTGGTGGCCCATGCAGGTCTACGACTATATTGTTTCGGTTTCAACTAAAGAATCGAGCAAGCTTGCGATTAGGATAGGATAAATAATAGGATCTCATCCACTTGTTGATCTGTTCTTGACCTCTATATCGAGTTCAAAATAATTTCTCTACTTACATTATTTCTTGATTCCTCTGTGCGATTCTCATAGTTTACTTTAAATGCAGAGTAATAGACCCACGAGCCGGCGACGTGACTCCCGTAGGTACACCGCAAGGTCTTGTGGTCACCTACGATGATAGAGTAACACCATTGGGTGGATATCCATCCGCTCAACAAAGCAATCAAACAGATCAGCATGCCTCAAGGTTCCGGCGAGACAATATTCTACCACCGATGCAGTTTACTCCACCAATGCCTGTTTTTCCACTAGGACGGGCTATGGACAGACAACAGATGTTCCAAATATTTTACGCAATAATACAAGCCCATCAGTAGGTTCATCAAGAGGCTCAGCGTCATGAGGCAGAGAACTTGAGGAACAACCTAGTAATCGTACTAGAGCAAGTGAACCCACCAGCTAGACGGCCATCTACGGGATCTATCACTAATTTTTGCCAGCTGAAACCCATACCTTCTCAGGCAAAGAGGAGCCCACTGAAGTTCATGAGTGGCTCACAGCCACTCAACACCAATTAGAAGCAGTTGAGCTTCCAAGAGAGCGTTGGATGACTGTCGTTAGAATGCAGTTGACGGGCAATGCACATTGCTGGTGGCTATCTGAGGAGAGACAGCTCGGACCAGACCGAGTCACTTGGGAAGAGTTCTCTAGAATCTTTCAGGATATGTACATTACATCTATTTCTCGATCGAAACTTCATAACAAGTTCAATCGCCTCACTCAAGACAATATGACGGTGAAAGAGTACAATGCGGAGTTCATCCGTTTGAGCCGCTTCGCACCTACACTAATTCCGACAGAAGAAGAGAAGGCTAAAAAATTCTTTAACGGACTAAACTATGAGCTACATAGACAGATTGTCTCTGTTGCACCTACTTCTTGCACGGACATCCTTGCTGAAGTCATACGCATAGAGTGCGTCTCTAGGAGAGAGTCCAACCTAAAATGGTCATTCATATCAGCACCAGCCAGAGCACCACATAGGGAGCATGCAAAGTGACCCCAGATAAAACCACCACAGAGAGCAGTATCACACTCCATATCCCTTTCTACTTGTCACTATTGTGGCAAGATAGGACATATTGAGAGGGAGTGTAGACTCAAATTGGGATTATATTTAGCTTTTGGATCCAGTCAGCATTCAGTAAGGGATTGCCCTGAGCGTCTAGAAGGAGCACCGATGGTAAACCGATAAGCTTTACCAGCATCGAGAGGATATCAGCCGAGGCCACCATTGGCACCACGGGTAGCACTCTTCCAGCAGACCCAACAACAACAGAGGGCACCACCACAAGGACGTGGATAGGCTTTTACGATGACAGTGAAGAAGGCACAGACTCGAGGAGTAGCGAATATGATTAAGATTTAGTTTTTTTATAGCTATCTATAATAGCGAGTATTCCTAGTAATACTTTAGCATGTGCCTGTTAGTTCCATCCCCTAGCCTAAACCTAGTATTATGTTAGCATAAACTTGTTAGTCTAGATTAGTAATATGTCAGTGCTACCCAAGTTTTCATTCCTTCCCGAAGTGCTCTACTTTAACAAAACCCTCACCCTTCCTCTTGATTTTTCCTTGTTCATGGTTCCTTATCCTTTGTGTCGTGCTTCAACAAACATGTCTTACAATCACATCATCTCTTTTGGAGCAAACCTATTTTGACCGATTATATTTTATTTCTTAATTATGAGAACGTAATTATTTTAAGGTGGGTAGATTGTAAACACCCTAATTTTTTAGAATTTAATTTAAATTTTTTATTAATTATTATTGTGGAATATTTTTATTATTTTTAGTTAATTATAATAAATGTTCTTCATGGATTTATATTTTTTTGTACTAAATTAATTATTAAAATAGTACAAAAATTATACTTTTGGGTGTATAATTAATAATAGAGTATTGTGTAATTTTTTGGAATTTATTGGGCTCAAAAACTATTTTTTATGACCTATATATACTAAACCAACACAAACCAACCTAAACCGAACCAAACCAACCTAACTACTGGACCCAAATCCTAAACCTACACGAAACCCACCAACCCGCTAACCCGACTCACAACCACTTAGCTTCTGTAACAACCAAACTCTCCCTCTTCCCCTCCCCAAAACCGATGTCGACCCTCTCCCTTCGGCTCCCCGTAACGCCCACCTCGACATCCTATAAAACTCCCATCTTAGACAAACCTCACCACCATCATCTCCTCTTCCACCATGACCAAACTTATCCTCCGACGATCGCCAGACCGCTGCCGACGATCGCCGCAAGAAGGGCCACTCAATTTAGAGGCAAATAGTCGCAGTAAGGTACTCAACTTCCCACCCTCGTATCTCCCTGTACAATAATCCAAATGTCGATCTGTCAAATCCTGTACGAAGATCACATGACCCTCTTGAACCCTGTGGAATTAGTTCAAGATATCGTATCCTGTGTCGGTCATAATTTATGACACAAAATAGGATAAAATGACCCAATTTGGTAGTTCAGAAAACTGTCCTAAACATCCATGTTCATGGTCGTTTTTCTTTCAACCTAATTAATATTTTTAAAATCCACTTAAATGGTAATTTAGACAACATAACCTAAATTTAATCCTTTTAATTATTTTATTTTAATTTGTTGTATGCTGTAATTTATTCGCGGTTAAATTTGACCAAAAACTTAGTTTTTTAAATCCATTTTTTTCGAAATGGGGTACGATCCGCTAAACGTTAAGACTTCATCGTGTGCAAATTGCATCAAAAGGTGCGTATCGTCAACATAGATATGTGAGACTTCACGGAAGTTGATTTGGATGTGCGTGCACACCGAAATTAACGTATATCCGTCGTAAAGTCCCGTATCGGCCTGTTCTGACACTCGTCATAATTTCGTGTGTGCCTGTTGTTTCACAACGAAACTTGTTCCATCGTATTTGTTGCGTTACGCTAGTCCTATGACCCAAGTTTGGTTCAATTCTGAGAACGTTAACGAAACGTCATTTCGTGGACCCCACGGTTTCACTTGACGGACGATTTCGTGACCGGCTCATCAGAATCCAGTACTGGAAGTTTTGTTGGGTTCGTATCATCGTTCTGAACTTGTAGATACTAAGTTTGATGAATTTAGAGAACTTTGTCTCTGGTACATTTTTTGGTGCGAAGTGGGCCACATGTGGATCCCGCTTCGACCCGAAACTGTCAATTATGCCCTTGTGTCCAAATTGGACTTATGGGTAGTCAATCATAGTTATTTAAAGTATTTTAAAAATAATGATAATATTTATTTCAGCATTCGGAGGAGTATCTGGAGCTTCTACTGTTACAGGAGCAACTGACTGAGCTCGGAACACAGGCAAGTGTACCTTGCCAACTTGCAGTAGATCTTGTGCTATTATTTGCTTGTATTATTTTCATATACTTCTGTGATGTACCTGTTCAACCTAGGACCGTGAGATATTGCTTAACTTCCAAACAAGATTCGGGTGTCGACGTCGTACGCGGCGTCTTGTAATGTCACTTATAGAGTTAATACCACGATCCTATATATTTTTGCGTGCTTGCTTTAGCAAGTACGTCATACCATAGGACACTTAACATAATTCATATGACAGAATATCACCTGAGTTATTCATGGTGATTCTGTATAGGCTTACAGGATTCGCGATTTGAGACTTGTATATATAGAGATATCATTATGACTCGTTGTACTAGCTAGAGGTCATGATCTTGCGTGTTATGGACATAAGATGTGAGATTACATTGGGTGGGGAGAGTCTCATCATACTACAGACTGATTATATATATATATATATATATATATATATATATATATATATATATATATATAATATAATATTACTGGTGGTGCCTTAGACTCTGTCCTTGGCACATTTACTGGCCCTTCGAGATATTACATGCTGCTATAGGTTTCCCCGACACAGAGTCTATAGTAGTTTCATCTTGAGTATGAGTAATGCTCTCATTTGCATTTCACATAGCTGGTTACATAGCTTGCCCTGAGGAACTATTTTACTTACTGTATTTTATTTGGCTTGAATGTTTATTGTACTTTGCTATGTCCCCTGAGGACCTGGATCCGAATTATGTTCCCAGGTACAGCAGAGGAGGAATACCCCGAGATATATGGGACAGGAGCTGACACTGGAGCAGTACTGGCACTAGAGGACGAGGTTGTGCCAGAGGATTTCTCCTGAGTATTCTGTTACATACTCAGTTATTTATGCTTCCAGTTATTTCATATATTGACTCTTGGATTTATACATTAACTTATTTTATCGGGTTGTTCCCCGAGATATTTTTTGACTTGTTGATGGACTATATTTCTTTTTATCTATTATCTTGACTGGTCTATCATATTGACTTGTGTTTACTTTCTTTGGATGAGATTAGAATTATACTGAGATAGATGGTGTAGACTTGCATTTATATTTATTAAAGCTTGTGCACTCTAACAGGTCCATTAAATTGGGTTTGCCCATTATAGTTGTGATATTGACCATTGTCACGTGACTAGTCCCTCAGTATTTTGGGACTGGGGCATGACATGTTTGGACCCTGGATAATAACGGTTAGGAACATATACGGTGTCTTCATGCACATCCAAGGCGGTAGATTATACGGAGTGACGATCACAGGCCAACACAAATACTGGGAGTCCGAAAGTCTGAATGGGGTAAAACTGTAGGAGGAAAGCCCCAATCTGACATTACGCGGATCCGAAGCAAAATCTGGATACTCTCGATCAAAGTGCTTACATGCTTCTCTATCGGATGAATGATCCAATACTCCTTCGATCAATTCTCGCATGTTGTAATCACCTGAAAATTTTAAGAATTTTTAAATTTAATTTTCTGAATTTAATTATCAATTTTCTGTATTTTTTAAAACCAATAAACTAGGGTATTCTAATTTAAAATGAATTTTTAAAAGATATTAAATAATATTAAAATGTGGGGAAAATTATATTTTCTAGTATAAAATTAAAAAACCGAGCCTGGGGTATTTTTCCGGGAATTTATTGGACACCGGATGAATTTTTAAAGCATTAAAAACTGTTATAAAATTTAACTGATAAATTAAATCAAATATTAATAATTAAACCAAATCCTGAACCGGACCGGCCGGGTTCATTGAACCGAACCGCTGCCTAGCGGGTCGGATCCGGGTCAGACCCGACCCGCCAGGATCCGACCCGACCCGATTACCTAAATCCCTAACCCCCAAAATCTGTACAGCCGCGACGATTCTTCTCCGGCGGCCGTTTCTGCCGCCGTAGCCGCCGGAGACCCCCCGTCTTCACCTTCCCTCAACGCCCCGATGCCTCCTCTTCCTATTCCGACCAACTCCTGGCCGTCCTCCTCCCCAAGTTCCCCTATTTAAACCCAGCCATCGCCGGATTTCCTTTTTGTTTTCTTCTCCGGCGAAGCTTCACGACTCCGGCCACCTCTTCACAGTACCTCCAGACTCCGACGAATCCGCCCAGACCACCGGACCTGTCCGCCTTACCACCAGCCACCAGCGCCGGACCCAGAACTCCGTTTTCAATCGAACCCGAGTTCGATTCTCCTCCGCCCAGGCGAGTCCGACCGCCGCAGCATCTGAATCCGGCCGCCCAGGACATCGACGATCACCTGGGACCGGCACCGCATCCTCCTGAACCTTAGGTCGACTTCGGCCGACCCGGACACAGCAGAGGAGACCGGACACAGCCAGGAACCCTAACCCTAACCCTAGGCGTGTCGGACACGAGTTTGACACGATTCGAACTCGGATTTTTTGGACAAGTTCAGGTACCCGTAACTTTTGACTCGTAGCCCTGATTTTAATTCCGTAAATTGTATCGCGTAGCCTGTATGACCCTCTCGATGCCCGGACAAACTGCTCGGGGCATCGCGTCCTGTGGTGATCGCACACCGCGATCCAAAAACAGGAAAAACTTAGCCCTGTTTCACCCTGGAATCGAGTACGCCCCGCCAAACGGGATGACTTGGTAGCGTGCGGTCTTCACAGACACGTGCGCGTCGTCGATACGGACGTGCGGGCTTTCGTAGAAGCTGATTCGGATGTGCGTGCACACCGAAATCAGTGCGTATCCGCGGACACCGCCCCGTATCCGACTATTCTGATTCTCGCTGTAACTTAGTGTACACAAGTCAGATCGAGACGAAACTTGCACCATCGGACTCGTAGCAATACGCTGGTCCTGTGGGTCAAGTTTGGTTCGATTCTGAGAACGTTGGAAAATCGCGTGTCGTGGGCCCCACAGGCTCCACCTAACGGGCGATTTTGAGAACGGCTAATCGGAATTCAACTCTGGAAGTTTCGTTGGGTTCGTATCAACGTTCCTGACTTGTTGACACTAAGTTGGACTGATTTGGAGACCTTTGATCCTGACTCGGTTTTCGGTGCAAAGCGGCCCACATATGGACCCGCTTTGGCCCAGAAGTGACATTTTTGCCCTTGTGTCCAAACTGGACTTAAGGACAGCCGTTTCTAACTATTTCCTATGTTCTGAGACTGTTGGTAATATTCATTTCAGATTTTGGAGGAGTTATTGCTAAACCCACAGTTAGTAGGACCGCTGCTGGTATTCCAATCCCAGGCAAGTGTACCTTGCCATAAATTGAAGTTTATTAGTTTATTTTATTCTCTTGCTCTATTTTCTGTGACTAGTGTACATGATATAACCTAGGACCGTATGACCTACTTAGCGTCCGATCACAGTCGGGTGCCAACCCCGTAAGCGGAGTTGTGTACGTCATTAGTGTTGGACATTCGAGACCCTTTATATTCTCGTGCTTGTTATCAAGTACACTACAACCTAGGACACTTGACACCATACATTGACAGAATCTTCCTGACATATTCAAGGTGATTCTGTATAGGATACAGGATGGACATAGTTATATACTCTTAGATTATGACTGTTGCATTAGCACTGATCTCACGTGACATGGACATGCGACGTGTGGTTACATTGGGTGGGGAGAGACACACAAGCTACAGGCTGTTCTATATATATATACTACTATTGTGAGGTTGTAGACTCTCGAGCAGAGCTAGACCACTACTAGATATTGCTGCTACCGGCTCCCCGACACAGAGCTTGTAGCAGTCTCAGCCTGGGTACTAGTGTTGCTCTCAGTTGCATTTTCACATAGATGGTTATGTAGTTACCCTGCTTATTTCATTTTCTATTTTTACTGCATTACTTTTGGCTTGTGATTTCTGTACCTTGCTATGTCCCCTGAGGACCTGGAATGGTTGATGTCCCCAGGTTTAGCAGAAGAGCATTATCCCGAGGTTTACGGGACAGGAGCTGAAGTTGTACCAGGAGCTATTGCTGAAGGAGAACCTAACATAGAAGCAGAGATGATGGCAGAGGATTTTACTTGAGATTATGATATTTGTACTCTTCAGATACTCTATTTTTGGACTCTTTTGTTCTGGTCTGATGAACCAGTGTTTTAGACTCTTATCGGGTTGTTCCTGACATACTCTGCTGAGACTGGACTTTGATGTACTTTCTTTATTTGCTGATGTTCTTATTATTCTGTGTGTGGATGAGATTAGATTTTGATTTATTGTTGTAGACCTATATTACAGCTTAAGTATACCCGATGGATCCATTAAATTGGATTGTCCATCGGTGTGTACTGCTGGCCATTGCCACGTGTCTAGTCCCTCGATATTTCGGGACTGGGGCGTGACATGGTTTTTGTGGTGGCCCATGCAGGTCTACGACAATTTGTTTGGTCTCAACTTAGGGGCCAAACAAACCTGTAAAGGATAGGATAGGCTTAGGATATCATCCATTTGTTGAAACAATTTTTGAAACTCTATATCGTATTCGAATTAAATACTTGATTATGTATCCTGCTTGATTCTGCTAAACGTTCTCATAAAGTTCATTTTGGATGTAGAAAAATGGATCCGAGAAATGGAGAAGAAGTTCCTTTTACACCACAAGACGCTGTGGTTACCTATGGAGATGGAGTTACACCAGAGAACAGGGGTCAATCCTCTCAAAGTGGACAAGATAACTCAAGGTTCAGGCGCGATGATATCCCACCGCCGCCGCAGTTCACTCCACAGATGCCTGCCTTCCCACCAGGGCAAGCAATGGACGGGCAACAAATGTTCCAGATGTTCTATGCCATGATGCAAGCTCAACAACAAATTCAACAGGAGGCGCAGCGTCAAGAGGCAGAGAACCTGAGAAACAGCCTAGTAAATGCATTGGAGCAGGCAAACCCGCAAGCTAGACGACCAGCGACGGGATCTATCACTGATTTCCGTCAACTCAAGCCCCGTACCTTTTCAGGCAAGGAAGGACCAACTGAAGTGCATGAGTGGCTCACAAATACACAATATCAGTTGGAAGCAGCTGAACTTCCACGGGAGAGATGGATGACTGTTGTCCGAATGCAACTGACTGACAACAAGCACCACTGGTGGCTAGCTGAAGAGAGGAGGCTCGGACATGACCGAGTTACTTGGGAGGAGTTCTCCAGACTCTTCCAAGAGATGTATATCCCAGCCGTTGCTAGATCAGAACTCCGAGATAAGTTCAGCCGCCTCATCCAGGGCAACATGACGGTGGAAGAGTATAATACTGAATTCATTCGCCTGAGTCATTTCGTCCCTTCTCTAATTCCTACCGAAGAAGAGAAGGCGGAGAAATTCTTTGATGGACTCAGGTTCGAGCTTCAGAGGTTGATTGGATCTGTTGCCCCTACATCGTACAACGACGTCCTTGCTGCGGCACGACGCATGGAGCGCGTCACCAGGAGGGAGTCAAGCCTGAAGCGACCATTTACCTCAGCACCATCCAAGGCAGCACAAGGGGATTCTGCAAAGCGACTCCAAAGGAATCTACCGCAGAGAGCAGCACCAAGAACCCTGCCTACTTGTCATTTCTGCGGCAAGTTGGGTCACATTGAAAAGGAGTGCAGACGCAAATTGGGACTGTGCCTGGTTTGCGGCTCCAACCAGCATCTATCCAGGGACTGCACAGCACGCTGAGAGGGAGAACCACGTCTAGCTCTACCTGCACCACGGCTAGATTATCCAGCAGAGGGAGCACAGCAGACGGGAGTTAGAGGAGTCAGACCACCAGCTCCAGGAGGATATCAGCCAAGACCTCCATTGCCACCTCAAGCAGCACTATTCCAACAGGCTCGACAGCAGAGGGGACCAGCACAGGGACGAGGTCAGGCTTTTGCATTGGCTATTCAGGAAGAAGCTATTGCTGGAGAAGTTATAGCAGGTACCATCTTAGTAGCTTCATTACCTGCTGTAGCTTTATTTGATTCTGGGGCATCGCACTCATTTATAGCTGCTAGCTTCGTAGCCACCCATAGAGTAGCTACTGCACCCCTTCCGAAGACTAAGAGAATTCTTGCGGAAGGTGGAATCATACCTGTTAGTGATATCTGTAGATCATGTTCAGTAGTAGTCTGCGGAAGAGAGATGCGAGCCCAATTTCTGATCTTTTCTATGCCTGACTATGATGTGGTACTTGGTATGGACTGGTTAAGTCAGTATCATGCTACTCTTGATTGACGGCTTAGAAAAGTTATATTCAGACCACCTGGACACTCAGAGTTTGAATTTCTTCGAGGAGCTGTAGAACAAGGTGTTCAGTCAACTCTTAGGGTATTAACTGTAGAAGGGGAGTCAAGTTACCCAAGAGTTATATCAGAGTTTGTGGATGTATTTCCCGATGATCTTCCAGGTCTACCACCTGATCGGGAAATAGAATTCACCATAGACTTAACTCCAGGAGCAGAACCGATCACTTCATCGTTTTATAGACTAGCCCCTAAAGAGTTAGTAGAGTTGAAGAAACAAGTTGATGAACTTCTGGAGAAAGGTTTCATCCGGCCCAGTATTTCACCTTGGGGAGCACCTATACTTTTTGTACCGAAGAAGGATGGAACAGTTCGCCTGTGCATTGATTACAGGGCGTTAAATGCTGTGACTATTAAGAACCGGTATCCCTTGCCCCGCATTGATGACTTATTTAATCAATTGAGTGGAGCTAGGGTATTTTCAAAGATTGACCTGAGATCCGGTTATCACCAAATTAGGGTGAGGAAGGAAGATATCCCGAAGACAGCCTTTAGAACCAAGTATGGACACTATGAGTTCTTAGTTATGCCGTTTGGTTTAACCAACGCACCTGCTGTATTCATGAGCTTGATGAACCGAGTCTTCCATCAGTATTTGGATAAATTCGTGGTGGTATTTATCGATGACATTCTGGTATATTCCAAAAGCCACGAAGAACACGAGGAGCATCTCAGAATCGTGCTAGAGACGTTGAGGCAGGAGAAGCTTTATGCTAAGCTCAGTAAATGTGAATTTTGCATGGATAAGGTGCCATTCTTGGGGTATATTATCTCAGGAGAAGGACTGTCAGTTGATCCAGAGAAGGTTGCTGCTATTGAGACTTGGCCTACACCAACATCAGTTGCTGAGGTGAGGAGTTTTCTAGGACTTGCTGGATATTACAGAAGGTTCGTAGAAAATTTTTCAAGGATTGCAGAGCCAATGACGAAGTTGACACGGAAAGATCAGGACTTTGCATGGACAGAAGAATGTCAGATGGCCTTTGAAGAACTGAAGAGGCGTCTAACAACAGCACCAGTCTTAACTCTTCCTTCAGGGTCAGGCGATTTTGTTGTTTATAGCGATGCGTCAGGTAGTGGCCTAGGATGTGTTTTGATGCAACATGGCAAAGTTATTGGTTATGCATCGAGACAGTTGAAGGTCCATGAGAAGAACTACCCAACGCATGATCTGGAGCTAGCTGCTGTAATATTTGCACTGAAGATTTGGAGGCATTATCTTTATGGAGAGAAGGTGGAGATCTTCACTGATCACAAAAGTCTGAAGTATGTATATACCCAGAAAGAGCTTAACATGAGGCAAAGACGCTGGCTTGAGTTAATGGTGGACTTTGATATAGATTTACAGTACCACCCAGGGAAGGCAAATGTAGTAGCAGATGCACTTAGCAGGAAGCCTACGGCTTATTTCTTGACAGTGCAGCCTGAGCTATTGAAAGATTTACAGGAACTCCAGATAGAGGTTATTCTACCAAGACAGAGTGGCTTGCTGGCTAATCTGGAAATTAAGTCATCACTTGTGGAAAGGATTAAAGAAGCTTTGCCTACTGATGCAAGATTTCGAAGACTCAAAGAGAAGACAGAAGCAGGCATGCAGACGGGACTTCGCATACATGAGGATGGTACATTAAGGTGCGGAGATCGTCTATATGTTCCAAATGGAGAACTGAGACAAGAGTTAATGACTGAAGCCCATAGCTCCATATACTCAGTTCATCCAGGAGGAACAAAGATGTATCAAGATCTAAGGCAGTATTATTGGTGGCATGGAATGAAGAGAGAGATTGCCAGATTTGTAGCAAAATGCTTAGTCTGCCAACAAGTGAAAGCCGAGCATCAGAGGACTGCAGGAATGTTGCAGCCGCTTCCCATACCAGAATGGAAGTGGGAACATATCACCATGGACTTCGTCACAGGATTTCCAAGGAGCCCCAGCGGAAAAGATGCGGTATGGGTTATTGTGGATCGACTCACTAAGTCAGCACACTTTTTGCCGTTTAGAGTTGGACAGTCCACGGAGATACTAGCCGACATGTATATGAGACAAATAGTAAGATTGAATGGAGTGCCGGTTAGTATCGTATCAGACCGAGATTCGAGGTTCACCTCTCATTTCTGGCGAAGCATGCAAGAGAGTCTTGGCACCAGACTAAAATTTAGCACTGCCTATCATCCCCAGACAGATGGTCAATCAGAGCGTACAATTCAGATCTTGGAGGATATGCTGAGATCCTGTATGTTAGACTTTGGAGGGTCTTGGGAAGATCATTTGCATTTGGTAGAGTTCTCATATAATAACAGTTACCAGGCAAGCATCAAGATGGCACCTTTCGAGACATTATACGGTAGGAAGTGCAGATCGCCAATATGCTGGAGTGACGTCGGAGAGCGTCAGATATTGGGGCCAGAGCTGGTGATGCAAACCGTGGAGAAGGTTAAACAAATCCAGAATCATCTTCGGGCAGCTCAGGACAGACAGAAGCATTGGGCTGATACACACCGACGTCCCCTGGAGTTCAAGGAAGGAGAACATGTATTCCTGAGGATTTCACCTACTCGAGGA
The DNA here is from genome assembly GCA_036927795.1 of Iris macrosiphon. Classification (NCBI taxonomy): domain Eukaryota; kingdom Viridiplantae; phylum Streptophyta; class Magnoliopsida; order Asparagales; family Iridaceae; genus Iris; species Iris macrosiphon. Next base: position 109,279,574 of record JAYESA010000014.1, read on the forward strand.
ACCATTCGCTTTGGGAGCATAGGCAAGTTGAGTCCAAGGTACATTGGGCCCTTTGATATTCTGGAGCGCATTGGTGAGGTGGCATATCGTCTTGCATTACCTCCATCTCTAGAGGGAGTGCATGATGTATTTCATGTCTCACAGTTGAGAAGGTATGTGACTGACCCAAGTCACATAGTTGATCACTCTGAGATAGCAGTAGGCCTAAGCCTGAGGTATGAAGAACAACCAGTGGGTATACTCGGCACCAGTGAGAAGACACTGCGAGGGCATACAATTAAACTGGTTCGTGTGGCATGGAAGCAACACTCTCCTGGTGAATCTACTTGGGAGAGGGAAGATATCATTCGCCAGAAATACCCCCACTTATTCGAGGATGCAGGTATAATTTAAGTAAATTTTAAATTCCTGTAGTTCTGTTCTGTTCGTAGTTTAAATCTTTAATTGCGAGGACGCAATTTTCTTAAGGGGGGTAGATTGTAATCACCAGAAAATTTTAAGAATTTTTAAATTTAATTTTCTGAATTTAATTATCAATTTTCTGTATTTTTTAAAACCAATAAACTAGGGTATTCTAATTTAAAATAAATTTTTAAAATATATTAAATAATATTAAAATGTGGGGAAAAATATATTTTCTAGTGTAAAATTAAAAAACCGAGCCTGGGGTATTTTTTCGGGAATTTATTGGACACCAGATGAATTTTTAAAGCATTAAAAACTGTTGTAAAATTTAACTGATAAATTAAATCAAATATTAATAATTAAACCAAACCCTGAACCGGACCGGCCGGGTTCATTGAACCGAACCGCTGCCTAGCGGGTCGGATCCGGGTCAGACCCGACCCGCCAGGATCCGACCAGACCCGATTACCTAAATCCCTAACCCCCAAAATCTGTACAGCCGCGACGATTCTTCTCCGGCGGCCGTTTCCGCCGCCGTGGCCGCCGGAGACCCCCCGTCTTCACCTTTCCTCAACGCCCCGACGCCTCCTCTTCCTATTCCGACCAACTCCTGGCCGTCCTCCTCCCCAAGTTCCCCTATTTAAACCCAGCCATCGCCGGATTTCCTTTTTGTTTTCTTCTCCGGCGAAGCTTCACGACTCCGGCCACCTCTTCACAGTACCTCCAGACTCCGGCGAATCCGCCCAGACCACCGGACCTGTCCGCCTTACCACCAGCCACCAGCGCCGGACCCAGAACTCCGTTTTCAATCGAACCCGAGTTCGATTCTCCTCCGCCCAGGCGAGTCCGACCGCCGCAGCATCTGAATCCGGCCGCCCAGGACATCGACGATCACCTGGGACCGGCGCCGCATCCTCCTGAACCCTAGGTCGACTCCGGCCGACCCGGATACAGCAGAGGAGACCGGACACAGCCAGGAACCCTAACCCTAACCCTAGGCGTGTCGGACACAAGTTTGACATGATTCGAACTCGGATTTTTCGGACAAGTTCAGGTACCCGTAACTTTTGACTCGTAGCCCTAATTTTAATTCCGTAAATTGTATCGCGTAGCCTGTATGACCCTCTCGATGCCCGGATAAACTGCTCGGGGCATCGCGTCCTGTGGTGATCGCACACCGCGATCCAAAAACAGGAAAAACTTAGCCCTGTTTCACCCTGGAATCGAGTACGCCCCGCCAAACGGGACGACTTGGTAGCGTGCGGTCTTCACAGACACGTGCGCGTCGTCGATACGGACGTGCGGGCTTTCGCAGAAGCTGATTCGGATGTGCGTGCACACCGGAATCAGTGCGTATCCGTGGGCACCGCCCCGTATCCGACTATTCTGATTCTCGCTGTAACTTAGTGTACACAAGTCAGATCAAGACGAAACTTGCGCCATCGGACTCGTAGCAATATGCTGGTCCTGTGGGTCAAGTTTGGTTCGATTCTGAGAACGTTGGAAAATCGCGTGTCGTGGGCCCCACAGGCTCCACCTGACGGGCGATTTTGAGAACGGCTCATCGGAATCCAACTCTGAAAGTTCCGTTGGGTTCGTATCAACGTTCCTGACTTGTTGACACTAAGTTTGACTGATTTGGAGAACTTTGATCCTGACTCGGTTTTCGGTGCAAAGCGGCCCACATATGGACCCGCTTTGGCCCAGAAGTGACATTTTTGCCCTTGTGTCCAAACTGGACTTAAGGACAGCCGTTTCTAACTATTTTCTATGTTCTGAGACTGTTGGTAATATTCATTTCAGATTTTGGAGGAGTTATTGCTAAACCCACTGTTAGTAGGACCGCTGCTGGTATTCCAATCCCAGGCAAGTGTACCTTGCCATAAATTGCAGTTTATTAGTTTATTTTATTCTCTTGCTCTATTTTCTGTGACTAGTGTACATGATATAACCTAGGACCGTATGACCTACTTAGCGTCCGATCACAATCGGGTGCCAACCCCGTAAGCGGAGTTGTGTACGTCATTAGTGTTGGACATTCGAGACCCTTTATATTCTCGTGCTTGTTATCAAGTACACTACAACCTAGGACACTTGACACCATATATTGACAGAATCTTCCTGACATATTTAAGGTGATTCTATATAGGATACAGGATGGACATAGTTATATACTCTTAGATTATGACTGTTGCATTAGCACTGATCTCACGTGACATGGACATGCGACGTGTGGTTACATTGGGTAGGGAGAGACACACAGGCTACAGGCTGTTCTATATATATATACTACTATTGTGAGGTTGTAGACTCTCGAGCAGAGCTAGACCACTACTAGATATTGCTGCTACCGGCTCCCCGACACAGAGCTTGTAGCAGTCTCAGCCTGGGTACTAGTGTTGCTCTCAGTTGCATTTTCACATAGATGGTTATGTAGTTACCCTGCTTATTTCATTTTCTATTTTTACTGCATTACTTTTGGCTTGTGATTTCTGTACCTTGCTATGTCCCCTGAGGATCTGGAATGGATGATGTCCCCAGGTTTAGCAGAAGAGCATTATCCCGAGGTTTACGGGACAGGAGCTGAAGTTGTACCAGGAGCTATTGCTGAAGGAGAACCTAACATAGAAGCAGAGGTGATGGCAGAGGATTTTACTTGAGATTATGATATTTGTACTCTTCAGATACTCTATTTTTGGACTCTTTTGTTCTGGTCTGATGAACCAGTGTTTTAGACTCTTATCGGGTTGTTCCTGACATACTCTGCTAAGATTGGACTTTGATGTACTTTCTTTATTTGCTGATGTTCTTATTATTCTGTGTGTGGATGAGATTAGATTTTGATTTATTGTTGTAGACCTATATTACAGCTTAAGTATACCCGATGGATCCATTAAATTGGATTGTCCATCGGTGTGTACTGCTGGCCATTGCCACGTGTCTAGTCCCTCGATATTTCGGGACTGGGGCGTGACATGGTTTTTGTGGTGGCCCATGCAGGTCTACGACAATTTGTTTGGTCTCAACTTAGGGGCCAAACAAACCTGTAAAGGATAGGATAGGCTTAGGATATCATCCATTTGTTGAAACAATTTTTGAAACTCTATATCGTATTCGAATTAAATACTTGATTATGTATCCTGCTTGATTTTGCTAAACGTTCTCATAAAGTTCATTTTGGATGCAGAAAAATGGATCCGAGAAATGGAGAAGAAGTTCCTTTTACACCACAAGACGCTGTGGTTACCTATGGAGATAGAGTTACACCAGAGAACAGGGGTCAATCCTCTCAAAGTGGACAAGATAACTCAAGGTTCAGGCACGATGATATCCCACCGCCGCCGCAGTTCACTCCACAGATGCCTGCCTTCCCACCAGGGCAAGCAATGGACGGGCAGCAAATGTTCCAGATGTTCTATGCCATGATGCAAGCTCAACAACAAATTCAACAGGAGGCGCAGCATCAAGAGGCAGAGAACCTGAGAAACAGCCTAGTAAATGCATTGGAGCATGCAAACCCGCAAGCTAGGCGACCAGCGACGGGATCTATCACTGATTTCCGTCAACTCAAGCCCCGTACCTTTTCAGGCAAGGAAGGACCAACTGAAGTGCATGAGTGGCTCACAAATACACAACATCAGTTGGAAGCAGCTGAACTTCCGCGGGAGAGATGGATGACTGCTGTCCAAATGCAACTGACGGACAACGCGCACCACTGGTGGCTAGCTGAAGAGAGGAGGCTCGGACATGACCGAGTTACTTGGGAGGAGTTCTCCAGACTCTTCCAAGAGATGTATATCCCAGCCGTTGCTAGATCAGAACTCCGAGATAAGTTCAACCGCCTCATCCAGGGCAACATGACGGTGGAAGAGTATAATGCTGAATTCATTCGCCTGAGTCGTTTCGCCCCTTCTCTAATTCCTACCGAAGAAGAGAAGGCGGAGAAATTCTTTGATGGACTCAGGTTCGAGCTTCAGAGGTTGATTGGATCTGTTGCCCCTACATCGTACAACGACATCCTTGCTGCGGCACGACGCATGGAGCGCGTCACCAGGAGGGAGTCAAGCCTGAAGCGACCATTTACCTCAGCACCATCCAAGGCAGCACAAGGGGATTCTGCAAAGCGACTCCAAAGGAATCTACCGCAGAGAGCAGCACCAAGAACCCTGCCTACTTGTCATTTCTGCGGTAAGTTGGGTCACATTGAAAAGGAGTGCAGACGCAAATTGGGACTGTGCCTGGTTTGCGGCTCCAACCAGCATCTATCCAGGGACTGCACAGCACGCCGAGATGGAGAACCACGTCTAGCTCTACCTGCACCACGGCCAGATTATCCAGCAGTGGGAGCACAGCAGACGGGAGTTGGAGGAGTCAGACCACCAGCTCCAGGAGGATATCAGCCAAGACCTCCATTGCCACCTCAAGCAGCACTATTCCAACAGGCTCGACAGCAGAGGGGACCAGCACAGGGACGAGGTCAGGCTTTTGTATTGGCTGTTCAGGAAGAAGCTATTGCTGGAGAAGTTATAGCAGGTACCATCTTAGTAGCTTCATTACCTGCTGTAGCTTTATTTGATTCTGGGGCATCGCACTCATTTATAGCTGCTAGCTTCGTAGCCACCCATAGAGTAGCTACTGCACCCCTTCCGAAGACTAAGATAATTCTTACGGGAGGTGGAATCATACCTGTTAGTGATATCTGTAGATCATGTTCAGTAGTAGTCTGCGGAAGAGAGATGCGAGCCCAATTTCTGATCTTTTCTATGCCTGACTATGATGTGGTACTTGGTATGGACTGGTTAAGTCAGTATCATGCTACTCTTGATTGTCGGCTTGGAAAAGTTATATTCAGACCACCTGGACACTCAGAGTTTGAATTTCTTCGAGGAGCTGTAGAACAAGGTGTTCAGTCAACTCTTAGGGTATTAACTGTAGAAGGGGAGTCAAGTTACCCAAGAGTTATATCAGAGTTTGTGGATGTATTTCCCGATGATCTTCCAGGTCTACCACCTGATCGGGAAATAGAATTCATCATAGACTTAACTCCAGGAGCAGAACCGATCACTTCATCAGTTTATAGACTAGCCCCTAAAGAGTTAGTAGAGTTGAAGAAACAAGTTGATGAACTTCTGGAGAAAGGTTTCATCCGGCCCAGTGTTTCACCTTGGGGAGCACCTATACTTTTTGTACCGAAGAAGGATGGAACAGTTCGCCTGTGCATTGATTACAGGGCGTTAAATGCTGTGACTATTAAGAACCGGTATCCCTTGCCCCGCATTGATGACTTATTTGATCAATTGAGTGGAGCTAGGGTATTTTCAAAGATTGACCTGAGATCCGGTTATCACCAAATTAGGGTGAGGAAGGAAGATATCCCGAAGACAGCCTTTAGAACCAAGTATGGACACTATGAGTTCTTAGTTATGCCGTTTGGTTTAACCAACGCACCTGCTGTATTCATGAGCTTGATGAACCGAGTCTTCCATCAGTATTTGGATAAATTCGTGGTGGTATTTATCGATGACATTCTGGTATATTCCAAAAGCCACGAAGAGCACGAGGAGCATCTCAGAATCGTGCTAGAGACGTTGAGGCAGGAGAAGCTTTATGCTAAGCTCAGTAAATATGAATTTTGCATGGATAAGGTGCCATTCTTGGGGCATATTATCTCAGGAGAAGGACTGTCAGTTGATCCAGAGAAGGTTGCTGCTATTGAGACTTGGCCTACACCAACATCAGTTGCTGAGGTGAGGAGTTTTCTAGGACTTGCTGGATATTACAGAAGGTTCGTAGAAAATTTTTCAAGGATTGCAGAGCCAATGATGAAGTTGACACGGAAAGATCAGGACTTTGCATGGACAGAAGAATGTCAGATGGCCTTTGAAGAACTGAAGAGGCGTCTAACAACAGCACCAGTCTTAACTCTTCCTTCAGGGTCAGGCGGTTTTGTTGTTTATAGCGATGCGTCAGGTAGTGGCCTAGGATGTGTTTTGATGCAACACGGCAAAGTTATTGCTTATGCATCGAGACAGTTGAAGGTCCATGAGAAAAACTACCCAACGCATGATCCGGAGCTAGCTGCTGTAATATTTGCACTGAAGATTTGGAGGCATTATCTTTATGGAGAGAAGGTGGAGATCTTCACTGATCACAAAAGTCTGAAGTATGTATATACCCAGAAAGAGCTTAACATGAGGCAAAGACGCTGGCTTGAGTTAATGGTGGACTTTGATATAGATTTACAGTACCACCCAGGGAAGGCAAATGTAGTAGCAGATGCACTTAGCAGGAAGCCTACGGCTTATTTCTTGATAGTGCAGCCTGAGCTATTGAAAGATTTACAGGAACTCCAGATAGAGGTTATTCTACCAAGACAGAGTGGCTTGCTGGCTAATCTGGAAATTAAGTCATCACTTGTGGAAAGGATTAAAGAAGCTTTGCCTACTGATGCATGATTTTGAAGACTCAAAGAGAAGACAGAAGCAAGCATACAGACGGGACTTCGCATACATGAGGATGGTACATTAAGGTGCGGAGATCGTCTATATGTTCCAAATGGAGAACTGAGACAAGAGTTAATGACTGAAGCCCATAGCTCCATATACTCAGTTCATCCAGGAGGAACAAAGATGTATCGAGATCTAAGGCAGTATTATTGGTGGCATGGAATGAAGAGAGAGATTGCCAGATTTGTAGCAAAATGCTTAGTCTGCCAACAAGTAAAAGCCGAGCATCAGAGGACTGCAGGAATGTTGCAGCCGCTTCCCATACCAGAATGGAAGTGGGAACATATCACCATGGACTTCGTCACAGGATTTCCAAGGAGCCCCAGCAGAAAAGATGCGGTATGGGTTATTGTGGATCGACTCACTAAGTCGGCACACTTCTTGCCGTTTAGAGTTGGACAGTCCACGGAGATACTAGCCGACATGTATATGAGACAAATAGTAAGATTGCATGGAGTGCCGGTTAGTATCGTATCAGACCGAGATTCGAGGTTCACCTCTCATTTCTGGCGAAGCATGCAAGAGAGTCTTGGCACCAGACTAAAATTCAGCACTGCCTATCATCCCCAGACAGATGGTCAATCAGAGCGTACAATTCAGATCTTGGAGGATATGCTGAGATCCTGTATGTTAGACTTTGGAGGGTCTTGGGAAGATCATTTGCATTTGGTAGAGTTCTCATATAATAACAGTTACTAGGCAAGCATCAAGATGGCACCTTTCGAGGCGTTATACGGTAGGAAGTGCAGATCGCCAATATGTTGGAGTGACGTCGGAGAGCGTCAGATATTGGGGCCAGAGCGGGTGATGCAAACCGTGGAGAAGGTTAAACAAATCCAGAATCATCTTTGGGCAGCTCAGGACAGACAGAAGCATTGGGCTGATACACACCGACGTCCCCTGGAGTTCAAGGAAGGAGAACATGTATTCCTGAGGATTTCACCTACTCGAGGAACCATTCGCTTTCGGAGCAGAGGCAAGTTGAGTCCAAGGTACATTGGGCCCTTTGATATTCTGGAGCGCATTGGTGAGGTGGCATATCGTCTTGCATTACCTCCATCTCTAGAAGGAGTGCATAATGTATTTCATGTCTCACAGTTGAGAAGGTACGTGACTGACCCAAGTCACATAGTTGATCACTCTGAGATAGCAGTAGGCCCAAGCCTGAGGTATGAAGAACAACCAGTGGGTATACTCGACACCAGTGAGAAGACACTGCGAGGGCATACAATTAAACTGGTTCGTGTGGCATGGAAGCAACACTCTCCTGGTGAATCTACTTGGGAGAGGGAAGATATCATTCGCCAGAAATACCCCCACTTATTCGAGGATGCAGGTATAATTTAAGTAAATTTTAAATTCCTGTAGTTCTGTTCTGTTCGTAGTTTAAATCTTTAATTGCGAGGACGCAATTTTCTTAAGGGGGGTAGATTGTAATCACCTGAAAATTTTAAGAATTTTTAAATTTAATTTTCTGAATTTAATTATCAATTTTCTGTATTTTTTAAAACCAATAAACTAGGGTATTCTAATTTAAAATGAATTTTTAAAAGATATTAAATAATATTAAAATGTGGGGAAAATTATATTTTTTAGTGTAAAATTAAAAAATCGAGCCTGGGGTATTTTTCCGGGAATTTATTGGACACCGGATGAATTTTTAAAGCATTAAAAACTGTTGTAAAATTTAACTGATAAATTAAATCAAAAATTAATAATTAAACCAAACCCTGAACCGGACCGGCCGGGTTCATTGAACCGAACCGCTGCCTAGCGGGTCGGATCCGGGTCAGACCCGACCCGCCAGGATCTGACCCGACCCGATTACCTAAATCCCTAACCCCCAAAATCTGTACAGCCGCGACGATTCTTCTCCGGCGGCCGTTTCCGCCGCCGTGGCCGCCGGAGACCCCCCGTCTTCACCTTCCCTCAACGCCCCGACGCCTCCTCTTCCTATTCCGACCAACTCCTGGCCGTCCTCCTCCCCAAGTTCCCCTATTTAAACCCAGCCATCGCCGGATTTCCTTTTTGTTTTCTTCTCCGGCGAAGCTTCACGACTCCGGCCACCTCTTCACAGTACCTCCAGACTCCGGCGAATCCGCCCAGACCACCGGACCTGTCCGCCTTACCACCAGCCACCAGCGCCGGACCCAGAACTCCATTTTTAATCGAACCCGAGTTCGATTCTCCTCCGCCCAGGCGAGTCCGACCGCCGCAGCATCTGAATCCGGCCGCCCAGGACATCGACGATCACCTGGGACCGGCGCCGCATCCTCCTGAACCCTAGGTCGACTCCGGCCGACCCGGACATAGCAGAGGAGACCGGACACAGCCAGGAACCCTAACCCTAACCCTAGGCGTGTCGGACACGAGTTTGACACGATTCGAACTCGAATTTTTCGGACAAGTTCAGGTACCCGTAACTTTTGACTCGTAGCCCTGATTTTAATTCCGTAAATTGTATCGCGTAGCCTGTATGACCCTCTTGATGCCCGGACAAACTGCTCGGGACATCGCGTCCTGTGGTGATCGCACACCGCGATCCAAAAACAGGAAAAACTTAGCCCTGTTTCATCCTAGAATCGAGTACGCCCCGCCAAACGGGACGACTTGGTAGCGTGCGGTCTTCACAGACACGTACGCGTCGTCGATACGGACGTACGGGCTTTCGCAGAAGCTGATTCGGATTGCGTGCACACCAGAATCAGTGCGTATCCGTGGACACCGCCCCGTATCCGACTATTCTGATATCTTGCGCCATCGGACTGATAGTGTACACAAGTCAGATCGAGACGAAACTTGCGCCATCGGACTCGTAGCAATACGCTGGTCCTGTGGGTCAAGTTTGGTTCGATTCTGAGAACGTTGGAAAATCGCGTGTCGTGGGCCCCACAGGCTCCACCTAACGGGCGATTTTGAGAACGGCTCATCGGAATCCAACTCTGGAAGTTCCGTTGGGTTCGTATCAACGTTCCTGACTTATTGACACTAAGTTGGACTGATTTGGAGACCTTTGATCCTGACTCGATTTTCGGTGCAAAGCGGCCCACATATGGACCCGCTTTGGCCCAGAAGTGACATTTTTGCCCTTGTGTCCAAACTGGACTTAAGGACAGCCGTTTCTAACTATTTCCTATGTTCTGAGACTGTTGGTAATATTCATTTCAGATTTTGGAGGAGTTATTGCTAAACCCACTGTTAGTAGGACCGCTGCTGGTATTCCAATCCCAGGCAAGTGTACCTTGCCATAAATTGCAGTTTATTAGTTTATTTTATTCTCTTGCTCTATTTTCTGTGACTAGTGTACATGATATAACCTAGGACCGTATGACCTACTTAGCGTCCGATCACAGTCGGGTGCCAACCCCGTAAGCGGAGTTGTGTACGTCATTAGTGTTGGACATTCGAGACCCTTTATATTCTCGTGCTTGTTATCAAGTACACTACAACCTAGGACACTTGACACCATACATTGACAGAATCTTCCTGACATATTCAAGGTGATTCTGTATAGGATACAGGATGGACATAGTTATATACTCTTAGATTATGACTGTTGCATTAGCACTGATCTCACGTGACATGGACATGCGACGTGTGGTTACATTGGGTGGGGAGAGACACACAAGCTACAGGCTGTTCTATATATATATACTACTATTGTGAGGTTGTAGACTCTCGAGCAGAGCTAGACCACTACTAGATATTGCTGCTACCGGCTCCCCGACACAGAGCTTGTAGCAGTCTCAGCCTGGGTACTAGTGTTGCTCTCAGTTGCATTTTCACATAGATGGTTATGTAGTTACCCTGCTTATTTCATTTTTTATTTTTACTGCATTACTTTTGGCTTGTGATTTCTGTACCTTGCTATGTCCCCTGAGGACCTGGAATGGATGATGTCCCCAGGTTTAGCAGAAGAGCATTATCCCGAGGTTTACGGGACAGGAGCTGAAGTTGTACCAGGAGCTATTGCTGAAGGAGAACCTAACATAGAAGCAGAGGTGATGGCAGAGGATTTTACTTGAGATTATGATATTTGTACTCTTCAGATACTCTATTTTTGGACTCTTTTGTTCTGGTCTGATGAACCAGTGTTTTAGACTCTTATCGGGTTGTTCCTGACATACTCTGCTGAGACTGGACTTTGATATACTTTCTTTATTTGCTAATGTTCTTATTATTCTGTGTGTGGATGGGATTAGATTTTGATTTATTGTTGTAGATCTATATTACAGCTTAAGTATACCCGATGGATCCATTAAATTGGATTGTCCATCGGTGTGTACTGCTGGCCATTGCCACGTGTCTAGTCCCTCGATATTTCGGGACTGGGGCGTGACACATGTGCCAACTCAAGTTTTCTGCAGTCTCCTTTACCATAAACAACCTCAGTAACCGCAGCGTCAAAGGCAAGTAGTGCATCTGTAAACCCCCACGACCAAAATTTAGGATTATTTAATTTAAATTGAGAGGCTAGGACTAATTTGGTTACAATTAGGATTAATGTACAACAATTATGTGACTTAATACACCTCACCGTTACTTTGTTGTTTGGAGCGCTATACTAGTAGTTACCCTCAAACTAATTAAATACACATCTCCTAGACATGCCAGACTACCCATCTGACCCTTGTGTAACTTTTAAATACTCAATATTGTGCTTCATTTTAGCTGCACAATATTCGTTACAAACGTCCCTGAATAATTCCAATAAACCCAATTTCTCATAATTTCCCATTCCCATTTGAAATTAAGGTACAACCACAACCCAATTCTGTATAACCCAAATTATGGTATTTACCCATTCTGAGCCTGCTACGCCCATGACTCTTGTGTCCCACCCAATTTTAATTCCATGTGTCTTCAATTTATAAAAGAACGTCGGATATTTTGTTTTTTATTAAATTAAATTAGAGGCAAATTTTACCAAAGCAAGACCTAACCAAGCCCATGTACACCTTTCATGTGGACCAGCCCCCACCACAAGGAGCCAGGCTGGCCCAAGTCTCGAGGTCAGCCCATATTTCCTTCTCCCCTATATAAATACATATTTACTCTATTTGAAACCCTAAAAATCAAATACCTAGCAAACCCTTCCTCCTCATCAAACCCGAGTAGCCCCTCTCCCTTCCCCCGACTTCCCAACGCCATCACCACCTCAGGCCGCCACCCCCTAGCCACCGGATCACCACCTTAGGCCGCCACCCCCTAGACACCGGACCACCCCCTCAGGCCGCCTGCACCCGCCGCCAGTAACTCCCCATCAACCGACACCCCATCAAAACCCGATCACCTTAGCCGACTGCCCCCGGCCCTGACCACCGCCTCCAGCACCGCCAACCACCACTATTAGGAGAAGCACCTCCCTCCCCACGACCTGGCCGCCATCCCAACACCATCCCAGCCCAACAACCGTCGCTGCCAAGGCCGCTGCTGCTGCAACTACTGCAGTTACTGCCGCTGCTGCCTTGCTTGCCACCGTCGACGCCGGAGCTCCGCCCACACCAGAGGACAGTCACTGACAAGCCAAACCCCCTCCCCCTCTCGGCCATGACCAGGTAATACATGTTGTGCTATTAATAGCTTCATGTGTCGTCGGGTTATCGTGTCATGGTATCACTTAAAGGACACAAGTAAATTAATATGAAATATATTTGTGTATGTAGGTATGTAATTAGATTAGAATAATAATTAATAAGTTAGTAATTAATAAACTAGTAAATGACCCAAATAATATGACTTGTTATAAGAACTTGTAATTCACCAAAAAAATCTAGACATTGATCAAACACACAGTAACATGAGAAATAAGGACAGATTATTGTACGAAACGTAAGCAGTTTCATAAACCCATAACCTTAGTAAATTATTGTCGTGAGGTACATGGTAACTGAGGACAGGGCGCGCATGCATCTTAGCTACGTGCACACGAGACTCTGTAGTCGACCAACCGTGACCCTTGCTTCAGTACTAAGAGCAGCGTCGTAAGTTGTGTGTATGTATTGCTTAGTGTCTGATGACAATATTTGCTATATTATATTGTGTGTTTAGGGTCATTGGACCAGCCAGGAGAGACTGTAGGAGCAGGCTATTGGCATTCACAGCTTGAAGACCCAGGCAAGATACCTTGCCATATTTACTGTTTAAATTAAATGATGCATATGTCGTATGATATCTTATTACTTTATTTTATATGACTATGCACGTCCGAGATTGACTCGGGTGCAGTCGACGGATGCGTCGATGAGTAGTGTACTTGACCTAGTTGCTAGCAGACTCACCCCATTAGGAGGATACTCTGATATCTTCCAAGACCTAACACTCTTACACGTTTCACAGTGACAAATTCATATTGGGATGCGGGTTCACGTACTCGACTAGCTATCGGTGCGTGTGACATGCATCACGGTTAGTGCAAAATTCAGGATTTTGTACTAGTAGAGACTTGTCATATAGATACGTGGTATGCACGTCGAGGATTCGGCTTGTATATCTACATTGGACAGGGAGGACAACTAGTAGGCGTATGGGATACACACATTGAAATCCGTAGTATCCGGAGGAGCCACGGATCCAATAACTCCCTTTATGCAGATGCCCCGTTCTTCGGAGTGGTATGGACATTATATTATTCAGATGCCCCATTCTTCGGAGCAGTATGGACGTTATATTATTCAGATGCCCCGTTCTTCGGAGCGGTATGGACGTTATATTATTCAGATGCCCCATTCTTCGGAGCGGTATGGACGTTATGCCTACGCCTACCCATACGTACCAAAGTTGTCCTCATATTGCATTCACTTAGATGGTTAGCACACCCTTTATTGTATTTATTTTATTCAGTATCTATATATGGCATACTTCTATGTATCTTGTTACGTCCCTCTGAGGACCTGGTACCTTTTCAGATTTGGACGAGATATATTACCCTACAGTGCACGGCCCAGGACAAGAGATGAGGTACGCTACCGCGGAGGAGCTAGAGGTGCTACCATCAGAGTTTTCATGATCAGTTGGTAGGCCTTCTACCGAGGATTGGAGACATCATTATTTAGTCAGCCGATGCCCTAGTCATTACCCTTTTTATCTATCATTCAGTACTTTTATTTTGTCATAGTAGTGGGTTTGTCCCCACCAGACATTCTTGGTTGTACTATGATATTCAGACTGAGGTTTATTTCCAGTATTTATTTTAGTGCTTTCTTGCTCTTGATATTGTGGATGAGATTAGACTACCTGTTGTTGATTGATATTGGACTTGTTAGTATTTTAGGACAGCATAGCACTCTTCATTAGGATCTATTAAATTAGGATATCCTCGGAGACGTGACAGCTGGCTATTGCTACATGGCCTGGTCCCATATATTTTTGGGACTGGGGCGTGACAGCATCGAATCGGTAGGCTTCCTTGCACCGATAGACTTTTCTCTACCAGTGGCCTTGTAGCGATCAGCACCACAGAATCTACACACGTCTTCTTCCTTGTCATCGTTGTAGTATAACATGAACCCGTTGCGACATGCATCAATTTTCTCGTATCCCATCCAGAGCAATCTCACCATCCTCTTAGATCGGTAGAAGTCTTTAGACAACTTTGCACCCTCTGGTAAGATCTCTATAATCAAATCCATCAGTCGGTTATAGCATTCATGCGACATGTTAAAATCAGACTTGATGCTCAACAATCTTGAAACCACCTCCAACGATGAATGATCCTCACAACCAAGATATAATGGAGTTCTTGCATTCTCTAGCAACTCTATGAACTTTGTAGCATCGGCATTCGGTGCCTCCTCAGCTGTATCATGATTGTCCGGATCGAAACTAGACCCCGTTGAATCAAAAACCATGTGCACCCACCCGTCGTCGTAAGCAGTATGGTCGTGGACATCCATATACGGCTCCACATAAGACTTTGACTCCGAAGCTAAAGACACAAGTTCTCCGTGTGCAGTCCACTGATAGTAATTCGACGTAAAATCCTTCGAGTACAAATAATATATGACTTCCACTTCTGGATGATATTTCAATTTGCGATATCTCACACACGGACACTTAATTTTGGTACCGTCCATGTACTGAGGGAACGCCTTGGCGAACTACAGGGACTGTTGTACACCCTCTATGAATTCATCCCGCACACCGCACATGTCATTAGGATGATGGTTGTACATCCACAAACGATAACGCAAATAGTAATTCATATCCATTTTGTAGATACTTCTGTAAAGATGAATAGACATTGTTCAAGTATATACTCATGTGAATATTTGATAGTGTATATTATCCAAATGACACTCACTCCAGATATGCAAAGATAAATAGACATCATTTAAGAAAATAGTTAAATTACAGTACATGTCACAAGTCTAAATGGATTTCATATTGATATTTTTAATCCTCTTCTGAAAATTCATCTTCTTCGTTTAAATACAGTACATGCACTGATACTCCTAGTCCTAACATTGATACTCAGGAATACCCAATTATGTTATACACCTACTCGTCTACACACACATATGAATACTCAGAAAAATAGTACATACACTGATACACCTAGTTCTAGCACGGATACTTCTTCGTTCAACTCTGTATCCTGGATACTCATATTGCAGTGTATCAGGGAGTGTCAACTCTGTATCTTGGATATCCAGAATTGACATTTGTTTAGGCCATGAATTTCTAATTGAAAAGTCAAGTCATGGATATCCAGTATTAATTTTTTGGGTCCAGGATAAATAGTTGACACTCACTGATACACTCCTGGATATCCATACTTGACATGTATGTGTGTGTCCGTGTTCGATAAATGCTTACAACCTTATCCTCGATATTGTGTCCTAACCTTTTATATCCATGTGTCCTACAATTTCATAATAAGTATCATGAGATGACATGATACAAACATGTGTGTGTATTCGTGTCCGTGTTAGGGTTAGTGTATATGTGTTAGTGTGCCCGCGTGTCCGAGTTTGGGTTAGTGTTAGTGTTCGCGTGTGTGTGTGTGTGTGTGTGTGTCCGAGTTAGGATTAGGATAGGTTAGTGTCCGCAGCACCGAGATATCCACACACACACACCCTTACTGCACTGTGCACAAGTGTGCACTACATAACACCTCACTTGATACCCAAGATTGTGTCTAATTAAGTCAGATAGGGTTAGGGTCTGTGTCGTGTCTCAGCTTTGGGTTAGGGTCTGTGTCATGTCATGTGTCATGTCATAACCAAATTGTCACTCTCCCACACTACCTACAGCACTTCTCATATAATCCAATATCCTGACCACATCCTATATATATAATATCAAAGGAACCCCCCAAATCAATGGCTATAAAGTATAAATGTATAATCCAATATCCCGTCGTTGATCCAACATCCCGTGTGCACTACACTTCTCATATAATCCAACATCCCGTCACTAATTGGACAAAATTTAGTAGTGACTTGACACGCACACACACACATGCGCACGCATACACATCAACACACGTATACACATGAACACACACACAAAATTCTATACTCATAATCCAATTATATGATACTCAACAACATATGATACTAAATTCATAATAAAATCCTATCAAACAACTATATAGCATATTTGTGGGTGTTGTATTATGTGTGTCCATGTGTGTGATACACTAGTACAACCAAATTTCCTAATTATATAACCAAACTTCTATACTAACTAGGGAATGTCTCCATATATGTCCGGGTGTGTCTCCATGTATGGATGTGTCCACGTGTGTCCATATGTGCTCGTATGTGTTCGTGTCCATGCGTGTCTATATTTGTGTTTGTATTAGTACGAATCGTGTCATGTAGGGTTGTGTCTTGTGTGTGTGTCCATGTGTTCGAGTCCATGTGTTAAGGTTAGGGTTGTGGCATGTGTGTGTCCATGTGTCCTGATTGTGTCCAGTACGTGTGTATGTGTGTGTGTCCTAGTTGTGTCCGGGTCTGGATTAGGGTTTACCGAGCCGGAAGGAAGGAAGGAGGAGGGCCTGAGAGAGGGGTCGACAAGGAGGACCATGCTAGCGGGAAGGAGCTACGCGGAAGGGGGAGGAGCCGCATCTAGGGTTGCCTGTGTCGGGGTTGGGGGTCGAACACGGCCGCGTCGGGGTGGGGGTCGAGGGAGATGATCGACGAGGGCGGGTGGGTCTCCGGAGCCGCGAAGGGTCGCCGGGGGAGGGTACATCACTGATGGGGGCACGCGGGAAATAAAAACTTAGGAAAATTTGGGGGGGAAATAAAAAGTCGAATAGACCAGGGAACCCTATATTTAGAAATTTAGCGATGTCCGCTCGAGATGTCGCTAAACGTCGCTATATTTTAAATATCCTGCGACATATAATTATTGGAGTCGCTAAACGTCATTGTTTTTAAAAATATAACGATGTTTAGCGACTTGTAGGTGCGTAATATTTTATAATACTAAATATTGTCGCTAACCGTCGCATACAGTCGCTGATAGCGACGTATTATGACGTTTCTAAAGAATGTCGCTAATTTTAATAGTATCAGTGACGTGGTTGTCCATAGTCGCTAAATTCATCGCTGATTTAAATTATTTTGGTAGTTCATAATCTTGTGTTGGATATCTCCGCTCGGCACACAAAGTCGACCCCCGAACCTGAGAGTTCCATCATCATGAATGCTCAACTCTACTCGGCATCCTGACTCACACTCTATCCTGAGTTGCTGAAGCTTGGCATCACCTGAATGTGCTTTCCTGATCCACTCAACTATAGTAGACTGGACCTGCAATCCTTCCATCAACCCGTATCACCAGGTAATACTACCTCGATGCCCATCTCCTGAAGATCGTCCAGGATGTGATACTGCTCTGTCTGAAAGTAGGCTTCGACTCTCCTGCTCAAGGCAACTACAACGACGTTGGCCTTCCCTGTAAGATACTGAAGATCTTTCAGTAACTCCATACATCTCCTCTGCCACATGTTGAGGTCCCTCTGCGTGAAGACATACCTCAAGTTCTTGTGACCGATGAAGATCTCCACCCTCTCACTATACAAGTAATGGCTCCAGAGCTTGAGTGCAAACACCACTACAGCTAACTCCAAATCATGGGTCTGGTAATTCTTCTCATGGTCTCGAAGCTTCTGAGACACATAAGCAATAACCTTACCATGCTGCATAAGGATACATCCTAGCCCAATGCCTATTACATCACAGTAAACCGTGAACCCACCTGGTCCGACAGAAAGTGTTAGAATATGAGCCAAAATTAAACTCCGCTTGAGCTTCTCGAAAGAAACTTGACAAGCATATGACCACTCAAAGCGCACGTCCTTACACGTCAGCCATGTCAAGGGTGCAAAAATTCTAGCAAAGTCTGCCATAAACTGCCTGTAGTTGTCACGCCCCAGTCCCATAATACCGAGGGACCAGATACGTGGCAATGGCCAGCAGCATGCACCGATAGAAAAACCCAATTTAATGGATCCATCAGGGCATACTTAAGCTATAAAATTAAGTCTACGACAATCATGGCACAACTAATCTCATCCACACAAGATATAAAATATGATCCACAGAATAAATAAGGAATGTAAATTATCAGCTAGTATCAACAAAGTGCTTCGGGGAACAACCCGATAAAAATCTAATACAATGGTTCAACCGACCAGAATATAAATGACTGATATAAATAAATGCTGAGCAAGGAACATGGATGCTCAGAAAAAGTCTTCGGCTAACACCTCATCCTCAGATGACGGTACAGCTCCTGGATCAGCTCCTGCTACGGTCCCGTATACCTCGGGATAGGTCTCGTCCTCAAATCCTGGGGACATAATCCATATCCAGGCCCTCAGGGGACATAGCAAGGTACAGAAAATATACAAGCCAAAATATAAGCAGTGCAGTAATAATGAGATAAATAGGATAAGTATGTAAACATCTGTGTGAAATGCAAGAGAAAATATCAATAGTACTCAGGTTGAAACAACTACAAGCTCTGTGTAGGGGAGCCAGTAGCAGTGATATCATGAGGTGGTCTAGCTCAGCGGGAGACTGAGTAGCCGGCATAACATAATCAACCTGTAGCCTGTGGGTCTCTCCAGCAATAGATGGAACAATAAGGGAATACTAAATAACCAGCTAAGTGATATGCAAGATGAGAGCAGTACTAGAACTCAGGCTGAAGCCACTACAAGCTCTGTGTCGGAGAGCCGGTAGCAGTAGTAATAATGAGTAATGGGCCAAGCTCGGGCTTCAGAGTCTTGTGCCTCACAATAATAGGGGTGTATATATATGATCATCCTGTAGCCTGTGTGTCTCTCCCCACCCAATGTAACCACGCCTATCATGACCATAACGTCTCATGTCCATGGCAAGCGGGATCATAACTAATGCACAAGTCATAATGTATCTAAGAATATAGTATCTCTTTCAAGTCCTGTATCCTATACAAAATCACCACAAATATCTCGGGAAGATCCTGTCTCATGAACAGTGTCAAGTGTCCTGGGTCAAAGTGTACTTGGTAAGACAAGTACGAGAAGATAAAGTGTCACGAATATCCATCTCTAGATGACAATACACAACACCGCGTACGGTGTGGGCACCCGACTAATAATTGGACGCTAAGTACGTCACACGGTCCTAGGTTAAGCATGCACAGCAATATAATAAAGCAAGGAAAATATATAATAATACTGCAGAGTTTGGCAAGGTACACTTGCCTGGTGTCCGGATACCAACAGTCATCCCTGTATCAGTGGATCATGTGGGTACTCCTCCAAAAGCTATAATAAACATCACCAATAGTCTCAGAAGATATCAAATAGCTAGAAACGCCTGTCCTTAAGTCCAATTTGGACACAGGGGCAAAAATAACATTTCCGGGCCAAAGCAGGGTCCACATATCGGCCACTTTGTACCGAAAAGCGTGTCAGGGTCAAAGGTCTCTAAATTCCTCAAACTCAGTGTCAACAAGTTAGGAACGATGATATGAACCCAACGGAACTTCCAGAATTGGATTCCGATGAGCCGATCACAAATCGTCCGTCAAGTGGAGCCTGTGGGGCCCACGATACATGATTTTGTCAACGTTCTCAGAATCGAACCAAACTTGGGTCACAGGACCAGCGTATTGCTACGAGTCTGATGGTGCACGTTTCGTCTCGATCCGATGTGTGTACACAAAGTTATAGCGTGTTCCAGAATGGGCAGATACGGGGCGTTGTCGGCGGATACGCGTTGATTCCGGTGTGCACGCACATCCGAATCGACTTCTGCGAAATCCCACACGACCAAATCAACGTCGTGCACGTTTCGGTAAAGACCGCGTGCGACCAAGTCGTCCCGTTTGGCGGAGCGCACTCAGTTCCGGGGTAAAACCGGGCGTTATTTTTCCTGTTTTTGGATCGCGGTGTACGATCACCACAGGACGCGATACACCAAGCGGATTGCACGGGCACCGAGAGGGTTATACAGTCTATGCGTTGCAACTGACAAAATCGAAAACAGAGTTACGAGAAGGGAGAAAATGGTACCTGAACAGGGCTCCGAGAAGTCTGAATTCTACGTATCCGAGAGTATTGTTCGTGTCCTGGACGTGTCCGCCGTCTCCTGTGCGTCCAGGCTACGATTCCGATCGAGACAGCGGCGGGGGCTTCGCCAAAGAGAATCGGTCTCGGGGTCGGCGAGGTCGGCTAGGCGGCGGCTCTGTACAGTCGGCCAGAACGGTTCACGCGGGCCGGAGCGGTTTGACGCGGGCCGGAGCTCGGCGAGGGACGAGCGGGGCTGGGTGGACTCGGGATCGTCGACGGCCTGGGGAGTTAGGGGTCGACGAGGGGAGGACTGGGCGGAGGCGGTGATGTCGTCGGCGGGCTGTGGAAAGAAGGAGGAAGGCTTCTGGGGTTGCTCGAGGCGGGAAGTCGAATGGCGGACGCGGGCGGCGCTCGCGCGGAGGGAGAAAGTCGACGAGGGGTTCTGGGTTGCTCGAGGCGGGGAGTCGTCGATGTTGGGTCGGCGTTGGCGGAGATCGGGCGGCAGAGAGATGGAGAAGAGAGTGGCGGCGGCGGCTTCGCGGATCCCGAGGTGATTAAATAGCCGCTACAGTATTTTCGATCAGTTAGGGTTTTCCTAATGGATTTCGGTTCCGGGTCAGGTTTGGCTTGGATCCGTCCCGACCCGACCCAATGAGCTGATTTGGTTCAGGGTTGGATTGGGTTCAGTTTGGTTTGGTTTAGTTAGCCAATAGTTTATAGGTCCTAAAACGCGTTTCCGGAGTCCAATAAATTCACCAAAAAATACCCTGTGTCCGGTTTTCTATTTTACACCATAAAATATTATTTCTATAATATTTTAACACCAATTAACAGCATTTAAAAATCTTTAACTTATAATTACCTTGGTTCTTCATCCAGAAAAATGCCAAAAAATCCGAGAAAATTATATTAAAATTATTCTGAAAAATAGGGTATTTACAATCTACCCCCCCTTAAGAGGATTGCGTCCTCGCAATCAAAGAATAAGCTACTAAAGGAAGAACTATAAAAATACAAGGTTGCTTAGTTTATAACTGCATTCTCGAACAAGTGAGGATAACGCTGGCGCATACTATCTTCTCGTTCCCAAGTCGATTCGCCAGGAGAATGATGTTTCCAAGCTACACGAACCAGTCTGATTGTCTGTCCCCGCAATATCTTCTCACTGACGTCGAGGATGCCAACTGGTTGTTCCTTATATCTTAAGCTAGGGCCCACTGCGATCTCTGAATGATCGACTACGTCACTTGGGTCGATCATATACCTCTTCAGCTGTGAGACGTGGAATACGTCATGCACTCCCTCTAAGGATGGAGGTAATGCAAGACGATAAGCCACCTCACCTATGCGCTCTAGAATGTCAAATGGCCCAATATACCTTGGGCTCAACTTGCCTTTGCTCCCGAATCTAATAGTACCACGAGTGGACAAAATCCTCAAGAACACGTGCTCTCCTTCTTTGAACTCTAGGGGACGTCTGTGTGTATCTGCCCAATGCTTCTGTCTATCCTGAGCTGCTCGAAGATGATTCTGAATTTGTTTCACCTTCTCCACTGTCTGCGTTACCAATTCTGGACCCAGTATTTGACGTTCACCAATGTCACTCCAACATATAGGCGATCTGCACTTTCTTCCGTATAATGCCTCGAATGGTGCCATCTGAATGCTGGCCTGATAACTGTTATTATAGGAGAACTCCACTAAGTGCAAATGATCTTCCCAAGATCCTCCAAAGTCTAGCATACACGATCGCAACATATCCTTCAAGATCTGAATGGTGCGCTCCGATTGGCCATCTGTCTGTGGGTGGTAAGCTGTGCTGAATTTGAGTCTGGTGCCCAGACTCTCTTGCATGCTTCGCCAGAAATGAGATGTAAATCTCGAATCTCGATCCGATACAATACTAACCGGCACTCCATGTAATCTGACGATTTGTCGCATATACATGTCGGCTAGTACCTCTGTGGACTGTCCAACTCTAAATGGCAAAAAGTGTGCCGATTTAGTGAGTCGATCCACAATAACCCATACCGCATCTCTTCCGCTGGGGCTCCTTGGAAATCCTATGACAAAATCCATCGTGATATATTTCCACTTCCATTCTGGTATAGGAAGCGGCTATAACATACCTGCAGTCCTCTGATGCTCAGCCTTTACTTGCTGACAGACTAAGCATTTGGCCACAAATCTTGCAATCTTCCTTTTTATTCCATGCCACCAATAATACTGTCTCAAGTCTCGATATATCTTGGTTCCTCCTGGGTGAACAGAGTACATAGAGCTATGTGCTTCAGTCAATAACTCATGTCTCAATTCTCCATTTAGAATATACAGGCGATTTCCAAACCTCAATGTCCCGTCTTCGTGTATGCGAAGTCCTGTCTGCATGCCTGCTTCTGTCCTCTCTTTCAGTCTTCGAAATCTAGCATCGGTGGACAATGCCTCTTTAATTATTTCCATAAGTGACGACTTAATTTCAAGATTAGCCAGTAATCCACTCTGCCCTGGTAGAACAACCTCTATCTGAAGCTCCTGTAGATCTCTCAATAACTCGGGCTGCATCGTCAAGAAATAAGCCGTAGGCTTCCTGCTGAGTGCGTCTGCTACGACATTCGCCTTTCCCGGATGATACTACAGATCTATATCAAAATCTACCATCAATTCAAGCCAACGTCTCTGCCTCATGTTAAGCTCCTTCTGAGTATATACATACTTCAGACTCTTGTGATCGGTAAAGATTTCTACCTTCTCCCCATAAAGGTAGTGCCTCCATATCTTCAATGCAAATATAACTGCTGCTAGCTCCAGATCGTGTGTTGGATAGTTCTTCTCGTGGACCTTCAACTGTCTCGATGCATAAGCAATGACTTTACCATGTTGTATCAAAATACATCCTAGTCCACTACCTGATGCATCACTGTAAACAACAAAACCTCCTGACCCTGAAGAAAGAGTCTAGACAGGTGCTGTTGTTAATCTTCTCTTTAATTCTTCGAAGGCCTTCTGGCAGTCTTCTGTCCATATAAACTCCTGGTCTTTACGTGTCAGCTTCGTTATAGGTTCTGCAATCCTTGAGAAATTTTCTATAAACCTTCGGTAATATTCTGCAAGTCCGAGAAAACTCCTCACCTCTGTAACTGATGTGGGTGTAGGCCAAGTCTCTATTGCCGTGACTTTCTCTGGATCAACTGAAAGTCCTTCTCCTGAAATGATATGTCCCAAGAAAGGCACTTTGTCCATACAAAACTCACACTTACTGAGTTTGGCATATAACTTTTCTTGTCTCAAGGTCTCTAACACGATTCTGAGATGCTCCTCGTGCTCTTCATGACTCTTGGAATAAATGAGGATGTCGTCAATGAACACAACCACAAATTTATCCAAGAACTGATGAAAGACTCTGTTCATTAAACTCATAAACACTGCTGGCACGTTGGTTAGACCAAACGGCATTACCAAGAACTCATAATGTCCATACTTGGTCCTGAAAGCTGTCTTCGATATGTCTTCCTTCCTTACTTTGATCTGATGATAGCCGGATCTAAGGTCAATCTTCGAGAATACCCTAGCACTACTTAATTAATCGAATAGATCATCAATGCGTAGTAAGGGATACCTGTTCTTGATGGTCACAGTATTTAGTGCCCTGTAGTCAATGTATAACCGTACTGTTCCATCCTTCTTTGGCACAAATAATATGGGTGCTCCCCAAGGTGAAACACTGGGCCGAATGAAACCCTTCTCCAAAAGATCATCAACCTGTTCTTTCAACTCCACTAACTCCTTAGGTGCTAGCCGATAAACTAATAAAGTGATAGGCTCTGCTCCTGGAGTTAAGTCTATTGTGAATTCTATCTCCCGATCAGGCGGTAAACCTGCAAGATCATCAGGAAATACATCCACAAATTTTGATATGACTCTTGGGTAACCTGTCTCCCCTTCTACAGATAGTACCCTAAGAGTAGGCTGAACTCCTTGCTCTACTGCCCCTCGAAGAAACTCAAATTCTGGATGTCCAGGTGGTCTAAATATAACCCGCCCAAGTCGGCAATCAAGAGTCGCATGGTACTGACTTAACCAGTCCATACCAAGTACAACATCATAATCCGGCATGGAAAAGATCTGAAATTGAGCTTGCATCTCTCTTCCACAGACTACTACAGAACATGATCTACAGACGTCACTAACTGGTATAATTCCACCTCCCGTAAGAATTCTCTTCATCTTCGGAAGGGGTGCGGTAGCTACTCTATGGGTGGCTACAAAGCTAGCTGCTATAAATGAATGCGATGCTCCAGAATCAAATAATGCTACAGCTGGTAATGAAGCTACTAAAATAGTACCTGCGATAACTTCGCCTGCAGTAGCCTCCTCCTCAACAGCTAATGTGAATGCCTGGCCTCGTCCCTGAGCTTGGCCTCTCTGCTGCTGAGCCTGCTGAAATAGAGCTGCCTGTGGTGCCAGGGGTGGTCTCTGCTGATTTTCTCCTGGGGCTGGGGGCCTGATGCCTCCAACTCTTGGCTGCTGTGCTCCTACTGCTGGATAAGCTGGTCGTGGTGCAGGTAAAGCTAATCTCGGTGCTCCCCCTCTGCGCTCGGTGCAGTCTCTGGTCTGATGCTGGTTGGACCCGCAAGCCAGGCAGAGTCCCAACTTGCATCTGCATTCTCTCTCAATGTGACCTATCTTGCCGCAGTGGTGACAAGTAGGGAGAGATACGGCCCTGTGTGCTGTCCTCTCTGGCATACTCCTCTGGGACCGTTTTGCTGAATCCCCATGTGTTGTCCTGGATGGTGCTGAGGTGATAGGCCTCTTCAGGTTCGACTCCCTTCTAGTAACGCGCTCCATGCGTCGTGCTGCTGCAAGAACATCGGTATATGATGTAGGCGCGACCGATCCAATCAATCTCTGGAGCTCGAACTTCAGTCCGTCAAAGAACTTCTCAGCTTTCTCTTCCTCTGTCGTAATCAAGGTTGGGGCAAAGCGACTGAGGTGAATGAATTCCGCGTTGTATTCTTCCACTGTCATATTGCCTTGGATAAGGCGGTTGAACTTGTCTCTGAGCTCTGACCGTGCTACTGCGGGAATATACATCTCTTTGAAGAGTCTGGAGAACTCTTCCCAAGTGACTCGGTCCTGTCCGAGCCTCCTCTCTTCTGCTAACCACCAGTGATGTGTATTTTCAGTTAACTGCATTCTGACTGCAGTCATTCATTTCTCTCTCGAAAGTTCAGCGGCTTCCAACTGATGTTGTATGTTTGTGAGCCATTCATGAACTTCTGTTGGCCCCTCTTTACCAGAAAATGTACGAGGTTTGAACTGACGGAAGTCGGTGATAGATCCCGTCGTCGATCGCCTCGCTGGTGGATTTGCCTGCTCCAATGCGGATACCAGGCTGGTTCTCAGATACTCGACCTCCTGACGATGTGCCTCTTGCTGAATCTGCTGCTGGGCTTGCATTATGGCATACATCATCTGGAACATCTGTTGTCCGTCCATGGCTTGTTCTGGCGGGAAAACTGGCATCTGGGGAGTGAACTGTGGTGGAGGTGGGATGTCATCTCTCCGGAACCTTGGATTAGGCTGGCCGGTTTGATCGCTCTGCGTTGTTTGTCCTCCATTCCCTGGAGTCACTCCGTCTATATAAGTAACCACAGCGTCGTGTGGCGTATCCAAAGGAATCTCGTCTCCGTTCCTGGGATCCATTACTCTGTAACCAAAAGATAAACTGTAAGAACGCTCAGAGAAATCAATACAGGATGCAAATCAAGTAACAAATTGGAGTTCGATATAGAGTTCAAAAATGGTTCAAATAATGGATGAGATCCTATAACTTATCCTATCCTTAGGGCAGGCTTGCTCGGTCCCTAAGTTGAAACTAAACAATTTAGTCGTAGACCTGCATAGGCCACCACAAAAAACTATGTCACGTCCCAGTCCCATAATACCGAGGGACCAGATACGTGGCAATGGGCAGCAGCACGCACCAATGGATAAACCCAATTTAATGGATCTATCAGGGCATACTTAAGCTGTAAAATCAAGTCTACGACAATCATGGCACAACTAATCTCATCCACACAAGATATAAAATATGATCCACAGAATAAATAAGGAATGTAAATCATCAGCTAGTCTCAACAAAGTGCTTCGGGGAACAACCCGATAAAAATCTAATACAATGGTTCAACCGACCAGAATATAAATGACTGATATAAATAAATGCTGAGCAAGGAACATGGATGCTCAGGAAAAGTCTTCGGCTAACATCTCGTCCTCAGATGGCGGTACAGCTCTTGGATCAGCTCCTGCTGCGGTCCCATATACCTCGGGATAGGTCTCGTCCTCAAATCCTGGGGACATAATCCATATCCAGGCCCTCAGGGGACATAGCAAGGTACAGAAAATATACAAGCCAAAATATAAGCAGTGCAGCAATAATGAGATAAATAGGGTAAGTATGTAAACATCTGTGTGAAATGCAAGAGAGAATATCAATAGTACTCAGGTTGAAACAACTACAAGCTCTGTGTAGGGGAGCCAGTAGCAGTGATATCATGAGGTGGTCTAGCTCAGCGGAAGACTGAGTAGCCGGCATAACAAAATCAACCTGTAGCCTGTGGGTCTCTCCAGAAATAGATGGAACAATAAGGGAATACTATATAACCAGCTAAGTGATATGCAAGATGAGAGCAGCACTAGAACTCAGGCTGAAGCCGCTACAAGCTCTGTGTCGGGGAGCCGGTAGCAGCAGTAATAATGAGTAATGGGCCAAGCTCGGGCTTTAGAGTCTTGTGCCTCACAATAATAGGGGTGTATATATATGATCAGCCTGTAGCCTGTATGTCTCTCCCCACCTAATGTAACCACGCCTATCATGACCATAACGTCTCATGTCCATGACAAGCGAGATCATAACTAATGCACAAGTCATAATGTATCTAAGAATATAGTATCTCTGTCAAGTCCTGTATCCTATACAAAATCACCACAAATATCTCGGGAAGATCCTGTCTCATGAACAGTGTCAAGTGTCCTGGGTCAAAGTGTACTTGGTAAGACAAGTACGAGAAGATAAAGTGTCATAAATATCCATCTCTTGATGACAATACACAACACCGCGTACTGTGTGGGCACCCGACTAATAATCGAACGCTAAGTACGTCACACGGTCCTAGGTTAATCATGCACAGCAATATAATGAAGCAAGAAAAATATATAACAATACTGCAGAGTTTGGCAAGGTACACTTGCCTGGTGTCCGAATATCAACAGTCGTCCCTGTATCAGTGGATCATGTGGGTACTCCTCCAAAAGCTGTAATAAATATCACCAACAGTCTCAGAAGATATCAAATAGCTAGAAACGCCTGTCCTTAAGTTCAATTTGGACACAGGGGCAAAAATGACATTTTCGGGCCAAAGCGGGGTCCACATGTGGGCCACTTTGCACCGAAAACTGTGTCAGGGTCAAAGGTCTCCAAATTCCTCAAACTCAGTGTCAATAAGTTAGGAACGATGATACAAACCCAACGAAACTTCCAGAATTGGATTCCGATGAGCCGATCACAAAATCGTCCATCAAGTAGAGCCTGTGGGGCCCACGATACACGATTTTGTCAACGTTCTCAGAATCGAACCAAACTTGGGAACAGGACCAACGTATTACTACGAGTCCGATGGCACAAGTTTTGTCTCGATCCGACGTGTGTACACAAAGTTACACCGTGTTTCAGAATGGACGGATACGGGACGTTGTCGGCGAATACGCGTTGATTCTGGTGTGCACGCACATCCGAATCAACTTCTGCGAAATCCCACATAACCGAATCAACGTCGCGCATGTTTCGGTAAAGACCGCGTGCGACCAAGTCGTCCCGTTTGGCGGGGCGCACTCAGTTCCGGGGTGAAATAGGGCATTATTTTTCCTGTTTTTGGATCGCGGTGTACGATCACCACAGGACGCGATGCACCGAGTGGATTGCACGGGCACCGAGAGGGTTATACAGTCTACGCGTTGTAACTGACGGAATCAAAAACGGAGTTACGAGGAGGGAGAAAATGGTACCTGAACAGGGCTCCGAGAAGTCTGAATTCCACGTGTCCGAGAGTACTGTTCGTGTCCTGGACGTGTCCGCCGTCTCCTGTGCATCCAGGCTATGATTCTGATCGAGACAGCGGTAGGGGCTTCGCCGAAGGGAGTCGGTCTCGGGGTCGGCGAAGTCGGCTAGGCGGCGGCTCTACACAGTCGGCCAGAGCGGTTTCACGCGGGCCGGAGCTCGGCGAGGGACGAGCGGGGCTGGGTGGACTTAGGATCGTTGACGGCCTGGGGAGTTAGGGGTCGACGAGGGGAGGACTGGGCGGAGGCGGTGATGTCTTCGGCGGGCTATGGAATGAAGGAGGAAGGCTTCTGGGGTTGCTCGAGGCGGGAAGTCGAATGGCGGACGCGGGCGGCGCTCGCGCGGAGGGGGAAAGTCGACGAGGGGTTCTGGGTTGCTCGACGCGGGAAGTCGTCGATGTTGGGTCGGCGTTGGTGGAGATCGGGCGGCGGAGAGATGGAGAAGAGAGTGGCGGCGGCGGCTTCGCAGATCCCGAGGTGATTAAATAGCCGCTACAGTATTTTCGATCAGTTAGGGTTTTCCCAATGGGTTTTGGGTCCGGGTCGGGTTTGGCTCGGATCCGACCCGACCCAATGAGCTGATTTGGTTCAGGGTTGGGTTGGGTTCGGTTTGGTTTGGTTTAGTTAGCCAATAGTTTATAGGTCCTAAAACGCGTTTCCGGAGTCCAATAAATTCACCAAAAAATACCCTGTGTCCGGTTTTCCATTTTACACCATAAAATATTATTTCTATAATATTTTAACACCAATTAACAGTATTTAAAAATCTTTAACTCATAATTACCTTGGTTCTTCATCCAGAAAAATGCTGAAAAATTCGGGAAAATTATATTAAAATTATTCTGAAAAACAGGGTGTTTACAGTAGTAGCCTGCTAATCCCAAAAAACTATGCACCTCTGAGACTGTACTAGGGACTGGACAACTCTCAATAGCCTCTCTACCTTCTTGGGATCCACCTCTACGCCTCCACAGATATGATGTGACCCAAGAATGAGATACGATCTAGCCAAAAATTGCACTTGCTGAACCTCGTATTTAGTTGATGCTCCCGAAGAGTCTGAAGTACTATACGAAGATGCCACTCATGCTCTGCCTCAATCCGACTGTAGACCAAGATATCATCAATAAACACTATCACAAATTGGTCTAGATGAGGGGGGAAAATGTGATTCATGAGGTCTATGAATATCGCTGGCGCGTTGGTCGCTCCAAATGGCATAACAAGAAACTCCCAATAACCATATCTAGATCTGAATGATGTCTTGGATATATCTTGCTCACTGACTCAGATATGATGATATCCAGACCGCAAATCGATCTTAAAAAATATAGTTGCCCCGCTGAGCTGATCAAACAAGTAATCTATCCCGAGCAAAGGATACTTGTTATTAATGGTCACTGTATTTAAAGTACGATAATCAATACACAAACGCGATAAAATATCCTTCTTTTTAACAAGTAATGGGGCTCCCCAAGATGATCCACTAGCACGAATGAATCCCTTGGACCTCAACTCCTCTATCATTTGGTACAAAATCTCCAACTCTGATGGTGATATCCTGTAGAATCTCTCTGAAACTAGCTTCGCCCCTAGAATCATATCGATATAGATCTCCATATCTTGAACTGGCGACGTGCTTGGAAGCTTGTCAAAAAATACGTCGGGAACTCGCAGACAACTCTGGGAAACTGTACCTCCTCATCTACTGCCATCCTCAGGATAACTGACGGAGACTCTATCTCGCCTCTCGAGAATAAGAACTCCTCCTCGCCAGGGACATGAAAGATAACTTTGTCAGCACGATAATCTATCGTCGTGTGTCGAGCACTCAACCAATCCATTTATAGGACTAAATCGTAATCGTCCAAAAAAAACCCTATCAGCCTATCAGGATACTCTCTACTGTATACTACGACTCGACACGAGGCATAAACTCTATCTACTCCCCTATGACCGTTACCAGTAAGTATATTCAACCTTACAGGTAAGGACTCGGACTCTAAGCCAACTCGTGTCATAAATTGTGCATATATAAATGAGTGCGATGCACCAGGATCAAATAAAACTGAAGTTGAATGCGAATAAATGAGAATGGTACCTAAAAACACCTCTCCAACCGCTAGTGCCTCCTCATAAGACATCCCGAAAGCCTATCCTTTCCCTCTGGACGCTGGTCCCCTCTGTTGCTGGCCTCTTTGCCTAGCCTGGGCCTGTACATACTAATGTGGCCTCTATTGCTGGAATGTGTGGGACTGCATCGATAAAGGCCTCAGGGCCTGTTGCCACTGTACCGACGCTGGTGCCCTAAACTCTGAAGCTACTGGCTAGACTGATGATGATCCAACTATAGCCCTTTGGGGACAAGTACTAATCATGTGTCCTGCTCTACCACATGCTAGACACAAACCATGTGCCCTACGATACTCAACGAAGGTGTGGCCTGGCTTTCCACAGTAGGAACACCCGACAGAAGATGACTGTCTCTGGTGTTGAGGATGCGTCTGATAATACTGCTAAACCGAAGAGGCTCTCCTCGGAGACTCGATCGATAAATCTTAAACTGCCAGAGCTGCTGTTGAAGACTGGGTAGAAGATCCCTTCTGAACATGAGGCCTCTTCTAGCCCCTAACTCTATCGACTATCATCTGGGAGGTGTACTCGTGCCTTCTCGCCGATCTTATCACATCGTCAAAAGTCTAAAACTCGTGCTGATCAACCACCAAGATGATCTCCAGATGAAGTCCATCCTGGAACCTCCTAGCTCGGTCCAACTCGGTCACTACCATGGTGGGATCAAACCGGCTAAGCCTGCAGAACTTCGCTGCGTAGCCGTCGATGGTCCTACTCATCTGCTTAAGGTTATTAAACCTCTAGCTGTAAGTCATAATGCGATACCGCATCGTAGTACCGAGCTTTAAACCTCTCGCTGAAGTTTGCCTATAGAATCGACGTTGTTAGCGAAACCTCCTGAGCTGCCACCAGTTGCGGGCTAAATCCAGAATCTGCAGCCTAACTAATACCACTGGCTCCCTAGACGGAACTCCTACTGCCTCGATTATGGCCTCAGTATCTTAGAGCCACGCATCATACGCAATCGCATCATCAGTACCATATAAGTACGGGGGATGGAGACGTCCAAAGCTGTTCACAGAATTATAGATCTCAGAACCGCCTCACTCTATGACTGTATGGACTGACTGAGTGAGGACGTTACTCTATCACTGATGGGTTACCATAAAACCCGTCAGAACGTTCATCAGTACTCGAACAATATCTGGCTCCTCTAGAAGAACAGGCTGCACTTGTATTGTCAGCGGATTGGGCTAAACATACTACTCTGGCTCAGGATTAATCCACGATTTTGTTCCTGAATGCTGAGGCTGATCCCCAGGAATTGGTTGACCATCTGGACCCTGATTTGACATCGTCTGTACCCAAACGATCTTATCAGAAGGACCAGGAACAATACCCCTGAAAGTCAAAGGACACAAGGATCAAATCAAGGTACGGGATACAGCAAGGATGAAGCAGATGTCAGGTCAAAGATTAGAGGTATAGAATAGTCCAAAAAGAGATCAAGAAAGAATGATTTAGGATTGATACATCTAATCACTGATAACTCCCGCACGTCTGAATACCAGACCGGCATGGGTCACCACTAAAACCCTGTCAGGCCCTGGTCCCAGAATACTTGAAACAAGGGGATGACAAAGTCAGCTACGTATACCAAAGTACTCCACTACCCCAAAATATGGTCACTGCTGTGAATAGACATGGGGGGTTAATTATTACAAGCCATCAGTCATCCTAGGTCAAGAAATCCTAGTGTCTCAATCACAAGCAAAAATCCATAATATACAAGAAAATATGATCATCAGAAGCAAAATAGTAAAGCGTCCCAAACCATATATACATAGCTGGTCATGAAGCTAGTAATACAAAATAAAGAATTAGCAAGAGTGTAAGTCATACATGATCAACTATAGCTATAGTTTATAATATGCTAATCATGGCATGCCCAGTAGGCGATATAACAATTCCAAAATATGAGCTAACAGGTTCTTGGGGCTAAACATTACAATATAATATGTACAATAAGTGGGACAACAAAATAGGAACCCACCCTGGTGCTCCGTGTGGTCACCATCCTCAGGAATAGACGGAAGATCCTCTATCTCTGCTACCGGATCTAGCCAAACAAAACTAGTGGGGTCAGACCCCAAATATCAAGTACCACAACAGAGGCCAAACTAATGAACTAAAACCAATAATACAATAAAGAGCTAGAATATCCTAAGCAATATGGGACTACCAGGTAATATATAAAGTGCACCGGGAAACATGAAAATAAACAAAAAATATATAAAGAAAACTGGGCGAGTGACATGTACGGGATCATGCAAGGTAAACATATACGGGATCATGCAAGAAAAACATGTAAGGAACAGTGCATATATAAAGTAAAAGGACATTCAAGATAATAGACCGGAGTGCACCACGGTGGGTCACTATCAGGCAATATAAGACAAGATAATACATGGACTCCATCCATCAATCACAGCCAAGCAAGAAGTACGGATTGCTATTTTAGCTACTAGAGTTATCACAACTCCTAATTACTATCAAATATAAGTTAGAATTTCAGTACGGTTGCATGTCCTGCAGACTGTCCAAGCTACCCAAACGTTAGACTACAGTAAAGTAAATAATAATGGATACACCATCCCCAGGAGAGATGTGCACATAAATCCAAGTCACACAAAGGTGAACTTGAATAAGTCAATTCAGTATGTCACACACGACGGTGAGCTAGAAATGTGCACTACTCGACGGCATGCTACAAGTCCATCTTTCAGTATAATGTTATCGGGGCACGGGACTGCATGCAACCAGGAGATCCTCCCCTAATGCTCTAATCATTTAAGCTAGTTATTAAACTAGGTAGTTTGTTTCAAGATTTCGGGTGTGGCATTCCGCAGAATCCATCCTAGACATAATGATCCCTGCAGGGATAAACTAGACAAGATAATATTTTGACAAGCACAAGCACAAGACTATTCAGGAATATAACTAAACGGTTATTGGCATGACGAGCATGTACTATAACAAGCCACAATAAGTAATATACGAGACAGGTGTATAATTGGTAGGAGGCCCAAACTATACAGGTACTGGTACGAGATAGATGTATAATGGGCCGGTTTCACCAAAGCTATACACGACAGGTGTAAATGGGTAAGTGGCCCCAAAATTATAATGATATCAAGCCAAGACTGGTACAAATAATGCACGGGAGTGCACCATGATGGGTCACTATCAAGAATGTACAAGACAAGTATAAAATGGGTAGGTGTCCCAAACTATACATGAAGTCGGGACTGGGTATAATGGGTAGGTGTCCCAAACTAAATATGAAGCCGGGACTTGGTACAATGGGTAGGTGTTCCAAACTATACATGAAGTCGGGAGTGGACGGATAAACACAATAGACAAGTGGAGCCGAAAAAACAAGAAAAGATATACATGCAATATGCATACAAGCGCCAATCGAAAAATAGTAAAAAGTACAATAAAAAATAGAACGCATGCAAAAGAGTACATGACCAGTATACCATCGGTATACTACAGTATACCATTGGTGTACAATAGTATACCGCCGGTATATGACAGTATACCGTCGGTATATCGTCCAAGGAAAATCTAGGAAGATAGGAAGAATGAGTCAGGAAAATCTGTATACCGTCGGCATACTCTAGTATACCGTCGGTATGCCGGTCTAGAGATAGCAAAAACACAGCAAGTTTTAAATTCCAACAAATCGGTATAATATCGGTATACTGCAGTATACCTTAGGTATGCCGATCCAAGTCACAGTAGGTTCTAAGATTCCAAGTCAGGCCAAATAGGTATACCGTCGGTATGCCGGCTCCCATAAGCAATTCTAGGGAAAGTCAATTCAAGACTGTTATTTGGAACCGAAATCACGTTCCAAAACTTAACAGAAACTGGTTTAGCAAGATGTCAAGTCTAATGGTAAATCTCATATAGCATATATATATATATACTAAGTCTATGGCAATCACTCTGGTTATTATTTCTGACACCTAGTTACCTAACCAGTAAATATCAGGGATTCTGCCGAAAAAGTCGAAACAAGCTCAAAACTAATTTCTGAAACTAGCCCATAAAAAAACACAAGAGAAACATACTTAACAAAACCACTATCATGTAATTCTAAGCATAAACCGCCAAGAAAATCAAAAATTGCAGTAAAGTAAAGTCTTTCAAGATTTTGGCAAGATATACTTACCTTTAGTCAAGCTCCCTGCCTTAACCTTTAACTCCACCACCAAGAGGGGTTCAGAAACCATACCCTTAGGCCTCAAGACCAAGCTCATAGCTCCCGTAAAAAATAAAGAGAAAATAAAGAAGTAAAGAAAGAAAGAAAAGAGATAGGAGAAAGAAAATCAACTCGTATATATAAGAGGTGATTTAATCGTGACCGTCCGATCCGCCTCGTCAATGATCCAAGTCACGAGATTAAATCAATCTCGATCACTCAAAACAAAACAAAGAAACCAATGGATAATAGACATTATCGAATACTATTCACAAAAATATCCCACAAAAATATCTGAAAAATATCTCAAAAGCAAAACAAATATCTACCGAATGGTATGCCGCCGGAATGCCAGAGTAAACCGTCAGCATGTCGGTTGGATAGTAAAATTTCAAATTTAAGAAAATTCTGAGATTCCACAAGATCCAATAAAATATAATACATAATATAAAATACGTATCCATATACCAATACAAATATAGTGAAACGAGTCTCACAATGGGCTCCATGCGGCCTGCATGATCTTCAGAATTTTTATGCTTCTACACACCATAATGTATTCCAAACTCGATGTAAGGTCAAAGACAAGTTATGTTATATAATATCATCGACAACAGGTTCACAGAGAACATTATTTCAAAAGCAATGGTAGAGAAAATAGACTGGCCAAAGAAGCACATTCGGCTCCATATAAGAATGGATGGATTCAACGGGATCACAACATGGTCGTCTCTACCTTTCTCCAGCGGAAAGACCTACAAAGATGAAATCATGTTCGATATTGTCGACATGGACTCTTGCCACATCATTCTCAGTTGGTCGTGGCAATTTGAGAAAAATGTCACGTACCAGGAAAGAGACAGCACATTCCTTTATTCAAGATGGACGATGCCTCACTCTCCATCCATTAGCACCGGACGATATTCCTAAGATTAGTCCACAACAACAAAAGGTTCTTATGATTGTTGACGATGAAGACAACGAGGTTCAAAAGAACGTATCAAAGTCGGATAAAACCATTACAGATGCTGAGCTGAAATCTTCAAGCCCTCAAAAAGAAATAAAGTTATCAATTTATAATCAAGAAACAAGATTAATTAAAGAGGAGGACACGATAAACTTCGGTGAAACCATTGTTGGCACTACTAAGATGAATTCTTCAGCCCCTCAAGAAGAACACCCGAGAGAATAAGAGGACCTTTCCGAAGATGACTATCAAGAATATAGTGCAAGGTCTCTACGGATAATTCTGGAAAAAAATATCAGCAAAATTTTATACGATAAACAGAGAATTTCAATATAGTCAATCAGACTATCATTTTCATCATCATCATATTCACCATTTTCTTCTCTCGAGTGTATTAAAACGACTCAGCAAGAGACTCTCTTATTCGACGGAGCATTGAAGAATTCACCAATATCGAAAGCTTCAAATGCCAATGGCAGACCTCTTCGCCACAAGCCTCACAGTGATCCACCATATACATATTCTAAGTTCGATCGTCGGTCCCTGAATTTTTTAGAAGCTGCAAAAAGTTCTACATATATGTGTTTTCTTCATACAGCTTCAAGGCCACCTCCTTGTCTGTATGTTATCTACATAAATACCATATTAGAGATGAAAGCTCGTGGACATGAGCTTGTGCCAAAGAAAGACGGCTCGTGGCATATGTGCATCGATAGTCAAACTATCAATCTCATCACCATCAACTACCATGAGATCATGATCCAACCTGGTGATGAAGGACTCTACGAATGTTCTGTTATGCCTTTAGGACTTTTTAATGAGCCAAGCACCTTTCTGCGCCTCGAGAATTAAGTTTGAAGCCATTAACAAGAAATTTTGTAGTAGTCTACTTTGACGATATCCTTAGCAAGAGCAAAGCTAATCATCTGAAGCACTTTAGGAAAGTTCTCAATCTTCTTCGAATTAAAAAAATTTATGTCAATATTAAGAAATATAACTTTCTTATAGACAAACTCATCTTCTTTGGATTTGTGATTAGCATCGATGGCCTCAGTATTGATGAAAAAAATATTCGAGCAATTAATTCGGGACTGGACTACTTCAAAGATAATGACTGAAGATCAAAGCTTCCATGGTATTGCCAATTTCTACCGAAGATTCATCCGCAACTTCAGTACTATCGTGACGCCGGTGACAAAATGTATAAAGACATGCATATCTTCCTAACCTTCAATGTCGTTGATCTTTGTGAGTATTTGTTTTCTTCTGAAAAACCGCTTTATTCTGACAAGAACTCAAGGACGAGTTCTCTTGAAGCAGGGGAGACTGATGTAGCGTAGATTCCAATTTTGAATCCTTCTAGGATTTCTTTTTCTTTTCTGTTTTAGCTTTATCTTTTTTTGATAGAGTTGTTAAGAATCATATTTCTTTTATGACTCTTATTTTGACTCTATTTTTTATTAGGATAGACTTTATCTTTATTTGATTAGGATTAAGTTTGAGTTTAATTAGAACTAGGTTGTTATAAAATTCCTATAAATAGATACCTTCTGTACTCAGTTGAATAACAATTTTTTAGTCAAGAAAATTCTTCTTTGAATTCTGAGATTTATTCTTTGCTTTTCTTGGTCATGGACTCGACTGTTCTGTGGATTCGGAAGCCCCTCGCTTGAGGTTTTTAAGCAACCTTTGTGCGGACCCCTCACAAGGCCATTCGTCGGAGTTTTTGCAGCACCGCTTCGCTCTCACCAAACAACGGTGGTCTAGTTATTGTCACTAACGATCGACTTGGCCATTTTCAGGCACGAAGGTAAGCCTGTTCTGTAATCTCGCTGCATTAAAAAATATATTATTCTTTTTGGAATAAGGTAATTATGTTACAGACTTCTAGCCCGAAGGCCTACAATCTCGGCCCGAAGGCCACACTCCCAGCCCGAAGGCCCGCACCCGCACCGTACTTGCATTGCATCGTACTGTACCGCACCGCATTTGCATCATGCGGTTACAAAATGTATTTTCAAATTACCTTGTTCATTATTACCTTGTACATTATTGAGGCCCTGGACGGTTACAAAATGTATGTCCTTATAATTTTTTTATTCTCAATAAATATTGAATTAAATAATATTTTTAATTTTCAAATGATAAAATTAGGCGCATGTTCTTGGATAATAAAAGTTTGAATATTTTGTTCTACTTTTTATTACTCAAAATTTTATTACTACCATCAAGATGATCATCATTTTTATTTCTATTATGTGTATTCTTGTCAATATTATCAATACTATAAATTTTATTGTTTTCTATATCAGACATAACTTATTTCACCTTTTTCATCAACTACATTTTTTGAAAAAAAAATTATTTGAACTTACAGTTATATCAGTAATAAATCTATCAAGGACCCCTTTTTTATAATAAATAAATTATTCTATCCTTCTCCTATTTTATATTTTTCATACCTACTTTATTGTTTTATAAGTAACATATACTAGCACAAAAAAGTAGTAAATATAAATAGTAAATAATGAATAATAGAAATTGGATTGAACTCGTTGAACTAATGTTCTTCTTCTTCAAAAAGCACATAATGCTACATAAACCTGGAGAATAAATATATTAATAATAATGACTAGATAAAAAAAAAATATCAACTATATAAATTAAATATGTTTAGAACAAACATATAAAAAAATTAGTTTTATATTCAGAATACATTGAATTGTATAGAAGACTCAAAAATGATATAGAGATAGGAAGAAAATAAAAACTGAATTATCATTTATACGTAATTAATGTTATTTTTCTTTAGCCTAATGACTATGATTCTAATCTATCTTAATATTTACTTTTTTTGTCTTAACGTTTCGTTTGCTTCTTAGCAAAAAAAAGTTTAACATAATTATATATTATGATTATTTATCTAATAAATATGGATACATTTAATCATAGATTAATTTTTTAAATTGTATGGCTATCTTAATCAGAACTATAATCTACAATGCATAGCTTCTGTTGAAAGAAATAAATTTTGGTGGCCCACTTTAGCTTTGGGCCCTGGGCAGTCACCAACCTCACTCATGCCAAGGGCCAGCCCTAGTTGTAACATAGGTTGGTTCCATAATATGAATCCTCCTTACCTCTTCCAATATATATATATATATATATATATATATATATATATATATATATATATATATATAGGAAGAGGTAATTGTGTTACAGACTCCTGGTCCAAAGGCATACAAACTCGGCCCGAAGGCCCACCATATCTCGGTCTGAAGTTCCCACATATCTTGGCCCGTAGGCCCGCACCTGCACTGCACCCATCACCAACTCACCACTTAATTATCCAAAAGAGAAACTAAATGGCTCTCACGAGGCTCGAACCAGCAACCTTCTGGGTAATATGTATCGGTCTTAACCACTAGGCTAGACGTTATTTGCTTATATATATATATATATATATATATATATATATATATATATATATATATATATATATTCGAAGAAAAAAATATTAGAAGAAGTATTTAATTCACTCCACCCCTACTAACCCCCAAATTAAGTAACCCTTCTAGTACGGTACCCTTAAGTGATTCGGGAGCTTGGTGGCCTGGCCGCTAACATTTTTCTTCAAAGTATTTTTTTTTTCCTTGCTCACTCTTAAATCTTTTTTATCCTTCCCACAAAGGGTTAACAATTGCTAGGTTTTCCTTATGCATGATAGAAATGTTTTGAAGTGGAAATTTTACATCTGAATCTTTGGCATTGGGTTCCTCAGGAACCCTTGGATAGAGCTTTGTGTCACTACCCCATTTCCAGAGCCGAGTATTTTTTTTTAAATTTGGTTAATTGTGTATTTATTATAAATATTTATATTAATATTTAATTATTGGTTGTATTATTTTTTTTATTGGTTGTTTCAGTGTTTTGGCTAGCTTGGACCCATGTCAGACCCTAGTGGACCCATGCCAAACCCAACCAACACACTTGTTAGACTTATTTCTTAGCTTAGAATAGTTATTTATATTTTATTTAGTTAGTTGGAGTGATTGGGAGTTAGTTTGAGTGCTTTTGGAACCCCAAACCCAAATCCCAATTAGCATAACTAATTATGAGGGTGTTTTAGTCTTTTTTCATAGTTGTAACCCTTCCTACATGTTGTGGCCGGCCCCTAACCTTTCCCAGAACCGAACCACAGCAGCCCCTCCCCATTTCCTCCCCATTTCTTCTTCTTCTTCTTCTTCTTCTTCTTCTTCTTTACTCCTTCTTCCTTTCTTCTTCCCACTTCCAAGTAAGTTCTCAATTTCTTCTTTTTCTTCTTCTATTCTTCTTGAATATGAACCCTAACCCTACACTTTTTTCTAACCTAGGTGTGTAGAACCTAGACTTAGTATGGAGGCTTGATTTGGAGACTTGGAGCTTGAGGGAGATAATTTCAAGAGATTTGGAGACTTTGGCCTTGGGATTCCAACTCCCAAGAGGTAAACCCTAGATTTACTCTTACTAATTACTCTAATATAGTATAATTAGTGGTTTAGAACCTTCCTAGACTCTAAGGCTACCCGTGTGAGGAAGTTGGAACAAGTTTGGTTGTGTTTGGAGACTTTAACATTAGGTTTTGTGTCAATTTCTGGTGAAATCCGAGATTGGCCCAATTTTAGGTGATGCCCTAGGTTAGACGGACCTAGGTAGACGTTGTCGGGTGTCTTAAGGGTTAGTACGTGTCTCTGTTCGGACACGTAAAGTCGTGTCGCGGAGAAATGGACGTTTCGAACGTTTTGGGAGTTTTCGTCGTCGCCGGTTCTATGTGCGTGCGCGTTTTTGTCATGGACCTAGAATCAATGAGTTAGCACTTTTTTCTAGGATCTAGACATCATTTAGAACCCGTGGATAAATTTTGGGCCGATTCTGAGTAGGTTTGGTGTGCGTTTCAGGAGGTTTTACGAACCGCACATCACGTGTTCGTCGAAATGACGAACGGCCATTTCGACTTGGTTTCTTAGTTTTGGGCTTGTGCGCACGATGGGTTAGCTTTGGAGAGTGTGTGCTAGAGTTCTCGGGTTATATTTTATATATATATATATGTGTGTTTGTGCGTGTAGGAGTCGTTGGGCGTGCGTTGGTGGGGTGTTGTGTGTTGTGTTGCGTGTTGTGTGTGTTGTGTTCATGTATGTATATATATGAGTATATATATAAATGTGTGTGTATTTCTATATGTATATATATATATATGTGTGTGTTTATATATATATTTGTGTGTGTGAGTGTTTGTGTATAGGTGTGAGTGTGTAGTGTGTGTGAGTGTTTGTGTGTATATATATGTATATGTATGAGTGTGTTTGTGTGTATATATATGTTGGTGTATATATATATGTGTGTGTGTGGTCGTGTGTATGTGTGATTGTGTGTGCGTGTGGTATAAACTGAGAGCGAGGCAGCGAGGGAGGACTGTACGCAGCAGCAGCAGCAGCTGCTGCAGGCGCCGCAGAGCCGCGGCAGCGTCGCGGCAATACCGCGCTGCAGCGCAGTGCTGCAGCAGCAGCAGCAGCATTAGCAGCAGCAGTTAGCAGCAAAGGCAGCAACAGCCAGCAGCATTTGCGCGTCGTACAGCGAGCCTAGCGTAGCGCAGTAGCGAGAGGGTGAATAGATAGATAGATATCTAGATAGATAGATAGATAGATGAATAGATAAATAGATAGATAGATAGATAGATAAATGAATTGATATATAGCTAGATAGATAGATAGATAGATAGATAGATAGATAGATAGATAGATAGATAGATAGTTAGATATATCTATCTATATGTATAGATATATATACATATAGCTAGATATATGCATAGATATAGCTAGATATATATATGTATAGGTATAAGGTAAGGGATATGTATATATTGTGTTTGTGGATATATATATATATATATATATATATATATATATATAGATATCTAGGTATATGAGTATATGTGTTAGATGTATATATATTAGCCTATACATATAGCTAGGTATATATCTATATTCATAATAGTTTAGCTAGAGGGGTAGTTAGTGAGGGTTTAGAGAGGTATCTCAATACCTTGAGATATCCAAGGTATTGAGTTTCGAGCGGAGTTTTTGAGCAATTGCCTAAAAATAAGTTTAGAGTTGCTTTTATATGTATATGTGTATATAATTACGCGTGCTAGCATAGGTTTTAGCGGGTATAGGCGGGGTGCGTAGCCTAGGTCGAGGTATCGGATACCGAGGGTATCCCGGTATCTCGAGGAGGCGAGTTTGAAGGTTTATTAGCTTAATGACCTAGTTTTGACCTAGAATTTCAGGGGCACCCTAGTTTGACCTAAAGTTGACCATAGTTGACTCGGTTGACCGCCAAAGTTAACTTTTGACCTAGATTTGACCCAGGGTTGACTTTTTGGATCCAGAGTTGACTTTTGACCCAGATTTTACCGGTTTGACCCATTTGACCTAGAACGACCCTAGAAGCCTATTTTTAGTTATTTTATATCTGTTTAACTCATTAGGAACCTGTTTAATCTTGCTTTTCGTAATAGGTCCTTGCGACACCAGTTCGGATCGCCAGTTTTCAGGACGTCATGCGAGTACATTCTCTGATAGTTTTCATTATCTGATGATTATTTTGTTTCAGCTTCTAGTATAGTATCATCTGATTTTTTTGGCACGACACGGACTGGTATTTCTGGATTCATTTACTTGCGACACGTATATTTTATGTTTTTGGCCTCTATTCTGGAATCACCTACTGGCATCACTACAAGCATCACTACAGACATCACTCATATTTCTGGCTGGACTCATACTTGATTTACGTGTCGGGTCTTGGATTCACTTGTACTAGTCGGGACTGGGAAATACTCGAGTAGACATGTAAACATTCCTAACTGGAATCACTGGAATCAACCCCTCTGGTCTAATCTGGAATGATAGCAGCCGC
Source organism: Iris macrosiphon (assembly GCA_036927795.1). Classification (NCBI taxonomy): domain Eukaryota; kingdom Viridiplantae; phylum Streptophyta; class Magnoliopsida; order Asparagales; family Iridaceae; genus Iris; species Iris macrosiphon. The sequence continues at coordinate 109,322,383 of JAYESA010000014.1, forward strand.
GCACCCAGTGCGCGGTGAGCCGTACTTACCCCTAGCCGTTTACATGTCGAAACAAGTATTTCAAAGACACGAGTTCATTCTTTCTAGTCTGGACTCTCTTGCATTTCTTGCTGGTCTCACTTATAGTTTCTGGACTTGACTCATTACATGTATTTCTTGCTGGACTCACTACACGTTCTTGTGCACAGACTTGATCTTAGTTTAGATTTCTTGTATCTTGCAGTCATTACTATCTTGTTTCTAATATTCATGCATCTTTACCTTTATGTACCAGTTATATTTTTTTGTTTATACTTTATTTTCTTCACCTTGCTACTTGCTACAACTATTTTATAGTTTTTATCATTTAACTGGAATTGTTGTTAGAGGTGTACTTGCTCCAGTCCTGACTGGACATATTTTTTCCAGAGTATCCGGAGGATTGGTGTCCGACGTTTTATGGACCTCAGCCTGTCGATGGTGCAGACAGGGACCCCCTAGTTTAGGAGTGATTTTCGGGTTGGTAGCCGGGATCACTAGGACCTCAGTTGTTATTTTTATTAGCTTTTAGCATCGAATTTGTCTCCGGTTTGGATTGAGACCTTGTATTGTATATAATTTTGGATATTGTTGTATTATTATTATTATTATTGATGTTGTGGTATTTTAGCAGCAGTTGTTTAGACTTTGTAGTTGTTAGCCTTCTGTATTATCTTATCGTGCTTAGATTCGTGATTGAGTACATTATGATTATCGTTATGATATTGCTCCTCCGTTTGGAGTTGAGATCTTGACAGGTTTATATATTGATTGCGTGAGATTGTTAGCTAGATAGTTGACCTAGACAGCGTTCTACCGCCGATGCTGCGGCGTAGGCTGGACGTACCCACGACTCATGCCCGATTTTTTGGGTGCGGGTCGTGACACTTTGTTTCCTAGATAACATGTGGCATGTTGTAGCAGACTAGGGTATCCCCAATCAACCTAAGAAGATGTGCAACAGGCTGCTTTTCCTATATACGGACTGCACGCTCCTCCTCCTCTGTTGCTCCTGCACTCCTGGGATCATACACGTGATTATTCATATGTGTCATGCCCGGTTCCGAAGAACGAAAAGTAGTCACTGAGCGTTATTTCGTACAAGTCTAGATTACACTTTTACAAGGCTTAGAGATTTATAATTAATCGTGTATCTTGAAATAATGACATTGTAGTGGAATAAACAGACTCATAATGGAGTCATAACAGAACATACGAAAAGAATCTCTTTATTGATAATTACAGTAGAATACAAGTCTTGCAAAGAAAATACAAAGGCTCTTAATAGCCAAATGAATATGCCAAACTTGGCTTAAAACACACATATTTCACTCTTGCTCATAAAGGATTACATTGTTCCATACATTATGTCATATATATATATACAAGAAATCATCTTCGACCGAATATCTTCATTGTTGTCAATCCAAAATCCAACGCCTCAGCACGTCCAAGCAAATCTATGTACCTGGGGGGTTGGATAATAGTACATTTCCATGTACTAGTAGCAATATGCACAAAATATAAAATTAACAATAATAATTAAGTAAAAGAAAGTTTATATTAATATAGGTTTAAGTTTTGTATTATAATTACAAATATTGACATTGATGGTTAGTGGAACATGTATTAATCATTCGTAATCGTTTGTTACGAATACCGTATAATAAGAAAACTTGAGACTTCATGATAAATTATTCCAAAATGTCTTTATCTATGTGTACTTTTATTAAATTTAGCATGGATAGTTTGGTAATTACGTATAGAAAAAATTAAGTGGTTGTTGTTTGTTCTACCTGATTAGTAAAAAAATTTAAAGAATTTATTTTTCTCAAGTAGCAAAATATTAAATAAAAATCCTAAAGGAACTCATGAGTGCTTAATTTTTAAAACTAGGTCATTAACAATCGATGGATTACATATATCTCATTCTTTGATTTTTTTTTTAAAGGCCTAAACAAGAAAAGCCAATGGCCTAAATAGAAAATTTTGTACACGTGTCATAATGTGATTGCAAGTTCTTACTATAAGTTGTTATTTGAGTTTCTGTAGTTGAACTGAATATTAAAAAACTATTTTTTTTTCTTTTGATCAATCATAATAATGATGACAATAATTGAGATGCAATATAATTGCAACCTACAAGTAACTAGGGCATCTCCAACCCTATTGTGAGTTTGGAAGAAAAAAGTTTTTACCGGATATGAATGACATTTTTTCATTTAAAAAGTCCTTCTCCAAAGCAAATGTCAAATAAGTTATGAGGTTGACATGACAAAGACATTGTGAATTTTGTTATCTAGTTCTAGACAATGCACTTGACAATGACTTGACCTCCACATCATCAATTATGAATAAAAATATTTATGAAAAAGGAAAAGGAGTATAAGTTGTCTTAAAAGTTGAAAAATATAATTTTTATTGTCTTTTCAATACTTTTTGCATTTGAGAAGACTTTTCTACCTTGTTGTTTTTTGTGAATATAATCTTGCCACCTACAAAAGATATTGTCATGTGTCTCATGCCACTTAAGAATCATAATATATAACAAGACAATCGGGTTGGAGATGCTCTTAGGGCATGTTTGGTAAACATAATTTATGGCCGAAAGTGATGAATTTTGAGAAAGTGAGAGATGAATCTTCAAATCTAGTGTTTGGTTCAGTTGTATTTGGAAGAAAAAGGGAACTCTGACACCCTTCAATTCTTGTCCCCCTCCCAAATCTCCTTCTCCACTTCCTCACTCCACAATAGAATGTGGGATGGAACTTGAAGTAAAAAAAAAATACTCACTGGCAACGAAGCCTCGGCACAGATCGAAGGCCTCCGATAGCGAAGTTCCCTGTCGACAACCTCCGGTAGCGAAGCTCCCCGACAATAGCCTCCGACCACGATGCTAAGGCGCAGATCGACGGAGAAGTAGGGGGGAGACTTGGGAAGAGATAGGAAGAAGAGATCATACCTGGAAGCCGTCTTGGCGGGGTAGGGGGTGGTGGCTGTTTTGTAGGGATAGCCGGGGAAGAAGGTCAGGGAGATTTTTGTGTGTTGGAGGGGGGGGGGGAAGGGAATGAAAGCCTATGTACGTTCCCAATTAAGGGTTATTTGATATTACCCCCCCCCCCCCCCCCCCCCTCTCTTATATTAGGTATATTGATATTACCCCATGTTAGATTAAAAGTTAAGAATACCCCACTGAAAGTGTCGTTAAAAATTTAAAAGTGTCGTTAATGAGTTTTGAAAATGTCGTTAAAGAGTTTTTAACGACACTTTCAGGAAGGTATTCTCAACTTTTAATCTAACATGGAATAATATCAATATACATAATCTAAGATGGGGTAATATGAAATAGCCCTTTAATTAATGTAAATAGTTAATAGTTTATTAACTAATTAACCAAACTTATAAATAATTTATTAACTATACATAGTTTATTAACTAAATTTAATATTAGATAATTGGTACTAATTTAGTATTAGATATTTGATTAATTTGATTATATAATTAGAATAATTAACTAATTAATCCAACCGTTTTATTAATATTAATTAATTAAAGTAATTTATATTATTATTATATATTTTTTTATTTTTTACTTCTTATTTTATTTATTCTAACCAAACATTTTTATCCCTAGTAGAAGGAAAAAAAGAGAGAGTATGAATTCATATCTTTTTCCTTATTTAAAAGTCTAAATTCAAGTCTTTCTACACTAACCATTTACCAAACAGTCCCTTAATATAAGAGTAGTAATCGCTACATGGGTTGGAAGAAGAGAAGGGCAGTAGTGAGTAGGCTCCTTTGGCTTTTGCTGCAATAATTCAAAAGCTCCCAACCGACGCTGCCTGCACTGCAGCACCGCATCAGCATGGCAGCAGTAATGCACGATTCCATAAAGATGAACAAAGACGTCTCTACTCTCCCTTCCTCTCATCCCGCCAACAACTAAGTAATTAAGCCTATTCAACTCAAATCCGCAAAATCAGTCAAAGATATATATACATAATATATAGTAATTAGTATTCCCTTAATTAATTAATTAATGAGGTTCACGGTTCTCTCGTGTACAGATGAGACGACAGAGTCAGACCTGACTTTGTTTTGATACGAAGTGGAAAAGAAAAGAAAAGAAAAGAAAAGAAAAGAAAGGAGGAAGGGAACGTTAAATGGAAAGAAAAAGTTAAAAATCTAGGAAAAAGTAAACTAAATCAAAAATGTAGATTCAGACTTTAGATCTTACATAAGTTACAAAATTAATGTTTGAATTTTTAAAAAATCATAATTAATGTTTTGGTCTAAAAAGTGTCAAAATAATAATTAGTTACACTTTTGATACACTTTTGATGTCCAAAAGTGTCACTAATTATTTTTGAGATCCAAATACTAATTTTATAAGTTATGTGAAACCCAAAGTCTAAATATTCCATTTATCTTCTAAAATTTTTTGGGAATACCATCTTTCATTAGAGCATCTCCAAACCTGTTGTGTGTTTGAAAAAAAATTGTTATGAAGTTGACATGGCAATGGCATGTAAAATTTGGATGATACCATATTTCGTTAGAGCATCTTCAACCCTGTTGTGAGTTTGAAAAAAATGGTTGTGAAGTTGACATGGCAATGAAATGTCAAACACAATGTGAAGTTGGTTGTCTAGATCTAGACAATGGACTTCATAATGATTTACATCCACATCATCAATTATGAATAAAAATATTTATAAAAGAAAAAATTGAAAAAGTTGTCGTGTAAGTTGGAAAAAAAAATTATTATATTTTTCAATAATTTTGCATTGGACAACACTTTTCTACTGTGAATATAATCTTGCCATATAGAAAATCACAACAAGGACAATAGGGTTGGAGATACTCTTATGTGACATATAATATAACTGTTGACATGTCAAAATATAACATTAAAATTAAGATTAAAATTAATATTAATATTAATATTAATATTAAAAAAAATTGGGTGAATAATTTTTTGAATTAAAATTCGTCATGTTATCTGCTAGATGAGTTACTATGTCATGTTATATAAAAGAAAATGACATCATCTAAATATTTTTGGAAACAAATAGCATAATTGAAACAAATTAAGAAGAAGAGCTAAGGTAAAAAAAAAAACAAACAAACAGTAGTTTGTTTGTTTTGGCCTGCCGCTGGAAGTGTGAGCTAGCTGCAGTATTTACTCAGTGGGTAGCTGACAAAGAGAGACGGAGGAGAGGACTCTTTTAATTTTGCTTTTCTTCATCCTCTATATACCCCCACTCGTTTCTCGTGCGCGCTCGGCCACGCAATTGCTGTTGTCCTGTTGCATTTGACTGTCCGTTTGCCGCGCTCGCTCGAGCGCTCGCACGGAGGAGACAAATACCTCACTTTCTCCCTCTCTCTCTTTATATTCTCTCTCTCGTGTTCAGTTCAGTTCAGGTCAGGTGTCCCTTCTTTCTTTGTTTCTTCTCAGAGTTTGTCCATGGCCGTTCAAGCGCATCAGTATCTGTCGATCCCCTCCGGAAGGTCCGTCCGTCTTCATTTTATTAATTTGTCGTCTCTGTACTCACAGAATGAATGAAATGATTATTGATGATTTTGCAGAGATCCTTGCCATGCCGACATATCATCCGATAATTACAATTATAAGATCAGGCTCGACAACAATGATCATTTGATGACGCCTTTGAGCGTTTGGCACGAAACGGAGATCGACGCGCTCATCCGCGTGCAAAGGGAGAAGATGAGAACGGGAGTGGAGGAGGCCTCCAAAACTCATTGCAGAGAGATCATCTCGGCGATGGGCCGACGAATCGCCCAGAAACAAGCCGAGCTGGAGACGGCGAGGCGGATCCACTCCGAGCTCGAGTCCAAGATGGAGGAGGTCGCGGCGCAGACCCGGATCTGGTTCGACCACGCCAGGAGCACCGAGGCGTCTGCTTTCGGGCTCAAGGCCGCTCTCGACCGCCTCCTCCGACACGTGCCCCCCGAGGACGCCGGCTCGGCCTGCTGCCACGACGACAAGAACCGGCAGCTCAGGAATCCGTGTCGGGCGTGTCGGGAGAGGGACGTGTCCGTGCTGCTGTTGCCGTGTCGGCACCTGTGTCTCTGCAGGGAGTGCGAGCCGGAGGTGGACGCGTGTCCTATATGTAGCGCCGCCAAGAGCGGCGGCCTCCAGGTCCTTATGGGCTGACGACTCCTGAAAATTCCGGCCGGCCGGTAAATTAATTCTTGTAAAAAAAAAAAATTTATTGCCTTTTTTTTAATTATGTTTTAGTTAAAGTTTTAAAGTTACTCCAAATCAATATTGTGGCAGCCTAACCGGAAATGGCGGGAACTGTTTGGATTATCGAGAAGATTACCGGAAATTCCGGTCAATTGGTCTCATTTTTTTAAACAAACACAAATTTAAAATAATCCATTTTTCAAAAAAAAAAAAAAAACTATTTTTAAATATAAACCGAACTCAAAATTAAAAGTTTATTTACTTGTTAATTATAATAGTTTAGAATAATAATATGTAAATAATAAAAGTTTAGAATATTAAGCCGGCTTCATCAGGCCAATTGGCTCTTGCAGGAGCTGCATTGCCACTATTTACTGCAAATGTCACTATTGCGCACGAGAGTACTTGAATCAGTTTGCAAATAATTGTAGATATGAAAACGAAAACTTTCTTAAAATGTAGCCCTTAATCGTTTCCTCATTTATCTCTATATATATATTTACTTTTAGGATAAGTTTGATTGTTTGAAGTGGATAATTTAAGTGAGAAGTGCAAGCTATCATGGTATAAGTTGCATTTGTAGGAAACTATAACTTCGAAAAGGTAGTTTCTTAATATTGGTCATATTTACTAGCACTTCAAAAATTGTTTAGGACAACTTATTATTTCAGAACAGTCCAATTTTTTACAATTTTTATTCAGGAGAGTCAAATCTTCTTCTCCCTTCGAATCTTTCCAAATTCAAATTTTATCATAATTCCAGCCGTAGGAGGAGAAGGAGGCGGCGACAGCGAGAGGAGGAGGAGGAGGTGGAGGAGGATACGGTTGGCGGCCTCCCCTCCCGACCCCATCTCCCTACGTCGCCCCGACCCCACCTCCTTTCTCCCCGACCTCTCCCTCCTCCCCGCCTCCTTCTCCTCTTCCCAATACCTCCCCCCTCCTCCTCTCCCACGACACCCTCTCCCTCCGCCTCTCCCCCTCTCCCTTCTTCCGCTCCTCCTTTCTCGACTCCGCCAACATGAAGTAGGGACGAACTGTCAAAAAATTTGACGGTCCTTTCAATAGGAATGATTGTCAAAAAGTTTGACAGTGCTTAAAAAAATTGGATTAGTCTAAAACAAATTTTCGAAGACAAATTTGTAAATAATTTTAAAAAAAATGGACTAGCATAAATAATTTTTGAAGTGCCTATAGAAATAGTCTAAATATTTTAAGTAATTGATGGATGTCACTTTAAATATTCATGCAGTTGAAAGGCAACACCATCTTAAAAATTTTGGATTAAAAAAGAAAACATTACATGCAATTAAAATCCACTTGAGAAATGAAATATGAAATTTGCAGCCGACAAAAAAGAAGACTAGTAAGGTCATAAATGGATGAATGCTTCTTCTTCTCGGTCTAGTTTGGTTCACAGAACGGGAAGAAAATAGATTCCTTGTTATTTTCTTTACTTAAAAAAATTATTATTTTTATTAAAAGTATTCAGTTATTTGAAAATGTCAAAAAAAATTAGGAGAAAATAAATAAATTATTAACGTGGAAAAGTGAATCTGGATGGGTGAAAAAAATCATTTTCTTTTCTAAATTTTTTTCATTTGAAATCATTTTTCTTTTCTTTCTTTCATGCATACCTGCATGATTATGTAAACAAAACGTGAGAAAAAAAAAAAAAACATAAACGAGCCATTATATGTGACATTTTCTTCTTATGGATTAACTTTGTTGAAAATATCTTTAATGAAATAAGAAGGAAAAAAAAAACAAAAAACGAGCAAGTGCATCTCATAATCTCTTCTTAATGCGAATTTTGGAAGTAAACTGGTCGTTAATAGCAGGAGAAAAGATTGAAAATTCTGTCCTTTACCGGATAGTATAAGAGAGAATTTTGAGCTCTCTGAACCCTTGGTTTCGAATAACTTTTTTTGGGACGACTTTAATTTTTGGATACGACAATTACAGCCATTTATGTTAATGTTAATGATTGATTTACATTAATATATATTAGTATTTGAGATTGATGGGGAGTTCTCTCTTATATGATATATGACTAGATAGAGGAGAGAGTCATGTTCGCCCATCCAGATATGGTCTACTATTTAATTTGAAGGAAATTCACGTAGCATTATATATCACAACCTAACCAGTCAGTAACAAAACATGCTCTTTCTGGTTTTTTTTTTTTTCGTTACATAACAAATGGTACAACTTTCGAACAAATTGTAAAATACAACTTGCATATTACAAAAACTTTGATAAGTAAAGACTATAAACCGACTAGAAACACACAGAAGCAGCCACGATGGACCTCAGTTTAAGCGGGAGCACCCTCTTTACTGAAACCTAGGTTCAGTGGGAACAACCTCCCAACTGGAACCACACTGAACTGGCATTGGAACACGTATTTGAATTGGCACTATAACGAGCGCTGAACGTGCCAGTTTATGTCACGTCCCGATCTCCCGCAGAAAAATCGGCCGTCCCCGCTAGGCACGAATCACCGCGCCAGCGCTCCCGCGGGACGATCGCTTGACCCATCTGGGCGTGATACTGCACGAGCGTAAGCCGCGATCGTGCAAGGCCGTGATCCATGCAAACGGTAAGAGGTCTAAGCCACAGAGTCGCACAAATTGTCCGAGTGCAGCGGAATAATAAACGCATAGGCGATTGGTAACAAGTTCACAGAGTCGTCAATAGCAAAAGCATTGAATAACACAAGTATAGAAGTAAAGCAACTCTTTATTGATATTGAACAAGTGTTACAAGCGGCGCTAGGCCGAGATTACAAGTCGCTCAAGCCTCTCTCTCTCTGAAACAGTAAAAGCATGCCAAGTGGCTACATTTGTGGAATAATACATAGGTGATGTTCTAACATTATGTCTTGTATATGTGCTTCAGTTCCGTACGCAACGCTCAAAGGCTCCAGAGTGAACTCCATACCTTAGCACGCACGAAGGAGGCATCCGCACCGAACGGGGTTCTCCCGCACCCTGCAAGCAATCTGGTGGGTTATCAGTACATGAATGCACTGGTGGGGAGGATTCTCGCCCGCTCGACAAATCCAAACACGTTATATAGGTTTCGTGCACCATCTATTAAGTTATCTTTCTATTCTTGCCTTAGGATGATCAGTTTCATGGCAATGGTGAATAGCCTAACTCGTGTGGCAATGCGCCGTGCGATATAAAGGAACACGGCGAGACTTACCAACTTACCATTTGTCCTTCCCTGTCCAAGGAAAACCAAGTTAATTCAAGCACACAATTCATAATGAAAACCAGGGACAATAGCATGTGCAAACACAAGTGTTGTGAGCGAGATTATATTTTGGGTGCACGAGTATACAGGTTATCCAGAAGTGTTGCAGAGGATGTTCAAGTGTTCCATATGTACAAGTGTGTTATACTCAAGATTCGTTCAGGTGTTTTCCAATTTCTGGATGCGATGCAACAACTCGCACGCGGATTGCAACTAAGCGAGGATGACTTATCTATATGAACTTGTGGTGGCTGGCATAGCCATAAATGATGTCTAGTCACTGGCGAGAATGGTATGCAACGAAAGTATAGGGTGCACTACAAGTCATCTCGACCAGTACAATGGACTATACAATAGAGTTTCGCCCGGATCGGATCGGTGCCAGTGCCCCAGCGATCGTCCGCAGGAACTATGACCTTGTGCACAAGTTGTCCGCGATATGCAAGTCTTGGGTCTTTCAAATTCACATCTTGACAAGATAATCCATGATTTTTGTTCTGAATGAGTATTGCTCCACAAGCAGTGATTCTTGATTGTGCTAGACATGATTCTTGTTCAGATATAAACTTGACATGATTTTCGTTGAGTGTTCCACTTGCCTTGATGCATTTCCCTGGTTTGGGGACTACCTTGGCGACCTAACGGTCACAAATACTTGCAGGTTCATATTGCACAGAAGGACTATTCGATAGTCTTCTGGCTAACTAAATGCATGCACAATATGGATAGCGTTGCTTGATTGTGGCATAAGTTTCATTGTGGCAAGTATTGGATCAAGGCAACATTACAAGTTAACATATAAGCAGGTAAGCATTTCATTCATATGGACATAAGCATTTCCGTTTGGCACGGGCCTAAGGGTAAAGCGAGGGGTAAAACCGTACAGGGACATACCGAGCGACATGATCGAGGGACGTGCAGTATAAACAAGTGAACAGTGCACTACGAAGAGCATATATATATATATATATATATATATATATATATATATATATATATATATATATATATATATATATATATATCGTTCTACTCGAGGCATAGCGGGGTCTAGTGGCACAATGCAAAGGTTGCATGCAAGGGTCTAATTATAAGCAAAGATTTATTTCCATGTTCTAACACAAGCAATACAAGTTGGGATTACTCCCTTAGCTAGGTGCATTGTATTCTTTATTAGCATGCATGGGGTAATTTACCTAGCGACTAGCATGTATCATCCATATTTTAAGTGTGCTGGCTAAGCAAAGATAATTTCATCGTAGTCACCTACCTTAGCGATGATTTGCCTCGGTCGAGCGATACTCCGAACGAGCCTCTGAAAGTCCAAACCGGAACTCCTGAAGGGCCAAGTCTGGAAATCCTTTTGCCTCAAAGGAGTATTCTCGCTGAGCAAAGCGGGTCATTGCACTTTTGCCATTTGAATCGGCTGTCTGCTTGAACGGAACGGGTCGTTACAGTTTATGCCCTTAGTCTAGTCTGAGTCACTAGGCCCCTTTGGACCTAGCTCCTAAGAGAAATACTAAGAAATGGATAACAAAACCAAATATTTCTTGGAGGATATGAACCTTGCCCTCTAGAAGAAGAAAAAAAATCTCATGGACTATCACTCTCATGTGTGCAAGCCAATAGAAGAAGAATCTTATACTAAAATACACATTTAGATTTTTTTACATGGATGTTGAACCACTTTCTAGAAGATAATTTCAATAAACCCTAACAATTTGTCACATATTTTAATATATGGGCTCTGCGTTCCCCATATTGGTTGTACATCATGTATTATGATAGATGTTGCTTACGACTTGAATCTTTTCACATGGAACAAAAATACAATACAAAGAATGAGCTAAGCTTTGAATTTATTATCATAACTGATATTCTTCTCACTCATATAATGACATCAAGTAACCTTAGATTTATTACCATAACTGCTAGTATCTTGATTGTGATTGTCGAGCTATTGTCATGTGTAAACCTCCTGATTTTTCAAGATTTTTAAAACTGGATTTTTTAAAATTTTCTGGAATTTTTCGAAAAATTTTACTAATTAAAAACAAGGTCTTTTTGGCATTAAATAAAATTAAATATTTTTAAAATATATTAAAATATTATGAAAATAATATTTTTGGGTGTAAAATGAAAAACTAGACTTAGGGTAATTTTTTGGAATTTATTGGGCCCCGAACCTACTTTTTAACACCTAAAAACTATTTTTTTTAATTTAAACCCTAAACCAAACCAAACCAAACCAAACCAACCCAACCCAACCCTCAGTCGCGGGTCGGATCCGGGTCAACCCGCGACCCGAACCCGCAGCCCAAACCCGTATTCTCCTAGCGGGTCGGGCCGGGTCCGCCCAACCCGCACCCGCTCCGACCCGACCCGGGCGACTTCTCCCCCACGTTCTGCGTGACCGCGTCCCCCGCGGTTCCCTCCGGCCACGTCGCCGGCAGCCCGTTCCTCCCCGCCGCACCCCTCGGTCCATGACCCCGACTTCGTCGCTGTCTCACCCGGCCACCCTGGCTCCCCGTCCGTCTATAAAACCACCTCCTCCCTCATCTCCTTCCCCGATCAAACCCCCTGAACCCTAGACCCCCGCCGACCCCGACTTCGGCCACCCCCAAGCCCGGCGACCTCCTCCTCCTCCATCCCAGCTCCACCACGATGCCTCTCCTCCTTCCCTCTCCTCTTCGTTCCTCCACCACTTCCCCTCAGCCGCCCGATCCGGCCGCAGCAGCCGTCCGCAGCTCCCGAGCTTGCGCCGCCTCCGGCCGCTCAGCCCCACGACGCCGCCTTCGGCCGCCCGAGCCTGCGCCGCCTCCGGCCGCCCTCGCCAGTGCCGCCCCAGCCAGCTCTGGCCGCCGCACAGCATAATCCCTAACCCTAGGGCAGACACGGTCAGGACAAGGCCCCTTCGTGTCGACACGGACACGAAGAAATTTGGTTTTCGGAGCCATGTTCAGGTACCCGTTTCTCTCCCCTCGCTGCCCCATTTTCGATTTCGTCTATTGCATCGCGAACCCTGTGTGACCCTCTCGGTGCCCGTGCAACCCGCTCGGTGCATCGCGTCCTGTGGCGATCGCGAACCGCGATCCAAAAACAGGAAAAATAATGCCCTGTTTCACCCCGGAACTGAGTACGCCCCGCCAAACGGGACGACTTGATCGCACGCGGTCTTCACCGATACGTGCGCGTCGTTGATACGGACGTGTGAGATTTCACAGAAGTTGATTCGGATGTACGTGCACACCGGAATCAACGCGTATCCGCGGACACCGTCCAGTATCCGTCAGTTCTAGAACGCGTCATAACTTTGTGTACACACATCGGATCGAAATGAAACTTGTGCCATCGGACTCGTAGCAATACGCTGGTCTTGTGACCCAAGTTTGGTTCGATTCTGAGAACGTTGACAAAATCGCGTATCGTGGGCCCTACAGGCTCCACTTGACGGGCGATTTTATGATCGGCTCATCGGAATCCAATTCTGGAAGTTCCGTTGGGTTCGTATCATCGTTCCTGACCTGTTGACACTAAGTTGGACGAATTAGGAGAAATTTGTCCCTGACACGTTTTTCGGTGCGAAGCGGGCCACATGTGGACCCCGCTTTGACCCAAAATTGTCATTTTTGCCCTTGTCTCCAAATTGGACTCAAGGACAGGTATTTCTAGCTATTTGATATTTTTTGAATCTGATGGTAATATTTGTTTCAGCATCCGAAGACGTTCTTGGAGATTTCACAGTTGGGAACCAAACATCAGGCAAGTGTACCTTGCCAACTTGCAGTCTTTGTTACATATTACTTGTCTCAATTACAACTGTTGTACATGCTTAACCTAGAAACCGTGTGACGTACTTAGTGTCCGATTATAGTCGGGTGCCAACCCCGTACGCGGTGTTGGGTACGTCATCTAGAGATGGACATTCATGACCCTTTACATTCTCGTACTTGCATTATCAAGTACGTTATACCCAGGACACCTGACACTATTCATGAGACGGAATCTTCCTGAGATATTCATGGTGATTCTGTGTAGGATACATATTCATGACATATACAGTTTACATGCTTAGAATATATTCTGACTTATTGCATTAGTTTGATCTTGCATGACTTGGACCTGAGACATTATGGAACTGTGACGTGAGATTACATGGGGTGGGGAGAGTATTACCATATCAAGGCTGATTATAATATAAATAATGTCATCTGGAGGTGTCTTAGTCTCTGATACAGAGCTTTTGTGCAAGTTCTGGCCCTTCGAAAAAATACTGCTATGGGTTTCTCCAACACCGATCCTGTAGTAGTCTCAGCCTGAGTATGACTAAAACTCTCACTTACATATCACTTAGCTGGTTTATTTATTTACCCTATTATTTCATTGATTGCTGCACTGTATTTATTTTGACATGAGTTATTTTGTACCTTGCTATGTCCCCTGAGGACCTGGATCTGGATTATGTCCCCAGGTATAGCCGAAGAGATCTACCCCGAGGTGTACGAAATATGAGCACTTCTTGGAGCAGAACCAGGAACCGAGGATGAGATCGTGCCCGAAGACTTCTCCTGAGTATTGGCTTTACATACTCAGATATTTCTATTTCCAATTACTTTAAATTCATGTCTATTTGCTTTGTTGTAACAGACTTATTCTCGGATTTTTCCCCGAGACACTCTTGTTGAGATATGCTAGTTTATATTCATTTGCATTTATTCTGGCTTTTAATCTGTGTTTATATTCTGTGGATGAGATTAGAATAGACTGTGACTTGTATCATTGGACCTATTTATTGTTGTACTACAGCTTAAGTACGCCCTGATGGATCCATTAAATTGGGTTTGTCCATCGGTGCGTACTGCTGGCCATTGTCACGTGTCCAGTCCCTCGATATTTTGGGACTGGGGCGTGACATCATGTCTTGTATTTTCTCCAAAGGAGAAACTTCATGTCTAGGATATGGGTTTTTGGACAATAAGGCCAAAAATTCTTGAATGAATGAAATAGGATTAATGACTAGATTGATAACTTAGATACATTGGATGTAAATATTTTTAGGTTGCATGTAGTCCTATTATCTTGGCAATGTCACGACCCGCACCCGGATATTCGGGCACGAGTGCGTGGGCACGTCCAGCCTACGCCGCAGTGTCGGCGGTAGTACGCTGTCTAGGGCATAATCACAGGTAATATAAAGTCTATCTCATCCACAAAAGTAAATAGACAAGGAAAATAACAGGAAAAAGAATGCTGAGATTTCATAATATTTAATCTGTGATAACCAATCCACAGTTAATACAAGCCAGAAGATAAATCGGGGACAAACCCGAGTATATGCTGAAAGGAAGTAAATAAGTAGCTACTGCTAACTAATCCACAGAATAGCCTCCTGAGTGGGAACTGGCTCCTCATACTGTGTTACCTGCTAACTCATAGGGATCATAATAGGTGGGGGCAAGGTTCTCATCATCGCCTAAATCAACGGATCCAGTCAGGAAAGGAGCAAAGTACACAATGCACATCAAGATTAAAACTAAATATTTATGACAATTAGATTGAGCATCATATTGAGAAAATTGCATAAAAGAAACATCAATATCTCAGAGTTAATGCTATACACAGGAATATGAGAAAGCAGGAATAAATGTGACAGGAAATGAAACTACAACAGTCAACAAGAGCCATAACTAGACAAGAAGCTATGTGTGTGAACTTGTGTATTTAGAATACCTAGTTGGCATGTAGGGGTCTATAAGGTTAAACCGGCCGTCATAGACGGCTATTAATCACGAATAATCGAGATCCGGCTGATGGACAGTCGTGTACCAACAGCTATTAATCATGGCAAGAGTCAGGGTAAGCTACATGCCTTTCAGTATTCTCCCACCCGACATGAAAAACAAGACATGAACTCCAATATTCAAGACATGGAATTCAACATTTCTAACACTAGGTGTAAACATCAAGGGTACATGTATGGCAGGGAGTTAATTATCACAATATATAAAGATTAACTTGAAGTGCAGGTACTTGCCTGTTGTTTGGATCCGATTAATAGTTCTTCGGGGAAATATCCAGAGATGAGTCCAAATGCTGAAATAAATATTACCATCACGCTCAGAAGATGTCAAATAGCTAGAAACGCCTGTCCTTGGGTCCAATTTGGAGACAAGGGCAAAAACGGCAGTTTCGGGTCAAAACGGGGTCCGCCGTTGGGCCCGCTTTGCACCAAAAAACGCGTCCGGGTCAAAGGTCTCCAAATTCACCAAACTTAGTGTCAACAGGTCAGGAACGCTGATACGAACCCAACGGAACTTCCAGATTTGGATTCCGATGAGCCGAACACAAAATTGCCCGTCGAGCGGGGCTTGTGGGGCCCACGACACGCGATTTCGTCAACGTTCTCAGAATCGAACCAAACTTGACCCACAGTACCAGCGTATCGCTACGAGTCCGATGGCGTAAGTTTCATCTTGATCCGACGTGTGTGCACGAAGTTAGGGTGAATTGCAGAAAAGCCGGATACGGGGCGATGTCCGCGGATACGCGTTGATTCCGGTGTGCACGCACACCCGAATCAGCTTCCGCGAAATTTCACACGTCCGTATCGACGGGGCGCTCGTGTCTGTGAAGACCGCGCGTGACCAAGTCGTCCCGTTTTGGCGGGGCGTACTCGGTTCCGGGGTAAAACAGGTCTAGTTTTTCCTGTTTTTGGATCGCGGTGTGCGATCACCACAGGACGCGATGCCCCGAACAGTTTGTCCGGACACCGAGAGGGTTACACAGGCTTCCCAACGCAATTTACGGAATTGAAAACAGAGCTACGAGGTGAAAGATACACGCACCTGAACTGGGTCGAAAAACCAGACAAAATCGTGTCCGACACGACACAGGACACTGTGTCCTGTGTCCCCGTGTCCGATTGGAAACTTTAGGGTTAGGGTTCTGGCTGTAGGCGGCGGTCCGGCCGGAGGAGGGCGGCGCCTCTGCGGGGAGGCCGGCCGGGGCTGGGCGGCGCCGGCGTGGGCGGCACGGCGAGGCGGCGCGGCCGGCTTGCGGCGGCGCTGGAGCTGCTGCTGTCGGCTGCGGCTGGGCGCTGTCGAGCGGGGCCGGAGGCAGGCGGAGGACGGGGGAGAGGCGACGGCGGTGGGAGGAGCGAGGTGGCCGTGGCGGCGTGCGGCGGAGGGGAGCGTGGTGGCGGTGGCGGTTCGGTGGCCGGAGGGAGAGGGGGGTTTATTTATAAAGGAGGAGGAGAGGCGAGGTGGCGGGGGCGAGGCCGGGAAGGGCGGCGGAGGGGGCGGAGTCGTGGCGCTGGCCGGGCGGAGCGGCGGCGTCCGCGGGCGGCGGCGGCGGACGCGGGGGCGACCGCGTCGTGCGGGGAGGGGGCTGGGTCACGGGTGAGGGTGAAGCGGGTCCGGGCGGGTCTGGTTCAGGCGGACCCGACCCGACCCGTTAGGGTGACGGGCCGCGGGTTGGGCCGCAGGCCGGGCTGGGCCGGATGGGCCGGAAAAAAATAAAAAAATAATAATAATAGAAATAATAATAATAATAATAATAATAATAATAATAATTTATTTAATTAATTAATTAATTAAAATAGTTTTTAGGCATTTAAAAATAGGTCCAGGGCCCGATAAATTTCAGAAAAATTACCCTAAGTCCAGTTTTCTATTTTACACCCAAAAAATGTTATTTTCATAATATTTTAATATCATTTATTAACAATTAAAAATCATTCAATAATTAAAAACCCTGATTTTAATTACAGAAAATTCCCAGAAAATTCCAGAAAATTGGGAAAAATCCAAGATTTAATAATTTGAAAATTCAGGGGGTTTACAACCTACCCAACTTACAAAAATTTCGTCCTCAAAATTTAAAATTAAGCCATACTCTGTTAACCTTTCATGTACATCAATCGCAATCTCCTTGCGATAATTTAAATTCTAATCATGTCCACTGCAACCACTTCAAGGCTAAGACGACTACTTGTTCCCATCAAAATTCAACCTATGGTTATTACTTCTTACTTCCTCAAATTATCCACAAGCAGATTTTTAATTTTTAGTCCATATAGTATTTTCAAGATGACCTTGCCTCACGATTCGAATTATCATAATTCCTCTAGAAGTGATTCGAGTCCAACAATATTTGTATGTTTCAGCCCTTTTTAAATTACATTCGCATCCTCAATATTCCAACTAGGTAGTCCAACCATCAACTTTTAAATTCTTAATTCAAATCATCAAATTGAAAAAATAATTTAAGTGTAGTCCACCAATGTTCAAGTCTGAATTACATCCTCTAAATTCAAGTTGACGATTTTACTCTCATTATTCAAAATTAAATCATGCACCTAGGATGTAACTATTGGGTCCTCGATATCAATTCATTAATCATCTTAGTCACTCCTCTAAATTTTCAGAATTAGAAATGGCTTGCTTCTTCCAATCTAACCCTTCTCGGTCACAATCCAAAGGACATTCCCCTCGAGTTGACAATTGTATTGCTACCCAACTTAGAATTTACCCATTCATCACAAAAGACTATATACTTTAAGAAAATATTCCTTAATATGGTTACTCATGTCATTCAATCCTCAAAATTTCAATGCCGATCATATCACATATGATATGTCCTCAATTACGAAAGGTTAGTCCTCAAGTATGTGATCGGCCTAGGTGGCATATCTAGTACTATCTATGTATCAAACTTATACCAAGCACATGATTTCGTCTTCCCGAAATAAGGGAAGACGAGGATCAATAATAAAGAGTTCAAGGATGGGGTGATAGAACAGAAGTATAGGGATCAAGGCGTTTAAAGAATTCTAGTGGGATTTGTCAGGCGGTTATGGATTGAGGTTCTATTCTGGTAGTCATTTATTCGCATGCTCGTATTAGTTTAGTTATGTAACTGATACGATATGCTCAGCATGTCTAGGTCAAGTATATTTGTCTACTAATCACTACGTATCTCAATCCACGTAAAGTAGTCGTGTGAAGTGCGAATCAAAATGCACTAAGGTTGATCAGACCGTAATACACTGATTCTGAACAGACACTTGTATTAGTGTACGCGTCCAATAATACACGTGTCATGAACAAGCCTGATAAAGAGTAAGCTTGCAAAACTAGGCTATAGAATAGCAGCATAAACAAAGTATATCAAAATTAAGTGCGCTAGATGATGATGAAAGGAGGTACAAAATTTAAATAAGCAAAATAACAGAAGACTCTACAATCTCTACAGTTATTAAGTATAAAAGCATACCAGGTTATTAGCAAGTTTAAAATTACTAGGTTGGGGCTGAGGTCACGAACCAGTAGGCACAAGCTAAAATAATGCTAGAAAACGGTATCTACGAATCACTTACGTGCATTAGTGACTCTAAGAGTCTGCACGTTCTCCACGGTCATCGCGTAAGCTTGTCCGTGTTCTTGGAGTAGCGGCACAGTCCTTCACTCGATGTGCTGCTGATCCACAATATAGACAGACACCTAGCCTCTTTCTGCAATCCTTCTAAATGTGACCTTGTTTTCGACAAAAGCCACAAGTGGGAACTCGTTGGTTCTGTCCTTGAGTTGGATTCCTCTGTGGTCGCTTTGCAGCTCTTTCCTGTTGTGCTTGGTCTGGTGCTGACGCATACGGCCGCTTCTGGCGGGACTCGATCCTTGTGGTGCACTCCACAGGTCGCGCTGCAGTAAGGACGTCTTCGTCGAAGGTAATTGCATTTGAACTGCTTGGCCTACGTGACTCTGAGCTAATTCTGTCGATGAAGTTCTCCGCTTGGTTTTGCTGAGCTTCTTGTTGAACCTTCTGATAGGCTTGCATCATTATGTAGAACATGCGGAACATCTGCTGTTCGTCCATAGGCGGTCCCGGTGGGAAGGAAGGCATCGGTGGAATAGGCTGCGTCGAGGGTGGAACGCCATCTTGACGGATTATTGAGGCAGGCTGACTTGCTTGACTGCCTTGTGATGATTGGCCTTCACCGACTGGTATCACATCGTTTCCTTGGGTAATCACAACGGTTTGTGGTGTTTCTGCATGAGTCTCGTTGCTGGCTTGTGGGTCCATCTCCCTGTATCCAAAATAACCAATAAGAGGCGCACAGGAATCAAGGCAAGATGCAAGTTCATATTAGTTCGAATACGATACAGATGTCAAAAATGATTCAAGCAAGTGGATGAGATCCTATAAACTTATCCTAGCTTTATTGCAGGCCTGTTCGGTCCCTGAGTTGAAACCGAACAATTTAGTCGTTGGACCTGCATGGGCCACCACAAAAATGTGTCACAACCCGCACCCGGATATTCGGGCACGAGTGCGTGGGCACGTCCAGCCTACGCCGCAGTGTCGGCGGTAGTACGCTGTCTAGGGCATAATCACAGGTAATATAAAGTCTATCTCATCCACAAAAGTAAATAGACAAGGAAAATAACAGGAAAAAGAATGCTGAGATTTCATAATATTTAATCTGTGACAACCAATCCACAGTTAATACAAGCCAGAAGATAAATCGGGGACAAACCCGAGTATATGCTGAAAGGAAGTAAATAAGTAGCTACTGCTAACTAATCCACAGAAATAGCCTCCTGAGTGGGAACTGGCTCCTCATACTGTGTTACCTGCTAACTCATAGGGATCATAATAGGTGGGGGCAAGGTTCTCATCATCGCCTAAATCAACGGATCCAGTCAGGAAAGGAGCAAAGTACACAATGCACATCAAGATTAAAACTAAATATTTATGACAATTAGATTGAGCATCATATTGAGAAAATTGCATAAAAGAAACATTAATATCTCAGAGTTAATGCTATACACAGGAATATGAGAAAGCAGGAATAAATGTGACAGGAAATGAAACTACAACAGTCAACAAGAGCCATAACTAGACAAGAAGCTATGTGTGTGAACTTGTGTATTTAGAATACCTAGTTGGCATGTAGGGGTCTATAAGGTTAAATCGGCCGTCATAGACGGCTATTAATCACGAATAATCGAGATCCGGCTGATGGACAGTCGTGTACCAACAGCTATTAATCATGGCAAGAGTCAGGGTAAGCTACATGCCTTTCAGTATTCTCCCACCCGACATGAAAAACAAGACATGAACTCCAATATTCAAGACATGGAATTCAACATTTCTAACACTAGGTGTAAACATCAAGGGTACATGTATGGCAGGGAGTTAATTATCACAATATATAAAGATTAACTTGAAGTGCAGGTACTTGCCTGTTGTTTGGATCCGATTAATAGTTCTTCGGGGAAATATCCAGAGATGAGTCCAAATGCTGAAATAAATATTACCATCACGCTCAGAAGATGTCAAATAGCTAGAAACGCCTGTCCTTGGGTCCAATTTGGAGACAAGGGCAAAAACGGCAGTTTCGGGTCAAAACGGGGTCCGCCGTTGGGCCCGCTTTGCACCGAAAAATGCGTCCGGGTCAAAGGTCTCCAAATTCACCAAACTTAGTGTCAACAGGTCAGGAATGTTGATACGAACCCAACGGAACTTCCAGATTTGGATTCCGATGAGCCGAACACAAAATCGCCCGTCGAGCGGGGCCTGTGGGGCCCACGACACGCGATTTCGTCAACGTTCTCAGAATTGAACCAAACTTGACCCACAGGACCAGCGTATCGCTACGAGTCCGATGGCGCAAGTTTCGTCTCGATCCGACGTGTGTGCACGAAGTTAGGGTGAATTGCAGAAAAGCCGGATACGGGGCGATGTTCGCGGATACGCGTTGATTTCGGTGTGCACGCACACCCGAATCAGCTTCCGCGAAATCTCACACGTCCGTATCGACGGGGCGCTCGTGTCTGTGAAGACCGCGCGTGACCAAGTCGTCCCGTTTTGGCGGGGCGTACTCGGTTCCGGGGTGAAACAGGGTCTGGTTTTTTCTGTTTTTGGATCGCGGTGTGCGATCACCACAGGACGCGATGTCCCGAACAGTTTGTCCGAACACCGAGAGGGTTACACAGGCTTCCCAACGCAATTTACGGAATTGAAAACAGAGCTACGAGGTGAAAGATACACGCACCTGAACTGGGTCGAAAAACCAGACAAAATCGTGTCCGACACGACACAGGACACTGTGTCCTGTGTCCCCGTGTCCGATTGGAAACTTTAGGGTTAGGGTTCTGGCTGTAGGCGGCGGTCCGGCCGGAGGAGGGCGGCGCCTCTGCGGGGAGGCCGGCCGGGGCTGGGCGGCGCCTGCGTGGGCGGCACGGCGAGGCGGCGCGGCCGGCTTGCGGCGGCGTTGGAGCTGCTGCTGTCGGCTGCGGCTGGGCGCTGTCGAGCGGGGCCGGAGGCAGGCGGAGGACGGGGGAGAGGCGACGGCGGTGGGAGGAGCGAGGTGGCCGTGGCGGCGTGCGGCGGAGGGGAGCGTGGTGGCGGTGGCGGTTCGGTGGCCGGAGGGAGAGGGGGGTTTATTTATAAAGGAGGAGGAGAGGCGAGGTGGCGGGGGCGAGGCCGGGAAGGGCGGCGGAGGGGGCGGAGTCGTGGCGCTGGCCGGGCGGAGCGGCGGCGTCCGCGGGCGGCGGCGGCGGACGCGGGGGCGACCGCGTCGTGCGGGGAGGGGGCTGGGTCACGGGTGAGGGTGAAGCGGGTCCGGGCGGGTCGGGTTCAGGCGGACCCGACCCGACCCGTTAGGGTGACGGGCCGCGGGTTGGGCCGCAGGCCGGGCTGGGCCGGATGGGCCGGGAAAAAATAGAAAAAAATAATAATAATAGAAATAATAATAATAATAATAATAATTTAATTAATTAATTAATTAAAATAGTTTTTAGGCATTTAAAAATAGGTCCAGGGCCCGATAAATTCCAGAAAAATTACCCTAAGTCCAGTTTTCTATTTTACACCCAAAAAATGTTATTTTCATAATATTTTAATATCATTTATTAACAATTAAAAATCATTCAATAATTAAGAACCCTGATTTTAATTACAGAAAATTCCCAGAAAATTCCAGAAAATTGGAAAAAATCCAAGATTTAATAATTTGAAAATTCAGGGGGTTTACAGGCAACATATCTTGAATTTGGAGCTCTCGGTCGTTAGGGGCACACTTCCAACACACCACCCTGGATAGCTTGGATAGACTGCAGGGTGTGTGACCGTTGTAATTTCTCAAATTTTATATGTTAGTAATTAGGATTATGGTAACCCTATTTAGCTAATGTAGCAAGTCATAGAAAATATTTGGCCGTGCTTTTTTGGTTGTGCGCTATCTATTGTATGCTCACGTATTATCATATGTGTCGATGAGTCGCCAGAGGCTAAGTTCTGCTCGAGAAAAGATCTACAATTTTGGTTCTTGTTTGGTTTAAGGATTATGGCTACGATTTTGAGAAGTTCCTAAGCTCCCTTGTTGCTCGTCGACTTATCCTTCTCTATAGCTATTTTGTTCAGCATTTATTTTAGTCTTCCTTATTTCTAAGATGGTGCATTGGTACCGCATGAGTCTCAACCCGTATTTATTTACTTTTGTCTCTATTTGTTGCTATGCTATTATGAATTTTGTTATTTTCTCTTGGCTTCCTTGTGGTACTTTGTATTCGGGTTTTGACCCACTGATTTTGCATTGGCCAAATCTAGTAGCAAAATTGGATGATCTACCGTATCTGTCGCTCGATTGTGTCCACTCGGAGGACCCCCTAGCCAAACACTTGAGTTGGTTTTCCTTTCTTCTACCCACTGACTTTTGTAAAATTTTTTTGTGGCATTTAGCAACGAGCACTTATTTAGCTCGTAGTTTGTTCCTGACATTTCTGCCACGATGTCTTACATGGTCTGTATATTCTAAATTGCAACTAGTTTGATCATGTATTATTGTATGCTCATACTAGTGCCTCATTTTGGTATTACTATCGTCATGATCATCTATATATTGTAGTTCAAGACGCTTTACTAATTTATATGCCATGATGATCATTATATTGCGCTTTGCTTATTGATGGTGATTGAGACACTTAGGATTGCTTGACCTAAGATTGATTGTTGGCTTGTAGTATAATCTTTCATGTATTTATAGCCTTAATCGTCGTACGTTATTTTTTTAACTTGTACGGAGTAACTGGCCTAATTTTGTTCCTAGCTCTCCAGTATTCTGTTTCTGGGACGTGACAATAGTACTTTGCTATTTGGGCTTTTGATTCCACTAGTTTTGTATGACCAGATCTCGAAGTCGAACCCGCGGATCTACCCGTATCTCCCTCTCGATGGTGTCCACCAGAAGAACTCCCACCGGAGTGTTTGAGTGGGTTTTACTCTTATTCTCCTACGAGCACATGTTTATCTCGTATTTTGTTCCTGATATTTATGTCATGATGGCTTACATGGTCTGTTTATATTCTAGAATATAACTAGATTTGATAATGAATTATTATACACTATTGCTACTAGTTTATTTTGTCGTATTAGCTTCATGATTATCTATATATTATAGTTTGAGATGCTTTACTATTTTATATGTCATGATGATTATTATCTTGCTCTTTACATTATTTACGGGTGATTGAGATACATATGAATGCTTGACCTAGGAATGATTGTTGTCTTGTAGTATATATGTCTTTACAATCGTGACTGTATCTTGGGGTATCGTAGTACTCTGATATACGTAGCTGACCTAGTTTCGTCATCTCTCTCTCCAATATTCTGGTTCTAGAGCGTAACAATACTAGTCCCAGTAAGGCTTGCTATAAACTGTAAGTGAAAGAAGATTTGGATTTACAGTTTCAAGGATAGAAAAGTGTATGAGAATTTATGCACTTTCTTGTTCCCCTAGTAGAGGAGAAATGTGTTTGGTTAGGATAAGAAAGTGAAAAAGTAAAAAGTGAAAAGTGAGAGAATATATTATAGTAATAAAAATTATGATAATTAGTTTAATAAATAAAGATGAATAATAGTTATAGTTAATTAATATTAATGAAATTTTTAGTCAACTAATTAATTATTCTAGTTATATAATAAAATAAATAAATTATCTCAAATAGTAATTAACTATCTTATTTATTAATTAATTACAAATATTTAGATAATCTAAATATATTCGAGTCGAGATTATAATATATCTTATTTTTTGGATTTACATGCTAAAATGAGCTAGTTTGTTAAATAAAACTATAGAATATAAATTAATCACAACTTCATTGAGAATTCTGATTGTCACAAATATATTGAAAGGTAATACACATCCAAACTTTTAGACTTTGTAGTTGAACCATTCTAGTTTGTAAGTCCAAAAATAAGATAATTATTACATGCTAAAATGAACCGTCTAGGAATACGTACATCGTAGTGCAAAGTCTTGATTGTTACAGATAATTAGATAATACAAATAAATTTAGTCTGTATCTAGAAAGTACTAAAGCATGCGAACTTTTGTACCTTGTCGTCACCATGAAAGATCAAAATATTAACAAAGAAAATGATTTTATCTTATTAATTGATATTAATAATCAATTGAATGTTATGTAAAACTAATAATGAAATACAAATCCTAAAGCTATATCCCACCTCCAAAGAAAAAGAAGGCGGCTAATTAGCCTTTGGATCTTGGATTTTGTACCACTTTAGAGTTTTAGTCCAATATGTCCAATTAAAAATTTTGTTACTTTTGTTTTTATTTTTTCTATTATATTCTTATTTTCAATGTGTTGGATGGTTCACTTGTACTTATATTGAAGTAAAATAAAAAAAGAATAAAATAATTTTTTTAAGATCTAAATTTTTTATTTAAATATGTTAGAACTTAAACTTTAAACTGATATAAAATCCAGAACCTAAAGGCAGATTAACCAAGCCAGATTATCCTCCCTGACAACAGCCAATTCCTGCTAAATCAAACATTTTTCCTACCCACACTTATCAGCGTACGAATTGAATCCACTTTCGGCTGAATTGAAAATTTCAGTTCCAATTTCTACTTACCAAGCACCCTTTGGTGATAATTGTTGGTCTATGGCTTGTGAGCTGGTGATAAAGTGATTGGAAACTTCAGAAGCCACTCTTGTCATTCTTTTTCCTTTTTTCATTTTCAACTTCTAAATAGTTGTGGACTGCAAACAGCTTCATAATTTGCACTTCCTGATAAATTGCAAATAGTACTTCCCTATGACTTCCGTGGCGTGCACTTGACACTTATTTTACTCTCAGCGAATGAAACCAAACCGCGTTCATTAAAGATTCAAACAAGAGGATACATTGCATCATATTTCCTTAATTATGTAAAGTTAGATGGGATGAATTAGCTTATTCAAATGCCTAAGTTCACATCTCATTTGCATCCTTGGGGGTGGTGGGTCTATATACAATGCAACGTACGTACGTGACATTGATGGCTAGCTTGCTTCTTGGGCATCTAAATGTGCAGCAGTACTGTCATCATAAATCTTCTTACTAATCAAAGAGTTTGATATGGAACGGAATATTGTACAAAGACTTATTAAATTATTATTGTACCAAATAATTTTAACTAATTTTTTTTTTAAACATATAGTTATAAGATAAACTGACGTGACAACAATTTTAGAGGATCATTTATAACCATTTGATTTAGAAAAATGGATGGTTAAGATTATTTGGTACAATAAAATTATTACAATATTTCGTGTATATATATATATATATATATATATATATATATATATATATATATGAGATATCCTCTGTTAACCATTTTTGTGTGTTTTTCGAGATAACAAACTTTGGAGTATTTTTTTTCACCATTCAGATTAATTATTAAATTACTTACTTTTTTACGATATTTTGATCTAATTTGAACAATAAAAAAATAACGATAAAAAAAATAATCCAATGACAGCGATTTCGAAAAATATTTGGTGAATAATTGTTCATGTTTGGTCCCACAAAAATCCGAATACGCCTACTCTGTCAAGTATATATTTTTTTTGGGGAAAAAGTAAAATTTATTCAGATCCTTTCGAGAGGTTACAACTCAGTCCAAATGCTTACAACCAATCTAGTCCGAAGGTCTATATATACAATTCCTAGCTCGAAGGCTACATTCCGGCTCGAAGACACCCATCCAGTCCGAAGGCTCCATCAGACCCGAATGCCTCACGCAGTCGTAGTCGTACTGCACCAGTTTCCACCAGTACCGCATCACGCACATGCACTGCACTCAACCACCACTACACCGTTAAAGGAGAATTAAATGGTGCCGTGGCGCCACGCTGTCCGAAGGCTACATCCGGCGCCCGAAGGCACCCGTCCAGTCCGAAGGCACCATCTTGTCCGAAGGCCTCACGTAGTCGTAGCTGGGCCTCACTGCACCGCGTCGCACCAGTTCCCACTAGCACCGTCCCTTGCATCGTATCCGTGCACCAACCGGATCGCACCGTATCGCTTCACGCACCTGCACTGCACTCAACCACCACTCCACCATTAATTCCTCCAAAGAAAAATTAAATGACGTCGTGTCACGTCCCAGTCCCAAAATACGTAGGACTAGGTCACGTAACCATGCCAGCTGGCCTATATATATGGCAACTCCAATATATGGAAACCATATATACGTGCGTACGCTGTATAATGAACAATAATTCATAAGTGGTAAAACTGATCACAAGTCACAGGGTAATATCTAAATCTCATCCACAGAATCAAATATGAATAACCAATAATCATGTAACTAGATCTCAATACAGATATCTAAGAATGACAGTCAGATGAAATCAAATCTACTGCCGAAATAGAATACAAAAGGAACCAGAATACACACCATAAAGAACAACATCTGACAATCTCGAGGCTCGAAGAGAAGACCTTCTCGGGATATACGTAACATGTCCGGATCTGTGCTCCTGCGAATACTCAAGAACATATACACCTAGCAGGGGACCAGGTCCTCAGAGGGACATAGCAAGATACAGAAAAACAACATGCCATGTATGTAAATACTGAATAAATAAATGGGGGTGTGCTAACCATCTAAGTGAATGCAATTTAAAGACCTGGTAGTACGCATGGGAATGTGTAGGCTTGACATATGCTGACGTAATTCACCAATCGTCATGACTGGCTAGTATATGTGTCATATGCCCCCGGACACACGGGTAGCTCTGCAATCGACCATCTCCGAGGAGCATGGTACGAAGGACAAAAGACTCAAGAAGGGGGTGTCCCATACGTCTACTAGATATCTTCCCCACCCAAGGATATACAAGTCGTGAAAACGACGTGGACATCTCGTATAATGATGCAAGTCTCCATAGAAATAAACTAAGCTAAATACCGTTACACATGTTGCTCACACCGATGGCCAGTCGAATATGAGACACGCGTCCCTACATGAACTCACTCTGTGACGTGTAATGATACGTGTCAAGGCCTGGAAGTCATATCAATAACTTCACAACTTTAGGTGGGTCTACTAGACACTAGGTCAGATACAATTCTAACGTCAACGCCTTCGTTGACTGCACCCGAGTATTCTCGGACGCGGATATTTATATAATAAATAAACATGTAACTAACAATAACTGAATTTAAACAGTACAACAAGGCAAGGTATACTTGCCTGGCAGGAGAGCTGCGAATATAATGTCCAGATGTCAAATACCAAGTGTCAGAAACTCTGATCTCAGAATGAATGTCTCCGGATACTGAAATAAACATCACTAACAGTCTCAGAAAATATCAAATAGCTAGAAACGCCTGTCCTTTCGTCCAATTTGGACACAGGGACAAAAATGACAGTTTCTGGTCAAAGCGGGGTCCACATGTGGGCCGCTTTGCACCGAAAAACGTGTTAGGGTCAAAGGTCTCCAAATTTGCCAAACTTAGTGTCAACAAGTCAGGAACGATGATACGAACCCAACGGAACTTCCAGAATCGGATTCCGATGAGCCGGTCACAAAATCGCCCGTCAAGTGGAGCCTGTGGGGCCCACGATACGGGATTTTGTCAACGTTCTCATAATCGAACCAAACTTGGATCATAGGACCAGCGTATTGCTATGAGTCCAATGGCGCAAGTTTCGTTTCAATCCGACGTGTATACACAAAGTTGCAGCGTGTTCCAGAACTGACGGATACGGGACGGTGTCGGCGGATACGCGTTGATTCCGGTGTGCACGCACATCCAAATCAACTTCTCCGAATTCCTACACATCCGTATCAACGTCGCACATGTTTCGGTAAAGACCGCGTGCGACCAAGTCGTCCCGTTTGGCGGGGCGTAACCAGTTCCGGGGTGAATCGGGTCATTGTTTTTCCTGTTTTTGGATCGCGTACCGCGATCGCCACAGGACGCGATGCACCGAGCGGGTTGCACGGGCACCGAAAGGGTCACATAGCCTACGTGTCAAAATTGACGGAATTAAAAATGGAACTACGAGGAGATAGAACGGGTTACCTGAACAGGGCTCCGTGGAATGAATTTTCCCTGTGTCTGGGGGACTGTTTCGTGTCCTGGACGTGTCCGGGCCGTGTCCAGCTGCTGTGTCCAGTCCGAGTCCAGTGGAGACTCGCCGGGGCTTCGCCGGAGGCGCTCAGGCGAAGCTCGTCGGTCAGCGGGGCGTCCGGGCAGGGCACAGCGCTGCGGCTAGGGCTCCGGGGTCGTCGACTCGTCGACGGAGGAGCTCTGGGCATCGTTCAGGAGTTGGCCGGAGTCTGCACAGCGAGTCGGAGCTGGACAGTGGCCGGAGTCTGAAGCCGCAGTGGGGAAGAAGTCAGGTGGAAGGCGGCTGGGCGCTGGGCTGAGCTCAGCGGCCGGGGGGTGGCGGCTCGGGCTAGGTTAGGGTTAGGGGGAGGAGTTCCATGGTGAGGAGGAGGAGAAGGAGTGGGTCGTGGTGGTGGCGTTGGTGGTGGTGGTGGAGGATGGTGGTGGCGGCGGCCTGAGATGGGGGTGGAGGTGGAGGGAAGAAGAGAAAGGGCGGCCGGGGGGGTGGCGAGTGGCGGAGTGGAGGAGATGGCGACGGTGATGATGGCGGTGGTGGCGAACTAGGATGGGCCGGAGGAGAGAGGAGGAGGAGGTTGGGGAGAAGGAGAGAGAGGGGCTCGGCCCAGCAGGAGGGGGAGAGGGGAGAGAGCGGCCGGGGGGTCGGGTCCGACGAGGAGTCGGCTCGCCGCCGGCGGGGGCGCTCGCCGCTCTGGCCATGGGTGAGATCAGGGGAAGAGGGGAAGCTGAGGAGAGTGGAGAGAGGGGGCCAGCGGGGAAAGGGGGAGCCTCGCCGTGGGCGGGGGCGGCTTCCCGCGGCGGCCAGGGGGGGGTTGCCGCTCCGGCAAGGGAGCTCGCCGCCGGCCGGGGGGGGGGGGGTTGCTGCGGCCAGGGTAGGTTTAGGATTTTCTTATTTTATTTTCTTTCTCTTATTTTTTATAGGAAATTAATTAGGGGCTAAATTGTAAATTATCAATTAGGATATTTACTTATGTAAATACATTAAATCTGGACTCCTTTTGGAATGGACGGTGCACGTTCACCGGCCAATCAGGGGATGACACCTCATGTGCAAATTTTGTAGAAAAGTCCCTGTAATTTCATAAATTGCGCAAAGGTTCTATTTTGGGAAATTGCGTAATTACGAAATTGTCTGGGAAAATTCCCGATTCCCGAAAATTCTAAATTTCACCGAATTGAAGGAAAAAGCTGTACGAGGGTCCCGAGGGGGTGGGGGTGAGTCTGGGCAGGGACTGGGCCTGGTTTTCTGGGTGATACGGTCATCGTATTTATTTAATTAATAAATACTGCGCACGGTGTTCTCTAATTATTTAGAGGCAGGTAGGGTCATAATTTTTCTACGGTGTCAATACACTAAATGTAGTATACTCAGTGTAGAAAAATAACGTATTTTTGTCTGGACAAAACGGGTGCATGTTGGGCCTCAAATTGCTATTGGAACAGGGATGGGTACAGGTCTGGGATTTAAAATAGGAATTAAATACGGACGTTTGCAACGAGATTTGTGCGTCTCATACGAGGCTCAAAACTAAGTATCTGGGAGTTGCACAAAGTGCAGGATAGTAGGCTGGCATGTCTAGGAGAGGTATGCGAACTTCGTTCGGGGATAACAGTCAAGGTAAAGCTCCAAATAATTAGGTGATGGACAGGGGCACAAGTCAATAGGATATGTAAGCAAAATAAATTAAAATATTGCAACAAATCCTAAATTGTGAAAAATATTCCTAAAATACTGGAATCTGGTCGAGGGGGTTTACAATCTACCCAACTTATAAAAATTTCATCCTCGAAATTAAAACTAAGCCGGGGTAGAAGTCAAAGTCGGCATAAGATATAATTTAACAAGTAATTTATATCTTGGGTTACGAATAGGTTTAAAAAACGTTTACGCAAGTCATTCATACGCTTCCAAGTAGATTCTCCTGGCGCGTCATGCTTCCATGCTACGCGGACTAAGGGAAATAGACTGATTTCTCAATACCATTTCTCGATGATCAAGGATTTCTACGGCTGCTCCTGATATGACAAGCTCGGCCTAAATGGTGATCTCCGAATGGTTGAGAACCTGACTGCTGTCTGTCACATACGCCTGAGTTGCGACACATGGAATACAACAAGTACTTCCTTAAGAAGGCAATGATCGTCCTCTTTGAATTCCAAGGGACGATGATGACGGTCTGTCTACTGCTCCTGTCTGTCTTGCACTGCTTGCCAGTGTCCTTGCATATACTTAACTGTCTCTACGGTGTTGACCACCAGCTCTGGTCACGCGAATCCTTGTCTGGTACAATGCTGACTGGTATGCCGTGCAATCTTATGATTTGCCTCAAATAAGTTAGCTAAAGCTTCAGCAGACTGGTCAACTCTATAGGTAAGAATTGTGCTGATTTGGAGAGTCGGTCCATAGGAATCTTGATCCTTACAAGTCAACTAGTCATAGGTGCTGCTATCCATTTAGGAGTCAATCATTTATTTATCCAGGTGAAATCCTTTTAGACTCCTGTCAGCAAAATGATACATCTTTTTTCGTAATACTTGAGTTCTGAATCTTGCTCCAAGTTACGAGGCAAAAATAAAAATTTTGCTGTCATAGGGATGTACGTATCAGGAAAGTAATTAAACGTAGGTAGGTAGGGAAGGGTCATCTAAGGGTAGCACAATTTAAACTGCAAACAAATCTAATAATAAAGTTTGGTAATACCCAAGAAACAAACAGAAATGGCTACAAAATAATACACTTCTCGTATTTATACTAAGGACGAGGTTTCGTCTTTCCGAAATAAGGGAAGACGGAAAACAATAATCAAGAGTTCAAGGGGGAGGTAATAAATTAGAAGTGTGGGGATCAATGCGTTTAAAGAATTCAAGTGGGAATTGTCAAGGCAATTGTGGATTTGAGATGCTATTTTGGGAATCCCTATTCACATATTCGGATCAGCACAGTTATGTAGCTGATACGATATGCTCAGGCATAACTAACGGACAAGTACATCTATCTACTAATCACTATATATCTCAATCCACGTAAAGTAGTTATACGAAGGGCGAACCAAGTGCACTATGGTTGATCAGACCGTAATACACTGATTCTGAAATGTATTAGTGTAGTACTCCAATAATACATCTCTCAAGAACAAGCTTGATAAAGAATAAGCTTGCGAAACTAGGCTATAATAGCGGCATAAGTCAAGGTAGTACGGTAAATATAAGTACGCTAGATTATGATATGAGAAATACAAAACAATTCATATTCACAAAAAGACAAATCTCTACCATCTCTACAATCTCTACAATTATTATTCTAAATCCTTGACTAAGACGCTAGTTGACCCAAAAGAGGTATGGCCTTCTAAGTTCTACAATCTAACTATACACTATAGGTTGTCCGCCTAAAACAGAGATTCCAAGAAAGTCCGCGTAAAGTAGGGGTTCAAGGTTGTCTGCGTACAGCAGAGATAAAATTATTTGGCGTAGCGCATGGCTTCAGAGCTATCCGCGTAAAATAGAGAAGCGTAAGGTAGAGCTTCAGAGCTGTCTGCGTAAAAGTCTGTGCGTAACAGCCTGCGCGTAAAAGTTTTGCGCTAAAATCTGCGCCTAACATTAGCGTGCGTAAGGTTTGTATAAAAGTCTGCCTACGTTGCAGCGTAAAGTTGTACAAGATACTCATGAGTTTGTCAGTCAAAATTAGTGTATCCTGATATCTGACAAAAATACTTGCACCACGATCGAGAGGTTGGCTGCGATGATGAATGTGCACGGGGACCCAGGTTGTCGTTTAGTGACTTATTGGATACAAGTCATCTACGCTCGCGGTGAGACAAAACCAAATGTCCTGTCAAAAGCTGTTTCTTTTTGCACAGGGCTCGAGGCGTATCTCTGCGCAGGATTTGGTCGTGTCTGGAGAAAGCTAAGGCTGTAATAAATATGCTAACATCCTATTTTTGTTACGCCTAAAACGGGTTACTCTACGCTGGTTATCTATGAATCATCAGGTTTGCGCAGAGCAGTTACCTACGTGGCTGACATGATGCGTCATACGCAGGATAAGGAAGACTAAGGGCGGCGTAAAGGGGACAAGCTTCTACATGATTTGGCTTTTACGCCAACTAGGCAGTGGTTTGGCTTTTACGCCAACAACGGTAAGGGGTCTCTGGCGTAAAATATGGTTTATCCAATCATAGGATGAGGTTTCTGTCCTAGTATTCAACCTTTAGATTTCTATTGGTTTCTCAGACTAGGGTCAATACTACGGTCAAATTCTAAACTAATCCTAGTAGTGTTTTTACTATTCTCAAGTCATATATAAATACGTCAAGGGATAAGGGTAAGTTAATCTATAGGTAAGTGACGCTAGGGTTTACTTAGGAAATCAGGAAGGCTAGGGTTTACTTAGGAAGTCAGGAAGGCTAGGGTTCACTAAGTAATCCGAACTTAAGGATATGTCAAAGCCCTAATGGTATTCTTATTAGGAATGCTACCTTAATTATCATCCTATTAACCGGAGTTCCTATATTCTAGCAGGGATTATACTAAAAGAATTATCAGGGAAGCACTTGAATCAAGCAGGATGCAATTATGTAAGTAGGACAGACTGGACGGAAGATAAGTCATAGTCAATTTTTGGATGAGATCCTATGCTCTAATCCTAGGTGCAGGCTTGCTCGATACAGTGACGTAACCGAGACAATATGCTCTGAGACGCAGGCTTGCTCGATACAGTAACGTAACCGAGTCACATGTCACGTCCCAGTCCCAAAATATGTAGGACTAGGTCACGTAACCATGCCAGCTGGCCCATATATATGGCAACTCCAATATATGGAAACCATATATACGTGCGTACGCTGTATAATAAACAATAATTCATAAGTGGTAAAACTGATCACAAGTCACAGAGTAATATCTAAATCTCATCCACAGAATCAAATATGAATAACCAATAATCATGTAACTAGATCTCAATACAGATATCTAAGAATGACAGTCAGATGAAATCAAATCTACTGCCGAAATAGAATACAAAAGGAACCAGAATACACACCATAAAGAACAACATCTGACAATCTCGAGGCTCGAAGAGAAGACCTCCTCGGGATATACGTAACATGTCCGGATCTGTGCTCCTGCGAATACTCAAGAACATATACACC
The DNA here is from genome assembly GCA_036927795.1 of Iris macrosiphon. Classification (NCBI taxonomy): domain Eukaryota; kingdom Viridiplantae; phylum Streptophyta; class Magnoliopsida; order Asparagales; family Iridaceae; genus Iris; species Iris macrosiphon. The sequence goes on from JAYESA010000014.1 coordinate 109,356,460, forward strand.
TGGCAGGGGACCAGGTCCTCAGAGGGACATAGCAAGATACAGAAAAACAACATGTCATGTATGTAAATACTGAATAAATAAATGGGGGTGTGCTAACCATCTAAGTGAATGCAATTTAAAGACCTGGTAGTACGCATGGGAATGTGTAGGCTTAACATATGCTGACGTAATTCACCAATCGTCATGACTGACTAGTATATGTGTCATATGCCCCCGGACACACGGGTAGCTCTGCAATCGACCATCTCCGAGGAGCATGGTACGAAGGATAAAAGACTCAAGAAGGGGGTGTCCCATACGTCTACTAGATATCTTCCCCACCCAAGGATATACAAGTCGTGAAAACGACGTGGACATCTCGTATAATGATGCAAGTCTCCATAGAAATAAACTAAGCTAAATACCGTTACACATGTTGCTCACACCGATGGCCAGTCGAATATGAGGCACGCGTCCCTACATGAACTCACTCTGTGACGTGTAATGATACGTGTCAAGGCCTGGAAGTCATATCAATAACTTCACAACTTTAGGTGGGTCTACTAGACACTAGGTCAGATACAATCCTAACGTCAACGCCTTCGTTGACTGCACCCGAGTGTTCTCGGACGCGCACATTTATATAATAAATAAATATGTAACTAACAATAACTGAATTTAAACAGTACAACAAGGCAAGGTATACTTGCCTGGCAGGAGAGCTGCGAATATAATGTCCAGATGTCAAATACCAAGTGTCAGAAACTCTGATCTCAGAATGAATGTCTCCGGATACTGAAATAAACATCACTAACAGTCTCAGAAAATATCAAATAGCTAGAAACGCCTGTCCTTTCGTCCAATTTGGACACAGGGACAAAAATGACAGTTTCTGGTCAAAGCGGGGTCCACATGTGGGCCGCTTTGCACCGAAAAATGTGTCAGGGTCAAAGGTCTCCAAATTCGCCAAACTTAGTGTCAACAAGTCAGGAACGATGATACGAACCCAACGGAACTTCCAGAATTGGATTCCGATGAGCCGGTCACAAAATTGCCCGTCAAGTGGAGCCTGTGGGGCCCACGATACGGGATTTTGTCAACGTTCTCATAATCGAACCAAACTTGGATCATAGGACCAGCGTATTGCTACGAGTCCAATGGCGCAAGTTTCGTTTCAATCCGACGTGTATACACAAAGTTGCAGCGTGTTCCAGAACTGACGGATACGGGACGGTGTCGGCGGATACGAGTTGATTCCGATGTGCACGCACATCCAAATCAACTTCTCCGAATTCCTACACATCCGTATCAACGTCGCACACGTTTCGGTAAAGACCGCGTGCGACCAAGTCGTCCCGTTTGGCGGGGCGTACCCAGTTCCGGGGTGAATCGGGTCGTTATTTTTTCTGTTTTTGGATCGCGTGCCGCGATCGCCACAGGACGCGATACACCGAGCGGGTTGCACGGACACCGAGAGGGTCACATAGCCTACGTGTCAAAATTGACGGAATTAAAAACGGAACTACGAGAAGATAGAACACTACTAGAAAAAGCGCTATTAGCGACGTATTTTAGCGACGTCAAAAGAAACGTCGCTAATAATATATAATTAGCGACTCCTTATAAAAACGTCGCTAGACGTCGCTAAATGGCGACATTTAGCGACGTTTAGCGACTTTTATTAAGATTTTAAAAGTTAAGTCGCTATAAGTTAAATAAACGTCGCTAATATGTCTAATTTAGCGACGTTTAGCGACGTATATTGTCACGACCCGCACCCGGATATTCGGGCACGAGTGCGTGGGCACGTCCAGCCTACGCCGCAGAATCGGCGGTAGTACGCTGTCTAGGTCAAATCCACACTTAACTAAACTAGCTCATTCACAAATAACATAAGCAAGATAGTAATGAGAATGGAAACTTAAGATTTCAACTGAAATAAATGTGACAACAGATTCAAATGTTTAGTACAGAATTTCAGAATGAAATCGGGGACAAACCCGATTAATAAGATAAGAAAATAGAATAAAGGTAGCCACTGCTAACTACTCTGCAGGAGTAGTCTCCTGGGTGGGAACCGGCTCTGCGACTGTATCACCTGCTGGCTCATAGGGTCCATAATAGGTAGGGGCAAGGTTCTCATCATCGCCTAAACAACGGATCCAGTCAGGAAAGGAGCAAAGTACACAGTGCACAACAAGATTAAACTAAATATTTATGACAATTAAATATTGAATATCATGTTAAGGAAATTGCATAAGGAACATCAACATCTCAGAGTTTAATGCTATAAACAGGAATATGAGAAAGCAGGAAAAATAAAGTGAAACAGGAAACGAAACTACACAGTCAGCAAGAAATATAACAAGACTAGAACTATGTGTGTGAACTTGTGTATTTAGAATACATAGTTGGCATGTAGGGGTTTATAAGGCTAATAAGGCCGTCATAGACGACTAGTGTCTGGAATGATCAAGTATAAGGCTGATGGTACAGTCGCGTACCAACAGCTAGTATCTGGACCTGGGGAAGGGTAAACTACATGCCTCCTAGTATTCTCCCACCCGATATGTAAACAAGACATGAACTCCAACATTCAAGACATGAAATACAGTACTTTACGCTACGTGTAATCAACAAGGGTACTAGTAGAGCAGAGAATTAATTATCACAATATAAAGATTAACTTGAAATGCAGGTACTTGCCTGTTGTTTGGATCCGATTAATGTTCTAGGGGAAGTTTCCAGAGATGGGTCCAACAGCTGAAATAGACATTACCATCATGCTCAGAAGATGTCAAATAGCTAGAAACGCCTGTCCTTGGGTCCAATTTGGAGACAAGGGCAAAACGGTAATTTCGGGCCAAAACGGGGTCCGCCGGTGGGCCCGCTTTGCACCAAAAAACGTGTCCAGGTCAACGGTCTCCAAATTCACCAAACTTAGTGCCAACAGGTCAGGAACGCTGATACGAACCCAACGGAACTTCCAGATTTGGATTCCGATGAGCCGAACACAAAATCGCCCGTCGAGCGGGGCCTGTGGGGCCCACGACACGCGATTTCGTCAACGTTCTCAGAATCGAACCAAACTTGACCCACAGGACCAGCGTATCGCTACGAGTCCGATGGCGCAAGTTTCGTCTCGATCTGACGAGTGTGCACGAAGTTAGGGCGAATTGCCGAAAAGGCGGATACGGAGCGATGTCCGCGGATACGCGTTGATTCCGGTGTGCACGCACACCCGAATCAGCTTCCGTGAAATCTCACACGTCCGTATCGACGCTGCGCACGTATCTGTGAAGACCGCACGCGACCAAGTCGTCCCGTTTGGCGGGACGTACTCGGTTCCGGGGTGAAACAAGGTCTGGTTTTTCCTGTTTTTGGATCGCGGTGTGCGATCACCACAGGACGCGATGCCCCGAACAGTTTGTCCGGACACCGAGAGGGTCATACAGGCTTCGCGTAGGAATTGACGGAATCGAAAACGGAGCTACGAATCAAAAGTTACACGCACCTGAAGGGGACCCGAAAAACAGGTTCGAGCCGTGTCCGACTCGTGTCGGACACGCGGGTGAATTAGGGTTAGGGTTAACCCGCCGGAGGACGGCGCTGGGCGGCTGGGCTGCGGCGGAGGAGGGCCGGGGCTGCTGCGGCGGAGGGCGGCGCGGCGCTCGGGCGGAGGCGGCGGCGCGGGGGCGGCCCAGGGCGGCGCGGGGCTGCTCGAGGGGCAGCTGCTGCTGTGTCTGCGGTGGCTGCCGGAGGGGCGAGGCGGAAGACGGCGAGGCGGGGGCTGGCTGCGGCGGGGCAGCTCGGCGGAGGGTGCAGCGGTCGGCGGCGGAGGAGCGTGGCGGTGGCGGGGTGAATGGAGGAGGAGAACGGAGGGGATTTATAGCTGGCTGGGGCGGGGGGATGGCCGGGGAAAGCGGCGACGTGGCGGGTCAGGCGCGGGGCTCGCGGGGGCGTGGCGGGCAGCGCGGCGGAGGGCGCGGCGGAGGCGCCGCACGACGCGGGGGCGGGGCTGGGTCGTGGGCGACTGGGGGTGCGGGTCGGGCGGCGGTCAGACCCGACCCGACCCGGTTGGGAGTGGGCCGGCCTGCGGGCCTGGGTCGCAGGATTGGGCCGGGCCGCGGCCCAACGGGCCGGGCCAAAGAAAATAAATAAATAAATAAATAAATAAATAATAATAATAATAATAATAATAACAGAATTAATTTAATTAATTAATTAAAATTAGTTTTTAGGCTTTTAAAAATAGGTCTGAGGCCCAGAAAAATCCAGAAAAATTGCCCTAAGTCCAGTTTTCCATTTTACACCCAAAAATATTATTTTCATGATATTTTAATATTATTTATTATCAATTAAAAATCATGTAATAATTCAAAACCCTGATTTTAATTACAGAAAATTTCCAGAAAATTCCAGAAAATTGTGAAAAATCCCAATTTTAATATTTTGAAAAATCAGGGGCTTACATATATAGCGACCTTTTTATTAAAAATATTTTAGCAACGTGTTTAGCGACGTCAATGACGTCGCTAAAATTTAAGTTAGCGACGTTTTACTTGGACGTCGCTAAACGTCGCTAAAATTTGGTTAATTAGGGCTCAGTTTCATTTTTCCCCATCTGCTGAAAATTCGAAAAGAGAAAAACTCCCCCCCCTCCCCCGCGCTCCGTCGACCGGCTCTCCACCCTATTCCGGTAAACCCTACTCTCTCTCTCTCTCTCTCTCTCTCTCTCTCTCTCACAGGACACATGTGACATTGACACAAACACTACACACACAGACACTGACACAGACACAGACACGGCACACACACACACTGACACAGACACTGATGAGGACCTAGGGTTAGGGTTAGGGTTAGGTTTGTTGACATGGGGTTAGGGTTAGGGTTAGCGCCGACTGGTCCAAGTCTACGAGAGAGGTAACAGCAGCAGTGAGCACTGCTTACTAGCTTTGATTATCAAATAAAATAAATTGATTATCAATTCGGTTCTGTTTCGGTTATAGATAATTTATTTCAGCTTTGGGTTTTTAAAATTTTTACTTATTCGATTTTTATTATTTCGGTGTTGAAACCGAATAACCCGAACGCCCACCCCTAGCTAGACCTGACAATTGGACCGGGATGACCAGCCCGGTACGAATCCGGCCCGCAAAACCCTGTCCGAATTATCGTGGGCTCGGCCCGGCCCGACCCAATATATAGGGACGTGTCGGACCTCATATCTCGGCCCATAAGAGAGGTCCGGCCCCGAAGCCCAGGCTCGTTCCGACCCAAGGCACAGCTCGGCCCGGCCCGACACGCTGCTGCTTGCTAGCCTGATCGACAACCTGGTTTATACTATCTGATGTATTATACACATCCATGTATTACATAGTCCTACGCCAATCTATGGGATTTGGTATGCATACAATCTGCCAAGTTTTTGTATATAGATTGAAACAAATGGATTGTGAATCTCCAAGACAAATATGAAGCAAGAACTTGCAGTGTGTTATTTTTTTGTGCTATGTTTACATATCCCAAAGTAGAGAAGTTCATCCGAGAGAGCATACCATCTGTGTTGTTTCTCCCGGAAACAAATGCGCTCCCAACCATCTCCTATGCACATTCAACCCTACACTTCATAATTTAAAAATAAAATGTTAGTTGTTCTTCAATCTCTACTTTGAAGTCCTTGTAGGGTTCACGGAATCCCAAGTCCGATCCGGTCCGGCTCGGTCCAGTCTGAAACTCACTGTGCCGTGGGTCACGTGTCGAACTGGACTTAGATTTTTACCCTTAGGTCCGGTCTGACCCGTTATAGTGCATGGGCCTGAGAGGCCCGGCCCACTCGACAGCTCTACTCCTAGCTATGGCATATTTTCATAGAGCAATAGCCCGTGTACTTGGGAAACTTTTGATGCAAAAATTGTTCAAGCACCAGGTGCCTTAGTGCAATGCCATGACTGCTTTTCCCATAACGGACACTGACCTAGGAGTGTGGTTGGGGGCAGCTGCAGTTCTATAGTATGACACACTATTTGTAGTGTTGACTGCACACTTATAGTGCAGTTCATAGTACTATGGGGTTGGGGGCAGCTGCAGTTTTGATAAATGAAAATATGTATTATATCAGTTATGATTTTTATAGTACGGTTAATTTTGCATGTAATAATTTATATGATAGCTTATGTCAATTTTGCAGAAGTTTCTAGAAATGGATATGAATTACTATCTGCGTCATCGTTCGTGGATGTACAACCGTCATCCTGATGACATGTGCGGTGTGCGGGATGAATTCATTGAGGGTGTACAGCAGTTCCTGCAGTTCGCAAAGGCGTTCCCTCAATACATGGACGGTACCAAAATTAAGTGTCCGTGTGTGAGATATCGCAACAGGAAATATCATCCTGAAGTGGAAGTTACATATCATTTATACTCGAAGGGCTTTACGCCGAATTACTATCAGTGGACCGCGCACAGAGAACTTGTATCTCTAGCATCGGAGTCGGAGCCCTATGTGGAGCCGTATATGGATGTCCAAGACCACGATGCTTACGACGACGGGTTGGTGAACATGGTTTATGATGCTGCGGGGCCTAGTTTCAATCCTGACAATTATGATGCGGCGGGACCTAGTTTCAATCCCGACAATTATGATGCAGCTGAGGAGGCACCGAATGCCGATGCTGCAAAGTTTATGGAGTTGCTTGAGAATGCAAGGACTCCACTATATCCTGGTTGTGAGGATCATTCACCGTTGGAGGTGGTTACAAGATTATTGAGCATCAAGTCCGATTTTAACATGTCGCAAGAATGCTATAATCGACTGCTCGATTTGATTATAGAGATCTTGCCCGAGGGTGCAAAGTTGCCTAAAGACTTCTATCGATCTAAGAGGATGGTGAGATCGCTTTGGATGGGATACGAGAAAATCGATGCATGTCGCAACGGGTGCATGTTGTACTACAAAGACGACAAGGATAAAGATGCGTGCAGATTCTGTGGTGCTGATCGCTACAAGGCCACTGTTAGAGGAAAGTCTGTCGGTGCAAGGAAGCCTACCGATTCGATGCACTACTTGCCTTTGACGCCGCGGTTGCAGCGGTTGTTCATGGTTAAGGAGACTGCAGAAAACATGAGTTGGCACAGGCGAAAACAGATCGAAGGAGTATTGGATCATCCATCCGATGGAGAAGCATGGAAGCACTTTGATCGAGAGTATCCATATTTTGCCGAGGAAGCGCGTAATGTCAGATTGGGGCTCTGCTCTGATGGTTTTACCCCATTCGAACTTTCGGGCTCCCAGTATTCGTGTTGGCCTGTGATCGTCACTCCGTACAATCTACCGCCTTGGATGTGCATGAAGACTCCGTATATGTTCCTAACCGTTATTATCCCGGGTCCGAACAATCCGAAGAGGAACATCGATGTGTATTTACAGCCTTTGATAGATGAGTTGAATCAGCTGTGGGAAGTCGGTGCCAACACGTACGATGTTTCTAGAAAGCAGAATTTTCAGATGAGGGCAGCACTTATGTGGACCATCAACGACTTTCCGGCCTATGGAATGTTATCGGGATGGAGCACCCATGGTCGTCTCTCATGTCCGTATTGCATGGACTGTTCTCAGGCTTTCCGTTTGAAACACGGAGGCAAATCGTGCTTCTTCGATTGTCATCGACAATTTTTGCCGAACGATCATCCGTACCGGAGGAATCGGAATGCTTTTCGTGCGGGAGTTGTGGAGAAGGCCAATCCACCGCCAAGGTGGCCCGGATGCACGATATGGGAAGAGATAAAAGATTTACCAAGTGCTATCTAAGAGCCTGCTAAGGGGTACAAGTGTGACGGATTTGGTCGCACCCATAACTGGACGAAGAGGAGTATATTCTGGGATCTGCCATATTGGAGCACCAATCTGATCAGACATAACCTTGATGTCATGCATATCGAGAAGAATGTGTTTGATAACATAATTAATACTGTAATGGATGTAAAGGGGAAGACGAAAGATAATCCGAAGGCGAGGTTGGACTTAGAAGACATATGTAGACGTCCTGCATTGCATTTGATAGAGGAGGGGAATGGAAAGTTAAAGCAACCTAAGTCAGTTTTCTCACTGGATAAAGAGGATAAAGGTAGACTTTGTAGGTGGATTCAGGGTCTAAAGTTTTCAGACGGGTACGTGTCGAACTTGAAAAGATGCGTCGACCTCAAGAAGAACAAACTAGTAGGTATGAAGAGCCACGATTGTCACGTATTCATGGAGAGGTTAATTCCGATTGCATTTCGGGAATTCTTACCGCAGGTCGTTTGGGACCCATTGACAGAGCTGAGCATATTCTTCAGAGATCTTTGTTGTACTAAGTTGCTCGTCGATCGTCTAGAAAAGCAAGAGAGGGACATTGCGGTAACACTATGTAAGCTCGAGAAGGTGTTTCCTCCTGGATTCTTCGACTCTATGGAGCATTTACCAATTCATCTTTCCTATGAGGCACGTGTTGGCGGTCCTGTCGGTTATCGGTGGATGTACCCCTTCGAGCGCCATCTGAATCACCTAAAGAGAAAGGTGAAAAATAAGGCACGGGTTGAAGGCTCTATTTGTGAAGCTTATGTTCTCGAGGAGATTACAAACTTTTGCTCGACGTATTTCAATCCGCATGTTGCTACTAATAGGACGAAAGCTCCCAGAAACGACGACGCATATCAGGAATCTAATGATGCAATACTCAAAGTATTCAATGCATCCGGAAAGCCCTCGGGAAAAATGAAGAAGAGATATTTGAATGACGATGAGCTAAGGGCTGCTCAATTGTATATATTACTCAATTGCGACGAGGATGAAGTGGAGAAGCTAGAGGGGTAAGTAATTAACGTCCACGTTTACATCATCTCAATGTAATAGTATAAGATACTATTATGCTACTAATCAGCAGTTGCTTCATTGTTTTTCAGCACATATAATGATGAGTTGAGGTCGGTTAGGCCCTACATAACAGACGAAGAAGTAGAACAAGATATGAGATGCCATTTTCCTTCTTGGTTGAGCGCATATGTAAGATGCTTGGTAATTACTTTTTATTTCTGCACTTGCAAAACAAATAACTTACTATCGCTACTTTGGTATTTAGGTCGATCGTCTAATATCACCTGAGACTGAATCTATTAGGACTCTAGCCAAGGGACCAATTACTGCCGTAAAAATATGGCCAAGTTTCTGTGTGAATGGGTTCAGGTTCAAGTCAACAAATGCTCCTATTAGAGACAGCTTTCTGGATCTTGATTCCACGAAAAACAGTGGTTTGTGTATCAAATCTTCAAACTACAAAGACGTCAATCCGGGCAATGATTTTTTTGGCATCTTACGAGAGATTGTGGAGTTAACATATAATTATGGCCCAGAACCTGCTAATATCGTGCTATTCAGGTGTGAATGGTTCGATCCGATTCAAGATCAAGGTTGGAAAATTGACAAGCATGGCCTTGTGGATATAAACTACAAGCGTAGATATCAAGGCTACGAACCATTTGTCCTATCAAGTCAGGCTCAGCTCGTGTACTTCGCAACTTATCCTAGACGGGGGACAGCGAGGTCGGATTGGTGGGCAGTATGCAAGACTAAAGCTAGAAATACCTTTGACATTGACGAAATAGCTTATCAGGAGGACGATCTACCTCTTGTAACAAATATTGTAGATGTGGACTCAACGGAAGTTACTCATTACACGAGTAATAATGTAGAAGATGTAGAATTATCCGGAGAGGACGACGAAGTAGATGAAAGTGAAGACGAGGAAGAGGAAGAGCAGGACGAGGAAGGCGAACAAGATGAATTTTCTGAAGATGATTGAAAATATAAAATATTCCATGTAGAATGTAACTATATTTGGACTATAAATATTGCATGTAGAAGTAGATGTTGACATTAACGAATATATGTATTATATTTTGACTGTATAATACTTTGAGATATGTATCACATTCCGACTGTAGAATGTAGTATATATTTGTGTTTCTTTATATTCATCATATGTTGTTATCAGATATGACAGGACGACGCGGAGGATTCGGCAGGTCCCGAGGTAGACAGAGTGCCACTCCGGTACTGCCTACTGTTGGTTCCGGATCATCGTCGCCCAGTACTCCAGTATATCGATCAGCCACATCTCCGACTGCGACGACGTTGCGTGGCATCACTCCTGGGACGAGTAGTTCCAGGCGTGATAGTACTCCCTCGTCCAGCGTTCCTCCTGCTGACGGAAGCATGGAGACAGATGAGCATGTAGAGGAGGTCGTGCCGACGTTGTCCCAGCATCAGCAAGATCCTCCATGCGCACCACCGGAGGAGACGAGGACAGAGATTTGGGCCGACGGTACAAAGTAAGTCAATTAGATGGTTTAATATATATTTGTGTTTCTCTTTATTCATCGTATATTGACTTTTTCAGTAATCTAAATTATTATTTCTGTATAGATATCGTCCATCGTCGGTTCAGAGACGCCTGGGCCAATTTCTGAGAAACAACTACGGTGGCCCTTGGATCAACTATTCGGAGGCTCCGGAGGAGAGGAAGGCATTCTGGTTTGCGCACTTCCAGGTAAAAGTATATTAAATAAATCCTCTAATTTATGCATATTCGTGATGCTAACTTAATGAATTATTTATTGTAGCAAACGTATTTTTATCCTCCGCACCGGGCCGAGTTGATCGAGCGGCTCTTTCCTACCGTTGCCGCCAAGCTTATCCGAGATGCTCTGGATGACCAGAAGGTTCGTGATCGTGCTGGAAAACCGATCCAAGGTTGGATCACGCCTGAGCAGTGGACTGCGATGAGGGCTAGATTCGACGATCCGAGCTACAAGGAAAGGTCTAAGAAGGCCAAGGCGGCTAGGCAGAATGCTGCCAAGTGGTGTGGTGGCTCGATTCCGATGACGGAACATTTCCGTCGTTTGGTATGTTTTTTCTTTTAAAATATATTATTTTAATATAAGTACCATAAAATGGTACTTGGAATAAATATTTAAGTTTAGTAATAAAAAATATATTTTTAACAGGTACAGAGGGGTGAGGATGCGAACATGGTGACCGTCTTCTTGGCCACCCATCGCAAGGACGGAAATCTCATTGATGAGAGGGCCTCACAGACCTATGTAAGTATTACTTTACTTTGTGTTTATTTTAATATAACTTAGGCAATTATTGAGTTTCCAAACCTTTTCTAGGCCGAGTATCTTAGGCTTCGTGAGCGGGCGACTGCTAGTGCACCTACACCTGGAGAGGCTGGTGCTTCGTCGCAGCCCGGTCCATCTCCGTCGGCGGACGACCTGTGGGTGACCGCAGCTGGTGGTCTCCAGAGGGGTACGTACTACGGTACGGGCTCCTATGGCGCCCTGGTTGCGACGCAGTCATCTAGGGCCTCCCCGACAGCTGTGTATTCCACACACCCCTCGCAGTCGCAGCCCTCGCAGTCGTCGGCCAGAGTCCAGGAGGCCGTCCAGGAGGCCGTTGACCGTCAGATTGCGTCTCTCCGTGACGACTTGCTGCGAAGTATGAAGGACCAGTCCCGGTCCCAGCCGCAGGCGGACGATCCGATGCTTATCGCACGATTGGATATGCTCGACCGCAGCATGACGGAGCTACGAGAATTGACAAATGATATTAGAGCCTCCAATGATCGCAACATCATGGAGCTGCAGGCGTCACAGCTATCGATGGGCGAGAAGCTGACGAGGATGCATGCGTCACAGCTATCGATGGGCGAGAACCTGACGAGGATGCAGGATTCAATGGGTGATAGCAGTACGAGGTTGTTATCTACCCTGGATTCTTACAACCAGCGACTCGCAGATTTAGAGCGGGCACGGCCGCCACCGACGTCACTGCCTTCTCCATCGACATCGGTGTCGATTCCACGGGACGAGTATGAGGAGTTGTTATCCTTGAAGCGCGCCGCTGGTCAGCCTCCTGCAGATCCGTAGTAGTCTAGTTATTATTATTATTATTTATGAATTATTGGTACTTCAACAATAGACATGATGTATGATGCTTCTTGTGGTCATTAATTTTTTAGTTAATTTAATTGGATTATATAGTTATCCACATTTAATTGGATTGATACTTCTTGTGGTCTTTAATTTAATTGGATAATATAGTTAACTAGATTGAATCATGTTGGTGTGTATGATGAAGATGATGTAAAACTGCAGGGAATCACAATGTTTGATTCTGGGAATTTTTTTTAATTTTTTTTAAAAATTAGCGACGTTATTAGCGACGTTTAGCGACGTTAAATTACGTCGCTAATTAGCGACGCCGTAAAACGTCGCTAATAACGTCGCTAATAACGTCGCTAATGACGTCGCTAAACGTCGCCAATTGCTGACATGGCAGTATAGCCAGGTCATTAAAGACGTCGGTGTAACGTCGCGATAGATGTCGCTAATCAGCGACGTTTAGCGACTTTTCTAAACGTCGCTTTTTAGTGACTTGGCGTCGCAAAACGTCGCTAAATTTAGCGACACATTAAAGTCGCTAAAACACGTCGGCATAGCGACGTTTAGCGACGTTTTTTGTATTAGCGACTTGGTATTTTCCGACTTCTTTAAAACGTCGCTAATTACGTCGCTAAACCTAATTAGCGACGATTTTTGGTTATTTAGCGACGTTTTTAGACGTCGCTAATTTGACTTTTTCTGGTAGTGGAACGGGTTACCTGAACAGGGCTCCGTGGAATGAATTTTCCCTGTGTCTGGAGGACTGTTTCGTGTCCTGGACGTGTCCGGGCCGTGTCCAGCTGCTGTGTCCAGTCCGAGTCCAGTGGAGACTCGCCGGGGCTTCGCCGGAGGCGCTCAGGCGAAGCTCGTCGGTCAGCGGGGCGTCCGGGCAGGGCACGGCGCTGCGGCTAGGGCTCCGGGGTCGTCGACTCGTCGACGGAGGAGCTCTGGGCATCGTTCAGGAGTTGGCCGGAGTCTGCACAGCGAGTCGGAGCTGGACAGTGGCCGGAGTCTGAAGCCGCAGTGGGGGAGAAGTCAGGTGGAAGGCGGCTGGGCGCTGGGCTGAGCTCAGCGGCCGGGGGGTGGCGGCTCGGGCTAGGTTAGGGTTAGGGGGAGGAGTTCCATGGTGAGGAGGAGGAGAAGGAGTGGGTCGTGGTGGTGGCGTTGGTGGTGGTGGTGGAGGATGGTGGTAGCGGCGGCCTGAGATGGGGGTGGAGGTGGAGGGAAGAGGAGGAAGGGCGGCCGGGGGGGTGGCGAGTGGCGGAGTGGAGGAGATGGCGACGGTGATGATGGCGGTGGTGGCGAACTAGGATGGGCCGGAGGAGAGAGGAGGAGGAGGAGGTTGGGGAGAAGGAGAGAGAGGGGCTCGGCCCAGCGGGAGGGGGAGAGGGGAGAGAGCGGCCGGGGGGTCGGGTCCGACAAGGAGTCGGCTCGCCGCCGGCGGGGGCGCTCGCCGCTCTGGCCATGGGTGAGATCAGGGGAAGAGGGGAAGCTGAGGAGAGTGGAGAGAGGGGGCCAACGGGGAAAGGGGGAGCCTCGCCGTGGGCGGGGGCGGCCAGGGGGGGGGTTGCCGCTCCGGCAAGGGAGCTCGCCGCCGGCCGGGGGGGGGTTGCTGCGGCCAGGGTAGGTTTAGGATTTTCTTATTTTATTTTCTTTTTCTTATTTTTTATAGGAAATTAATTAGGGGCTAAATTGTAAATTATCAATTAGGATATTTACTTATGTAAATACATTGAATCTGGACTCCTTTTGGAATGGACGGTGCACGTTCACCGGCCAATTTTGTAGAAAAGTCCCTGTAATTTCATAAATTGTGCAAAGGTCCTATTTTGGGAAATTGCACAATTACGAAATTGTCTGGGAAAATTCCCGATTCCCGAAAATTCTAAATTTCACCGAATTGAAGGGAAAAGCTGTGCGAGGGTCCCGAGGGGGTGGGGGTGAGTCTGGGCAGGGATTGGGCCTGGTTTTCTGGGTGATACGGTCATCGTATTTATTTAATTAATAAATACTGCGCACGGTGTTCTCTAATTATTTAGAGGCAGGTAGGGTCATAATTTTTTTACGGTGTCAATACACTAAATGTAGTATACTCAGTGTAGAAAAATAACGTATTTTTGTCTGGACAAAACGGGTGCATGTTGGGCCTCAAATTGCTATTGGAACAGGGATGGGTACAGGTCTGGGATTTAAAATAGGAATTAAATACGGACGTTTGCAACGAGATTTGTGCGTCTCATACGAGGCTCAAAACTAAGTATCTGGGAGTTGCACAAAGTGCAGGATAGTAGGCTGGCATGTCTAGGAGAGGTATGCGAACTTCGTTCGGGGATAACAGTCAAGGTAAAGCTCCAAATAATTAGGTGATGGACAGGGGCACAAGTCAATAGGATATGTAAGCAAAATAAATTAAAATATTGCAACAAATCCTAAATTGTGAAAAATATTCCTAAAATACTGGAATCTGGTCGAGGGGGTTTACACGTCGGGGGATCTCGAACTCACAATCTTTTGGTCCGGATGTATCGGTTTTAATCGTTAGGCTAGACGTTATTTGCAGTCATATATATATATATATATATATATATATATATATATATATATATATATATATATATATATATGTATACCGAACGAGGTTCTCCCGCACCCTGCATACAAACTGGTGGATTATCAGTACATTGAATGCACTGGTGGGGAAGCTACTCGCCCGCTCGACAAATCCAAACACGTAATACAGGTTTCGTGTACAACTATTAAGTTGTCTTTCTAGTTGCCTTAGGATCAGTTTCATGCAAATATTGAATAGCCTAACTCGTGTGGCAGTGCGTCGTGCGACATGAGAGAAAACACGGCGAGACTTACCAACTTACCATCTCCTTCCCTGTCCAAGGCAAACATTGAGGCAACATTGTTAATTCGAGCAGAGGCATGTATAAACATTCAGGAGGCAAGCATATACAAACACGAGGATCGTTTTAACATAATCGATATATATATATATATATATATATATATATATATATATATATGTGTGTGTGTGTGTGTGCGCGCGCGCGCGCCACGCGCGCGTGCGTGTAAGATTTGGTCAAAGTCTCCATCCTCTTAATCTGTTGGGATGAGCCACCCATGTGGTTGCCTAGATTAAAAACAAGAAGAAAGAACCTGGTCGAAGAGCGCTACCATACACATGCGACGTTGATTGCGCCCCTAATCTATATAGCATAACAATGACATTTATCTCTTTCTCAATCATCGACGCGTCTTATAGTATACGTTGCTCATATATAAAATGATTCTTATTTCGAATAGTAACAGTTCGTACTTTTGTTTGTTCAGAAATGTATACATCATGCTTTGCGTAGTTCAGTGCCATCAACAATATGGAATTACTATGAGAAGCCTAAATTTTTAATTATATAATCGACAAATAAAAGTCAATAGTATGTGAAGAAGCAAAGATGGCCGATTTTGTTGTATAATGTACTTTTCTTTTGTGTCAGATTGCTTAATACAAACGTGTACCACTTTTTTCTTCTTTTCTTTCGATAGTTTTCACGTTGTTTCCCAGAGGGGTTGTTTGGTTTATCCAAGTAGAACAAAGTAAAAAAAATAAAAATAAAAATAAAAAATTTGTGTACTTATTGTTTATGCAAGTCATGTGTATACATATTTTATAATTTTTTTTTTTTCGTTTGGATGATCGTTAAAGTAAGTTAAAAAGTGTAATTTTTTATAATTTTTATGTTTAGTTTGTAATAAAATGATAATTTAAAAATGATATAATTTTTCATTTTTGAATATGGTAAGATTATCTCGAATTAGTATTATTTATTATTATTATTTTTTTTTGTAAGGATTAAAATTTTAAGTATTATTATTATTATTATTATTATTATTATTATTATTATTAAATTTATTTTCATAATTGTTTACAATTGAAATTAAATATATATTTATTTCAATAATAGTTGGAATAAATTTATTTCCATAAATTTATTTTGATAAAGAGTTTTTTTTAATTAATTAAATAAATAAAATTATTATTAATTTGCAATTAACACACAACTATTAAGACATTTTGTTTAGAAGGAGTTAGGAAATATAAAATACACAATTATTAAGGCACATTTGAATTTTGTTTAACAACTATTATGTATTTTATTATTATTTTTTTTTTAATGAAGTGAGAGGAGTTCACCACACACTACTAAATTTTTTTTTTTTCCGGAAATGAAAATGATGAACAGTGGAGTCGATAGGAACTCCAAAAGCCATTCCATAACGTTTTTTTCCACTTCACAAAAATCTAACCAAACACCGGATCTTCCCTTCCTACAGATTTTTTTTTTCTTTTTTTTTTTCTTGACTTCCGAATGAGTTTTGCTCAACTAAACAGACCCTAAGATTGCTGTCCTCTTAGTTTTGGATAAGTAGATGCACGCTGCATAAGTAAAATGATGAATGCACATTAAGATAAGTTAAAATACATACGAGAGTAAATTGACCATGAATATTTTATATATAATACAAAAATATTTAAGTTTTACCGTAAAACTTTTATATTCCCAAAGTATCATGTTCCAGCTTTACATATACTAGTATATATGCACGTGCTTTGCACGTATCTTAGAGTGGATGATTTTGATGAGTTGGTTTAACTCTACTGTTTTTAATCATATAGGTTAAGAGTTCAACTCTTCGAATTCTTTGGTAATAGCTTAGAAAACTTAGCAAGTAGTATGAACTCTTGATTTCTATAATATATTAATACATCTCTTAAATGATTGTCATTAGAATTTATTGTAGGTATTATTTTTAATTAGTAAATATATTGAAGGATATTTTTGGAAAGAAAATTTCCACGATAAAGCCTACTTTTCTCATTATATAGTAGAATATAATATATTGAAGGGTATTTTTGGAAAGAAAACTTTCACGGTGAAGCCTACTTTTCTCATTATATAGTAGAATAGATTAAAATTGTTGGTATTTGATGAGATTTTCAATCTATGTGAAAAATACATCGAAGTACGACGAACGTCATCCGTGTGTCAAAGAAACTTGAAAAGTCGAACAAAACAAGTATGGCTCGATTTGAACGTGTATCGAAAACTTTTGGAAAACAACATTTTTAGTATCAGCGCTATACCAACGGTATACCAGTTTGAGAACAATTTGTTTCAGAATAGGTTCTGACATGAAATAACATTTTTGTGATATACCGTCGGTATACCGTTGTCGGGGGTTGATGCTAAAATTAGATATTTATTAACAATGTTGGATCAATATCAACGGTCTAGATGCTTGTGGGATTATGAAGCTTTAAAATAGGTCTTTTGTAATCCTAATCATCTACTAGAGAGAGATCAAAATGAAGTTTTTTCAAGAGTTGCAATTTCTAAGAGCGAAAGATTCAGAGATTCAGGAATTATTCCAGAAAGATCATTTCGAGGAGATCATCAATTAGTTATTTCTCGTCATCTCATATTTGGTTATCTTTTCATACTCTTGTAATCTATTTTTATATGTATATTAAAATTGTTAGTGTTTAGTGGAGTTTTTAACCTATGTGAAAAATACATCGGAGTGCGAGAACGTCATCCATGTGTCAGAGAAGCCTGGCAAGTCGAATGCAGCAAATATGGCTCGATTTGAACATGTATCAAAAGCTTTTGGAAAACAACACTTTCAGTATCAGCGCTATACCAACAGTATAGCGGTTTGAGAGCAGTTTGTTCCAAAATTTGATTCTGACAAAAAAAAAAAAAATATTTTGCGATATATCGTCGTTATACCGTTGTTGGGGATGAGGCTAAAATTAGATATTTTATTAATACTGTTGGATCAATATCAACGGTCCAGATGCTTGTGCGATTAAGAATCTTTAAATAGGTCTTTTCTAATCCTAATCATCTACCAGTGTAACTACGACATTTTTAGAATAGGAATAATTTTGTCATTTTGTATAATTATAAATAATGTGTTATAAATTTTGTTCTTTATTTAATATAGTACATGTTATATATATTAGTGATTAATATTATTATTGGTGGATAAATTGGACTATTTGATTAGACATGACTCTAGTGGACCTAACCAATTTGACATGACCACTTAACCAATTAGTTAGATTTGTCTATATAGACCCAACTAGTTAACTGTCACTACCACACTTTCTAAAAAAGGGTATTTTAGTAATTTCATAATTAATTAAATATTGTGCATGATAATAATTATTTGTTGTATTATTTAATTGTTGCTAGATGTTAGTTATTTATTTTGGACTTGTGTTAGCAGATCTAAATAGTTTAGTTTAGACTCATGGACCAACATATATTAATTGTTAGATTTGAGCCCAATTAGAAAGCCCATTGATTAAGAGATGGATTAAATTAATTAAACCATTAGACTAGAAACTTTTTTTCTTAATTATTTCTTCATGAGAGGCCCCAAGGGGTATAATGAACATTACATAGTAGCTTGAGGAAAGGGTAGAGGGGGCCGGCCTATTAAAGTGGGGGAAAATAGTTTCTCTCCTCTTTTCATTTCAAAACTAGATCTAGAATTTCCCTCAACCAAAATTTTTCATTCCCACTTCATTTCCCTACCAAATTTTATCCCAATTACTTCCCAAATCACCATTGGAGGCTAGTGGAGCAAGAATCTAGAAGGAGGAAGCAAGGATCTACAAAGAGGAGCATGATCTAAAAGTTGGAGGCCAATTTTATCACATTTGGAGGTTTTATTGGGAATCCATCTTCCAATAGGTACAATTCAGTTTTTTTCTTAATTTAGGTTATAAATATGAGATTTAACCATGAGAAATCAACCCATATGTATAGGTTACCCATATGATTTAGTTTTGTGTTCATAGGAGGCCTATTGTGAAAGTTATGGTACTTTTTGTGTCAATTTTGGAAGAATTTCGAGATTGACATTTCTTGTGTGTGTCAATTGGTCCTATAGATCAATTTGGCATGTGCTTGGGTGTTTGGGGCTAGTGTCGTATCCACAATTGGGTACGTGTAGGTCGTATCCCAATAATTTGGTGATACGTGTTGATTTGGGAGTTTTTTCTCCGATACGGGACTTTGAACATGTCACATTTTGACACAGACACGTAGAATTATTTTTGACTCTTCATATTATTCATAAATAATATATATGACTTGTTCGTGTCCTTCGGGGTACGTTTGAATGTGTGGTGGACTCGTGTTGCATGCGTATTCTAGATCTAGTGGGATACGGAGTGATACGTTCCATGTGTGTGCAATTAATTGTAGATCTAATTCTCTTGTGTTCCTATTTCATGGAGAAGTATATATATATATATATATATATATATATATATATATATATATATATATATATATATATATATATATAATATTGTGTGTTTGTATTTATGTAATATTGAGTCTTAGATCTATGTACCTATGTATATTCTATATGTGTATATATTGTATGTAACTATTCTTCTACATGTATATATATATCGTAGTATATATATAGATATGTATATGTTAATAGATAATTAGATGTGTCTATAATCATATAATATATGTTTTATTTGGTGTATATGTTTATATATACGTATGTTGTTATGAACATATTACTATGTATGTGTGTATATGTTCTATGTGGTATTTTGTACATATTACTATGTATGGATGTATGTATAGTTATTGTAGTATTGTATGCATATTGTATAGATATTATGTGGGTTATATATATATATATATATATATATATGTATTATATATATTTTGTGTGTATATATATATATATATATATATATATATATATATATATATATATATATATATATATATATATATATATATATATATATATTAGTGACAGCGGACAGGGGCTTTGGCGACAGCAAGAGCATCGCAACAGCAGCAGAAATGCCAACAGCACAACAGCAGCCGCAAGAGCAACAGCGACAGCAAGCGTCGCTGAAAAGCAGCAACAGCAGCAATAACAGCAGCAGCAGCAGCAGCCCTATAGTGATAGCAGTTAGCAACGACTGCAGCAATCTATCTTTAAATCAGCAGAGTACAAGCAGAACCACGATTTTCAGCGACTGCAGTCAAGGTTTTAGCGACAGTTTGAAAGTTTATATATATATATATATATATATATATATATATATATATATATATATATATGTATAGGTATATTTATATATATATGGTAATTAATATATATATAATATGTTCCTAATTGCTACTTGTATTATAGTATACTATATGTATAATAATTAGTGTAGCATATATTATATTTAAGGGTAGTTAGCATAAGTAAAGTAGTGGGTATTACCTTGAGATACCAAGGTAAGTACCAAGGTAATTGGGGATGCCCAAGGTATTGGGTTTGGATATCAATATTATAGTTTAGTGTTGAGATACCAAGTTGGTTCAAAACTAAGGTATCTATTTAATGTTTGTAATTAGGATTTATAATATAAATAAATTGTTTAATATTAATACATGATGTTTTTTCTATTGTCTTACGTATCCAGAGATACAGTATCATAGTACCTTAAGATGTAATTTATGACCTAGACTTTAGTATTTGAACCCAATATCTTTGTGTTAGACTTTTGTAACCTAGAAATAGTTAGTTGACCATAGTTTGATCATAGTTGACCTTAGAGTTGACTTAGTTTTACTTTTGACTTAGAGTTGACTTGTTGACCTAGAAGTTGACTAGTTTAACTTATTTTCTTGCCGAAACCATGTATTGATGTTGTATTCCATATCTAGGTCTTCGAGGTACCGTATCAGACATCTGTGAGACTGTTCATTGGACTTTAGGTGAGTACATTCTCTGATAGTTTCTCGTTTATGATATCCTCTATGTTCATTGTATCTAGTATAGATATCCATGTTTTCTTGACACGATGGTTACACGGATTGGTATATCCGGATCTCGTCATGAGATGTTATTTCTGGTTATATGGTGTATCTTGTGCAAGCCTTGGTTCATTGATTATCTTGTACATGTACAAACACTGATTCTCGGGGAGACTTGCTACCTTCCTGGAGAATCCCGTGCCATAGCGTACCATGGTTGGATCTATTATACTAGTCAGGGTGGGGAGTATGTAGTTTAGATATGTGATCATACCCATCTTGTATCTTGTATAGTGTTAATCATACACCGCACGTATGATTAGCCAGGACATATATGTAAAACCCCCTTCCTAGAAAATCGTATATACCTTTATTTATTAATTATTAATTAAATTATAGTAATTAGGTCTAAATAGGAGAAATAGATTTTTAATAATTTTTATGTTAGGTGTTCGGGCACTTCGATGACTTGTGGGACCATCAGGAATTTTTTTGGAATTTATTCCATGTAGGAGACCCCTTGAGATGTTGCTAGCCCAACGATGTGCAATACCCTAATCTATAAACTTTCTTATGAGTATATATATATATATATGTATATACAAATATATATATATGTATATATATTTTATAAAGAAAGAAAAGATAGGAAAAGAGTTAATTTAATTAACTAATAATAATAATAATAATATACTTAGTATACTAAGCCCTTAAAAATTTTGATTCCTTAAGCAGCTTAGCCTTCAGGTCCTATTCAGCGGATTCCTAGCATTGCAGACTTCCGCCAATTCAGTCTATTGATTGACCGCCCCTATTCACTTCAGACCCTTTAGCCTCAGCAGGCTTTGCCCGCGGAAACCATCCAACCATCTCTATTCTCTTAATATATATATATATAGTTAGCTCTAAAACCCTAACCTAGAAACTCCAGACTTCCTCTTCCCATCTATAGCCGTCACCGCAGCCAGAGAAGCCCCGTCAAGCCATCCAACCATCCCGTCGACTCCGGCCTCGCGCGCTGCAGTTTTCCACTCGAGGCACCTTCGCTCCGGCACGATTTTCCGTCGACTCGCTCGACCAAACGCTGTTCCTTTTTCATAGGTATGATCTCCCCTCAACCCTCTCCAATATTCGTTTTATAGCCAACCTCGGAAAACGTGTGCCCCTAGGTGTAAAACAGCGTCCAAAGTGGACGGACAGATCCAATTCTGGGATCGCAGAATTTCAGAATGACCACCCGTATTGCCGAGTTCGTATCTCCCACCACAGAGATCCGAACTCGATGATTCTTTTTGATACCTGTAGAATACCTGACCTAGTTTAATTTTTGTAAAATAACCCTAGGCTAATAGTTGCTGTGGACATAGTTATATTCGTCACAAAACTGTGCACACCCAATTTTTTTGGTTTTCCAAAAGTTGGAAAACGGAGCGCGCCCCGCCAAACGGGACCGCCCTGCCGTGTGCCAAGTGTACCCAATGGTGCACACAGCATAACCGGACACATGAAAATTTCGTGAGGACTGATTCGGACGCGTGTACGCACCGTAATCAGGCCATATCCGTGGACACATTTCGTGTCGCCACTTTTGTGGAACTCGCACGTATTTTGTGTATGCTTGTCAGATTGTGACGAAACTTGCGCCACTGGACTCGTGGTAATGCGCTGGTCCTGTGACCCAAATTTCACGCGATTCTGAGACGGTTGACCAAATCGTCAATTGGCGGGCCCCACAGTTGACTTTTTGGACCAAATTTTGTTCGGCTCATCGGAATCCACATTTGGACATACCGTTGGGTTCGTATTGACTTCTAGAGTTGTTTGACCTATAGTTTGTCCCACTTAGAGATTGTTACCCTTGGCACGTTTTCGGTGCAAAGTGGGCCACACGTGGACCCCACTTTTATCCGAAATTATCGTTTTGCCCCTGTGTCCAAATTGGACGAAAGGGATATGCTTTTTAGCTATTTTGCTCATTCCGGAAACGTTGGTGATGTTTATTTCAGCATCTGGGGATGTTTGTTCGGAGTTCTTAGTTCCAGGTTCAGTGTCCTTGACATTTGGGCGCGTACACTTTACAGATTTCTTGCCAAGCAAGTATACCTTGCCATTGTACTGTTTTTATATTCCATATGAGGCATGCATGTTTATTTTCTGTTTATTTAGTTCATTTATTTTAAACTGCTATATAAACTGCGCGTCCAAGGAAACTTGGGTGCAACGACGGTGTCGTCGTACTATATTTTATTTATGTATATGCATTGGACCTACTTTATGAGACTACCCCATTTTCATGAGGTATTTATGTTTCATTGGCCATGACACTATTCATACACGAGTGTGAGTCACATGTAGGACACGGACTTGCGTATTCGGCTGGCCACTGGTACGTATAGGTCGTACGACGGATAGGGATAACTGCCAATAGAAATTTTGCATGCTAGTAGACCTGGCGGTTATTAGAGGTATTATCGTGTCATGGACATGACATGCTTAGAGCATTGGGTGGGGAGAACAACAAGTACCGCATTTGGGCTCCTTTGCACTTTCCTTGTGTAACCCGTACGCTCCGCCGGAGATACGCGGTCATGATGACCCCTATATATTATCATGGCGGGCCTCCGACGTTCGAAAGTCGTCGTGCCTTTGTAGGCTCCTGGATCTCCAAGAGAACTATGCCAATCCTATTTATGGCCAGATAGCCCACTTGTTAGAAAGTTGTTCTCAAACTGCATTCACATAGATGGTTAGGCGACCCCAATGGATGTTTATTTTCAGTACTTTATTGGTATATGCTTTTTGTATTTTGTTACGTCCCTCTGAGGACCTGGTCCCTTCCAGATATAGGTGAGCAGGAGTACCCGCAGGAGTATGGACCTGGACCTGATGCTACTTATCAGTCTGAGGAGATCTTACCTTCTGATTATATGTGATTCATTACAGCTGTTTAGAGATTCTAGTTGCTATTCTTTTCTAGAAATTTATTCTTATATTAGAGTTTATTCTCTTCTCTCTTTAGTAGTTTATTATAGTCGATTTGCAGTGGATTTGTCTCCACCCGACTATTGCACTTTGAGATTACTATTTGAGACTACTTCTTTGATATTCAGTTATTGATTTCCTTTACTCTATCATTTGTGCTGTGGATGAGATATAGAACTGCGTGTGACTTGTTGTGACATATATTTACCACTGTGGATTGGATATTCATGTACAGCGTACGTGTGTATATGGTTTCCATATATTGGAGTTCGTATACATACGGCTGGCGTGTTACGTATTTCTAGTCCTACGTATTTGGGACTGGGGCGTGACATATTTTTGTGGTGGCCCATGCAGGTCAAGAATATATTGTCTCGGTTACGTGACTGTACCGAACAAGCCTGCGTATAGGAATAGAGTATAAGGATCTCATCCACGCTTGATTGAAATTCATCCTTCCTATTTAATACTTGCATCCTGTTTGATTCCTGTACTTTTTTTTTCTAATCGTTTCGTACGTCAACTGCAGAGAGATGGATTTGCAGAATGGACGTACTGTCGCCGATGGCGACGCAACTTCTGGAGTCAATGGTCAGACTCAAGGAGGGACCCCAACGATTCCTAGGCTTCCGGGGCCAGATGGACAGACTCACACCCCAGTTCCATCTGATCTTCCCGCTTCACCTATTGAGAACCTTCCACCTGCCCCAGTACCGCAAGATGGCCAAGCGCAGATGTTCCAATTCTTTCAGATGATGATACAGGAACAGAGGCAGCAGGCAGCCGAGCAGAGGCAGCAGGCAGTCGAGCAGAGACAAAAATTTTTGGCAGCACTGGAGAGGATGGCTGCACATGCTGCTGTACCAGCCCAAACACTAGCTCCAGTACCTCGAGCTACGGTTGGATCAGTAAAGGATTTTGATCAGATGGGTGCAAGGCAGTACAAGGGCACTGAGAGCCCGGAGGAGACCACCAACTGGATCACTCACACGCAGAAGCTACTGGAGGCATCGCAGTTACCGACGGATCTATGGATGACGGGTGTACGGACGCTTCTAGATGGTAATGCCCATCACTGGTGGGAATCCATGGAGCGCCAGTTGGGTACTTACCAGACTTGGGAGCAGTTCTTGGAGTTCTTTGAGGGAAAGTACTTCCCGGACACTGTCAGGGATACCTTGTATGATCAGTTTCTTCACTTAGAACAGGGGAACAGAACAGTGGACGAGTATGATGCCGAGTTTAGTCGACTCAGCAAATATGGCGCTGCTTTAATACCAAATGACTTGGCTAAGGCTAAGAGATTTCATCGAGGTCTGACCCAGGAGCTACAACATTATACAAGCTCGCAGTCTCGAGTCTCTTACGCTGAACTACTGACAGAGGCCAGATTTCAGGAAACCATTAGTAGAGGAAAGGGAGGTCAGCTGAGGACACAACAAGGATCAGCAAGGATACAACAAGGACCAGCCAGGACACAACAGGGAGGACCTATCAGACGTCCCTTAGCACAGCAGCATCAGCAACACAGAGCTGGACCATACCAGAATCCAGAGAAGCTTCACTGCAATTATTGTGGGAAACGCGGACATGTAGTGAGAGATTGTCGGACTCGCTTGGGTCAGTATCTGAGATGTGGCTCTGGGCAGCACATGGCGAGAGACTGCCAAATGCAGACATCGACACTCCCACCACCAGTTCAGAGATTAGCGCTTCCAGCACCGAAGCCAGCCCAACAGATGACCGGACCGGGAGCACCCCGTCCCCCAGCAGCAGGAGAAGTTCAGAGAGGACCCCCGCTACCCACTCAGGAGGAGCAGTATATGAGGATCGGACACAGACAGCCACAGAGGAACGGGCGAGCTTTTGCATTGGAGGTAGATGACCTGGATCATGAGGTGGATGTCATAGCAGGTATTACCCTTGCTTTTACTTTTCCTGCTGTGACATTATTTGATACGGGAGCCACCCACTCATTCATATCATCTAGTTTTATTGCCAAACACAATATTGCTTCTACACCATTATCTAGTTGTGTTAGAATACTTACCGGAGGAGGAGTTGTACCAGTTAGTCGAGTTTGTAGATCGGGCCCTATAGTGATACGTGGCAGGGAGATGAATGCCCAATTCTTAGTCCTTCCTATGCCGTTTTTTGATATTGTGCTTGGAATGGACTAGCTGAGCAAGAATCATGCTTTCTTCGATTGCTTTGGAGGAAGCATTCTTTTTAAGGTACCAGGCCAGCCTGAACTTGGGTGGGGAGAACAACAAGTACCGCATTTGGGCTCCTTTGCACTTTCCTTGTGTAACCCGTACACTCCGTCGGAGATACGCGGTCATGATGACCCCTATATATTATCATGGCGGGCCTCCGACGTTCGAAAGTCGTCGTGCCTTTGTAGGCCCCTGGATCTCCAAGAGAACTATGCCAATCCTATTTATGGCCAGATAGCCCACTTGTTAGAAAGTTGTTCTCAAACTGCATTCACATAGATGGTTAGGCGACCCCAATGGATGTTTATTTTCAGTACTTTATTGGCATGTGCTTTTTGTATTTTGTTACGTCCCTCTGAGGACCTGGTCCCTTCCAGATATAGGTGAGCAGGAGTACCCGCAGGAGTATGGACCTGGACCTGATGCTACTTATCAGTCTGAGGAGATATTACCTTCTGATTATATGTGATTCATTGCAGCTGTTTAGAGATTCTAGTTGCTATTCTTTTCTAGACATTTATTCTTATATTAGAGTTTATTCTCTTCTCTCTTTAGTAGTTTATTATAGTCGATTTGCAGTGGATTTGTCTCCACCCGACTATTACACTTTGAGATTACTATTTGAGACTACTTCTTTGATATTCAGTTGTTGATTTCCTTTACTCTATCATTTGTGCTGTGGATGAGATATAGAACTGCGTGTGACTTGTTGTGACATATATTTACCACTGTGGATTGGATATTCATGTACAACGTACGTGTGTATATGGTTTCCATATATTGGAGTTCGTATACATACGGCTGGCTTGTTACGTATTTCTAGTCCTACGTATTTGGGACTGGGGCGTGACAATATATCTTGTATCATGTTCCCAAGCTGATCACATGTTAAAGCTAGTACTCATACACTTAGTCATTAGTATTCTTGTTCATTGACATAT
Organism: Iris macrosiphon; assembly: GCA_036927795.1. NCBI lineage: Eukaryota > Viridiplantae > Streptophyta > Magnoliopsida > Asparagales > Iridaceae > Iris > Iris macrosiphon. The sequence continues at coordinate 109,383,427 of JAYESA010000014.1, forward strand.
TGCTAATTATTGCATTTACTCTAGTATTTCCTTATTATTTATATCTCATTGTATCTATTGTGCATCTTGTATATTCACATATATTTACTGTTACATAGTTTTTATCATTGATTAGAACTGCTGTTAGAGATGTACTCTGCTCCTTTCCTGACTGGATATATTTTTTCAGATGATACTGAGGACTGGTACCCTACACATTATGGACCTCAGGATATTGTGGGTTTAGAGTCAGAGACCCTGGCTCAGGAGGGACTTATTCCAATTGAGACAGATGCCCCGAGTTTAGTAGCTTCTTAGTATTCTTTTACTGAATTTGTCTCCAGCTATTTGTTTGTATTTCTTTCAGACTCATTGATGTATTATTTCAGACTCATGAGTTGTATGTGACTATTCTATTCTTTATCATATTCGTGCTCGTTCCATCTTAGATCTGTGATTGAGTATATTGTTATTGTTGGTGGTTCATTATATTGTTAGATAGATTACCCAAACAGCGTTCTACCGTCGATTCTGCGGCGTAGGCTGGGCATTGTTCCCGACTTGTACCTTACATCGGGTGCGGGTCATGACACATTTTTAGTTGTGGCCCATGCAGGTCTTCGAGGTCGCAATTAGTACGATTTGTAGTGGTGCTCTGAATTGAGTACTATTACGAGCCTGAATTAGGATATTGGATATAAGCTATAGGCTGAGAATACTCAATCACACCTAGGAAAATTCTTTTGATTCATTCAACTATTCTCCTTTGATATTGACATTTGATCTTTTAATCTGTCCTTTCTTTGAGTGTCTTATATCATGTGCCATATTGATTCTTTCTTTCGCTTTGTCTCAGGATGCCGCCTAAGACTAGATCGTACCAGGGGAGAGTAGTTTTTGAGAGGTCTGCGACATCCCAAGGGCCTGCACCAGTCACTTCTCCGGTGATTGGAGTATCAGTTGCTTTCGGAGGTCCACCACCTACTCAGAGGACTGTGCAAGCTGTATCTGAGGGGCTTCCACCTCTACCTCCAGTGCTAGCAGAGATGACACAGATGTTTACACTATTTCGTGAGATGCTCGAGGCACAGAGAGATCAGTCAGAGTCACATCAGAGGCAGACCGACGTTCTATAGCAGGACATCGAGAGTGCTCATCAGCTTGCTCGTGCCGTAGTAGAGAGAGGAGTTTCGGTCCAGCAACAAGTTGTTCCTCAGGTTGCTCAGCTTCGGCCATGCAATATTCAGGACTTCAAGAAGCTGGAGCCTAGGGTCTTCAAGGGGACGGAGGGCATCGTCTATGCTGACGATTGGCTCGAGGACGTTGAGCGTCTTATGAGGGTATCCCGTCTTTCTAAAAATCTGAAGGTTGAGGCGGTAGGACTTCAACTGTTCAACGTCGCTCGTACTTGGTTCAGGAATGAGCCGATTCTTGTTGACACGGGACAGTCTTGGGAGGTATTCAAGGACCTCTTCAAGAAAAAGTTTTTCGTTCGGGCAGACAGGCTAGACTTGGGGAGACAGTTTAAGAGTCTCATTCAGGGGAGCATGCCTGTGGAGGAGTACGCTGCGGAGTTCGGCAGGTTGAGCCGATTTGCAGAGTATTTGGTGAGAGAGCCGGAGGTTCGGGCTATTCGTTTCTGTGAGGGTCTAAACTGGGAAGTGAAGATCCTTATTCTGTCTTTTTATGAGACCTACTCGGAGATCCTTGCGAAGGTGAGCAAGGTTGAGCGGGAGTTGGGTTTGAAGCCCAAGAGAGATCGAAATTCTTTTCTAGGGGCCAACAACAGTACAATATTTGCAAAATATCCTAATTTCCAGTCCAGGCCTTTCCAGCAGCCACAGCAGCACCAGACTCCAGCTAGTGCACCGTTTCACCAGGCACCACAGCAACAGTTACAACAATTTTCCTGCCATTTCTGCAAGAAGCCCGGTCACATCTGGAAATTTTGCAGGAGGAGGCTAGGAGTTTGTTTGTATTGTGGTACTGAAGGGCATCGGCTGAGAGAGTGTCCTCGTCGTGCAATTCAGGGAGCAGCTTCAGCTCCGAGGGCACAGGCGAGACCACCTGCAGTACAGCCGAGGGACCTCTTCCGACACAGCAGCAGCGTTATGTCTAGCATCAGCAGCAAGGAGGTGCACGTCAGGGACGAGCGTTTGCTATGACCGTCGAAGAGGACTGTAGAAGCATAAAAAAAATGCTGCAGAGTTATACGCAGCATTTCAAGGCTGTGTGGGCGTAAGACATGACTTCAGAGCCATCGTCGTAAAACAGAGCTTTATCGCTAGTACAGCGTAAAATATAGCTCCAGAACAGCCCGTGTAATGCAGTATTTTTAGACTGCTTCAGCGTAAAAAGGTTGTTACATCGCCCCTTCGGCGTAAAACCTACTCGCTTTTAATGCGGCGGGAAGTTGTACGGGAAACTCTTCGTATTTCTCGAATGAACCTGTCAGATCATACAGTGAACCTGACTCCTGACAAAGATTACTGCACAACTATCCAGACGACGGCTGTAATAATGATTCGGCACAGAGACCCAGACCGTCGTTTAGTAACATTTCCTTGATATAAGTTGCTTTTACACATTCAAGGGAATACACTGCCTAGTTTTACACAGGCAGATATGAGCTTTTATGCTCAGCAAAAGACAAAATGAACCGCCACGTCAAAAGCTGCTCTTCGTACAGAGCTCGAGGCACGTCTCGGCAGTTAATGCGCGTGATGGGGCCAGATATCTGCATTTAATGTATGAGATTTGGTTCTATTTTCAAAGACTGGGGGAGCCATAATTACGGCTAATACGTCAACATCACCACCTCTGCATATTACGCCATCAGGCTATTTTCAGCTATAGGAGCACGCTGTACGCTATCTCCTTGAAATACGCCACCGGGCTATTTTCAGCTATAAGGAGTACGCCGTTGCTATCTCCAAGAAATATGCCAACTCAGGCTATATTTGTATTGGTGCGTGATAAGGCTATTTGGTCCAAAATACGCTCAAGACCTCAGTCAAAAAAGGAGGATTAGCTATCTTTTACACTAGCTACCTATCCATGCAGCATCGGGCTTCTATGCCTACTTGGTTTCTCCGCCAACTTGACAACTATTTGGCTTCTATGCCATGGTGACAGTTATTGGCTTCTACGCCAACCTTTTCTACGCAAGAGGCAGTTACCTACGTGGCTTATATGCCGTGATCTTCGTAGCAGTTATACGCGTTACCTCATCATGGGATATGCGTCACACGCAGATTCAGAAGATCATTTATACGTGGGTGGCAGTTATTATAACTGCCGCATAAAAAGTGCCATACTCTCCACTATCCGGCTTCTACGCCGACTGGACGGTTACTGTCACTAAAACTCTATAAATAGAGACCTCTATTGACAGATGTCCAAGGTCGAAAAACTCTGAGATCAAGGGTCAAAAATTGATTTTTGAGAGAGAAGAATCCAGAGCACAGACAGAGAGTAGTGATCGACGATTTTGGCATCGAGCATCCACTCCCATTTGCAATCTTTGAAGCTTCTCCTTCTTCTACAACACTTCTTCATCATCGTATGGTCCAAGGGACAAAGTGATCGACCGCAGATCAGACTCCTATAGCAATATTTACCCAGATTAAATTTTGTACTTAACATCCTCGTATAGGATTAATAGTACTTCTTGTTTGTAAACCTAAGAAAGAGTTTCATATAAACCTAGTTTTATTTCTTCCGTTTATTATCAAACACAAGATGGCGACTCTGCTGGGGACCTCTTTCTCATATGACGAGAAAGCAATTGCTCAACACGATGCAGTATCAGTAGGATCAATGAAGAAGACCTTGGTCGTCCAGTTCGACCAATCCGCCTACGAAGATATGATTCGAGCAGGGGGTAGCTCTCACTCTCTCTCTGTCCAAGATAACAGGAAACTGCATAAATTGTGGATGCTCCGGACATCCCCTACCATTCCTGCTGACTCTCTGGTTTCTACGACCAACAAGGTTGTAGCTTCGCAACCTCCGCACCCAGCGCATAAAACTCTTGTCTTCCGTCTGTGACGTGGCAGACAAAGCTTCTGGTAATGCCTCAGTGCTAGTCCAAAAGTCTACTCCGTGCTCTGCACGTAAAACTCTGTCTCCCGTCTGTGACATGGCAGACAAAATTTTTAATTATGCCTCAGCGCCAAATCGGAAATTCCAAATGCGCTCTGTGCGTAAAAATGCATCTGCCCTCCATGGAAAAATAGATGGTCCCTGCAATCTATGCAAGAGAAAATAAGTGGCGGACTTCTCAACTTCTCGGCCTTTACGCCAGCAAGAGAAGAATCTGCCCGCTCTCCAAATTACGCGAGAAGCTAGTGGCCGATTGAGGGCTTCCTCAGTTTTACGCCAACCTGAGCAGAGTTCCAAATTATGTCAGGTCAAGCCCCTCAGCGTAAAAAAAGTTCGGTTTGCGGAGAGACACACTCCTCGGGGATCATCTGCTATGCAGATGGCTGAACTGCTGTATATAGGTGGCAGGGGAAAAGTTATGGTTCCCAATATCCGCATGCCAACTGATATAAACTGGAGGAATAAGCCTTCTTCTTCCTATGTTAATCCTCCTAACTTGCTTGAATATCTGATTCAGAATCGCAAGGATAGGGGATCTTCCAGCATATCTATTACACCTCCTAGGGAGCACTGTTGTAATAGTCATAAAATTGTAGTTAATTATTGCTGTTCTGAAGCAAAATGGTCGGTTTTTGACCGGTTGAACTACTCTTTGCCTTTACAGAAAGAAGAACCTACATACGCATCAGTGAACATGGCTTCACACGTTCCTAGAGGAAGGTCGAATTCAAGACGTCATCCCTCTAGAACTCCAAGCTAAAGGAGATTCAACAAACTCCTTGAGAACATTGAAGCTGGGGTATTCCGAAACACCCGTTCGAGGTCACGACAACCGGCTTCGTATTCTTCTGATTCTGACACTGGGGGTCGCCAGTTTCCCAAATCAGAGACTGAAAGTATAGAGTCATTCTCTACAGAGACCTATACTAGCCCTTCAATGACGTCCAGAGAAATGGGGGTCTATGCCATTGAAGATGAACACGAAAAGGCTTCCTCGTCAGGAAGTACTGAGCAACGCATCGCTGTGCTGGAGACATCTCTGAAAGAGATACAGTCCATGATGGAGAATATGCACCAGATGATGCTGACTCAACACACAGCTGTTATAGCTCAAGGATCGGTCCCTCCGACTCAGATACGTGTGGGGGTAGACTTACCGCCATCCAATGCGAATCAGGAGCCTGCTCTAGATCAGGAGTCAGCAGCTCCTCCACTTCCTAATTCGGAGAATGTATTGCCTCCTGTTGGGGTTACGATACAATCGATCTCTCACCACTCCGCAGTTCCTCTACCGGCTGAAGATCCAATGCAGGCAGTGCGGGAATTGAAAGCCCAATTTGATGCCTTAAAATATAAGGATCAGCTAAAGAAATTGGGAATCAACCAGCCTTACCCAGCTATCTGGGATGAGGTCCCTTTTCCTCCTAAATACAAACCACAGACTATGTCTTTGTTTGAGGGAAAGACATCACTGAGCCAGTATATGAACTACTTCAGTATGATGACGGTGTTATTACAAGGGAGTGACGCCCTTCTCACTCGAGTGTTCAAAGGATGTCTCTTGGGAGTAGCTTATCAGTGGTACCGTAGTCTTGCGGACAACTGTATTACTTCTTTTGAAGATTTCAAGACTTTGTTCTTCACACGATTCTACGAAGGAGGGATGGACATATCTATGTTCTCTCTCATCGAAGTAAAGCAGAAGGAAAAAGAGAACGCACTTTCATCGAACATTTTTGTCAAGCCACTTTGCAAATGCCTCCCGGAGTTCCAGACTCAGCATTGGTAGATATTTGCATGAAGAATCTTCTTCCAGTGATCTCGGTGTTCACAGGACCATATCAGTTCCATGATTGGCCCTCGTTCATCATCTTAGCGGTAGCCGCTGAAGACAACAGTCGGAAGGCCCGTGATAATGGAATTATGATATCTGTCTCTGATAGAGGCAAGAGGTCATCCTCCAACAGCGACCATCCTCGTGGTTCCAAAGTAAAAGAAGCTCTGGCGATCAATACGTCCAGGCAAAAGACTGCGGCAACCACACAGACGAAACCTGGGACTTCCAGGCCCATTGAAGTGTACTCTTTTGACGACGACGATATTTCGAGCATATTCGATTGTCTAGTCAAGAGCGACAAGATTACCCTCCCTGAGGTAAAATGGCCTAACGAAGTCGGTAGTACCAATAACCCCAAGTACTGCATTTTCCATAGGTACATACATCATCCCACAAAGGCGTGTTATGTACTAAAGAGGAAGATCCAGGAGTTGATTGATGCTAAGGCCATCACTCTGTGCAACAGTGAGAAGACGGTCACAGCCAACATGATCTCTCTTTAATTTGGCAATCTGCCTCCTCAAGAAGTTCCTGATGGTGTTGTACCTATTTCCCGGACAACAATGAACATCGTTAATCTCCCTCCAGCCAGGGGTCAAAATCATGACCTTGTACCCCTAACTACCCAGCGGGGCGAGATTATGTAGGTTCATCCAGATCTGGTGTTAGAGATCGAGGAAGAGACTCAAGCTGCTAAGGCTAAGTCTAAGAAGAACTCGAAGCGTAAACCATGTCATATGGTTGCTATATCCTCGACATCAGAAGAAGAGGTCTTGGCTACTGGAACCCGTTCAGGGAAAGCCTACCTCAAAGACTATGGAGGAAGTCAGAAAGATGCATCGACAGACGCTTCAGCTGCCAAGCCTTCAGAACCTGAATTCGTCGTACCAGAGGCAGGTCCTTCTAGACCAACTTCAGCGGACAAAGGCAAGCAAAAAGAAGTGCGCTTTGATAAACCTTTGAAGAACATCCAAAACAAAGGTTCGGACAAGCCATATATGTCACTACCACTTTTCCAGATAAGGGCATTTGGGTAATTTCACTATTTTGGATAAGTATGTGTTAATTAATCTGCTGAGTTTTCAAAACTATTTATTTGATGTTGGTTGTGTTGGGTTTCAGGTTTGGAGTAAGTATAATACTGATATATAATATATTAGTGCAGTGAAGAGTTTTATTGGACATTAATAGGCTTGAGTGTATTGCTGCATTAGGCTGTAGTAGCAAGAAATATAAGCTGCTATTAAAACCCAAGCAGTAGATTAGCAACAGTAGGCAAACATGACACTTGCAACATGGCAGAGGTACAGGTATGGAGAATTACCTGGGTGCTAGTGTGAACTTGTACACTGTGCCTTGCGTGCAAGTAGATAGTTGGGTTAAGAATGTGTTATGAGAATACAGTATTAGGACTGATATCATTATCAGTAGGATGGACATTGACTTATACCAAAAGTATCAATCGTGTTGAAGGTCAGAGTGATAGATGAGTTGAGGAGTAGTGCTAAGGTGCATGGGTTTTGAGTCTAAGTTTGGCAAGGTAATAGCTAACGTGTTAGAAGTTGGTGATGTTAGTCAGTGGGGCATGGAGTCAGTTGGTATCCTAAGATATCATAGATGCTAGGTAAGGATTTGGTGCTTAGGTATTAACTTAATACCTATGTATAAGAGTTATATATACTAGAAGTAAACAAATATAAGCTAGGGTAATTTTAGTATGAGCAATGATTAGTTAGTATAGGACTATTATTAACTAGTAAACCTTAGTATGACCTAGAAACCTCGTATTAATTAGTTAATCATGCTCATTCCCTTAATTCATTATTTAACATTGATATCTTATATATAGGTCATTGTGATCCCACTTTGGACTTTGATCCTCACACTTTGCTCAGGACCACAGGCGAGTACATTCTCTGACAGTTTTCATTGTTGATTATTTCTATAATACAGTTGTATTACATACTTGATTCCGACACTATGGATACACGGGTTAGCACCCTAGATCCCCATCATGAGGAGTTATGGTTGGAATCCATCGTGCTAGCTGGGGGATGGGGAACTATTAGTAGATTATGTGATCATATCTAAACCTTTACATGCATCATAGCTCACCCCACTTCTCACGTCGGGTGCGGCCTGACCATTTACATGTATTATAGCTGTTATATATGATTAGCCTGACCACTACATGCATCATAGTTAACCATATGGTTAGCCTGACCTACAAGAATCATAGCTAATCATATATAACCAGCCTGATCAAGTCCCAAGCCGATCACATAATAAACTGATAATTCAAACACTTAGCTAGATGTCTATTTTATTCAGATTCACTTGTTCTAGCATTCACTGTCTATTGTTCATTGCTAGATGCTCTATTGCCTATTTCCATTTTCTCCAGTACTTTACATTTCCAGCATTTATTTCCATCTTGTATTTCTTATACTATTTATAGTCTTTGTCAATTTAATAAAACTGCTGTTAGTGCTTGTGCTTCGCTCCAATCCTGACTGGATAACATTTTTCAGAGGACCTGGAGGATCTATGCCCCACTCATTACGGCCCAGGATTAGAGGGAGATTTCACTCCAGAAAACCCAGAGGAGTTGCCTAGCCTAGAGGAGAATGTACCTGGCAATTCTTAGATTATTTTTCTGTATTTATTGTTCTAGACTGAGACTGAGTTGTATTTATTATTTTGTGACTTTGTGAGGTCATCTAGACCCAGGATTGAGTTGGACTTATTATGGTTGGTTTATTATAGAATTTTTTCTATTCTCATCGTGCCATTATTTTCTATTAGCTTGTGATTGAGTATATCATAGAACTGTGGATTATTTATCATTGTCCTCCGTGCGAAGTTGAGACTATTGACAGGATATATTTATATGTTGAGACTTAGACAGCGTTCTACCGCCGATGCTGCGGCGTAGGCTGGACGTACCCACGACTCATGCCCAAATTCCGGGAGCGGGTCATGACACGTTTTTAGTGGTGGCCCATGCAGGTCTTCCAGTCAATAGATTCGTATTAGAGCGATATCGTAGTGGTGCTCGCTTAGAGTATTACTACGAGCCTGTTTTAGGAAATAGGAATTTGGCCAAGGATATGCTCAATCACAATTAGGAATTTCTGATTCTTATAATACTACTCATAATGATTCTTTCCTTTAGAAATTACTGTCCTTCCTTGATGATATCGTATCTATTGCCTTAATTAAATCTTTCGATCTGTCTTCAGGATGCCGCCGAGGAGGTCCCAGAGACTCGGAGCAGCAGATTCAGAGATCTGCCACCTCTCGCCCTGCCGGACAGACATCCGCAGCACCTCCTACATCTCCAGTACATGTGGGAGTGTCTGCAACATTCGGGGGTCCTCCACCACCTGTTCAGAGGGTCCCCTCAGCTACGACGGGGCCTCTACCACCACCACCACCAGTTCAGCATCCAGGAGGTGTGCCCGTCGATGGGGCACAGATGTTCACCTTGATTCAGGGCATGGTCGATGCCCAGAGGACATCGGCAGAGGCCCAGAGAGTGCAGGCTAAGGCACATCAGGCCCAGACAGAGATGATGAGGGTGAACATGGAGAATGCTCATCAAGTGGCTCTCCAGGCTGTGGAGAGAGTTACTCAGCAGCAGCAACGTCCTGATCAGCACCACCAGAGGCCGGGCACCATTGTGGATTTCAAGAGGATGATGCCTCGGGAGTTCCAGGGGACAGAAGGGATACTCTACGCTGATGATTGGCTAGAGGACATCGAGAGGAACTTGCGCTTGGCACAGCTTCCAGAGGCCCTCCAGATCGAGGCCGCTGGCAGCCAGATGTTCGATATTGCCTTGACGTGGTTTCGCACGGAGCTGAGACTCTTGTGTAGTGGACTCACTTGGGAGGATTTTAAGGAGCTCTTCAAGGAGAAGTTCTTTCCTGATGTTGCCCTGGGAGCTTTGGAGAGTCAGTTCCATGACTTAGCCCAGGGGAGCTCGTCCGTCGATGAGTATGCCGCAGAGTTTTCCCGCCTGAGCCACTTCTCACCGTCGATGATTAAAGATCCGGGGGACAGGGCCCGGAAGTTCAGAAAAGGGCTGGCAAGGGAGATCAAGTCTCACACATCGGGACGTCGTACAGCTACCTACGAGGGCATATTGATGGATGCCCAGATAGCCGAGGACAACTTGGGCCTCAGGCCCAAGAGGGGACGCGATAGTTCCGGAGGAGCAAACAGTAGTGCGGGACTGGGCAAGCGTCCACACTTTCAGCAGCAACAGCAGAGACCCTTTCAGCAACAGCATCAGGCACCAGCCCGAGGGCAGGTCCAGCAGCAGCAACAAAGACAGACTCAGCCCGCCATCCAGTGTGCGTACTGCGGGAAGATGGGACATACTAGAGATATCTGCAGGAAAAGATTGGGCTCATGTCTGTCCTGCGGATCTACGACACACCAGCTGAAGGATTGTCCTACCATTCGTCCAGGTCAGGGTGGAGCAGCCGCCCAGAGAGGACCAGACAGGGTACCTACCGTACCAGGAGGCCAACAACAGAGGGGACCACTTCCACCGCAACATCAGAAGTTTGCCCAGCACCAGCAACAGAGAGGTGTACCCCAGGGGCGAGCGTACGCCATGGCAGTCGAGGAGATCGAGCCAGCAGGAGACTTGATCACAGGTTCGGTTCTTCTCGATTGTATTCCCGCATTTACCTTATTCGACTCTGGCACTTCCCATAGTTTTGTGTCTGTATCTTATGCACTTCAACATCATTTAGACACAGAACCATTAGCTAGGACTTGCAAGATTATGACTGGTGGAGGTATTATCCTAGTCCGTGATCACTGCAAGGACCGGAGGGTGTCAGTAGGAGGCCGAGAGTTGAGCGTGAGCTTACTCGTCATGCCACTTTTGGGGTACGATATTGTACTCGGAATGGACTGGTTGAGTAGGCATCATGCTACTATAGATTGTAGTAGAGGTAGAGTATTATTTAGACCACCAGGAGAGCCGGAGTTTGAGGTCGTCCGAGGAGCAGCGGAACAGAGCAGGAGCACATTTTGTGGAGCCAAGGCGGAAGAAGAGGAGTTGCCACATCCTCTGATAGCGGAGTTCCTGGATGTATTTCCAGAGGAGTTGCCAGGCTTGCCGCCAGACAGAGATATTGAATTCTTTATAGACTTGGTTCCAGGAGCGGAGCCCATTTCACAACATGTCTATAGAGTCAACAACAGCGAGCTGGCAGAACTGAAGAAGCAAGTTGAGGAGCTGCAGGACAAAGGTTTCATCAAATCCAGTTCATCACTATGGGGAGCTCCAGTATTGTTCGTACCGAAGAAGGACGGCACGGTGCGCATGTGCATTGATTATAGAGCTTTGAACAATATCACTATCAAGAACAAGTACCCGCTGCCGAGGATAGATGATCTTTTCGATCAGTTGAGCGGGGCGAGGGTATTTTCAAAGATAGATTTGAGGTCAGGCTATCACCAGGTGAAGGTGAAGAGAGAGGACACGCCGAAGACAGCTTTTCGGACCAGATACGGCCAGTTTGAGTTCATGGTGATGCCATTTGGTTTAACCAATGCACCGACAGTATTCATGAACTTGATGAACAAGGTGTTCCACCAGTACCTTGACAAGTTCGTAGTGGTGTTCATCGACGATATTCTTGTGTATTCCAAGACCCCGGAGGAGCACAAAGAGCACCTGAGGTTGGACTTAGAGACTCTCAGGAGGGATAAGCTGTACGAGAAACTCTCTAAGTGTGAATTCTTCCTTGACAAAGTCAAATTTCTTGGGCATGTGGTATCGGGTGACGGAATCTCGGTTAACCCGCAGAAGATCGAGGCAGTGGAGTCGTGGGCTACCCCTAGTTCGGTAGCTGAGATCAGGAGTTTTCTCGGGCTAGCAGGATACTACAGGAGATTTGTACAAGACTTCTCCAAGATTGCAGCGCCGATGACCAGACTGACTAGGAAAGATGTGAATTTTGTCTGGACGGAGGAGTGCCAGGCTGCATTTGATGAGCTGAAGAAGAGGTTGACGATAGCTCCAGTTTTGACGTTGCCAGCAGGGACAGGTGGTTTCACCATCTACAGTGATGCTTCAGGAAAGGGTCTGGGATGTGTTCTTCAGCAGCACGGGAAGGTAATTGCCTATGCTTCCAGGCAGTTACGCCCTCATGAAAAGAACTACCCCACCCACGATTTGGAGTTGGCAGCAGTTATTTTCGCTCTAAAGCTGTGGAAACATTACCTGTACGGAGAGCGTGTGGAGATTTTCACAGACCACAAGAGCTTGAAGTACGTATTCACACAGAAGGAGCTGAACATGAGGCAGAGGAGGTGGTTAGAGTTGATGAAGGACTTTGACATCTCATTGCAGTACCACCCAGGAAAGGCCAACGTAGTCGCCGATGCCTTGAGCAGGTATCCGATGGCTATGTACTTGACGACAGATAGACATTTGTTGGCTGATTTGGAAAGCTTGGAGATTGAAGTATTAGTTCCCGGTACTGAGATTCAGATGTGGGGATTGCAGATACAGTCCGAGCTGATGGACAGGATCAGAGCTGCGCAGTTTGATGATGTGGCTCTGAGGAGTATCAGAGCACAGGTTCAGACAGGATTGTCGGACGACTTTACTATCGCAGATGATGGTTCCTTACGGCACGGCACGAGGATGTGTGTGCCGAGCGGGGAGCTGCTCGAGGAGGTTTTGCAGGAAGCACACCGCTCTCAGTACTCGATGCATCCTGGTGCCAACAAGATGTATCGAGACTTAAGGGAGCACGTATGGTGGTATGGAATGAAGCGCAAGGTAGCACGCTTCGTATCCCGGTGTCTAGTGTGCCAGCAGGTAAAGGCAGACCGGCAAAGGCCAGGTGGTTTGCTTCAACCTTTACCGATTCCAGAGTAGAAATGGGAGCACGTGACCATGGATTTCGTTTCAGGGCTTCCACGTTCTCCAGGAGGGAAGGACGCGATTTGGGTCATCGTGGACAGGTTGACCAAATCAGCCCATTTCTTACCTTTCAAGGTGGGCACGTCGACAGAGAGGCTAGCAGAGATGTATGTGCGACAGATCGTTAGACTTCATGGAGTTCCTATAAGCATCGTCTCGGATCGGGATAGTCGTTTCACTTCCCACTTCTGGAGGAGTCTGCAGGCTAGCTTGGGCACTCAGCTCAAGTTCAGTACCGCATATCACCCCCAGACAGACGGACAGTTTGAAAGGACTATTCAGACTCTCGAGGATATGCTACGCACTTGTGTTCTAGATCTCGGAGGTTCTTGGGAGGATCATCTGCACCTGGTAGAGTTCGCTTACAACAACAGCTACCAGGCCAGCATCGAGATGTCACCATTTGAGGCTCTTTATGGACGAAGGTATCGTACACCGTTATCTTGGGACGACGTTGGAGAGAGAGCCTTGCTAGGACCAGAAATGGTCGTGGATGCAGCAGAAAAGGTGAAACTCATCAGAGACAGACTGCGAGTGGTGCAGGACAGACAGCGGCATTGGGCCGACAACCACCGTAGACCCCTTGAGTTTCAGGTATAGATTGTTATTTTTCTGGCTTGTGTTTGTTTGTTTAGACTGCGTGTTGAGACTATTTTGTTTTAGGTTGGCGATCTAGTATTCCTACGGATTTCTTCTACGCGTGGCACGATTCGTTTTGGTCAAGGCGGGAAGCTTAGCCCACGCTACATCGGACCCTTTGGCATTCTTGCGAGGGTAGGTGTAGTGGCGTATAGGCTGGACCTGCCACCTACATTAGAGGGAGTGCATGATGTGTTCCACGTGTCGCAGCTGAGACGGTACGTGGCAGACCCTAGTCACGTACTTGATCACTCGGAGATTGAGGTTGGTCCGACACTCAGCTACCCTGAGAAGCCCATAGAGATCTTGGACCGCAGAGAGAAGGAGTTGCGGAACCAAACTATTCCTTTGGTTCGTGTTGCATGGAGACATCACTCTCCAGGGGAGTCGACCTGGGAGAGAGAGGACGAAATGCGCGAGCAATACCCGTACCTCTTCTAGACTTGAGGTATTTCCTTTTCTGATTTATTCTTGTTCTGTTCAGTCCAAATTTCGAGGACAAAATTTCTTTTATGAGGGTAGACTTGTCACTACCACTTTTCCAGATAAGGGCATTTGGGTAATTTTACTATTTTGGATAAGTATGTGTTAATTAATCTGCTGAGTTTTCAAAACTATTTATTTGATGTTGGTTGTGTTGGGTTTCAGGTTTGGAGTAAGTATAATACTGATATACATTATATTAGTGCAGTGAAGAGTTTTATTGGACATTAATAGGCTTTAGTGTATTGCTGCATTAGGCTGCAGTAGCAAGAAATATCAGCTGCTATTAAAACCCAAGCAGTAGATTAGCAACAGTAGGCAAACATGACATTTGCAACATGGCAGAGGTACAGGTATGGAGAATTACCTGGGTGCTAGTGTGAACTTGTACACTGTGCCTTGCGTGCAAGTAGATAGTTGGGTTAAGAATGTGTTATGAGAATGCAGTATTAGGACTGATATCATTATCAGTAGGATGGACATTGACTTATACCAAAAGTATCAATCGTGTTGAAGGTCAGAGTGATAGATGAGTTGAGGAGTAGTGCTAAGGTGCATGGGTTTTGAGTCTAAGTTTGGCAAGGTAATAGCTAACGTATTAGAAGTTGGTGATGTTAGTCAGTGGGGCATGGAGTCAGTTGGTATCCTAAGATATCATAGATGCTAGGTAAGGATTTGGTGCTTAGGTATTAACTTAATACCTATGTATAAGAGTTATATATACTAGAAGTAAACAAATATAAGCTAGGGTAATTTTAGTATGAGCAATGATTAGTTAGTATAGGACTATTATTAACTAGTAAACCTTAGTATGACCTAGAAACCTCGTATTAATTAGTTAATCATGCTCATTCCCTTAATTCATTATTTAACATTGATATCTTATATATAGGTCATTGTGATCCCACTTTGGACTTTGATCCTCACACTTTGCTCAGGACCACAGGCGAGTACATTCTCTGACAGTTTTCATTGTTGATTATTTCTATAATGCAGTTGTATTACATACTTGATTCTGACACTATGGATACACGGGTTAGCACCCTAGATCCCCATCATGAGGAGTCGTGGTTGGAATCCATCGTGCTAGCTGGGGGATGGAGAACTATTAGTAGATTATGTGATCATATCCAAACCTTTACATGCATCATAGCTCACCCCACTTCTCACGTCGGGTGCGGCCTGACCATTTACATGTATCATAGCTGTTATATATGATTAGCCTGACCACTACATGCATCATAGCTAACCATATGGTTAGCCTGACCTACAAGAATCATAGCTAATGATATATAACCAGCCTGATCAAGTCCCAAGCCGATCACATAATAAACTGATAATTCAAACACTTAGCTAGATGTCTATTTTATTCAGATTCACTTGTTCTAGCATTCACTGTCTATTGTTCATTGCTAGATGCTCTATTGCCTATTTCCATTTTCTCCAGTACTTTACATTTCCAGCATTTATTTCCATCTTGTATTTCTTACACTGTTTATAGTCTTTGTCAATTTAATGAAACTGCTGTTAGTGCGTGTGCTTCGCTCCAATCCTGACTGGATAACATTTTTCAGAGGACCTGGAGGATCTATGCCCCACTCATTACGGCCCAGGATTAGAGGAAGATTTCACTCCAGAAAACTCAGAGGAGTTGCCTAGCCTAGAGGAGAATGTACCTGACAATTTTTAGATTATTTTTCTGCATTTATTGTTCTAGACTGAGACTGAGTTATATTTATTATTTTGTGACTTTGTGAGGTCATCTAGACCCAGGATTGAGTTGGACTTATTATGGTTGGTTTATTATAGAATTTTTTCTATTCTCATCGTGCCATTATTTTCTATTAGCTTGTGATTGAGTATATCATAGAACTGTGGATTATTTATCATTGTCCTCCATGCGAAGTTGAGACTATTGACAGGATATATTATATGTTGAGACTTAGACAGCATTCTACCGCCGATGCTGCGGCGTAGGCTGGACATACCCACGACTCATGCCCAAATTCTGGGAGCGGGTCGTGACAATATAACTTCGACATCCTGGCTCAGTTGGCTAATACACTAGCCAGATTGTCCATTTTTGAACTACTCAGGCTCTCTAAAGACACTCGACAAGCCCTGAGTGAAGCATTAATGCAGGCGGATGCATACTTGACCCAGCTCAAGTCCCCTGATGAAGAACCTGTGGCATGTCCTCAATGCCACAGTGTGATGGAAGTGGTCCCGAATATCACTTTCACTCAAGATGACATGCTGTTGAAACACAACAAGTATGACAGACCCCTCTATTACACCGGATACGTTGGTTCCATGGAGGTGGACCAGATTCACATAGATCCGGGATCATCGATCAGTATCATTCCTCATAGTCTGCTCAGACCGCTGAGGATTCCTACCAGCGAATTGGCTTACACCACCACTACAATCGTGGGCTTCAAAGCCAGGAAAAGTAAGCCGTTAGGGAAGATTCGTCTGAGAATCCAGATTGACGACCTCAAATCAGTGGTTACATACTATATCATTTATTCAGAGGTGTCCTACAGCATTCTGCTGGGCAGACCGTGGATCCACGACCACAATATCGTTCCTTCGACTCTACATCAATGCTTCAAATATGTAGATGCCCAAGGAATAGTGCAAATGGAGTTTGCTGATCTTAACCCGTTCAAGGGAGTAGAATCTTACTACTCCGATGCCATGTTGTACACCTAAGACTACATGGAGGAGGTGTCAGGCAAAACAGAGGAGGAATCCCACCGGGAGCCAGAAGAACCCTCTGCCGAGCAACCTCTGTCAATCAAGGTGAAAGGGCTAACTACTCGTCCGAAAGTCATGGAACCCCTGGCTATTCACCTGAACAAAACCAAGTCAGAAAAAGGAGGTGATCCTCTAGTGATCATTTTGAACCAGAAGTCTCCACCTTTGGTCATCAACCTTCGGCGCAACAAGCAGCCGATTGATGTAAATACAACCAGAAACGTGGTTTCTGACGATAATAAAGATCCTCTTTTCCAGTACATTGACGCTCAAATTCCGAATCAGGAATCCTCTTCCCGTAACGATATAAAACCTATAGCACAAAGATTCTTGAAAGCTATAGATTCCTATCATCCGTATGTGTGGGAAGTAGCATCACCATCTAATGTCATCACAACATATGGGCCACAAGAGGAGTCTATCTTTATTGTCCCGCCTACTCGCAGCAGTCAACATCCAATAATCTTCGGTCTTATGCACAGTAAACCGACTATGCAAGAAGATTCTCCCAAAGACGATGCTGGAAAAATGCAGGTTCACAGATATAGCCCACAAGCTTTGAAGATTATGCAAAGTATGAGTTATGACTTAAAGCTGGAACCAGACCTCAACTATGGGAAAGGCAGGCGAATGCCGTTGCACGGTGATCCCTACTGTCAACGAACTCATTTTGGGTTAGAGTATACCACCTCCCTTGCAACTTCTGAGTCAAATGAGGATATCTCTTCCTCTTCTCAAGATAACTCGTCGTCCTCCGGCTCATCTGATGATCTCGAACGAGCATTATCAGTAAATATGGTATTTACAGATTCCTTCGAAGCAGACGAACAAGAATCTGAACCGTTTAAGAATGACTCTTGGGCTCAGCAAATGGATACGCAATGGGAACTCCAGTTCGAGCAGAGAGAATCTCCCACTGAAGATAAAGTTATCCAAATCGACGTTGGGGGTAAACTTTTACCAAAGCCGATATTCATCAGTAACAATCTTTCCGAAGAAGAAAGGGAAGAAATAATCCAGCTGATAAGAGAATATATCGATGTCTTTGCGTGGAATTATGAGGATATGCCAGGTCTTGATCCAAAAGTGGCTACTCATAAACTCAACATATTACCCAATTCGAAGCCTGTGAAGCAACATCAACGTCGATTTCGTCCAGATATGATGGACGCCATCGAAGCTGAAATCAAGAAGTTGATAGCCTGTGGCTTCATTCGGGAAGAACAACATCCTGACTGGGTCGCCAATGTTGTCCCAGTCATGAAGAAAAATGGGAAAGTACGTGTTTGCATCGATTACCGAGATCTGAATGTAGCCTACCCCAAGGATGAGTTTTCTCTTCCCATTACAGACATCATGATCGATAATACATGAGGTTTTAAATGCATGTCTTTCATGGACGAATTTTCAGGATACAATCAAATCAAGATGCATCCTGAAGACGAGAAGCATACTCCCTTCCGGACATCATTGGGGGTATATTGCTACACGGTCATGCCTTTCGGACTGAAGAATGCCGAGGCTATGCACCAACGAGCTATGAGTAACATATTCCACGAGCATTTACACAAAACAGTAGAATGTTACGTAGATGATATAGCTGTCAAAAGCCGCCACAAGGATAATCACAGCCAAGACTTAAAGACAGTGTTTGAGTTGATGCGCCAACATCAACTCAAAATGAATCGTACAAAGTCCTTTCTTGGTGTATCCAGTGGCAAATTCCTGGGATATGTCATCACCGCCAAAGGCATTCAAGTGGACCCTGATAAAGTCAAGGCCATCTTAGAAATGCGACCACCCCGTAATCTGAGAGAACTCAGGGGATTTCAAGTTCGTTTGGCTTATATCAGGAGATTCATATCCAATCTTTCTGGAAGGTGTCAGCCTTTTTTTTGTCTCATGAAGAAAGGTGTATCCTTCGTATGGGACGAAGCCTGTCAGCAAGCGTTTAATGATATCAAACGCTACCTCACTAATCCTCCAGTTCTGGTGCCTTCCGTCATAGGAAGACCATTCTTGTTGTATGTTCGAGCAATGGATCATTCTCTGGGAGCTCTCCTAGCACAGAAGAACGATGAGGGTCATGAATAGGCTATCTACTACTTAAGCAGAATGATGGTCGGAACTGAACACCGGTACAATCCAGTGGAAAAAGAATGCTTGGCCCTAATATTCGCCATTCAGAAAATATGACACTATGTCACAGGCCAAACTATTCATATCATCTCCAGGATCAATCCTCTTCGGGTATTAATGAACAAGCCAAGTGTTCTTAATTCCCGACTCGTGACTTGGGCGATGTTATTAATACCGTATTATGGTGTACGTCCCTCAAAAGTCCATCAAAGGCCAAGCATTGGCTGATTTCCTAGCTGCTCATCCGATTCCGGAAATCTCCAGATTATACGAGGACATTCCCGACGAAGTTGCAGAATATAATTCAGCAATGGAAAGTGTTACATGGCAGCTATTCTTCGATGGAGCCTCCAGGACAGGTCCCATGGGAAACGTGGTTTTAGGAGTAGGAATTGTCCTGGTCACTCCTAATAAACTCGTCATCTATCGAGCATATTCTCTTAGCGAACCCTACTCTAATAATGTGGCAGAATATAATGCCCCACTAATCGGGCTCCAAGTCGTTAAAGAGTTGGACGTCGAATACCTGAAGGCTTTCGGTGATTCTCTGCTGATCGTCAATCAAGTCAGAGAAATATATGAAGTCCGTAATTCAGACCTCATTCCTTATCACCAAGTGACGATCGAGATAGAAATGACTTTCAAAGGGTTTTACCTAGAGCATGTGCCACGATCTCATAATCTGGAAGCTGATGTCCTGACCAGCCTTGCTGCAAATTTAGCTATTCCTATAAGAAGGCAGAACTCGGTGATCTTTCTTAACAGAGATTTATTCTGTGTGAAAACAACTTTTACATAGAACGCAGCTACGCTGTGAACACAGATCTTCCCAAGAGAGACTGGAGAAGTCCCTTTATAGATTTTGTAGCATACAAAATCTTACCGGAGGATCCTAAAGAAGCAGTATCCATCAAAAGACGATCATTACGCTTCTATTTTGATACGTCTTCACAATGTCTATATCGTCGGACTTATGACGGACTGTTATTACGATGTCTCTCTGGTGATGAAGCACAACGGATTATCCGTGAAGCTCACGACGGTATATGCGGAGCGCATCAACCTGGTCCTAAGCTACAGGATCGTATCAGGAGGATGGGCTATTACTGGCCTACTATGATCACAGATGCAATAAAATATGCAAGACAATACAAAGCCTGCCAAGTTCATGCAGATTTTATACATCAACCTTCTGAACATTTATATCCTACGGTGGCATCCTGGCCTTTTGAAGTATGGGGTATGGATATCATTGGTCCTATTCACCCGTCTTCTTCCAGAGGTTATCGGTTCATATTGGCCATCACGGATTATTTTTCTAAATGGGCAGAGGCAGTTCCTCTTACTGAGGTGAAGACATCTAACGTGATCAGCTTCATTAAGCATCATGTCATTTATCGCTTTGGGATTCTCCGGAGGATAATTCATGACAACGGACCTCAATTCATCAGCCAAGCGTTTCATCGATTTTACGATAAAAATTGGATACAAAATGTGGCCTCTACAGCATACAATTCTGCTGCTAATGGTTTGGCGAAAGCTTTCAACAAAACCATCATCAAACTCTTGAAGAAGTTCGTCTCTTCGAACAAAAGAGATTGGAATGAGAAGCTCGGAGAATGTCTCTGGGCATACCGTACAACAGTTCGAGCACCGATGGATTGTACCCCATTCTTATTGGTCTATGGGAGTGAAGCAGTTCTCCCCATCGAAATTCAAATTCTGTCACTCAGAAAAGCAGTGGCTAATGAGTTAACTCAGGAAAAGAATGACCTATTAAGGCTTCAAGAGCTAGAAGGATTAGATGAGAAACACCTTCAAGCCCAATAGTGCATCGCGTTCTACCAGGCACGCATTTCCAGTACTTTTAATCAAAAAGTGAAGGAAAGAGTGTTCAAAGTTGGAGAGCTAGTTCTAGCTGTGAAGAGGCCAATGATCATTACTCATAAGAGTAAGGGTAAATTCCAGCCCAAATGGGAAGGCCCTTATGTGATTGAGACGACGTTCTCAAACGGCGCTTACAGATTAGCCAAGCCTAATGGAGATTTGTTAATGGCTCCCATCAACGGCAAATTCATGAAGAGGTACTACGCTTAATCTCCTTTGCTCAGACGAAGTATGGTGAAGATCTCATTCTGACAATACTACTTCCAAAAAAAAAAATTAGTTGGATGACATTCTATCATGTCCATATAACCTCTGAATAGATATATTTCACTAATTTGGAACATCAAAACCTATCACATCCATATTACCTCTGATAGTGTTTTATGTACAAATTTTAGTTGGATCATATTCTATCATGTCCATATAATCTCTAAATAGATATGTCCAGCTGAAGCTTACCGAAAGCATATCATGTCCATATTACCTCTGATATCACTTTCACCCTAGCCTGTCATTTATATTAAAAAATAATGGGTCCGCCAAAGTCAGATAAATTCTCTATATTATCTCCAGAAAGAGCAAATTACATATAAAAGCAAATAGTACATCATTGGGGAGGAGCAGTCAAATCACGGATCTGCTGCGCCAGTGCGGCCATCTTCTCATTCCTGGAGCTTAAAACGGTAGCGCGAGCCCGCTCCAACCTTGTCTCCTCATTGTTCAAGGCAGACATTTCAGACCAATGACGTACAAAATCCGCGTGGATGACACCCACATGTGCCAGGTTCTGTTGAGATACCTCCCTTCGGGCATTCAACACATCTCGAGCTGCCAATAAAGAGAGAGCACTCTCCTTGGCCTTAGCGAGGTCGTCTTCCAATTTGTGGATCCTCGCTGCCTCTGCCTCATAATCGGCCTCGCACTTGGCCAGCTGGGGAATGATATAATCCAATGCGGCATGCTCTTCATTCATCTCTTTTTGCTGAGCCTCGATGGACTTCCTCAGAGTTTCCATCTCCCCGACAAGCCTCGCAGTCAAAGAGTCACATTCAGCCTGGACCAGGTCATCAATGTTGCCCTGGGAGAATTGCAAATAATTGTTAATGGGTTGTTCCAAACCATTAACTATCTGCTCCAGTGTATCAGCTCTCCCAGCGTCGTTGAAATCTCTGATCGACGTTATCACAAATTGGAAGAACCTTCTCAGAGCCTCAAAACCTAGATTCTTCTCCAGCACCATTGATATCAGCGTTTTCAAAGTAGTGTAGAAAATAATAGTATACGGCTCAATCAGCATGGCAAAATTAGATTGGACGCTGGGAGTGGCTGCAATATCGGAGAATCTCCTTCCAGGAATGACTGCAGAGGGTGTCGTCACAGTCGTCGCTTCAGTAGAGGGCGCGACAAAGGTAGAGGCACCGACAACGGCCGAAGTGGCTGGCGTACTAAAAGGAGGCATAGTCATAATGACAGGCTCATCCTTCTCTCGAGATATCGGAACTGTTTTGGGCGAGCCGACACCCAAAAATGTTTCCTCTTCAAAGTCGGGCACCTCCGTGTCATCGGCAGTAGCTGCAACAAAACCAAAAGTTGCGTCGACGCTTCCCTCCCCGTAGATGTCTTCCCCTGAAAAAAAGACAAGAGAAATTTAATATCAACATAATGTTAATTTTTCTAAAAGAGGCATAAAAACGATATTTACCCATGGCCGATGGTATATATGTCGCGTCGGCAGCCAGTACAGCTAAATTATTTCTTAATGATGCTAAGTGAGCTGTCATACCTGGAGAAGGGGGTGTGCCAACTGATACTGGCAGGTATTCTTCCAGGTCTTCACCAAGATCCACTCGAGGCTCATTGGGTGGAATCTCGATGGGTATACTTACAGACGCGGCAGGGGTTACTCCCGTTACTGGTCTGGATAAAGACATCCTTATTTGGCTCGGCCCCGAAGGCTATCTCGTACCACTACCTGAAGCTGTAGCAGCGACAGCAGCCTCGAACAAAGATTCTTCGGCACTGCCAGCCGGAATTGTAGAGGTTTCCTCTCTAATAGGCGAAGGACCTCTAGTCAAAGATTCATCCCCAACAGGGGAAACAGCAGGCTCACTCTGAGGAGCCTCATGGCCGGAAGTCCTGACAGGACCACTAACAGTCTTCTTTTTCTTGCGAGGGAAAGTCTCCTTCAGAACAGGAGCCCTTCGCTTACCAGGGATAACCAGAGGCTCTGCAAGCGGAGGTGTTACGCCTCTCGGTACTGCCAGCAAAAGCTCATCTGGATTGATAGAGTCTTCACCCTCGTCAGAGGAAACTGATGGGACTTTTTCTCTTCCAGCGGACTTATGAGGTGGCATCCTAAAACTTCCACGCATATCAAAATCACGATGGAAGGTATTGATGGCCACATAAAACTGGACGTACGAATGGAGGATGCGCAACTCTATAGAGAGAGAAGTCGCGGGCACAGTAAAGGCCGCTCCAGTACAACCCATTATGAAGTACCGCCATCCTCTCGCTCCATCAATAAGTCCACCTCTGGACTTAAAGCTGGTGATGGCATTTCTCATATGCAATTGGTCATACCCAAACTGCCTGGCGAACCGACTAGGCAGGTAGGGCTTCAAGAAGCAATGGTCTTCACTTCTTTACAATAAATAGGAAAGTCTAATGCAGACCAACCAATAAAAAGCTTCAGGAGAAAGAACGGTCTTTCCTTCACCTGAATCCTGAAGCCTGGTCCCCTGTTGATTGAGATGTACAGTGGGGACGATACAGAAGAGCTTCCAGCTGTGAGCAAAATTTAATGCCCGCCGACAGTCTATGACGGTGGTCACGTTCCAGGTGGAATTCTTGTAATTCAACAAGAAATTATTCCCCGAACTACTGGCAGAGCCGGGAGACATCACCCTGGGGTTATGAAGAATTAACCATCCCATCAAATACAGGAACGGTAATTCTACCCTGGGAAAGCTGTCATTCCGTGTTTCATCGGCAATCAGCCCATCAGTAATGGCCCTCAGGCCAGCTTGTATCCGGCATACCATGGCAGGGAGCAGGCCCAGTCTTGCCCCAAACACCAAATATACCGCAGGCCATAAGGTGTTACGGTGAATGCGATCCAAAGATGCAATGCCTGGTACTACCAGTCGGCGTAGCCAAACAGAGAGAAAGCCAGCCAGTTGAGCTTCCCTTGACAGAGGCCTACGACAATGCCTCAAATAACTGTAGGCTTTAGTGCCTGCAGGATATTTTCCTATCCCCTCATCAAGAATCCGATCTGAAGCCCCGACGTCTTCAATAAGATCATCGACTACTTGAGCATTAAGCACACTCAGAAGGTTCAAAGGCTTATCCCTGCTATCCATGACTTTGTCGGGCTTAGCATCTCGGGCATGATGAAAGAAGAGATAGGACTCCCACTTGTTGGTATGAGCTAAATCAGATGGCTCATTATAGAAGGCGGTACACGCTAGATAGTGGCTCATCAGCTCCTGGTACACTGCCACCACCCGAGGATTTGTATCCTCCAGCTCCCGGTTTGTGGGAACATACTCTTCATAAGGAGTATCCTCCATTGGCAGTCTTAAAATCTCTGCCATTTCATGAAGGGCCAATCACAACTCCCCTAGCGGAGTGGCGAAAGTTCCAGTGAGCAAGATATATCGCTCCATCAAAGCCAAAAACAGGTTGGGGTTGAGAGGTAACCCAACACTGGTAGCACTCACAGCCGCGTATAGACCTATGCTCTCCAGCTCCGTCTGAAAGTCCTTCAAGGCCGAGGCACTTAAACGAGCCCATCGAAGATTTCCAGGGCTAACCCACCCATTGGTCCGAGGATTAACCTTGGGGTATACTCCTCCATGCCCCATGAAGACATTGCAGAAAGTCGACAATTGGACTGGTTGGAGCAGTGAGGTATCTTCACTCGGGACACTACCCAGAAATAATCCCCTGAAAGGCATGATCGGGCCTGAAGGACGGCTCACAAATGATCCTTGGTCAGATCCTTTCTGATAAAATATCTTTCCTGGCTGGCCGTGAAGATTAGGGGTCAGGGTCCATGATATCTTTCTCGGATGTGTGGCATAGAAGAATGCCGAGATAGGATAATCTCTCAGCATCTTGGACAGGTACATTACCATGCCCCCAGCAGTAAAACCCAGTCTTCCTTCTTGGGCTTCGTCTGGGATTGTTTGTCAATCATATCCCCGAAAAGGAAAGCTGGTTTTACATATTTGGCCCCGTCTATATACGTCAAGGGCTCTCCGTTAATCATGTTCAATAGCATTCGCTCTCCTTAAGACAATATCAGACTTCCCTTTCCTTTAGGATACTGGGGTCCCAAAATAGAAAATGTCACATGGGACAAATCCTCCAGGTAATTGGAGTTCAGCATCCCAGCAGCAGAACCCATCACCTCAGCCAATGGAGGAATTTGCAAGTTAACTACAAAATATAAGAAGAACATGTCAGTTTCTATACTAGACATTACAGTCTGGCAGTTTATGCCAAAGATCAAAAGTCTGTGCTTTTACGCCAAGACTGTAAAAACTTGAGTTTTTACGCTGGAACCTATTACCTAGGCGTAAAATTCAAGATTGGCAGTATACACAAAAATCTGACAGTCTGTGTTTTTACGCCAGACTGCCAAAATTTGAGTTGTTACGCCAGAATTTTCATCCAGAGCGTAACACTCAAAGTTTGTAGTATACGCCAAATTTCGAAAGTCAAAGCTTTTACGCCAGACTGCGAAAATATAGATTTTTTACGCTGACACATTAGGAATATGGGCATAAATGGTAAAATATCCCTATGCATCATCTTCCTTGAAGAGGCTCTCAGCACAGAAGATGACCTAGCGCATTCATGTACAACGTGTGCGAAGGGTTTTCTTTATTTTTTTGTCTTCCTAAAAGCTTTACCTATAACGCCCGGTGCACAGCTTGAAGGTGGGATACTTTATTCCGAGCGAAGTTCGCTCTGCCCGATGGGAGTCGCTCTTGCTTGGGTAGAAGAGCGAGAAGAGGAGGCAGCTTTCTTTTCCTTACTAGTGGAAGATTGTTTCGGTGCCATTACTAAAAACTCAGAGTACTCAGAGAAGAAACGAAGAAGAGTTCTCAAAGAGACGAAAGTTTTTGCAAAAGACAGATGAAGAGTTTCTTCTCCGAAGGCCTTAGGGTATTTATAGAGTTCAGATAAACTCTTTGAATCCCTAACCAAATCCGATATTTAATATTCGGTTATGATTGGGGACCACGTTAGCCTATCATTTAGGGGAGACGGACAGTCAGCGAATTCAAAAAAGTTTTTCGTGCAGAGCAGATTCATGATTTTACGCTAAGGAGCTTTTTACGCTCGGGAAGCTACAAATCTACGGTTTTACGCTCAGAGGCTATAAGTCTACGGGTTTACGCCCGGATGCTTTTACGCTCGGTAGCTTTTACGCTCGAGAGGCTACAAACCTACGACTTCACGCTCAGAGGCTACAAATCTATGATTTTACGCTCAGAAGCTTTTTACGCTCAGAGGCTACAAATCTACGACTTCACGCTCGGAAGTTTTCTTTTCAGAGGCTATAGATCTACAGTTTTACGCCCGGATGCTCTTATGCTCAGTAGCTTTTACACTCGAGAGGCTACAAACTTACGATTTTATGCTTATCAACACTACGGATCTATGACTTTCCGTATATCTTAAAATACGCAGGCCAGAGTATGCGTATATCTGAACAATTCTCAAGACAACCAATTACAAGGGTTCACACAGAAGATGCTCCTTCTTGGTCTCAAAACATCCCCAGTACCCAAAGCATACAGGGTTCTGCATGAAAAATGACTCTTCTTCTTGGGTCGATTGGAAGTTCATCCAAAATCCAGTCTGAATATTTTCTCTACAGTTCAAGCGTGGTCAGTTTTGACAGTCATTTCTCGCCCTATTTCAAGAGATTTTTTGGAAATCATTCTTGAAGATGATGGTCTTAACAAAAATTCTTCTTATCAGAGAAGTGACAGTTCAGAATTTTACGCAACTCCTTGTTCAAAATAGCAGGACAGTTCAAATATGCGACTTAAATGCTAAACAGTTTTCTACGCGTCTTCAGTTACGCGTAAAAGACGGGACGAGATCAGATACTCTTTTTGTCTGAGTCAGCGTAAAGTTATTCAAACGTGTCGAAGCTACACATATTCAGACTTCATCACAGCAAAAAAAATATGGCAAATTATCAGATGCGTAAAAGAAGACAGTTTTATTAATCATGATTACATATGATGGAAATCCAGTTTACAAAGGATTTTTTATCTTCATGATTACATATGATGGAAATCCTTGTTCTACCAAGGGTTCCTTATTTTCACTTAGGATCACGCCAAGAGTCTGTTCTGTCAGGTTCTCGTATTGGTAGAGAACTTTATCCGTCTTCTTCAGCAGTTAGTCGGTTTTTGCGGCCGATTAACAAGAAAATAATTAATGGCGGGAGGATACACAACTGAGCTTGTTTAAATTATTCAAGAGCCTATCCTCTATACGCCATGACAGATTGAGTTAGGATTCAGACCCAACTCAATATTGGAAGACAAGGTCAGTTTGTCTGCCCTCGTCCACCAACGGCGGGAGAAAATACAGTTTGCAAGCTGTATGGTCGAATGTGATCCTTCCTCTCTCCTAGACGAATCGCCATATGAGGTTGTTGATTATCCCGAGTAAAGGAATCTATGATATCCTTCCATGATCCATCATTGTAGAGGACATTTGCTCGAAGACGCCTATTTTTTTGGCTCCTTATATGCTGGAAGAACATGATTTCTTCTTCCTCAAGTCGACCTGACGAACTCCGGCAATCATCTCTGTGTGGTAAAGGAAATATGGGAAGAACAGGTAAACTCATCAGCCTTTATATATTCAAAAGATAACACACCGAATCCCAACAAACTCCCAAAAATCTGCCAAGAAATCTGCCTCGAGGAACGAGTTAGACTTGACCATTTTATGCTTCATTCAAAGTATTTCAAATTACGAGGAATTTGAAAACTTTGAAGGGGGTCTTGTAGAAGCATGAAAAATACACTACAGAGTTATACGCATTATTTCAAGGCTGTGTGGCGTAAGACATGACTTCAGAGCCATCAGCGTAAAACAGAGCTTTATCGCTAGTACAGCGTAAAATATAGCTCCAGAACAGCCCGCGTAATACAGTATTTTCAGACTGCTTTGGCGTAAAAAGGTTGTTACATCCGCACTTTGGCGTAAAAACGTTGTTACATCGGCCCTTCGGCGTAAAACCTACTCGCTTTTAATGCGGCGGGAAGTTGTACGGGGAACTCTTCGTATTCCTCGAATGAACCTGTCAGATCATGCAGTGAACCTGACTCCTGACAAAGAGTACTGCACAACTATCCAGACGATGTCTGTAATAATGATTCGGCACAAAGACCCAGACCATCGTTTAGTGACATTTCCTTGATATAAGTTGCTTTTACACATTCAAGGGAATACGCTGCCTAGTTTTACACAGGCAGATATGAGCTTTTATGCTCAGCAAAAGACAAAATGAACCGCCATGTCAAAAACTGCTCTTCGTACAGAGCTCGAGGCACGTCTCGGCAGTTAATGCGCGTGATGGGGACAGATCTCTGCATTTAATGCATGAGATTTGGTTCTATTTTCAAAGACTGGGGGAGCCATAATTACGGCTAATACGTCCACATCATCACCTCTGCATATTACGTCATCAGGCTATTTTTAGCTATAGGAGCACGCTGTATGCTATCTCCTTGAAATATGCCACCTAGCTATTTTCAGCTATAAGGAGTACGCCGTTGCTATCTCCTCGGAATACCCCAACTCAGGCTATATTTGTATTGGTGTGTGATAAGGCTATTTGGTCCAGAATACGCTCAAGACCTCAGTCAAAGAAGGAGGATCGGCTATCTTTTACGCTAGCTACCTATCCATGCAGCATCAGGCTTCTACGCCTACAAGGCTTCTACGCCTACTTGGTTTCTACGCCAACTTGACAACTATTTGGCTTCTACGCCATGGTGACAGTTATTGGTTTCTACGCCAACCTTTTCTACGCAAGGGGGAGTTACCTACGTGTCTTATATGCCGTGATCTTCGCAGCAGTTATACGTGTTACCTCATCATGGGATACGCGTCACACGCAGATTGAGAAGATCATTTATACGTGGGTGGTAGTTATTATAACCGCCGCGTAAAAAGTGCCATACTCTCCACTATCCGGCTTCTACGCCGACTGGACGGTTACTGTCACTAAAACCCTATAAATAAAGACCTTTATTGACAGAGGTCCAAGGTCGAAAAACTCTGAGATCAAGGGTCGAAAATTGATTTTTGAGAGAGAATAATCCAGCGCACAGACAGAGAGTAGTGATCGACGATTTTGGCATCGAGCATCCACTCCCCTTTGCAATCTTTGAAGCTTCTCCTTCTTCTACAGCACTTCTTCATCATCGTGTGGTCCAAGGGACAAAGTGATCGACCGTAGATCAGACTCCTATAGCAATATTTACCCAGATTAAATTTTGTACTTAACATCCTCGTATAGGATTAATAGTACTTCTTGTTTGTAAACCTAAGAAAGGGTTTCGTATAAACCTAGTTTTATTTCTTCCATTTATTATCAAACAAGGACGAACCCACCGGAGATGTCATCGCATGTTTTATTCTTATTGATTCTATTCCAGCTTTAGTTTTGTTTGATAGTGGTGCTTTCCATAGTTTTGTATCTGTTTCTTTTGCTCTGAAGCATTTTGGTAGCTGAGTCTTTGCTTAGGACTTACAAGATCATGACCGGAGGAGGCATTATCCTGGTTAATGATATTTACAAGGATCAAAGAGTTACTCTAGGAGGTCGGGAGTTGAGTACATGTCTACTTGTAATGCCACTTCTGAGCTATGATATTGTACTAGGGATGGATTGGTTGAGTAGGCACCGTGCTAGTATAGATTGTATATGAGGTAGAGTTTTGTTTGGTCTGCTAGAAGAGCCAGAGTTCGATTTGCTGGACAGGGAGAAGGCATTATTTGTGGAGCAACGGTGGAAGACAAGGAATTGTCGCATCCATTGATAGCAGAGTTCTTGGATGTGTTTCCTGAGGAATTGCCAGGGTTGCCGCCAGATCAAGATGTTGAATTCTCTATAGACTTGGTGCCAGGTGCAGAACCAATTTCATAATATATCTATAGAGTAAACAACATCTAGCTGGTCGAGCTAAAGAAGTAGGTGGACAAATTACCGGATAAGGGGTTTATCAGATCGAGTTCTTCACCATAGGGAGCCCCGGTATTGTTTGTACCGAAGAAGGATGGATCGATGCACATGTGTATTAATTACAAGGCTTTGAATAATCTCACTATCAAGAATAAGTATCCTTTGCCATGGATTGATGATCTGTTTGATCAGTTGAGTGGTGCCAAGGTATTTTTTAAGATAGATTTGAGATCAGGCTACCATCAGGTGAAGGTGAAGCCGGTGGACATACCGAAGACTACTTTTAGAACTCAGTATGGTCAGTATGAGTTTATGGTGATACTGTTTGGGTTGACTAATGCACCGGCAGTATTTATGAACTTGATGAACAAGGTTTTCCATCAGTATCTTGACATGTTCATGGTGGTGTTCATCGAAGACATACTCATATACTCGAAGACACCGGAGGAGCACGAGGAGCATTTGAGGATTGTGTTGGATGTGCTGAGGAAGGAGAAGCTATATGGGAAGTTGTCCAAGTATGAATTTTTTCTGGACAAGGTAGAATTCTTGGGACATGTTGTGACTGGTGATGGTATTTCAGTGGATCCGAAGAAGATCGCAGCAGTAAAATCTTGTAAGATCCCGAGTTCGGTAGCAGAGATCAGGAGTTACTTGGGATTGACAGGCTACTACAGAAAGTTTGTGCAAGATTTTTTGATGATTGCCGAGACGATGACCAGACTCACTAGGAAGGATGTAGAGTTTGTTTGGACGAAGGATTGCCAGGTTTCTTTTGAGGAATCAAAAATGAGGTTGACGTCTGCTCCTATTTTGACGTTGCCATCAGGATCTGAAGGTTTCACTATTTATAGTGATGCATCGAAAAAAGGTTTGGGTTGTGTTCTTCAGCATAATAGGAAAGTAATTTCCTATGCGTCCAGGCAATTGTGTTCTCATAAAAAGAACTATCATACCCATGATTTGGTGTTTGCAGCAGTCATCTTCGCCCTGATGTTATGGAAACATTATTTGTACGGAGAGCGTATAGAAATCTTCACAGACCACAAGAGCTTGAAGTACATTTTCACGCAGAAGGAGTTAAACATGAGACAGCGTCGATAGTTGGAACTAATAAAGGATTTGATATATCCTTGCAGTATTATCCTGGGAAAGCTAATATAGTTGCCAATACTTTGAGCAGGTATCCGGTAGCTATGTTCTTGACACAGGATCAATATTTGTTGGAGGACTTGGAGGGCTTGGGCATTGAGGTGATTGTTCCTGGTTGTGCTATACAGATGTGGGGATTGTAGATACATTCAGATTTGATGGACAGGATCAAGGCAGTCCAGTATGAGAATGTATCTTTGAGAAGCATCAGAGCTCAGGTGAGAGCAGGATTGGAGGATAATTTCACCATTGCTGAGGATGGATCTTTGAGGCATGGAGTTAGGTTGTGTGTGCCTAGTGGAGAGCTGCGTGAGGAGGTGTTACATGAAACGCATCGCTCTCAGTATTCTATGTATCCCGGTGCCAACAAGATGTATCGGGATATATGAGAGAGTGTGTGGTGGTATGGCATGAAGAGGGAAGTGGCACAGTTTGTATCCAGATGCTTAGTGTGCCAATAGATAAAAGCCGAGAGGCAGAGGCCAGGAGGTTTACTTCAGCCATTACCCATTCCAGAGTGGAAGTGGAAGCACATTACTATGAATTTTGTGTTTGGACTTCCACAATCTCTAGTAGGGAAAGACGCGATTTGGGTCATCGTTGATAGGTTGACCGAGTCGGCCAACTTTTTGCCTTTCAAGGTGGGTTTGTCTATGGAGAAGCTGGCTGAGATGTATGTGAGGCAGATTGTTAGGATACATGGAGTTCCTATCAGCATAGTATCGAATTGGGATAGTCGTTTCACTTCTCATTTCTGGAGGAGTTGCAGGAGAGTTTGGGCACTCAGCTCAAGTTCAGTACTGCATATCATCCCCAGACAGATGGGCAGTCAGAGAGGACTATTCAGACTCTCGATGATATGTTGCGCACTTGTGTACTAAATTTTGGGGGTTCTTGGGAGGACCATCTCTATTTGGTAGAGTTTGCTTATAACAACAGCTACCAGGCTCGTATAGAGATGTCACCTTTTGAAGCTCTGTACGGTCGGAGGTTTCGTACTCCCTTGTCATGGGAAGATGTTGGAGAGGGAGTTTTTCTTGGACCAGAGATGGTTGTGGATGCAGAGGAGAAGGTTCAGTTGATCAGAGACAGACTTCGTGTGGCGCAGGACAGACAGCGGCATTGGACCGATAGCCACCGGAGACCTTTGAAGTTTGAGGTATAGTTAGATTTTTGTTTTGTACTTGTTATTGGTTGTTTGTTATAAATTAAGTTCTTAAGGTGGTATTTGTTCTAGGTGGATGGTTTGGTGTTTCTGAGGATTTCTCCGACACGAGGCACGATTCACTTCGGTGGAGGCGGAAAGCTTAGTCCGCGATTCATCGGACCTTTCACTATTCTAGAGAGGATCGGTGCAGTTGCTTATAGACTAGACTTGCCACCTACATTGGAGGGACTGCACAACGTGTTTCACGTATCGCAGTTGAGACGGTACGTGGCAGATCCTAGTCATGCATTTGATCACTCGGAGATAGAGGTGGGCCCTACTCTTAGCTATCCAGAGCAGCCAGTTGAGATTCTGGATCGGAGTGAGAAGGTGCTGAGGAACCAGACTATTCCTTTGGTGTGCGACGCATGGAGGCATCACTCTCCAAGGGAGTCTACCTGGGAGAGGGAGGATAAAATGCGAGAGCGTTATCCATATTTGTTTGTGCCTTGAGGTATGTTCTTTCCTAATTATGTTATGTTCTTTCATAGTTAATTTTGTTCTTTAGTTCTGTTCATTGCTATGTTCTATTATTTTTTGGGGTAGTTTTCGTCTTTGAATTTTGAGGACGAAATTATTTTAAGGAGGGTAGACTTGTCACTACCACACTTTCTAAGAAAGGATATTTTAGTAATTTTATAATTAATTAAATATTATGTATGATAATAATTATTTATTGTATTATTTAATTGTTGCTAGATGTTATTTATTTATTTTGGACTTATGTTAGTGGACCTAACTAGTTTAGTTTAGACTCATGGACCAACATGTATTAATTGTTAGATTGGAGCCCAATTAGAAAGCCTATTGATTAAGAGATGGATTAAATTAATTAAACCATTAGACTAGAATCTTCCCTCCTTAATTATTTCTTTATGAGAGGCCCCAAGGGGTATAATGGATATTACATAGTAGCTTGAGTAAGGGGTAGAGGGGGCCAGCCTATTAAAGAGGGAGGAAATAGTTTCTCTCTCCTTTTTTATTTCAAAACTAGATCTAGAATTTCCCTCAACCAAATTTCTCCATTCCCACTTTATTTTCCTACCAAATTTTATCCTAATTCCTTCACAAATCACCATTGGAGGCTAATGGATCAAGGATGTTGAAGAGGAAGAAAGGATCTACAAAGAGGAGCAAGAATCTACATGTTGGAGGCCAATTTTATCATATTTAGAGGTTTCATTGGGAATCCATCTCCCAATAGGTACAATTTAGTTTTTTCCCCTTAATTTAGGTTCTAAATATAAGATTTAACCATGAAAAATTAACCCATATGCATAGGCTACCCATAGGATTTGGTTTTGTGTTCATAGGAGGCATATTGTGAAAGTTATGGTACTTTTTGTGTCAATTTTAGGAGAATTTCGAGATTGACATTTGTTGTGTATGTCAATTGGTCCTATAGATCAATTTGGCATGTGCTTGTGTGTTTAGGACTAGTGTCATGTCCACAATTCGGTACGTGTAAGTTGTATCCCAATAATTTGGTGATACGTGTTGATTTGGGGGGTTTTCCTCCGACACAGGACTTTGAACATGTCACATTTTAACACGGACACGTAGAATTATTTTTTACTCTTCGTATTGTTCATAAATAATATATATGACTTGTTCGTGTCCTTCGGAATACGTTTGAATGTGTGGTGGACTCGTGTCGCATGTGTATCCTAGATCTAGTGGGATACGGAGTGATACGTTCCATATGTGCGCAATTAATTGTAGATCTAATTCTCTTGTGTTCCTATTTCATGGAAAAGTATAATTATACATACATATATATATATATATATATATATATAATGATATGTTTATATATTGTATGTAACTATTCTTATACATGTATATATATATTGTAGTATATATATAGATATGTATATGTTAATAGATAATTATATATGTATATAATCATATAATATATGTTTTATTTGGTGTATATGTTTATATATACGTATGTGTCACATCCCAGTCCCAAAATACGAGGGACTAGACACGTGACAATGGCCAGCAGCACACTCCAATGGACAAACCCAATTTAATGGACCCATTACGGCATACTTAAGCTATAAATCAATAATATGGGCTATGGTACTAATCTCATCTACAGAAATAAATACAAACAATATGAAATATAAAGCAACATCCAGTCTTAATAAAATATATCTCAGGAAATAACCCGATAATGAGTCTGATACATCAGTCAATAGACAAGAAATAAAGAGTATAACAATAGCAAAAACTGAGTATAGATAAGGCAGATACTCAGGAGAAATCCTCAGCGATCACCTCATCCTCGGGTTCTGGTACTGCTCCAATGACTGCTCCTGTCCCGTACACCTCGGGGTAGATTTCTTCTGCTAAACCTGGGAACATAATCCGGATTCCAGGTCCTCAGGGGACATAGCAAGGTACAAGAATAACTCAAGCCAAATAAGTGCAGTATATAAAATGAATCAATAGGGCAAACTATATAACCCGCTAAGTGATATACAAAATGAGAGCATCACTAGAACTCAGGCTGAGACTACTACAAGCTCTGCGTCGGAGAGCCGGGTAGCAGTGATATCATGTCGGAGCCTAGCTCGGCGTGGCTATGGCACCGTAATAATATAATTAACCTGTAGCCTGTGTGTCTCTCCCCACCCAATGTAATCATACGTCTCATGTCCATGACACGCAAGATCATGACCTCTAACTGATGCAACGAGTCATAATGAAAGCTAAGCATATGTAATATCTATGTCATGAATCCTGTAACCTATACAGAATCACCATGAATATCTCAGAAAGATTCTGTCTCATGAATAGTATCAGGTGTCCTGTGATATGACGTGCTTGATAATGCAAGCACGAAAAATGTATAGGGTCTCGATATCCATCTCTAGGTGACGTTACATAACTCCGCGTATGGCGTTGACACCCGAATATTATTCGGCCATTAAGTAGTGTCACACGGTCCTAAGTTGAATAGATATAACTTAGAATTAATCAAGAGAATAATAATAAGCAATTTACTTCAAGTATGGAAATGTACACTTGCCTGGGGTTTGGTTTCCAACTGCTGCTCCAGTATCCGCGGGATCTGCAGGTACTCCTCTGGTTGCTAAAATAAATGTTACCATCATGTACAAAAGATATCAAATAGCTAGAATTGCCAGTCCATAGGTCCAATTTGAACACAGGGGCAAAATTGACAGTTTCTGGTCAAAACGGGGTCACATGTGGCCCACTTCGCACCGAAAAATATGCCAGAGACAATATTCTCCAAATTCATCAAACTTAGTGTCTACAAGTCCAAAACGACGATACAAACCCAACGGAATGTCCAGAACTGGATTCCGATGAGCCGATCACAAAATCACCCGTCAAGTAGAGGTGGGGCCCACGATACAGGATTTTGTCAACGTTCTCAGAATCGAACCAAACTTGGGTCACAGGACCAGCGTATTGCTACGAGTCCAATGGCGTAAGTTTAATTTCGAAACGATGAGCACACACGAAGTTACAATGAGTTTTAAAACAGGACCGATACGGGGTATTATCGACGGATACGCGTTAATTTTGGTGTGCACGCACATCCAAATCAACTTCTGTGAAATCCCATACGTCCGTATTGATAGTGCGCACCTTTCGGTGTAGTTTGCACACGACCAAGTCACCTCGTTTTGCGGGGCACACCCAGTTCCAGGAAAAATTAGAATTTTAGATAACCAAGTTTTTGGTCATTTTTACCCTCAAATTAAATACAATCTACAGCATAATAAAATAAACTAAAAGTAGGATTTAAAACTAGGTTATACGGTCTAAATTACTGTTCAAGTGAATTTTGAAAACACTTAACAAGTTGTGCGTAAAACAGTCGTGAACCGGGGAGTTTGGGTCAAATTCTGATTTTTAAAAATTAGGGATTTGTTTTTCTGATTTTGCGTCGCAGTTTACGATCGACACAGGACACGATACCCCGAACGAGTTACACGGGGTTCAAGAGGGTCATGCAGGGTATGCGTAGGATTCGACAGAACAGAAATTTGATCAACATACATGGAATTACGCGCGCGGGAAAGCAGGTACCTCGATGTTGTCGTTGGCGACAGGTTGACGTGGTAGTGGCGGCGGTTGCTTAGTCGGTCTGCGGCGGCGGTGGAGTCGCCGGGGAGGCTCGGCACTGGTGGTCACGGAAGAGTAGTGTGGCCAGAGAGGCTCGGGCGGAGGGGAGACGTGGCAAAGGGGGCAGGAGAATCGGGCTCGGGTTCGTCGGCGGTGGGTGTGAGGGTTGGTGAAGGGCGGCCTCATCGTGGTCACGGTGGAGGGGTGGCGTCGCCGGGGCTCTGACAGAGAGGAGCTCGGGGTGACCGGGCTGTCGAGGTCGGAGGGCGGTGGTGGCTGTGGGTGGTTGATGGCGGAGGGGGTCAGTTTATATAGGGTTGCAGGGAGGTGGATGGTTGGCCGGTCTGCGGGGAGGTGAAGAGGAAGAGGCGGCCGGCGGTTGCTGGAGGTGGAGTGGCGCGGGGAGGCGCGGGGGCGTAACCGCCGGCGGAGGGGGAGGCGATCGGGTGCGGGGTTAGGGATTACTGTGCATATGGCTAACGGGTCGGATTCAGATCCGACCCACTACTGTTTGGGTTGGTTTGGTTTAATAAACCGGTTGGTTCAGGTTGGTTCAGGTGGGTTTAATTAAAAATATTATTTTTAGGTCTTTAAAAATATAAGTCTGGGGTCCAATAAATTTTAGAAAAATTACAGTAAGTCTAATTCTTAATTTTACACTCAAAAATATTATTTTCAAATATTTTAATATTTAATAAAATCTCAAAAAATATTTAATACCAGAAAACATTTATTTTAGTTATTTAAAAATCACTAAATTTCCCAAAAATTTATTTTTAAATTTTGAAAAAAATTGGGTGTTTACAGTATGTTGTTATGAATATATTACTATGTATGTGTGTGTATGTTACTATGTGGTATTTTATACATATTACTATGTATGGGTATATGTATAGTTATTGTAGTATTATATGCATATTGTATAGATATTATGTGGGTTATATATATATATGTATTATATATATTTTGTATATATATATATATATATATATATATATATATATATATATATATTAGTGACAGCGGACATGGGCTTTGGTGACAGCAGGAGCGTCGCGACAGCAGCAGAAATGACAACAACACAGCAGCAGTTGCAAGAGCAATAGCGACAACAAGCGTCGCTGAAAAGCAGCAACAGCAGCAATAACAGCAGCAGCAGTCCTATAGCGACAGTAGTTAGCAACGACTGCAGGAATTTGTCGTTAAATCAGCAGAGTATCAGCAGAACCACGATTTTCAGCGACAGCAGTCAAGGTTTTAGCGACAGTTTGACAGTTTATATATATATATATATATATATATATATATATATGGTAATTAATATATATGTAAACAAGTTCCTAATTGCTACTTGTATTATAGTATACTATATGTATAATAATTAGTGTAGCATATATTATATTTAAGGGTAGTTAGCATAAGTAAAGTAGTGGGTATTACCTTGAGATACCAAGGTAAGTACCAATGTAATTGGGGATGCCCAAGGTATTGGGTTTGGGTATCAATATTATAGTTTAGTGTTGAGATACCAAGTTGGTTCAAAACCAAGGTATCTATTTAATATTTGTAATTAGGATTTATATAATAAATAAATTTTTTGATATTAATACGTAATATTTTTCCTATTGTTTTACGTATCCAGAGATACGGTATCCTAGTACCCTAAGATGTAGTTTATGACCTAGACTTTAGTATTTGAACCCAATATCTTTGTGTTAGACTTTTGCAACCTAGAAATAGTTAGTTGACCATAGTTTGACCATAGTTTGATCATAGTTGACCTTAGAGTTGACTTAGTTTGACTTTTGACTTAGAGTTGACTTGTTAACCTAGAAGTTGACTAGTTTAACTTATTTTCTTGCCAAAATCTTGTATTGATGTTGTATTCCATATCTAGGTCTTCGAGGCATCATATCAGACATCTGTGAGACTGTTCATTGGACTTCAGGCTAGTACATTCTCTGATAGTTTCTCGTTTATGATATCCTCTATGTTCATTGTATCTAGTATAGATATCCATGTTTACTTGACACGATGGTTACACGGATTGGTATATCCGGATCTTGTCATGAGATCTTATTCCTGGTTATATGGTATATCTTGTGCAAGCCTTAGTTCATTGATTATCTTGTATATGTACAGACACTGATTCTCGGGGAGACTTGCTACCTTCCTGGAGAATCCTGTGCCATAGCGTACCATGGTTGGATCTATTATACCAGTCAAGGTGGGAGTATATAGTGTAGATATGTGATCATACCCATCTTGTATCTTGTATAGTGTTAATCATGTACCGTATGCATGATTAGCCAGGCCATATATCTTATATCATGTTCCCAAGCCGATCATATGTTAATGCTAGTACTCACACACTTAGTCATTAGTATTCTTGTTCATTGACAAATTGCTCATTATTGTATTTACTCCAGTATTTCCTTATTATTTATATCTCATTGTACCTATTGTGCATCTTGTATATTCACATCTATTTACTATTACATAATTTTTATCATTGATTAGAACTGTTGTTAGAGATGTACTCTTCTCATTTCCTGACTGGATATATTTTTCCAGATAACACTAAGGACTGGTACCCTACGCATTATGGACCTCAGAATGTTGTGGGTTTAGAGTCAGAGACCCTGGCGCAGGAGGGACTTATCCCAACTGAGATAGATGACCCGAGTTATAAACCCCCTCACACAAAATAGATATTTTGTGTGTATTTTATATTATTATATTTATTATCGATTATTTTAAATATTAAATTTCTTTAGAGTATTCTCTTAGTTAATTAGAAAATAAATTTCTTAATATAAATATTTATTTAGAATCATTTTTAGGCTATTTTAGATTTTTGGAGATTTTTCTAGAATTTTAGGGTAATTAAAACATAGAAAACGTAAATTTCTAGGACTTTCATGATTTACTATGAGACCATACTTGCATATTGTCATGACCTGCACCCGAAATTGGGGCACGAGTACGTGGATACGTCCAGCCTACGCCGCAGCATCGGCGGTAAAATGCTGTCTAGGTTATGATACTATCTAAACAATCTCACACGAGCATCCAACTCCATAAGGAGACACGGATAACACAATATAATATGAACAACATACTCAATCACATAACTACAGCACGATAAGATATCGAAGAAATAAAATAAAATGCAACACAAGTCTAAATAGAAATAATCTAACTCAACAATAATATCCAAGTCTCAATAAAGTATGCCGGAGACAAATCCGGTACCAATAAACTACTAAAAGAAACTGACTAAGATAACTAGTGATTCCGGCTAGACCTCCCGGAATCACATCTGATCAGGTCCAAGTCTGCAGCTACTCTCCCTGTGGTCCATAAAGTGTTGGACACCAGTCCTCTAAGGCATAGTCTGGAAAAATATTTTCAGTCAGGAAGGAGCAAAGTACATCCCTAACAGCAGTTCTATATCAATGATATAAACTATGTAGCAGTAAATAGATAAAAATATACAAGATGCAAATACATGTACGAGAGATATACAATAAAGGAAATACTGTAAATAAATGTGGGAAGGAACAATATGTCAAAGAGAAAGAATACTATGACTAAGCGTGTGAGTACTAGCTCTAACATGTGATCGGCTTGGAAACTTGTACAGGAATAATGGCCCGGCTAGTCATACGTGCGGTGTATGACCAACACTAACATATGAACAATACTTGTACATGAAGGGTATGATCACATATCTACAGTAAAATACTCCCCACCCCCCCGACTGGTATAGTAGATCCAACCATGGTACGCTATGGCACGGGATTCCCTAGAAAGGTAGCAAGTCTCCCCGGATATCAGTGTATGTACATACACAAGATAAACAATGAAATAAGACTTGTACAAGATACACCATGAACAAGGAATAACATCTCATGACGAGATCCGGATATACCAATCCGTGTAACCATCGTGTCAAGAATATGCATATTTACACTAGATACAATGAACATAGGGGATATTATAAATAAGAAACTATCAATGTACTCGCCTGGGGTCCTTAGATGTCAATACCTATATCCTGCTCCTGAAGTCTCCTAGGACGATCCAATAGTCCTATACACATATAATACAATATAATATTGCATCAGACATTACACTAACATACACGATCAAAACACAATAAACTCAGGGCTACGCTAGAGTGACACTAGTCAACTAGGGTCAAGTGTGCGTCTAGTTGCACGGTGTCGTGTCTGCAAATACTGTGCATAACAGACAGTCAATGATACGGGTCTTGCTAGTACGTCGGTGTACATATGGCAGTCAACTAACATTTACATGGTCATAGGTCAATATAACTACGGGGTATCCGTTGGTTACACTTGGGTCATCTAGTACATATCATTAACTAACATATACATTAATATCCATTTGGTACAAATATAATAGATATATGTATATATATGTACTTTAAAAAAAATTAATAATTTCTATATATATAAACATATATTATATACTAATAGAATTAATACTATATGTACAAATATAAAATATATACTAGGAAATACTTTATACAATACATATACATATGAATATATGCTAATTTAGAATTATACTATATATACATATACCAAAATACATTTAACCTATACTAATACATGTACCATTAATAGGTTCATATACATTATGAATATATATATACCAATATACACATAATAACCAATGCTAATACGTATACTAATACATACATGCATACACCCATATACCAAATACATATACGCGTACGTGTACGCGAGGGAAGAAAATTGAACCTGTGTGCATGCACGACGACGACGGGGATGACGACTGTGTCCACGACGACGACGAAGACGAAGGTGACAATGGCGACGAAGATGATAAAGACGAAGGTGACGATGATGACGAAGACGATGATGACGAAGGTGTCGAGTGGTGGTCCTGGTGGTATGGGGTGGTTGTACTGGTGGTGAACGGTGGTGGAGATTGGTGGAGGAAATTCAGGCGAGGTCGAGGGGTTGTCGGCTGAGGGGGAGGCTCGGCCGAAGGTGCAGGGAAGCGGGGTGGTAGTTGTTGCTATCGAGGAAGATGAGGGGTGGCCGTCCGGTGGGTCGACGGCGAGATGAACGGGTGGTAGTAATAGTGGTGGAGGGATTCTGATGATGATGGTGGTGCTGGTTCTGATGATGATGGTGGTGGTGGTGCTCGTGGCCGGAGGGGAAGAGGGGAGTGGCCGGGGAAGGAGGTTGGCAATGGCAGCAGCAGCCGGGGAAGAAGGCTGCGGGCTCGGTTGTCTGCCGGAGTAGAGGCCGGTGGGGAGCTCGACCGGTTTAAGGGGAGAAGGCCGGCGGGTGTACAGCGGGTTGATGGAGACTGGAGGAGATGCTGGCGGCCGAGGGAAGTCTTGGCCGGAACAGGGAGGCGTGGAGAGGTTTGGCCGCCGGGGTTGGGCTCGAACGAGTGAGACGGGAGGAGAGCTCGCGTATGGAAGCAGCAGTAGCCGCCGAGGGAGGGAGCTCGGCCGGGGTGGTGACCGGAGCTAGGGGCCGGAGAAGAGTGATGGTGGTGAAGTTGGTTTTCCTTTCTTTCTTTTTTTTCTTTTAAAAGAAGGAGGAGAAGAAGAAGAAGAAGAGAAAGGGAAAATATTATAGGCTACGATTAGGTTTGTGAGGAGGGAGGAGAGAGAGAGGTGGGGGTTTTTTCCAAGGTTTGGGGATTAGGGCATGCTTGGGAAAGGGTGTGAGAAGACATTAAATAGGGGATGTGATGGGAGGTGTGTGGTGATGATGAGTCCCCATTTTGAATGGGTGGCTCAGATTCAACATGAAAAAATTACTCATACAAGGAGAGGGGTTGGTTGACTAGTCAAAAATTAGGGCTTATCCATTTGGTTTGAACCAATGTGGTATTGACAACTAATGCAATATTTGCAAATAAGCCCCCTTAAATTTGGGTTTTTGCACAGACACATGAAATGATAAAAAATTGGTGGGCAATTTGGTGTTTGGTGTTTTGTAGGGTGAGAGGGTGTTGTGTGCTTTGTATGGGCTTAATAAATAGGATATTTGGATTAAATTAGGGTTAAAATTGGATTAGTCAAAGTTGGTATCCCCAATTTAATTAAAGAATAATGCAAGTGATGTTCTAAAATCAATTAGAAATACATGGGGCTAAAATTAGGTTGGGATACAAGTATCATTAGTGAAGAAGACTCAGAATAGAATATTACCCTAATTTGGGTTGCACAAAAATGGGTTGAGATTGTCTCCAATTTCGATTGGAACGCACAACGATACAAAGTTGGATTTTATTTAAAAATTAAATAAACGTCCACGACGAATATTGTGCGGCTAAAATAAAGCACAAGAGAGCATAATTATGAGTTACACAAAGGTCATGAAAGATGTAGGCTGGGTGTCAGTCTTGGACCCTTTAATTGGTCCGGTTAAACGGGTTGAGTTGGTGTCTCAAAATTGATGGCAACGACACAGGTGCGCGACACAGGATTAAATAATGGATTTTGGATACGGGAAGTTATGCAATTAAATTAGAGCACAAAGGATTATGATTTTGAGTGACGGAAAAGTCCAGCTCCTAAGTTGGCGTATCAAGTCTAGAATACAACAACTTGTTGGAAGTTATGGGCTAATGTTGGGCTCCGAATATTGCAACAACGGTAGGGTGTAACAATCACAGTAATTAATTACAACCTCAAAAATTTAAATCCTAAATAATACAAATTAAATTTATAACCCTATAATTCGGTCAGGTGTTCATCTAGTGGGCTTCTAGGTCAAGTCTACTAGCTCAAACATTAAGAACATTGTATATAATATATATGTAAATACACATCTCATACAATTATTTAAATTAAATATACACAATATTAATAATATATAAAAGTCAAAAATATCCCTATTTTTAGAAAGTGGTAGTGACAAGTCTACCCTCCTTAAAAAAATTTCGTCCTCGAAATTTAAGATCCTCAATAGTAGTATTTACTCGTTATATTATTTTTCATCAAAAGTTAAATTC
Organism: Iris macrosiphon; assembly: GCA_036927795.1. Taxonomy (NCBI): domain Eukaryota; kingdom Viridiplantae; phylum Streptophyta; class Magnoliopsida; order Asparagales; family Iridaceae; genus Iris; species Iris macrosiphon. The sequence goes on from JAYESA010000014.1 coordinate 109,426,937, forward strand.
ATCAACACACATAATCATGAAGTAATCCACATTGTCATTTCACAATTTTTTTTTCAAAATTCTGTAATTATCGTATTCCTGAAAATTCTCGAAATAAAAATCAAATTCTATTTCTATCACAATTCCTCCAAAATTTTAAGTTCATATCTAAATACTCAAAATTTAATTTACAATCCTCTAATTTAAATTCACTCAATGCATATTTATAAAATTAAGAAATCCCATCTAAAAATACTAATCCATAAATCCAATCGATGTATATTTATAAAATCTAAATTCTTATCCCGAAAATTGAATTCAAACACTAATCCATTAATGATCTTATTCCTCGATTTCTTTTTCACATAATACTCAACAATACGATACTTATGGAATCTTCAAATGCAACATTCATAATATAAATTTTTAAATTCATATCTTGCAATCAAATAAATATAATGATAATCTCCTTAATTTCCTCGAATTTTAATGATAATTTCAATCATATCTCAATCTTCATAAAATCAATGATTCATCAATTCTGCCATATTAAATTCTTAACTCTTTATTTAAATCAATATTTATCCTTGAATTTTAAGTATCTTGTCTCTCTTGTCAAGTCATAACCTCTTCATAAATCTTCACTATGGCAAACCCCCAATAACCTAGGTCTAGGAAAATTCTACCTACAGTCATTCAATATACAATCTAGAGAAAACATGCATGGTTTTGGTCTGTTTTGTCATGGTATTGCAGTCTCTGTCAGGGTGTACTATTAACTATATTCTAACAAAAAAATCATGAATACAAGCTACGGTACTAAGGAATCAATCAATCAATCAAATAGGAAGGACAGAAGGAAAGAAGGAACAGAACCTACTAACATATCACCTGCAGTATCGGTCTCCTCGTCCGTCATCGCAAATGCCCCGCCCTGCTGGGGTGGCTCCCTTTGCAGGTGCTGAGCAATTTGCAGTTCTACAGATGGCCTAACTGGATCTCTATAATTTGGAGCTGCTTGCTGGGCTATAGGGCAATCCCTCATTCGGTGTCCTGTATCACCACAACGCAAATAAAGTCCTAGTCTCAATCTACAGCTCTCCCAAAGGTGACCTGGCTTCTAATAGAAATGACAAGTCTGTTGATCCTGCTGAACATGAACTGGTGCCTGGTACTGTTGTTGATACAGAAATTTCCTCGGCTGTTGCTGAATATGGGGACGCTTGGCCAGTCCTGTACTACCATTCATATCTCCAGAAATATTATGACTCCTCTTAGGCCTGAGATCCAGATCCTCTTCTGCAATCTGGGCATCCATCAAGATATCCTCAAAAGTAGCGGTACGACGACCAGAAGTGCGCGACCTAATCTCTCTCGTCAGTCCCTTTCTAAACTTTCGGGCTCGATCTCCTGGGTCCCGAATTATAGACGATGCAAAATGGCTCAATCGACAGAACTCTGCGGCGTACTCGTCGACCGACATGTTTCCTTGGACCAAGTCATAAAATTAACTTTCTAAAGTTCCCAAGGCCACGTCGGGAAAGAACTTCTCCTTGAAAAGCTCTTTGAAGGTCTCCTAAGTAAGTCCTTCGTCAGTGAGTCTCGGCTCCATGCGATACCACGTGAGTGCGATATCGAACATCTGACTGCCAGCGGCCTCTATCTGCAAGCTCTCCGGAATCTGGGCCAATCGCAGGCTCCTCTCCATATCCTCTAGCCAGTCGTCAGCGTAGAGTATCCCTTCGATACCCTTGAACTCTTGAGGCATCATCCTCTTGAAGTCAACTATAGTGCCTGATCTCTGTTGTTGTTGCTGGCCATGAAACTGCTGGGCAACTTTGTCAACTGCCTGTAGAGCCACCTGATGAGCGTTCTCCATGCTCTCTCTCATCAGCTTTGTTTATGCCTGGTGCACATCTGCTTGCACCCTCTGAGCCTCAGCTTGAACTCGCTGAGCGTTTACCATGCCCTGGATCAAGGTAAACACATGTGTCCCGTCAATGGGCATACCTCCGAAAATCAGAGTCGGTGGAGGTGGAAGGTTGTCCGTCACAGCTGTGGCAATCCTCTGAACATGTGGGAAAGGAGGACCCCCAAAAAGTGCAGATACTCCCACATGCACCAGAGATATAGGAGGAACTACGGATGTCTGTCCATCAGGTGGAGAGGTGGCAGACCCCTCTAAAGCTGATGCTCCCACTCTCATAGATCTTGTCTTCGGCGATATCCTGAAGACAAACCAAAGAATCAATTAAGGCAGTAAATGCGATATCATTAAGGTAGGACAGTAAAGTTCTAAAGAAGCAACATTCAGAAGGAATAAAGATAACAAGACAAATGGATTGGAGATATTCCTAGTTGTGATTGAGTATTCGCTCTCGTCCTAGTATGTTATATCCTAGATCCTATCGCAGGCACGCAGTAGTACAACTAAGATGTCACACTACCACGATATTGCTGTAATTGCGAAGTCTGACCTGCATGAGCCGCCACTAAAAATGTGTCACGACCCGCACCCAAAATTGGGGCACGAGTACGTGGGTACGTCCAGCCTACGTCGCAGCATCGGCGGTAGAACGCTGTCTAGGTCATGATACTATCTAAACAATCTCACACGAGCATCCAACTCCATAAAGAGACACGGATAACATAATATAATATGAACAACATACTCAATCACATAACTACAACACGATAAGATATCAAAAAAATAAAATAAAATGCAACACAAGTCTAAATAGAAATAATCTAACTCAATAATAATAACCAAGTCTCAACAAAGTATGCCGAAGACAAATCCGGTACCAATAAACTACTAAAAGAAACTGACTAAGATAACTAGTGATTCCGACTAGACCTCCCGTAATCACAACTGAACTACCAGGTCCAAGTATGCAGCTACTCTCCCTGTGGTCCATAAAGTGTTGGACACCAGTCCTCTAAGGCATAGTCTGGAAAAAAAATTTAGTCAGGAAGGAGCAAAGTACATCTCTAACAGCAGTTCAATATCAATGATATAAACTATGTAGCAGTAAATAGATAAAAATATACAAGATGCATTTATATATAAGAGAGATATACAATAAAGGAAATACTGTAAATAAATGCGGGAAGGAACAAAATGTCAAAGAGCAAGAATACTATGACTAAGTGTGTGAGTACTAGCTTTAACATGTGATCGGCTTGGGAACTTGTACAGGAATAATGGCCTGACTAGTCATACGTGCGGTGTATGACCAACACTAACATGTGAACAAGACTTATATATGAAGGGTATGATCACATATCTACACTAAAATACTCTCCACCCCCCCCCCCCCCGACTGGTATAGTAGATCCAACCATGGCACGCTATGGCACGAGATTCCCTAAAAAGGTAGCAAGTCTCCCCGGAAATCAGTGTTTGTATATGCACAAGATAAACAATGAAACATGACTTGTACAAGATACACCATGAACAAGGAATAATATCTCATGACGAGATCCGGATATACCAATCCGTGTAACCATCGTGTCAAGAATATGGATATTTATACTAGATACAATGAACATAAGGGATATCATAAATAAAAAACTATCAGAGAATGTACTCGCCTGGGGTCCTTAGCTGTCAATACTAATATCTTGCTCCTGAAGTCTCGCAGGACGATCCAATAGTCCTATACACATATAATACAATACAATATTGCATCAAATATTACACTAACACACACGATCAAAACATAATGAACTCAGGGCTACGCTAGAGTGACACTAGTTAACTAGGGTCAAGTGTGCGTCTAGTTGCACGGTGTCGTGTCTGCAAATGCTGTGCATAACATACAGTCAATAATATGGGTCTTACCAATACATCGGTGTACATATGGCAGTCAACTAACATTTACATGGTCACAGGTCAATGTAACTACGGGGTATCTGTTGGTTACACTTGGGTCATCTAGTACATATCATTAACTAACATATACATTAATATCCATTTGGTAAAAATATAATAGATATATGTATATATATCTACTTTAAATAAAATTAATACTTTGTATATATATAAACATATATTATGGAGAGATATATACAATGCATATATATATATATATATATATATATATATATATATATATATATATATATATATATATATATATATATATATATATATATATATATATATACTAATAGAATTAATATTATATGTACAAATATAAAATATATACTAGGAAATACTTTATACAATACATATACATATGAATATATGCTAATTTAGAATTATACTATATATACATATACCAAAATACATTTAACCTATACTAATACATGTACCATTAATAGGTTCATATATATTATGAATATATATATACCAACATACACATAATAACCAATGCTAATACGTATACTAATACATACATGCATACACCCATATACCAAATATGTACACGCGTACGTGTACGCGAGGTAAGAAAACTGAACCTGTGTGCGTGCACGACGACGACGGGGATGACGACGGTGTCCACGACGACGAAGAAGACGAAGGTGACGATGACGACGAAGACGATGAAGACGAAGGTGATGATGACAACGAAGACGATGATGACGAAGGTGTAGAGTGGTGGTCCTGGTGGTGTGGGGTGGTTGTACTGGTGGTGAACGGTGGTGGAGATTGGTGGAGGAAATTCAGGCGAGGTCGAGGGGTTATCGGCTGAGGGGGGCTCGGCCGGAGGTGCAGGGAAGCGGGGTGATAGTTGCTGCTATCGAGGAAGATGATGGGTGGCCGTCCGATGGGTCGATGGCGAGGTGAACGGGTGGTAGTAATGGTGGTGGAGGGATTCTGATGATGATGGTGGTGCTGGTTCTGATGATGATGGTGGTGGTGGTGCTCGTGGCCGGAGGGAAAGAGGGGAGTGGCCGGGGAAGGAGGTTGGCAATGGCAGCAGCAGCCGAGGAAGAAGGTTGCGGGCTCGGTTATCTGCTGGAGTAGAGGCCGGTGGGGAGCTCGACCGGTTCAAAGGGAGAAGGTCGGCGGGTGTACAGCGGGTTGATGGAGATTGGAAGAGATGCTGGCTGCCGGGGGAAGTCTTGGCCGGAACAGGGATGCGTGGAGAGGTTTGGCCGCTGGGGTCGGGCTCGAACGGGTGAGGCGGAGAGAGAGATCGCGTATGGAAGCAGCAGTAGCCGCCGAGGGAGGGAGCTCGGCCGGGGTGGTTGTCACGACCCGCACCCGGATCCTGGGGCACGAGTATGTGGGTACGTCCAGCCTACGCCGCAGCATCGACGGTAGAACGTTGTCTAGGTCATGATACTATCTAAACAATCTCATACTAGCATCCAACTCCATAAGGAGACACGGATACCATAATATAATATGAACAACATACTTAATCACATAACTACAGCACGATAAGATCTCGAAGAAATATGTAAGATGCAACCCAAGTTTAAATAGAATTAATCTAACTCAACAATAATATCCAAATCTCAACAAAGTATGTCGGAGACAAATCTGGTACCAAACAATCTGCTAAAAGAACTAACTAGATAACTAGTAATTCCGGCTAGACCTCCCAGAATCACAACTGAACTACCAATGTTCAAGTCTGCAGCTAATCTCCCTATAGTCCATAAATGTCGGACACTAGTCCTCTAAGACATAGTCTGAAAAAATATTTTCAGTCAGGAAGGAGCAAAGTACATATCAAATAACAGTTCCATTTAATTGATAAGGACTATAAAACAAAAAATAGATGATGCTATATACTGAGAGAAGACAATAAGTAAATGCAATGACAATATAAAAAGACAGGCAATATAAGCAATATGGTACAGTCAGTGCATATATGAAATAAAGAGAAAGAGCTACAATATCATATACAGGTGATGTAGTATATGAAAATAAAATAAAGAACTATAACTATTCTAAGTGTTTGAAATATCAGTCTATCATGTGATCGGCTTGGGACAAGATCAGTCTTGTTACATATGATTAGCTATGATTCAAGTAAGGTCAGGCTAACCATTTGGTTAGCTATGATGCAAGTATGGTCAGGCTAATCATATATAACAGCTATGAGGCATGTAATGGTCAGGCCGCACCCGACGTGAGGTGTAGGGTGAGCTATGATGCATTTAGAGTTGGGTATGATCACATAATCTACTAATATTCCTCCCGCCCCCAAATAGTACAGTGGATCCAACCATGACACGTTACGATACACGATCAATGTCCAATATATCATGTACGATATCCAATATCAATGTCATGTACAATATCAATACGATAATCAATGTAACATCTCATGACTGCAGATCCAATCTATATACTAGTCCGTGTAGCACAGTGTCAAGAATCAGATGTAACATTTCTAGATACTAGAATTATAGATATTATCAAATAATTATAAATTATCAGAGAATGTACTCGCCTTGGGTCTTTAGCTGGTAATACCAATGTCCTGTTCCAGAGTATCGTCTGGATGATCCAACAGTCCTATAGACATATCATAAAATATAATATTTGTATCAGACGTTACACTAACACACAAAACACGATAAACTCAGGGCTATGCTAGATATTACACTGGTCAACTAGGGTCAAGTGCGCGTCTAATTGCACGGGTGTCATGTCTGTAATTGCTGTGAATTCAGACAGTCGGTGATACGGGTCTTGCCAGTACATCGGTGTACATATGGCAGTCTTCTAACAATTTACAAGGTTACAGGTCAATGTAAATACGGGGTATCCGTAATTACACTCGGGTCGCCTAATACATTCATCAATTAGCATATATCATTAATTAAATATATATACATACCAAATAATTATATACAAAAATATGTATAAGTGTATATACACTAAATAGAATTATATATTTTATATATATAAGTTTAAAAATATACATGCCACATATTTATATATATATATAACGACCAATATTGTATGTATGCAAAAGAATACGTATACTGAATATATATATATATATATATATATATATATATATATATATATATATATACCAAGTAAAAATATACGTATACTATATTTACATATATATATATATATATATATATATATATATATATATATATATATACCAAATACGTATTTACTACACATATACCATATAAAAATATACCAATATACATATTATGCCACATATATACTAATACCTACATGCATACACTCATACATACGTACACGCTACGTGTACGCGAGGGGAGAAACTGTACCTGTGCGCGTGCACGACGACGGCAAAGACGACGATGACGAAGATGACGACGGTAAGGTGGTGGTCCTGGTGGTGGAGGCTGGTGGTGCCGGGGTGGTCGAGAAGGAGGAGGCAGGGCTGAATGGGGGTTATGGTGAGGAGTGGTGGTGATAAGGGTGGTGGCTGGTGGTGTGAAGCCGGAGAAGAAGTTGTGGGTGGTGGTATGGTGAAGGAGGCTGGTCGAGGAGGAGGCAGGGGGTCACTGGTCGGCCGGAGGGAATGCATGGAGGAGTGGGGAAGCTCGGGAAGAGGGAAGGAGTCGGGCTCGATGGAGGGAGGGCTCGCCGGGGTGGTGATGCTGGTGGTACGGGTGGTAGTAGGGTGATTCAGTGGCAGCGGGTGAACTGCTGCTGGGGGTGACGAGCTCGGGAAGAGGAAGACGAAGGGGTCGGTGCAGAAGTGGTGCCGGAGTAGCAGGCCGGAGAAGAAGACAGTTCGACGGGTGGCCGGGGCTTGGCTCAACGTGGAGGGGGAGATGGCCGGTATTAATGGTGTTTGTGGTGGAGATAAAGGAGGAGGGTGGCTCAGTGGCAGCACAGCCGGGGGAGAAGGAGTAGTTGGCCGGGGCAGTGGCCGGGATCGGGTCAGAGACGCTCGGGTTGCAGCAGCGTCGGCCGGAGGGATGTGAGGGATGGTGGTGATAGTTCTGATGGTGGTGGTGGTTCTGTGACAGTGGAAAGATATGCTGGCGGAGGGACGGGGTGGTGATAATACGATAAAGTGGCCGGGGCTTCAGGCGAGGGAGGAGCGGGTCGACGGGTGCTCGGCCGGGTGCTGCCGGAGTAGGGGGCCGGCCGGGCTGAACAGTGGAGATGGTTTATTCCCCCCCCCCCCCATTTTCTTTTAAAAGGGGGAGAAGAAGAAGAAGAAAGGAAGAAATAGAAAATTCCTACGGTTGAGTGAGGAGTGAGGAGAGAGAGAGGTGGGGGCTTTCCTAGGTTTGGGGATTAAGGCATGCTTGGGAAGAGTGTGAGGAGACATTAAATAGGGGAGGTGATGGGAGGTGTGTGGTGATGATGAGCCCCATTTTGAATGGGTGGCTCTGATTCGACATGAAGAATTCATTCATACAAAGGGGAGGGGTTGGGTTGACTAGTCAAAGAACTAGGGCTTCTCCATTTGGTTTGAACCAATGGGGTGTTGACACCTAATGCAACATTTGCAAATGAGTCCCCTTAAATTTGGGTATTTGCACAGACACATAAAATAATAAAAAATTGGTGGGGGAAATGGTGTTTGGTGTTTTGTAGGGTGAGGGGGTGTTGTGTGTTTTGTATGGGCTTAATGAATAGGGTATTTGAATTAAATTGGGTTAAAATGGGATTAGTCAAAGTTAGTATCCCTAATTTAATTAGAATGAATGCAAGCGGTGTTCTAAAATTAATTAGGAGTACATGGGGCCAAAATTAGGTTGGGACACAAATATCATTAGTGAAGAAGACTCAGAACAGAATATTACCCTAATTTGGGTTGCACGAAAATGGGTCGAGATTGTCTCCAATTTTGATTGGAACGCACAACGATACAAAGTCAGATTTTATTTAGAAACTAAATAAACGTCCGCGACAAATATTGTGCGGCTAAAATAAAGCACAAAAGAGCATAATTTTGAGTTACAAAAAGGTCAGAATGGAAGGCGGGCACGTCTAGGGCAGGGTTGTGAAATTTGTTGGAAGACAAAAGCTAGGTTAGTGCTCCAAATATCGAAGCAACGGCAGGGCGCAACAATTAAATAAAATTACGGTAATTAATTACAACCTCAAATAATTAAATCCTAAATAATACAAATTAATTCATAACCCTATAATTCGATCAGGTGTTAATCTAGTGGGCTTCTAGGTCAAGTCTACTAGCTCAAACATTAACGAACACTGCATATATATATAATATTATAAATATACATCTTATGCAATTATTTAAATTAAATACATGCAATATAAAATATATATAAAAAAGTCAAAAATACCCCTGTTTTTGGAACGTGGTAGTGACAAGTCTACCCTCCTTAAAAGAATTTTATCCTCGAAATTTAAATCCTCAATAGTAGTATTTACTCGTTATATTATTTTCTATCAAAATTTAAAACCCACATAATCAATCCACATTGTCATTTCAATATTTTTCAAAATTCTATAATTATTGTATTCCTGAAAATCCTCGAAATAAAAATCAAATTCCATTTTTTTTTCACAAATTCCTCCAAAACTTTAAGTTAATAATTAAATACTCGAAATTTAATATCCAATCCTCTAATTTAAATTCAATCAATGCATATTTTTATAAATTAAGAAATCACATCTAAAAATACTAATCCATGAATCCAATCGATGCATATTTATAAAATCTAAATCCTCATCCCAAAAATGTGAATTCAAATTATAATCCATTAATCATCTTACTCATCTAATTTAAGTCCAATCGATGCATATTCATTAATTTAAATCCTCATCCCAAAATTGAATTCAAACACTAATCCATTAATGATCTTATTCCTTGATTTCTTTTTCCACAAAATACTCAAACAATGCGATACTTATTTAATCTTCAAATGCATCATTCATAATATAAATTTCAAAATTCATATCCTGCAATCAAATAAATATAATGATAATCTCCTTAATTTCCTCAAATTTTAATGATAATTCAATCATATCATAATCTTCCTAAAATTAATAAATCATTAATTCTGCCATGTTAAATCCTTAACTCTTTATTTAAATTATTGCTTATCCTCAAAATTTTAAGCATCTTGTCTCTCTTTGTCAAGTCATAACCTCTTCATAAATCTACTATGGTCGAACCCCCAATAATCACAGTCTAAAAATTTCTACCTACAGTCATACAACATAAAATCTAAGAAAAAATATGTATGGTTATGGTCACTTTGGTCTTGGTGTTGCAATCTCTGTCAGGGTGTACTACTAACTACATTCTAACAAGAAAATTACGAATACAAACTACGGTACTAAGTAACCAATCAATCAATCAAATAGGAAGGACAGAAGGAACGAAGGAACAGAACCTGCTAATACGGCACTTGCAGTATCTTCTATTTCTAACATACACTTAATCTCTGGAACATTCACTAACAAATTCCTATTCATGTACACTGATGATACCCATATCAACTAATTATTAGTCCATAAGACATCCATGAATACATCCTCATTGCATACACATGTCTATTGATACATAAATCTGATACCAAGAATCTTTAACATAACCATGGTTTAATAATGCATCCAAAGTTTGATACCTCTATCCCTTTAGGTACCACAGTTTCTACTACAAGCATACCCACTGCTAGTTTTCTTACCTACTGCAATTGTTGATACTAGTTATTCTTATCACTCAAGTGTACACCAAGTACAACACACCATACTAAGTACTGCTTCCTCTAATACAACCCTAGATGGACACCCAAGTCAGTTTGCAGTACAATCTCAATCATGCTCCAGCCAACAGATTCTTACACATGTACTTCATCCACTCATATACTAATATATGTCTCTCCCACTATAAAATTTTATCCTCAAAATAAAATCCTTAAAATTAACTCCTCGAACAATTTAAAGTAAAATGCATATACTTTCCTTAAAGTCAAATATTCAAATACTGAAACAAAAATTTAATCACTTCCAAAAATTCTTACAGCTTTGTCTATGTTCATTGAATTGAATCTGAATCCTCAAAATTTTTTAATAACATAATATCTCAACTTCTTAAAATTCTTAGAAATTTGTAATTCATTTCCACTCTTCAAACGATAAAATTAAATCCACAAGTATACATATAAATATTCACAGTCTCTAATACTCAAGGGTACACACAAATACACCAATTATCTACAACCTCAACTGTGTACTAAAATTTGCACTACCCGGATTACTTGCACTATTACTCCCAATAATTAAAGTTATCATCACACGTATTTTCTTCCATGATTTTCAATCTATATCAACTGGTACACCAATCTAATTATCATCACACGAAGTACTTACTATTACTAGCATAATTCTCAATAATTCCTTGATATAGAAACATTAGCACTATTGGTATGGTAACACTAGCTTCATTATTGGATCATCTCATCAAAATTATTAGAACTCATGATTACTTGCACCTTCTATAACACCCATGTTTCACTTTACTCTCATGGGCAAGTATATGGTTCCTCATCTTGATTGATGTATATGTATTTTCCTTTAATCTTTTACAGTCTGTTAAACTAATTTGTGATGCGCTTCACAACTTTTATTACCAATCCTGATATTTCTCTACTCATGACATCTCATTAAAACCCTGTATGCATATACATTTCTTTACTCTTAATGCACCCAGTATCAATCATCAAATTGAACATTATGCTCCATTAATCTTTAACACAATTCCTTGATACATAATTGTTTACATAAATCATCCAATTACATAAATTTATGACTATCCAGGACGGGTATGATGGCTCTGATACTAACTCTTGAAGCCATCACTGATACTCTTTTCTCGTTTTATCTATAGTACCAATACTAACTATAATAACGCCTATCATTGAACTATTGCTACAAGGTACTATGTTATGGGTATCTCTAGATTAATGCCTACTGCTCACATGTCCAACTAAGAAACACTTACAAACTCAAAAGTCATACTAAGTCAACATTAAGACACAGACAAAATTGCAAGTCACTCATTATCGTACTAACAAGGAATCCTCAAAGAAAAGAAACTCAAAAAGGAACTGGATTAAGGGCTGAAGGTATTGCTACCGCTAGCAAAGGAAATGATGGAACAAAGTCCTGTAATAACGGAAATAGATAAATATTGAGATGATACTTTAAGAACCAATTTAAGATACAACCTGATAATTATACACGTCTGTCCAAAATTATGACACTCAGAATCCTCGCCACGCCAGTAAGCATAGATGCGATAAACGACAGATTCCGTAACTAAGATATGCAACTCTATAATCATGTCATCTAGAATCTTTGCTACGCCAACCGGTATGGATGCGAGAGACTCTAAGTTTCATAACTACAGTATGTACATCCAAGTCAGGTTCCTACGTTCTCGTCATGACAGCTAGTATAGCTGCGATAAACTCTAGGTTCCATAACCAAAGTAAACATTTTACCTTTCTTATTGTCCTCATCAATATATGACATCAGATGATACCATAAATTTTAGCCCATAAAATTTATCTTAATATGAAATTAACTCAACAATGATACCAAGAATTGAGTTTTAACAACTGGTCAACAAGAATCAAACTCAATATCAACAAGCGAGAACAGATAAAAATAAGGGGGAAGGATTTAAATTGGAATTCATAATGATATTCTTAAGGGTTGTCCCATGAATCTCTCAAATAATTCGTGATTGAGTATCCTCTCTCATACTAGTATCCTATGTCCTATATTCTATAGCAGGCACGCAGTAGTACAACTAGGACGTCGCACTACCACGATATCGCACAACTTGCAAAGTCAGACCTGCATGGGCCACCACTAAAAACGTGTCATGACCCGCACCCGGATCCTGGGGCACGAGTACGTGGGTACATCCAGCCTATGCCGCAGCATCGACGGTAGAACGTTGTCTAGGTCATTATACTATCTAAACAATCTCACACGAGCATCCAACTCCATAAGGAGACACGGATACCACAATATAATATGAACAACATACTCAATCACATAACTACAACACGATAAGATCTCGAAAAAATAAGTAAGATGCAACACAAGTCTAAATAGAATTAATCTAACTCAACAATAATATCCAAATCTCAACAAAGTACGCCAGAGACAAATCCGGTACCAAACAATCTGCTAAAAGAACTAACTAGATAACTAGTGATTTCGGCTAGACCTCCTGGAATCACAACTGAACTACCAATGTCCATGTCTGCAGCTAATCTCCCTGTGGTCCATAAATGTCGGACACCAGTCCTCTAAGGCATAGTCTGGAAAAATATTTTCAGTCAGGAAGGAGCAAAGTACATCTCAAATAACAGTTTTATTTAATTGATAAGGACTATAAAACAATAAATAGATGATGCTATATACTGAGAGAAGGCAATAAGTAAATGCAATAACAATATAAAGAGACAGGCAATATAAGCAATATGGTACAGTCAGTGCATATATGAAATAAAGAGAAAGAGCTACAATATCATATACCGGTGATGTAGTATATGAAAATGAAATGAAGAACTGTAACTATTCTAAGTGTTTGAAATTTAGTCTATCATGTGATCCGCTTGGGACAAGATTAGGCTTGTTACATATGATTAGCTATAATTCATGTAAGGTCAGGCTAACCATTTGGTTAGCTATGATGCAAGTAATGGTCAGGATAATCATATATAACAGCTATGAGGCATGTAATGGTCAGGCCGCACCCGACGTGAGGTGTGGGATGAGCTATGATGCATGTAGAGTTGGGTATGATCACATAATCTACTAATATTTCCCCTGTCCCCAACTAGTACAGTGGATCCAACCATGATACGTTACGATACACGATCAATGTCCAATATATCATGTACGATGTCCAATATCAATATCGTGTATAATGTCAATGCGATAATCAATATAATATCTCATGACTCAGATCCAATCTACATACTAGTCCATGTAGCACAGTGTCAAGAATCAGATATAATATTTCTAGATACTAGAATTATAGATATTATCAAATAATTAGAAATTATCAGAGAATGTACTCGCCTTGGGTCCTTAGTTGGTAATAGTAATGTCCTGTTCCAGAGTATCGTCTGGATGATCCAACAGTCCTATAGACATATCATAAAATATAATATTTGTATCAAACGTTACACTAACACACAAAACACGATGAACTCAGGGCTATGCTAGATATTACACTGGTCAACTAGGGTCAAGTGTGCGTCTAATTGTACGGGTGTTGTGTCTGTAATTGCTGTGAATTCAGACAGTCGGTGATACGGGTCTTGCCAGTACGTCGGTGTTCATATGGCAGTCTTCTAACAATTTATAAGGTTACAGGTCAATGTAAATACGGGGTATCCGTAATTACACTCGGGTCGCCTAATACATTCATTAATTAGCATATATCATTAATTAAATATATATACATACAAAATAATTATATACAAAAATATGTATAAGTGTATATACACTAAATAGAATTATATATTTTATATATATAAGTTTAAAAATATACATGCCACATATTTATATATATATATAACGACCAATATTTGTATGTATGTAAAAGAATGCGTATACTGAATATATAGATATATATATATATATATATATATATATATATTTACCAAGTAAAAATATACGTATACTATATTTATATATATATGTACCAAATAATATATATACTATATACATGTATATATGTACATATATATATATATATATATATATGTATATATGTACCAAATAATACATATACTATATACATGTATATATGTATATATATATATATATATATATATATATACCAATACATACATATATTATGCTACATATGTATATATATACCAAATACGTATTTACTACACATATGCCATATGAAAATATACCAATATACATATTATGCCACATATATACTAATACCTACATGCATACACTCATACATACGTACACGCGTACGTGTACGCGAGGGGGAGAAACCGTACCTGTGCGCGTGCACGACGACGGCGAAGACGACGATGGCGAAGACGACGACGACGACGAGGTGGTGGTCCTGGTGGTGGAGGCTGGTGGTGCCGGGGTGGTCGAGAAGGAGGAGGCAGGGCTGAATAGGGGTTGTGGTGAGGAGTGGTGGTGATAAGGGTGGTGGTTGGTGGTGTAAAGCCGGAGAAGAAGCTGTGGGTGGTGGTATGGTGAAGGAGGCTGGTCGAGGAGGAGGCAGGGGGTCACTGGTCGGCCGGAGGGAATGCAGGAAGGAGTGGGGAAGCTCGGAAAGATGGGAGGAGTCGGGCTTGATGGAGGGAGGGATCTTTGGGGTGGTGATGCCGGTGGTACGGGTGGTGGTAGGGTGATTCAGTGGCAGCGGGTGAACTGCTGCTGGGGGTGACGAGCTCGGGAAGAGGAAGACGAAGGGGTCGGTGCAGTGGTGGTGCCGGAGTAGCAAACCGGAGAAGAAGACAGGTTGGCGGGTGGCCGGGGCTTGGCTCGACGTGGAGGGGGAGATGGTCGGTGTTAATGGTGTTCGTGGTAGAGATAAAGGAGGAAGGTGGCTCAGTGAAAGCACAGCCGGGGGAGAAAGAGTGGCTGGCCGGGGCAGTGGCCGGGATCGGGTCGGAGACGCTCGGGTTGCAGCAGCGTAGGCCGGA
The DNA here is from genome assembly GCA_036927795.1 of Iris macrosiphon. NCBI lineage: Eukaryota > Viridiplantae > Streptophyta > Magnoliopsida > Asparagales > Iridaceae > Iris > Iris macrosiphon. The sequence continues at coordinate 109,442,507 of JAYESA010000014.1, forward strand.
GGGATGTGAGGGATGGTGGTGATAGTTATGATGGTGGTGGTGGTTTTGTGACAGTGGAGAGATGTACTGGCGGAGGAACGGGGTGGTGATGATACAGTGAAGTGGCTGGGGCTTCAGGCGAGGAAGGAGCGGGTCGACGGGTGCTCGGCCGGGTGCTGCCGGAGTAGGAGGCCGGCCGGGCTGAACAGTGGAGATGGATTATTCCCCCCCCCCCCTTTTCTTTTAAAAGGAGGAGAAGAAGAAGAAGAAGAAAGGAAGAAGAAGAAGAAGAAGAAGAAGAAAGAAAGAAATAGAAAATTCCTACGGTTGAGTGAGGAGTGAGGAGAGAGAGAGGTGGGGGCTTTCCTAGGTTTGGGGATTAGGGCATGCTTGGGAAGAGTATGAGGAGACATTAAATAGGGGAGGTGATGAGAGGTGTGTGGTGATGATGAGCCTCATTTTGAATGGGTGGCTCAGATTCGACATGAAGAATTCATTCATACAAAGGGGAGGGGTTGGGTTGACTAGTCAAAGAACTAGGGCTTCTCTATTTGGTTTGAACCAATGGGGTATTGACACCTAATACAACATTTGCAAATGAGTCCCCTTAAATTTGGGTATTTGTACAGACACATAAAATAATAAAAAATTTGTGGGGGGATTGGTGTTTGGTGTTTTATAGGGGGAGGAGGTGTTGTGTGTTTTATATGGGCTTAATGAATAGGGTATTTGGATTAAATTGGGTTAAAATAGGATTAGTCAAAGTTAGTATCCCTAATTTAATTAGAAATGAATGCAAGCGGTGTTCTAAAATTAATTAGGAGTACATGGGGCCAAAATTAGGTTGGGACACAAATATCATTAGTGAAGAAGACTCAGAACAGAATATTATCCTAATTTGGGTTGCACGAAAATGGGTCGAGATTGTCTCCAATTTCGATTGGAACGCACAATGATACAAAGTCAGATTTTATTTAGAAATTAAATAAATGTCCATGAAGAATATTGTGCGGCTAAAATGAAGCACAAAAGAGCAAAATTACGAGTTACAAAAAGGTCAGAATGGAAGGCGGGCACGTCTAGGACAAGGTTGTAAAATTTGTTAGAAGGCAAAAGCTAGGGTAGCGCTCCAAATATTGAAGCAACGGCAAGGCGCAACAATTAAATAAAATTATGGTAATTAATTACAACCTCAAATAATTAAATACTAAATAATACAAATTAATTAATAACCCTATAATTCGGTCAGGTGTTCATCTAGTGGGCTTCTAGGTCAAGTCTACTAGCTCAAACATTAACGAATACTGTATATAATATATATATAAATATACATCTCATAAAATTATTTAAATTAAATACAAAGTTGGTATCCCAAATTTAATTAAAGAATAATGCAAGCGATGTTCTAAAATTAATTAGAAATACATAGGGCTAAAATTAGGTTGGAACACAAGTATCATTAGTGAAGGAGACTCAGAACAGAATATTAACCTAATTTGGGTTACACGAAAATGTGTCAAGATTGTCTCCAATTTTGATTAGAACGCACAACAAAACAAAGTTGGATTTTATTTAGAAATTAAATAAACGTCTGTGACAAATATTGTGCGGCTAAAATGAAGCACAAGAGAGCATAATTATGAGTTACACAAAGGTCATAAAAGATGTAGGCTGGGTGTTAGTCTTGGGCCCTTTAATTGGTCCTGCTAAATGGGTTGAGTTGGTGTCTCAAAATTGATGGCAACGACACAGGTGCGCGACACAGGATTAAATAATGGATTTCGGATACGGGAAGTTGTGCAATTAAATTATAGCACAAAGGAATATAATTTTGAGAGACGGAAAAGTCCAGCGCCTAAGTTGGCGTGTCAAGTCTAGAATGCAATAACTTGTTAGAAATTATGGACTAATGTTGGGCTCCGAATATTACAACAACGGTAGGGTGTAAGAGCATCTCCAGTGGGGACACTCCAAACCATACTCGAAATCATACTCCAAATCACACTCCAAACTATTTTTGGAGTGTTACCTTGATATTTGCACATAATGGTACACTCCAAAATAGACACTCCAAATTAACTTCTCCATTTTCCTCCGTCTTTTCCCTCCCTATTTTTCTTCTTTATTTTTGTTTCCTTTTTCTTCCATATTTTCCCTCATTTTCATTCTCTTCATAACTATTAAAGCTTTTCCTCATTTTCCTTCAGAACCATTAACCAATACTGACGACAAAGATGTCTGTTAATTTTTTTCTCTCATTTTTGTTTGAATTTTTTTATCTCATTTCTTGAAATTTTGTATGGATAATTTTTCTCATTTTCGTTAAACAAATCAAACAAAATGAGATAAAAAAAATCCACAAACTAAATATGTGGAGAAGAAGAAGAAGGAAGAAGAAGAAAAAAGGGTCTGGAAAAGTTTCTCTGTAAAAAAAATAGAAGAGAAGAGAGAGAGAGAGAGAGAGAGGAAGGGGAGGAAAATAAATGACAGGTTATTTTGGTGGGCCCATCGATTAATATAGACCAGCTACGGGACTCTCCAAATTTGGAGTGTCTCTTGGCTTTCTACCATTTTTCAAGTGTGGACAAGAGTCCATTGTAGCCCTCAAGTGCTATAAAATTTGACAAAAGTCAAAATATAGCACTTGAAACTACTCCCACTGTGGATGCTCTAACAATCACGGTAATTAATTATAACCTCAAAAATTTAAATCCTAAATAATACAAATTAAAGTCATGACCCTATAATTCGGTCAGGTGTTCATCTAGTGGGCTTCTAGGTCAAGTCTATTAGCTCAAATATTAAGAACACTGTATATAATATATATATAAATATACATCTCATACAATTATTTAAATTAAATACAAACAATATTAATAATATATAAAAAGTCAAAAATACTCCTATTTTTAGAAAGTGGTAGTGATACATATTGTTCCTACCAAATATTTATTTTAGGTTAAAATATTTAATTATATTTTTTTGTAATTTATTTAGAATTTTAAGAATTTTATTTAGATTTTTAAAATTATTTAAGATTTATTTGGATATATATAGTCTTAATATTAGATAGATGCTAATTTAGTGTTAATAGATATTAATAAGATTATATATAAATTATTTATATTATCTTTAATTCTATTTAAGATTATAAATTATTGAGATAGACTCAAACTCTGTTTTAAATTAATTTAAATCATGAGCCTACTAGGAAAGCAACTTCATGCATATCTGATCCTTATTTAAACTGATCCTAATCATATCCAAATTAGCCAATCCTAGTCGTATTCAATTAAGTAGTCTCCACAATTATACATACCTATTAGACTTATGGAATAAACTCATCTTTCATAATTTTCTTTCCCAAACTCCTCACTTTTTCGTCAAAAAATAGTCAAAATTCGTCATAAATTCAGCCTCATTTTCTAGTAGTTATGACGACTTAAAAAGATGATATCTTCTAGCTCCGGACTCCAAACGCGCTCCAGTTTTTTTTGTTAGAATCATATCAAGGTTGATTTTCTGAATATATAAATTATTTTAATAAATTATGAACTTATTTTTTCAGAATATTCTAAAAGTGGCAGTTGTCCGAAATCAGACACATTTTTGTGTTTTCGAGATTTCGGGAGATCCCGAACTCAGAATTATGAGCTGTTTGAAGTTTTGAAAATCTGACATGATGAACTTCCATAAAATTATTTTTCTAGAATTTAACATGCATGTTTAGTCTACTATAAAATTTGTTCAATGTAGACGTAAATAGGAAACCACCAAAAATTGTCATCTGTGCGCCCTTATGGACATAACTCTTTACTGACTTGTGATTTTATAAAACCGTCAATTCTGGCATTCATATAACGCTAAAATATATATTATTTTATACATAAATTTAGGATTTGAGTTGGTTGACTTTTTGGTCAACGGGTTGCCTCAATTTGCGTGCACGGATCACAAATCCGTAAAGTTGACTTTCTTTAGACCAAAATTAGGGTTTAACAATAAAATCAGATTATAATAATATTAAAATACTATTTTAGGTTATTTTATTCAGAATTAAAATAGATTAAAATGGAGGAATCTATTCACCCACTTTTGTAACCTAACTTGTTTAATTTATGTGACGGGTAGATCGGACGACGCCTTGAGTTGGGACTTTATTCTTTTTTAGACCAGGCAAGATACATTGCCAAATTGCTTATAATAATTTGCATGCTTATCATATTTTTATATATTCATTATATATGTGTTTTCTTTCAGTCATAATTATATATTATATATATGTTGACACATACTTGACACATAGTATCATGGGAGGGGAGGACAATCAGTAGGCTTATGGGCTACCCACTCGATAAACTATAGTAACTAGCACGCACTATGGTAGTTGTGTCACGATGGTCGCTACCTTCGCGGTATGTCGATTGATGATGTCATGATGGTTGCTACCCTCGCGGTATGACGGCTGATGATGTTCATGGACGTCTGTGTGAGTTGTGAGTTAGATAGAGTAGCCTACACCTACCTATATGTCGAAAAGGTTGTCCTCATTATGCATTCATAAAGATTGTCTAGTACATCGTACTTATATATTTTCTGTCTATTATGCATGTTTTACTTATTTAATTGGCCTGCTTCTATGTATCTTGTTACGTCCCTCTGAGGACCTGGTCCCTTTCCAGGTGTAGACGTGTCACGCCCCAGTCCCAAAATATCGAGGGACTAGACACGTGGCAATGGCTAGCAGCACACACCGATGAACAAACCCAATTTAATGGATCCATCGGGACGTACTTAAGCTGTAGTAGAACAGTAAGGGTCTAGATATACTAATCTCATCCACAAAATTGAATACAACAATATCAGAATCATAAAGCAAGACCAATCTCAATAAAATATAAACTCGGGGAATAACCCGACAATGAGTCTGATACATCTGTCAAGCTACAAGAATAAAGATAACTACAGCCAATACTGAGTATGGAACAGTATATACTCAGAAGATAACCTCGATGATCAATCGTCTAATGGATCTGGTACTGCTCCAGTGTCTGCTCCTGCTCCTGCTAATGCTCCTGTACTGTATAACTCTGGGTGGATCTCCTCTGCTAATCCTGGGGACATAATCCGGATCCAGGTCCTCAGGGGACATAGCAAGGTACAGAAAATATAAGCCATAACAATGCAGTGAAATAGAATAAATGAATAAATAGGGTAAATATGTAACCATCTATATGAAATACAGGTGAGAACATCTCCAGTACTCAGGCTGAGACTACTACAAGCTCTGTGTTGGGGAGCCGATAGTAGTGATATTATGTGGTCGTCTAGCTCAGCGAAAGACTGAGACGCCGGCACAATATAGTCAACCTGTAGCCTGTGTGTCTTAATAGTGTAAACTATATAACCAGCTAAGTGAAATGCAAGATAAGAGCAGCACTAGAACTCAGGCTGAAACCACTACAAGCTCTGTGTCGGAGAGCCAGTAGTAGTGATATCATGTGGTTGTCTAGCTCAGCGAGAGACTGAGACACCGGCAGCTGTCTAGCTCAGAGAGAGACTGAGACGCCGTCATAATATATATCAACCTGTAGCCTATGTGTCTCTCCCCACCCAATGTAATCATGCGTCTCATGTCCACGACGTCTCATGTCCATGCCACGCAGGATCATAACTAATACAGTCAGTCATAATGAGATCTAAGAATATAATGTCTAAGTCATGTAACATGTATCCTATACAGAATCACCACAAATATCTCAGAAAAATTCTGTCTCATGAATAGTGTCAAGTGTCCTGGGTCAAAGTGTACTTAGTAAGACAAGTACGAGAATATAAAGTGTCACGAATGTCCATCTCTAGATGACCGTACCCAACACCACGTACAGTGTTGGCACTCGACTAGTAATCGGACGCTAAGTACGTCACACGGTCCTAGGTTAAGCACGCACAGCAATATAATAAAACAAGAAAAATATATAACAATACTGCAGAGTTTGGCAAGGTACACTTGCCTGCGGTCCTGTTGCTGGTATGAATCAGAGTCCAAGTCACAGTCCAAATAGTCTATGTATTACAAATTTATCACGTCAAAAGATAATTTATTTTAATTTATTTAATTCTGGAATAATTACTCTAAAATTCTATTTTAATCTTATTATTCTGATTTTTATGTTAATTCCTAAATTTTGTCCAAAGAAACTAAATTTTATCAACTCGAGACTCATGGCACGCAAATCGAGGCAATCTGTTGACCAAAAAGTCAACCGACACAAACTTGACTTTCATGCATGATTTCATGTACATTTCAGCATCAAAAACATACTAGAATTTAAGGCTCATCCGAATTCAAATTCGTTTGGGAATTATGGCACATACAAATTTTGTATTGTGCACCGATGGTTAAATTCTAACCTAGAAGTTCTACAGAATTAACAGTATATAAATACTTCGAATTAAATTCTGAGAAAAATATATGTCGATGATCTCGACATTAGCTTTTCGAAACTTTAAACGGTTCATGATTCTGATTCCGGGTTCTCCCATAATTATGAAAACATCAAAACACATCTATTTTTGGACATGCTATGCTCTACGAATTTTCAAGAATTTAATACTCATAATTTTGTACAAAAAGTTATATAATCAGAAAGCTAACCTCAATATCGTTCTAACGCAAGAAATTAGGCCTCGTTTGGAGTCCAGAGCTATGTGCAATGGCTTCTGGAAGATGAAGGAACCCTAGATGGCAATTCTCCAAAATCTCTCTCTCTAAAAAATAATGGGATAATTAGGGTTATAATAATATATATATATAGGAATGTTGAGAGGCTGAATGAAAGTTGATAGGGTGACACGTGTCATGATTTGATTGAATGGTTTTGGTTATATTATTTATTTTTTTGTTTTGCCTTTATCAAAATATTATTTAAGTCGTTTTAAATCTAAATAACTCAAAATAAACATTAAAAATAATCATAAAAATCTAGAAAAACTATAGAAAATATATTTTGGACCGAAAAACCCTAGAAAAATATTTGGAATAATTTTATATCCATAGATTTCCTACTATAATTAGGAGAAGCTCTAAAAATTTAGTTTTAAATATTTAAATAAAATTAAATATTAAATATATTCCAAAAATTCTGAAATAATTCCAGAAAATATATAATAATATTATAAACACTAAAAAATTTATGTGGGTCCATTCTATATACCTAGGCTTGCACAATAAATTCTAGAAGTCCTAAAAATTATTTATTAGTCTAAATAACTCCCAATAAATACTAAAAATATTCAAAAAATTTCCAGGAAATTCTAGAAAATATATTTGACTATTTAGATCCTAAAATAAAATTTTGGGATATTTTTAATTAAGTTTGAATCTAAAATAAATGCTTGAAAATCCTAGAAATCTACAGAAAATTATAAAAAATCTAAATTAAAAATTTATAAAAAATCAGGGGGTTACAATCTACCCAACTTATAAAAATTTTGTCCTCGAAATTAAAATTAAGCCATGGTAGAAGTCAAGGATGGTCTAAGATTTGTATTTATTAAAATGCAAGGCTAGATTTAACGGAGTGGACGATGTTGCACGTTGCACATTCCGAAAATCATGGGAGAAATTCTCATGAGTAAAAATAGGTTTCTTCGTGTGTCATGTCCAATAGTGTGGACACCTAAATGCTCTTTTGCATAAAAGTGTCCAACAATTGAAATGTTGTACAAAGATGGAAATTGGAGGATGGGCATGTCTAGGACAAGGTGTGAAATTTGTAGGAAGGCAGTGACTAGGAAAGTGCTCCAATTATCGAAGCAATGGTAAGGCGCGCCGAGGGATACCATGTTGTAAAACTAATAAAAAATGTCGTGTTCTATTCCTAAGTGGATTCGAGCTAGCCTCAGTCTCACTATCTAAGCTAAGTAGGTCTACTTCTTAGGTGAGGGGGTTTCACAATCCAGCCAACTTAAGACAATATCGTCCTCAAAATTAAAATAAGGCATAATTTGTTAATCCTTCATGTACATAAAGCAAGTCAATCGCAATCTCCTTGCGACAATTAAAATCCTAATCATATCCATTGTAATCACTTCTAGGTTAAGATGACCACTGATCCAATCAAATTCAACCTATGGTTATCTCTTCTCGCTTTTTCAAATTATCCATATCCAAATTTAAATTAAATCCATATATCATCTTCAAGATTTAAATACGCATATCAATTTTACCTCACGATCTCCAATTATCATAATCTCCTCTAGAAGTACTTCGAGTCCATTATTATTTCTATTTTTACTTATAAATTTTTGTATGCTTCAACTTCTTAAATTTCATTCACATCCTTAATATTTCAAATAGGTAGTCCAACCATCCAGTTTTTTTTTATTTTAACTCAAATCATCAAATTGAAAAAATAATTTAAATACAGTCCACCATTGTTCAAGTATGAAATTCCATCTTTTTATCCTCTAAATTTTAAGTTTATGATTTTACCTTCATTGTTTAAATCATGTACTTAAGGTATAAATATCGGGTCCTCAATATTAATTCATTAATCCTCATCATCTTAGTCATTCTTCTAAAATTCTCAAAATTAAAATGGCTTGAACCTCTCCCAATTTAATCTTACTCGATCACAATCTAAAAAAAATTCCTCTCGAGTTGACAATGCACTACTACCCAACTTAGAATTTATCCATCTATCACATAAGGCTATATACCTTAAAAGAATATTCCTTAATATGTTTACTCATGTCATTCAATCCTCGAACTTCAATGTCGACCATATCACATATGATATGTCCTTAATTACGAAGAATGGTCCTCAAGTATGTGATCGGCCTATGGGGTATATCTAGTATTCTTTGTGTATCAATTTATACCAAGCACGAGATTTCGTCTTTCCGAAATAAGGGAAGATGGAGACCAATAATAAAGAGTTCAAGGGCAGCGTAATAGAATAGAAGTATTGGGATCAAGGCATTTAAAGAATTCAATTGAGAATTGTCAAAGCAGTTATGGATTAAAATCCTATTTTGGTAATCCTTTATTCGCCTGCTCGTATTAGTACAGTTATGTAACCGATACGATATGTCAGACATGTCTAGGTCAAGTATATTCGTCTACTAATCACTACATGTCTCAATCCACGTAAGGTATTATTGTGAGGGCGAAGCAAAATGCACTAAGGTTGATCAGACCGTAATACACTGATTCTGAATAGACAATTGTATTAGTGTGGTTGATCAGGCCCCAATAACACATATGTCATGAACAAGCTTGATAAAGAATAGGCTTGCAAAAACTAGGCTATAATATAGCAGCATAAGTCAAGGTAGTACAAAAATTATAAGTACGCTAGATGTTGATGAAAGGAGGTACAAATTAATTCAAGTTCACAAAAACAAAACAAAATAAGTAATAATAATAAAAGACTATACAATCTCTACAATTATCATACAGCCTCCGTGTCTAAGTCGCTAGTCGACCAAATAGGGGCAAGGACCTCCAAATTCTATAGTCTGAATAAACACTATCTTCTTATGCAAGTCTAAAGTTGTGTCATCCTAGTTCACTTCATCAATGGGTCAATAGGGCTAGGTGGTACTATGTTGTGAGACATACTATCCAACTTAAAACGATAAACTAATACTGAAATCATCTTAAGGATACCGTGAAAATTCTTGTTAAGGTCTTCGAGAAGGGGTCTTGGTACTTATTAGGGTATCCTCCTATATTACCTAGGTCATAGTCGTCTTAAGCCTTAGTCTTAGTGCTTATAGAACAAATGTCGATAGTGAGGATAGAAGAGTTACTAGCCGTTAAGGGAAAAGGATCTATCTTGTATCGAGGTGGGGGTACTAATTATGCGACTTAAAGCTAAGGGGTAACCATTAGGTCATAATCTACAATAATAACTTAAACCGTCAAGTTCTAATTACCAATCACATAATTCCAAAAATTAGAGTAACAACCAAAATAAATAATAAGAGGCGCACAGGAATCAAGGCAGGATGCAAGTCAAAAAATTAATTCGAATCCGATATAGATGTCAAGAACGATTCAAGCGAGTGGATGAGATCCAAAAACTTATCATATTCTTATTGCAGGCTTGCTCGGTCCCTAAGTTAAAACCGAACAATTTAGTCGTAGACCTGCATGGGCCACCACAAAAACTATGTCACGTCCCAGTCCCAAAATACCGAGGGACTAGACACGTGGCAATGGCCAGCAGCACACACCGATGGACAAATCTAATTTAATGGATCCATCGGGGCGTACTTAAGCTGTAGTAGAATAGTAAGGGTCTAGATATACTAATCTCATCCACAGAATTGGCTACAATAATATCAGAATCATAAAGTAAGATCAATCTCAATAAAATATAAACTCAGAGAATAACCCGACAATGAGTCTGATACATCTGTCAAGCTACAAGAATAAAGATAACTACAGCCAATACTGAGTATGGAACAGTATATACTCAGAAGATAACCTCGATGATCAATCGTCTAATGGATCTGGTACTGCTCCAGTGTCTGCTCCTGCTCCTGCTAATGCTCCTGTACTGTATAACTCTGGGTGGATCTCCTCTGCTAATCCTGGGGACATAATCCGGATCCAGGTCCTCAGGGGACATAGCAAGGTACAGAAAATACAAGCCATAACAATGCAGTGAAATAGAATAAATGAATAAATAGGGTAAATATGTAACCATCTATGTGAAATACAGGTGAGAATATCTTCAGTACTCAGGCTGAGACTACTACAAGCTCTGTGTTGGGGAGCCGATAGTAGTGATATCATGTGGTCGTCTAGCTCAGCGAAAGACTGAGACGCCGGCACAATATAGTCAACCTGTAGCCTGTGTGTCTTAATAGTGTAAACTATATAACCAGCTAAGTGAAATGCAAGATAAGAGCAGCACTAGAACTCAGGCTGAAACCACTACAAGCTCTGTGTCGGGGAGCCAGTAGTAGTGATATCATGTGGTTGTCTAGCTCAGCGAGAGACTGAGACACCGGCAGCTGTCTAGCTCAAAGAGAGACTGAGACGCCGTCATAATATATATCAACCTGTAGCCTGTGTGTCTCTCCCCACCCAATGTAATCATGCGTCTTATGTCCATGACGTCTCATGTCCATGCCACGAAGGATCATAACTAATGCAGTAAGTCATAATGAGATCTAAGAATATAATGTCTAAGTCATGTAACATGTATCCTATACAGAATCACCACAAATATCTCAGAAAAATTCTGTCTCATGAATAGTGTCAAGTGTCCTGGGTCAAAGTGTACTTGGTAAGACAAGTACGAGAATATAAAGTGTCACGAATGTCCATCTCTAGATGACCGTACCCAACACCACGTACAGTGTTGGCACCCGACTAGTAATCGGACGCTAAGTACGTCACACGGTCCTAGGTTAAGCATGCACAGCAATATAATAAAGCAAGGAAAATATATAACAATACTGCAGAGTTTGGCAAGGTACACTTGCCTGGGGTCCTGTTGCTGGTATGAATCAGAGTCAAAGTCACAGTCCAAATAGCCTATGTATTACAAATTTATCACGTCAAAAGATAATTTATTTAATTCTGGAATAATTACTCTAAAATTCTATTTTAATCTTATTATTCTGATTTTTATGTTAATTCCTAAATTTTGTCCAAAGAAACTGAATTTTATCAACTCGAGACTCATGGCACGCAAATCGAGGCGATCTGTTGACCAAAAAGTCAACCGACACAAACTTGACTTTCATGCATGATTTCATGTATATTTCAGTATAAAAAACATACTAGAATTTACGGCTCGTCCGAATTCAAATTCATTTGGGAATTATGGCACATACAAATTTTGTATTGTGCACCGATGGTTAAATTCTAACCTAGAAGTTCTACAGAATTAACAGTATGTAAATACTTTGAATTAAATTCTGAGAAAAATATATGTCGATGATCTCGACATTAGCTTTCCAAAACTTTAAACGGTTCGTGATTCTGATTCCGGGTTCTCCCATAATTGCGAAAACATCAAAATACATCTATTTTCGGACATGCTATGCTCTACGAATTTTCAAGAATTTAATACTCATAATTTTGTACAAAAAATTATATAATCAGAAATCTAACCTCACTATCGTTCTAACGCAAGAAACTAGGCCTCGTTTGGAGTCCGGACCTATGCGCAATGGCTTCTGGAAGATGAAGGAATCCTATATGGCAATTCTCCAAAATCTCTCTCTCTAAAAAATAATGGGATAATTAGGGTTATAATAATATATATATATATATAGGGATGTTGAGAGGCTGAATAAAAGTTGATAGGGTGACATGTGTCATGATTTGATTGGATGGTTTTGGTTATATTATTTATTTTTTTGTTTTGTCTTTATCAAAATATTATTTAAGTCGTTTTAAATCTAAATAACTCAAAATAAATATTAAAAATAATCATAAAAATCTAGAAAAACTATAGAAAATATATTTTGGACCAAAAAACCCTAGAAAAATATTTGGGAAAATTTTATATTCATAGATTTCCTACTATAATTAGGAGAAGCTCTAAAAATTTAGTTTTAAATATTTAAATAAAATTAAATATTAAATATATTCCAAAAATTCTGAAATAATTCCAGAAAATATATAATAATATTATAAACACTAAAAAATTTATGTGGGTCCATTCTATATACCTGGGCTTGCACAATAAATTCTAGAAGTCCTAAAACTTATTTATTAGTCTAAATAACTCCCAATAAATACTAAAAATATTCAGAAAATTTTCAGGAAATTCTAGAAAATATATTTGACTATTTAGATCCTAAAATAAAATTTTGGGATATTTTTAATTAAGTTTGAATCTAAAATAAATGCTTGAAAATCCTAGAAAACTACAGAAAATTGTGAAAAATCCAAATTAAATTTTTTTTGAAAAATCAGGGGGTTACAAGACGATCTTGACTATTCACAGGAGCACAGATCTGGACTTGCTACTTATCTCTCTTTCGAGAAGGTATTCTTTTCGAGTCTTATTATTCATTAGATGTACTTATTTTTGTTCCTCTTATATTCTAGTTTGGTAGTGGATTTGTCTCCACCCAACTTCTTGTTCTTATCAAGCATTTTGTACTTGATTCAGTTATATAGTTGATTGGTTATTTGATTCTGTGGATAAGATCTAGTTATGTCTTGTGACTTATGATAATATATATACCACATGTGAGTTAATATTCATATTACAGCGTACGTATGTAGTATTGTATCTATATATATTGGAGTTGCCATATACATACGGCTGACATGCTTACGTATTCCTAGTCATACGTATTTTGGGACTGGGGCGTGACATATTTTTATGGTGGCCTATGCAGGTCGAGAGTATGTGATCCATGCAGGTCGAGAGTATATTGTCTCAGTTAAGTTACAGTACCGAGCAAACCTGCGCATAGGATTAGAATATAGGATCTCATCCACTTATTTAATCACCTCCCTTGATTTTATTTCGTATTCTTATTTGATTTCTTGCATTGCATCTTGCTTGATCCTTTCACAATGTTAATCTTTTTTTTTCTTTCATGCTTGATAGGGGTTAGGAAGGTGACTTGTACTAGGTATATACACTCTATTATTTTATAAAACTATTAGTTAAATTCCTGTAAGTTGGGTAGTATGCCTTAATGAAGTATTAAATATTATTCGTATGACTACTTTACATGGATTGAGATATATAGTTGACTCAGCATGTTAGACGAATATACTTGCCTTTAGACATGTCCGAGCATATCTTATCGGTTACATAACTGTACTGATATGAGCATGTGAATAGGAATTTACTAAAATAAGATTTTAATCCACAACTGCCCTGACATCTCTTTTTTTGAATTCTTGAATCGCCTTGAACCCCGTACTTATATTTTATCACCTCCTCCTTGAATTTTTTACCATTGTTTTTTGTCTTTCCCTATTTCGGAAAGACGAACGCTCGTGCTTGGTATAAGTTTGATACACGAAGAGTACTAGATATACCCCATAGGCCAATCACATTACTTGGTGACTATCTTTTGTAATTAAGGGCATAAAACATGTAAGATATTTTATGGATTGAATAACACGATTAAATAATTTGAGAAAATTATTCTTAAATGTATAGCCTATATAATAGATCGGTAAATTCTAAGTTGGACAGAAGTTGCATTGTCAATTTGAAGTAAATATTTTAGATTGTGATCAAGTAAGATTAGATTGAGAGATTTAAGTCATTTTAATTTTGAGATTTTTTAGAAGAATAATTTAGATTATGATGATTTAACTTTAAAGATACGAATGCCTTATAGAATGAATTTTAAAATTTTGATATTGTGGTCCAAATATTTATAATTTGAGCACATGATTTAAATTTTGAATATTAGAGATTGAATTATCAATTTAAATCTAAAAAAAATAGAACTCTAAACATGAACATTGATGGACGGAATTCAAAATTTTATAATTTGATGATTTGAATTAAAAGTTAAATTTTGATTGTTGGATCACCTATTTGAAATGTTGATAATAGAAATTGTATTTAAAATTTGAAGAGTACAAAATTCTTAAGTTGAAATATAGGAATAAGATTTGATTAGAATTGTTTAAAATTTATAGGAGATTATGATAGTTGAAAATCGTGATATAAAATTTGATGTGGATTATTTAAATCTTCAAGATGTCATATAGATTTGAATTAAATTTAGATATTGATTATTTAAAAATATAGAAGAGATTATGATAGGTTAAATTTTGATTTAAATAATGGTTATTTTAATTTTGAAGAGATTGTGATAGAATTGAATAGATTTTGTCATTTAAATTTGATTGCGGTTGACTTGCCTTAAATACGAATGTGAAAGATTTAACAAATTATTCCTTATTTTTAATTTCGAGGACAAAATTTTTGTAAGTAGGGTAGATTTTAAACCCCCTCACACAAAATAGGTATTTTGTGTGTATTTTATATTATTATATTTATTATAGATTATTTTAAATATTAATTTTTTTTAAAGCATTCTCTTAGTTAATTAGAAAATAAATTTCTTAATATATTTACTTACATAAATATTTATTTTAAATTATTTTTAGGCTATTTTAAATTTTTGGAGATTTTTCTAGAATTTTAAGGTAATTAAAACATAGAAAACGTAAATTTCTAGGACTTTCATGATTTACTATGAGACCATACTTGCATATTATTTCTACCAAATATTTATTTTAGGTTAAAATATTTAATTATATTTTTTTGTAATTTATTTAGAATTTTAAGAAATTTATTTAGATTTTTGAAATTATTTAGGATTTATTTGGATATATATATAGTCTTCATATTAGATAGATGCTAATTTAGTGTTAATAGATATTAATAAGATTATATGTAAATTATTTGTATTATCTTTAATTCTATTTAAGATTATAAATTATTGAGATAAACTCAAACTCTATTTTAAATTAATTCAAATCCTGAGCCTACTATGATAGCAACTTCATGCATATCTTATCCTTATTTAAACTGATCCTAATCATATTCAAATTAGTCAATACTAGTCGTATTCAATTAAGTAGTCTCCACAATTATAAATACCTATTAGACTTATGGAATAAACTCATCTTTCATATTTTTCTTCCCCAAACTCCTCACTTTTTCGTCAAAAAATAGTCGAAATTCGTCATAAATTCAGCCTCATTTTCTAGTAGTTATGACGACTTAAAAAGACAATATCTCCTAGTCTTCTCCTAGCTCCGGACTCCAAATGTGCTCCATTTTTTTTTGATAGAACCATATCAAGGTTGGTTTTCTGAATATATAAATTATTTTAATAAATTATGAACCTATTTTTTCAGAATATTCTAAAAGTGCCAGTTGTCCGAAATCAGACGCATTTTTGTGTTTTCGAGATTTCGGGAGATCCCGAACTCAGAATTATGAGCCGTTTGAAGTTTCAAAAATTTGATATGATGAATTTTCATAAAATTATTTTTCTAGAATTTAACATACAAGTTTATTCAACTGTAAAATTTGTACAACGTAGATGTAAATAGGAAACCACCAAAAACTATCATCT
Organism: Iris macrosiphon; assembly: GCA_036927795.1. NCBI lineage: Eukaryota > Viridiplantae > Streptophyta > Magnoliopsida > Asparagales > Iridaceae > Iris > Iris macrosiphon. The sequence goes on from JAYESA010000014.1 coordinate 109,458,587, forward strand.
GTGCGCCCTTGTAGACATAACTCTTTACCGACTTGTAATTTTATGAAACCGTCAATTTTAGCATTCATGTAGCACTAAAATCTATAGGATTTTACACATAAATCCAGGATTTGAGTTGGTTGACTATTTGGTCAACGGATTGCCTCGATTTGCGTGCCACGGATCACAAATTCGTAAAGTTAACTTTCTTTGGACCAAAATTATGGTTTAACAATAAAATTAGATTATAATAATATTAAAATAATATTTTATGTTATTTTATTCAGAATTAAAATAGATTAAAATGGAGGAACCTATTCACCCACTTTTGTAACCAAACTTGTTTAATTTATGTGACGGGTAGATCGGACGACCCCTTGAGTTAGGACTTCATTCTTTTTCAGACCAGTCAAGATACCTTGCCAAATTGCTTATAGTACTTTACATGCTTATCATATTTTTATATATTTATTATATATGTATTTTCTTTCAGTCAAAATTATATACTATATATATGTTTGACACACACTTGACACATAGTATCATGGAAGGAGAGGACAATCAGTAGGCGTATGGGCTACCCACTCTGATAAACTGTAGTAACTAGCACGCACTACGGTAGTTGTATCGCGATGGTCGCTACCCTTGCGGTATGTCGATTGATGGTGTCACGATGGTCGCTACCCTCACGGTATAACAGTTGATGATGTTCATGGACGTATGTGTGAGTTATGAGATAGATAGAGTAGCCTACACCTACCCATACGTCGAAAAGGTTGTCCTCATTATGCATTCTTATAGATTGTCTAGTACAGCGTACTTATATATTTTCTGTCTATTATGCATGTTTTACTTTATTTAATTAGCATGCTTCTATGTATCTTGTTACGTCCCTCTGAGGACCTGGTCCCTTTCCAGGTGTAGACGATCTTGACTATTCGTAGGAGCACGGATTAGGACTTGCTACTTATCTCTCTTTCGAGAAGGTCTTCTCTTCGAGTCTCATTGTTTATTAGATGTACTTACTTTTGTTCCTCTTATATTCTAGTTTGGTAATGGATTTGTCTCCACCCAACTACTTGTTCTTATCAAGCATTTTATACTTGATTTAGTTATATAGTTAATTGGTTATTTGATTCTGTGGATGAGATCTAGTTATGCCTTGTGACTTGTGATAATATATATACTACATGTGAGTTAATATTCATATTACAGCGTACGTGTATATTATGGTATCCATATATATTGGAGTTGCCATATATATAAGGCTGGCATGCTTACGTATTCTTAGTCCTACGTATTTTGGGACTGGGACATGACACGAATTTAGTAGCTTCTTAGTATTCTTGTACTGGATTTGTCTCCAGCTATTTGTTAGTATTTCTTTCAAACTCATTGATGTATTATTTCAGACTCATGAGTTGTATGTGACTATTCCATTCTTTATCATATTCGTGCTCGTTCCATCTTAGATCTGTGATTGAGTATATTGTTATTGTTGGTGGTTCATTATATTGCTAGATAGATTACCCAGATAATGTTCTACTGCCGATTCTGTGACGTAGACTGGGTGTTATTTTCGACTTGTACCCTTATATCGGGTGCGAGTCGTGACACTAACCATTCTCCTTAATTAGGGATTAGACTTAACCTTCATTAGGAAGAGAAGCTTTCTCCCTAATTAATTTCTTCATAACAACCCAATGGGGATATTGTAGTCATTATACATTGCTTGGGAGAGGGGATAGGTGGCCGGCCCTATTTGTGGGAGAGACTCTCTCTCTCTCTCCTCTCATTTTTTATTCCAATTAATCCCCATTTGGTGTTCTTCCCCAAATAGATCCATTCCTCCACAAAATTCTTCATAATCACTCTCAAATTCACCCATTTTCATCATCTAAGGAGACTAAAAGCTTGGGTTGGCAAAAGCACTTGGAGATGAAGGTTTGGACAAGAAGTTGGTGTCCAAATTGTATCCACTTGACTTTACATTGAAAATACATCTCCTAATAGGTAAATTATGAGATTTTCTATCTAATTAGGTTATAATTGTTGAATCTAATTGTTAGGAATATACCCATACATTAGAACTACCCATAGGAAGAAGTTTTGCCTTCTAATTGTCCCTATTATGACTTTTACATTGAGTTTGGTATCCAATTTGGGAGAAATCCAAGATTGGAGCACCAAGTGTTTGTTATTAGGTTTAGTAGATCTAATTAGGCTTGTATTGGTTGTGTGAGTCTAGCTACGTGTCCACAATTGGATACGAGTAGGCCGTATCGCAATACTTTGTGATACGGGATGATTTTGGGTGTTTTTCCTTCTACACGTGTGACACACATGCCACATTTTGTCATGACACCTAGAATAGCTAGCTAATACCTTGTTTAGGCCTTAATCATCTTTTATGACATGTTTGTAGGCTTCGGGTTAGGTTTGGTTAAGTTTGGAGTGCGTATCTTGAGCGTATCCTAATGTATCACACTTGTGCACCCCAAGTGTTTGGTTTAATGACTAGTAGTATGTATTAGAGTAGGTATTCACTCATGTACCTATATATATATATATATATATATATATATATATATATATATATATATATATATATATATATATGGTAATGCTATAAAACCACCCGGGTGGTTTCATATTATTGAACCACCCTATATTACATGGGTTGGATTAGAATTGAGTGGGTGAGATTAAAAAATATGGACCCCACCACCTTTTAATCTTAACCACCCAATCCAAATTCAACCTATATAACATAGGGTGATTCCATAATATGAAACCACCCGTGTGATTTTACACACACACACACACACACAAACATATATATATATATATATATATATATATATATATATATATATATATATATATATATATAATTCATTATTACTTGCTATATAGTGTGTGTGAGTCTATGGTGTATGAGAGTTTGCATTGGTTGTGTGTTAATGTGAGGTATGAGAGGTAAATATGAGTTGCTCTTGCTGTGTGGTAGTGAGAGAGGGGTGTGATTTGCAGACAGTGTTAGTGATTGTCCAGTGAGTTGGGATTGGGCCTGTGATGAATTCAGTATATACAAGTGATAAGGAATACTAGTGGTATCGGTGATTGGGTGATTTGATCAAAAATATCAAGTTGTGTGTGTTCTGGGCATCAAGAAGGACTGCAGTAGGATTTAGGGTCAGCAACAGTGGGTCATGCACCTTGGCAGCAGGTAGTAGGAGATGTTGGCATTGTATGCAACAACAGATCAAGAGTATCAGCAGTAGCAGCATCCTGGGCATGATAAGGCATGATAAGCAGTAGAGTACCTGAGATTACAGTATATAGTGAGGAGTAACCATTGTGTAGGTGAGTGTTGTGGAGGTCGTTTGACTGTGTTGCAGTGTGTGTTTGAGGTTTAAGTGCAGCTGTAAGAGGGAAGGACCTGTGTGTCAGTAATTAGATGTGTATATGTGTGTTAGTGTGTGTATAGTAGATGAGTGTTTATGTGCAGGATATGGGGGGTTGTGTGTTGCAGTGTGAGGGGGGCTCGGGTTGCAGAGGCATTGCTGCAAAGTTTGGCAGTAGCACAGTTGAGGGAAGGAGGTTAGATACAGTGAAGAGGGGGTTGTGGATAGGCCTAGAGGCGAAGCTTAGATGAGTCTGCAGTGTTGGGGTTTGGTGTAGTGCTTATGCACTGATTTCACTCGAAATAACAGTGCAACAGATAATGCACATAGTTGTAGGTAAGGCAGTGCGTCAGTTTAGTTGGTGTGTGCATAGTACACACAAGTGCAGGGAAGTACTAGGGGATGTAGTTTATAAGGGCACATGTGTGTATATGAAGCTTGATTTTTGACTGAGATTGGGTGTATTGGTATTATCAGAGTTAAGTGTGTTACTTAAGTGTTTTTTAGTGCACTTGGATGTGATGGAGTAGGATGCGTGGTGGACTTGTATCAGTGGTGTGTGTGTGGTGATATTTGTGTCAGCGATGTATACCTATATGTGAATAAGTGGTAGTGTATTAAGTTAAGGGTTTGAGTGTTAATTTGATGTGGGATAGGAGCAGGTTGTGGGAGCCTGCAAGATTAACACTACAGTAGCAGGTATGCTATATCACGCCCCGATCTCCCGCAGGTAATCAGCCATCCCTGCTAGGCACGAATCACCGTGCCACAGCTCCCGCGGGACGATCTTTTCCATCTGGACGTGATGTCGCATGAGCGTAAGCCGCGCCCGTGCAATGCCATGATCCGAACAGACGGTAAAATATCTAAGCCACAAAGTCGCACAGATAGTCCGAGTGCAGCAGAATGAGAAACGCACAGGCGATTGGTAACAAGTTCTCAGAGTCGTCAATAGCGGAAGCATTGAATAACACAAGTATACAAGTAAAACAAGCTCTTTATTGATATTGAACAAATGTTACAAGCGGCGCTAGGCCAAGATTATAAGTCGCTCAAGTTCTCTCTCTCAAAACAGTAAAAGTGTGCCAAGTGGCTATATTTATGGAATGATACATAGGCGATGCTCCAATATTATGTCTTGTATATGTGCTTCAGTTCCCGATGCAATGCTCCAGAGTGAACTGCATGCCTTAGCACGTATGAAGGGGTTTTCGCACCGAACGAGGTTTCCCCACACCCTGCAAGCAATCTGGTGGGTTATCAGTACATGAATGCACTGGTGGGTAGATTTATCGCCCGCTCGACAAATCCAAACACGTTATTTAGGTTCCGTGCACCATCTATTAAGTTATCTTTCTAGTCTTATCTTAGGATCAGTTTTATGGCATAATAAAAAGCCTATCTCGTGTGACAGTGCGCCATGCGATATAAGAGTAACTCGGTGAGACTTACCAAATTACCATCCGTCCTTCCCTGTATAAGACAAACTAAGTTAAATCAAGCACGGACATATATATAATAAAATCCAGGGCAATTGCATAAGCAAGCAAAGTGTCATGTACGAGGTGCTATTTCAGAAGCATGAGTTATACATATTATAAGGCGTGTTGCAGAAGATGTTCAAGTGTTTCAATTATACACAAGTGTCTCATAATCATATCGTTCAGGTATTTCAGATTACAGTTACAGGTACATGTGTATTACACAGAGCGGTTACCTATAATGCAATAACTCGCACGCGGGTTGCCGCAATCGAGCCAACTTAATCTATATGACAGAAGGTCACTGTCATGATGCCACAAAGGACGGTGTAGTCTCAAAGCAAAGATGGTGTGCAAGCAAAAAAGGTAGCATTGCATCCATCCCTCCCATAACAGACGACTACCAGACGGCTCTGTCTAGATCAGATCGGCCCCAGTGCCCCGACGACCGTCCGCGAAACTAGATTCAAAAATACACCTTGTGCACAAGTTATTCATGACCATACGTATCCTCAAGTTTTTTAGATTCTCGTAGGTACAGATACAGTTACAGATTCAGGTTCAGGTACGAGTTCAAGTCAAGATTATTCAGTCTATAATATTGACTCCCCGAGCCGTTGGATTCAGTACAGAATGAGTATTGATTTCTAGAGATATTATGATGTTATATTGCTTAACTGTACATTGATGCAGTCTCCCGATTCGAAATATGCCTTGGCGACCTAACGGTCCCAAATACTTTTAATTTTCTATACTTGGCTCAGAACGATTATTTTGATAGCCTTCCTACCTCAACTGAGTGAATCACAGATAGTGAAGTGCGATAAATTATGGCATGCATATAAGTGACAAGCATTAAATCGAGGCAACGAGTACAATTTAGCATCTAAGCATAAGAAAACATATAGTATAGCCTTTACATTTAGCAAGGGTCTAAGGGGTAGTGCGAAGAGTGAAGCCGTACTGTGACCATGCATATCCTTAAGTTTTCCAAATTCTCTCAGGAATAAATCCAGTTACAGATTCAGGTTTAGGTACGGGTTCAAGTCAAGATTATTCAGTCTACAGTATCGACTCCCCGAGCCGTTAGATTCAGTACAGAATGAGTATTGATTTCTAGAGATATTTTGATGTTATCTTGCTTAAGTGTCCATTGATGCAGTCCCCTAGTTCAAAAAATGCCTTGGCGACCTAACGGTCCCGAATACTTTCAATGTTCTATACTTGGATCAGAACGACTATTTTGATAGCCTTTCTACCTCAACTGAGTTAATCACAGATAGTGATGTGCGATGAATTATGCCATGCATATAAGTGATAAGCATTAAATCGAGACAACGAGTACAAGTTAGCATCTAAACAGGCAAGCATTTCATTTGTGTGAACATAAGCATAAGAAAACATATAGTATAGCCTTTACATTTAGCAAGGGTCTAAGGGGTAGTGCGAAGAGTGAAGCCGTACAGGGACATATCGAGCGACATAGTCTTTGGGCGTGAAATATAGAAAGTGAAGCAGCGCACTATAGAGAGTATAATGTTCTACTTGAGGCATAGCAGGGTCTACTTGCACGAAGCAAATGTAGCATGCGAGGGTCAAAGTCATAAGCCAAGTTTTATTTCCATATTCTAACACAAGCAATACAAGTTGAGGTTATTCCCTTAGCTAGGTGCATTGTATTCTTTATTAGCATGCAGTGGGTGATTTACCTAGCGACTAACATGTATCATCCATATTTTAAGTGTGCTGGCTAAGCAAAGACAAGTTCATCGTAGCCACCCACCTTAGCGATGATTCACCTCAGTTGAGCTATACTCCGAGCGAGCCATTGAATGTCTAAGTCTGAACTTTGAAGGGCCAAGTCTGGAAATCCTTTTCCTCAAACGAGTCTTCTCGCTGAGCAAAGCAGGTCGAGTCATTGCACTTGTGACGTTTAAATCGGCTGTCCACTTGAACGGAACGGGTCGTTACATTATACACCACTCAGAAAAAGTCTCGTCCTTGAAACTTCCTGAGCACAAATTGTTCTATCGTATTATCGAATCTATCTCAAGTATAGCAATCGGTACCACTAGATCCCTTTGAACATAATTTCCCACTCGTTTTTTATTACCGTGTCGCATATTTGCTGGGTCGATCTCATTGAATAACTTTATAATTCAATCCAAGTTCTGACTCGGTCTCTATTGCGCCTTAGCGCGGAATATATTGCTTAACGCGAGGTACGATATGATCCATCTTGAATGATGATCTAAGGCTGAGTCAAACATATCCAAATCGATATACTCGTTTATGCGAATCTAACATATTCACTTGCACTAGCATTCGAGATTAGCACATCGTGAGTCTGGATCGTGCACATATTCAAAGCGTCCGTCAAACATATGTATGTCAACCAACTTAGCAATAATGAAGTCTTTGCACTCGAGTTCAACATATCACTGGATCTTGGATCGTGCATGTCAAAGCTTTAAATAAGGGCAAGTAAGCTATTCAAGACAAGAGCAGCAATACATATATTGCAGAAAAGTAAAGAACACAATGGCATATAAAAATAAGCTCTTTTATTGATAATCAAGATGTATTACAAGCGACGCTTGGCCGAGGTTACAGATCACTCAAGCACTCTATCTCTCGATTACGATGACACCGTTCCATACATTATGTCCCTCTATAGAAAAGCAGCTCAAACTCGATACAGCTCAAGGCATCGACTCTAGATTTTCGGTACCTTGGGATGAGGCACGGCTATCGCTTCCTCGGACGATCTAGCACCTGAGAACAAGCAAACTATTGGTGGTCAACACTTTTATAAGTACTGGTGAGTATAAACAACTGAACAGAAGCTATACCCCCTGAAACCCACACTAAGTAATCATGTGGCAAAATATTATATTACTAGTGATCTTGCTACTTTTACCTAAGTTTATTTCATGCAGCTCAGGATTATAGTCAGATTACATCTTTTGAAAATATAGATTGGAAATAGATTTGCATATTCAACAATAAGCATACATATGGGACAGTTTTTTATCGTGTAGTGCACAGCATGTATTGTGCACCATATTCTAACTCTTAGGGACAAAGCTCTCTAGTGGATTGATCATCTCAAAACAAGACAAGCATTAAGTGGACTATCATACTTTCAAGCACACAAGAAGAACTAGCTATATGATTTTGGTCTCTGAGAAACTCAGGATCGGTAGCTATAATCCAGCTAACCAATGACTCCTTTATCTGGTGCTATTAGCAGCTGTAACTCATGGTTGCTCTTCACTAACATAATAGCAGCCAGGACCAAGGTTCAGCTCTACACTAATAGCCATTGTCCGACCGATGCGAATGCATGAAGCATACCAAATAAACTCTAAGATGCACATGTTCCCGAACACGCAGACTATATATAAACTCTTTATATTTTTTACCCCTTGCCGAACGGTTATCCCTGCAGCAGACATACAAGTTAGCAACAATTTGCATAAACATATATGTATAAGGTTCTCTTTCCTTGTCTGTCTCTGCATCAAACAGTTAGGTATGCAAGAAGGATAGCCTAGCATGCGCCCTAACTATATGATAGCCTATGAGTTACCCCATTGAGCGACAACAATACCCCCTAGATCCCATAGGACCGGAACATCAGGGTGCTCTTATAATCCCTTCTGGACTGACCGATTCCCAGTGCCCCAAAAATCGTTCGAGAGATTATTACCTTGCGCAAAAGTTGTCCGAGACCAATGCATGACAAGCAACATTTCTATCAAATAAACTATTAGGATGCACCAAATATGAACAAGCATTTAACAATCTAACAGCCACACCCCCTAGATCCCGTAGGACCGGAATATTAGGGCGGACAACTAGACTTTTCTTTTTCGTTCTTTCACGCAAAATACATCTTTTCACATATCTAATAGTATACCCCCTAGATCATGTAGGACCGGAACATCAGGGCGCACTATTAGTCTATGCTTATATGAATCAAAGACTTATAACAGTTCGATATAACAAAACAGACAAGCAAAATATATAATGGCAAGTACGATATCGATTTCATAACTAGCATGCAATATCTATCTCTTTCTTAGCATATATAAAGGGCCTTATTCAAACGATTCATTTACTTATCTTTTTAGCATGACAGAGGTTCGTTCGATAGCTGTGTCGGTGTAACTAAGCATGCAACATTTCTTATACTCTTGACTTAGCATGGCAAGGTTCTATCTCATTTCAGACAAGCATACAATTCTCTAGTTAAGCCAGCAGGTTCATTTCGATGATAAGCTATAAGAGTTCTCTTATTAAGCATGCAGAGTCAGGTTCTATCATTTTTCTTATGAAACTTATCTTCTTAAGCAAACAAGCATTCAAAAAATTGGATTCATTATTAAGGCGTGCAAGAATCAGAAAATGCAGTTCTGTCCACTCACATTGATCAATCGTCTTGTGGTTCGGTCGGGAACTCTCCGAGAAGACTTTCGATCGAGCAAGCAAAGCGATATCACTTGTACATAGTACCTACGCTGAGCGGGACACTACATACTTACCTACCAACCAAGAGTTTTGTCCTCGAAACTCAAGGAGAAACTCACTAAATACAGAGCAACGATAGTCCTCATCCCTCACCATCCCCAATCAAAACTCTAGCAATCAAAATTCAATAAAACTCTAGCCACCAGAAATTATAAATCACATCTCAAGCAATAAAACAAATCCAGAAAACTTTTTCTGGCAACTTTGAGAATATTTACGGAATTATTGTATGGAACGTTCATTGCATCACACACATTGGTCCCATCTCAGAGTCAGAGGCAACGGAATGGGCAAAGAATCAAGTCACTCTGATACCATTATGTCACGCCCCAGTCCCTAAGGGGGTCCGTTCGTCCTCGCTTGGTCCCAACGGAATTGATCGTCCTTGCACGGGCGTGATGCTGTGCAAGCCTAAGCTGCACTTGCATAAGGCTAAAGCTTTGAACAAGGGCAAGTAAGCTATTCAAGACAGGATTAGAGGCACATTTATTGCACTCTATCTCTCGATTACAATGACACCGTTCCATATATTATGTCCCTCTATTCAAAAGCAAATTAAACTTGATACGGCTCAAGGCATCAACTTTAGATTTTCGGTTCCTTGGGATGAGGCACGACTATCGCTTCCTCGGATGATTCAGCGCCTGAGAACAAGCAACTGTTGGTGGGTCAGCACTTTTATAAGTACTGGTGATTATAAACAAATAAACAGAAGCTACACCCCCTGAAACCCACACTAAGTAAGTATGTGGCAAAATATTACATTACTAGTGATCTTGCTACTTTTACCTAAGTTCATTTCATGTAGCTCAGGATTATAGTCAGATTATATCTTTTGAAAATATAGATTGGAAATAGATTTGTATATTCAACAATAAGCATACATACAGGACAGTTTTTTATCATGCAGTGCGCAGCATGTATTGTGCACCATATTCTAACTCTTAGGGACAAAGCTCTCTAGTGGATTGATCATCTCAAAACAAGACAAGAATTAAGTGGACTATCATACTTTCAAGCACACAAGAAGAACTAGCTATATAATTTTGGTCTCCGAGAAACTCAGGATCGGTAGCGATAATCCAGCTAACCAATGACTCCTTTATCTGATGCTATTAGAAGCTGTGACTCATGGTTGCTCTTCACTAACATAATAGCAGCCGGGACCAAGTTTCAGCTCTACACTAATAGCCATTGTCTGACCGATGTGAATGCATGAAGCACTATCAAATAAACTCCAAGATGCACATATTCCTGAACACGCAGACTAAATATAAACTCTTTATATTTTTTACCCCTTGTCGAACGGTTATCCTTGCAGCAGACATACAAGTTAGCAACAATTTGCATAAACATATATGTATAAGGTTCTCTTTCCTTGTCCGTCTCTGCATCAAACAGTTAGGTATGCAATAAGGATAGCCTAGCATGCGCCCTAACTATATGATAGCCCATGAGTTACCCCATTGATCGACAACAACACTCCCTAGATCCCGTAGGACCGGAACATCAGGGTTCTCTTACAATCCCTTTCGGACCGACAGATTCTCAGTGCCCCAAGAATCGTTCGAGAGATTATTACCTTGCGCACAAGTTGTCCGAGACCAATGCATGACAAGCAACATTTCTATCAAATAAACTATTAGGATGCTCCAAACACGAACAAGCATTTAACAATCTAACAGCCACACCCCCTAAATCCCGTACGACTAAAATATTAGGGCGGACTACTAGACTCTTCTCTTTCGTTCTTTCATGCAAAATACATCTTTTCACATATCTAATAGTATACCCCCTAGATCCTGTAGGACCGGAATATCAGGGTGCACTATTAGTCTATGCTTATACGAATTAAAGACTTATAATAGTTTGATATAACAAAACAGACAAGCAAAACATATAATGGCAAGCACGATATCGATTTCATAACTAGCATGCAATATCTATCTCTTTCTTAGCATATATAAAGGGCCTTATTCAAGCGATTCATTTACTTATCTTTTTAGCATGACAGAGGTTCGTTCGATAGCTGTGTCGGTGTAACTAAGCATGCAATATTTTTTATACTCTTGACTTAGCATGGCAAGGTTCTATCTCATTTCAGACAAGCATACAAATTCTCTAGTTAAGCCAGCAGGTTCGTTTCGATGATAAGCTATACGAGTTCTCTTATTAAGCATGCAGAGTCAGGTTCTATCATTTTTCTTATGAAACTTATCTTCTTAAGCAAACAAGCATTCAAAAAATTGGATTCATTATTAAGGCATGCAAGAATCAGAAAATGCAGTTCTGCCCACTCACATTGATCAAACGTCTTGTGGTTCGGTCGAGAACTCTCCGAGAAGACTTTCGTTCGAGCAAGCAAAGCGATATCACTTGTACATAGTACCTACGCTGAGCGGGGAACTACATACTTACCTACCAACAAAGAGTTTTGTCCTCGAAACTCAAGGAGAAACTCACTAAATACAGAGCAACGATAGTCCTCATCCCTTACCATCCTCAATCAAAACTCTAGCAATCAAAACTCAATAAAACTCTAGCCACCAGAAATTATAAATCACATCTCAAGCAATAAAACAAATCCAGAAAACTTTTCCTGGCAACTTTGAGAACATTTACGGACTTATTGTATGGAACGTTCATTGCATCACACATCGGGCCCATCTCAGAGTCAGAGGCAACGGAATGGGCAAAGAATCGAGTCGCTCTGATACCATTATGTCACGCCCCAGTCCCCAAGGGGGTCCGTTCGTCCTCGCTTGGTCCCTACGGAATTGATCGTCCTTGCACGGGCGTGATGCTGTGCAAGCCTAAGCTGCACTTGCATAAGGCCAAAGCTTTGAACAAGGGCAAGTAAGCTATTCAAGACAGGATCAGTGGCACATATATTGCAGAAAAGTAAAAAACAAAATGGCATATGAAAATAATATCTTTTATTGATAATCAAGATGTATTACAAGCGACGCTTGGCCGAGGTTACATATCGCTCAAGCACTCTATCTCTCGATTACAATGACACCGTTCCATACATTATATCCCTCTATACAAAAGCAACTCAAACTCGATACGGCTCAAGGCATCGACTCTAGATTTTCGGTTCCTTGGGATGAGGCACGACTATCGCTTCCTCGAATGATTCAGCGCCTGAGAACAAGCAAACTGTTGGTGGGTCAGCACTTTTATAAGTACTGGTGAGTATAAATAAATGAACAGAAGCTACACCCCCTGAAACCCACACTAAGTAAGTATGTGGCAAAATATTATATTACTATTGATCTTGCTACTTTTACCTAAGTTCATTTCATGCATCTCAGGATTATAGTCAGATTACATCTTTTGAAAATATAGCTTGGAAACAGTTTTGCATATTTAACAATAAGCATACATACGGGACAATATTTTATCGTGCAGTGCACAGCATGTATTATGCACCATATTCTAACTCTTAGGGACAAAGCTCTCTAGTGGACTGATTATCTCAAAATAAGACACGCATTAAGTGAACTATCATACTTTCAAGCACACAAGAAGAACTAGCTATATGATTTCGGTCCCCAAAAAACTCAGGATCGGTAGCGGTAATCCAGCTAACCAATGACTCCTTTATCTGATGCTATTAGCAGCTGTGACTCATGGTTTCTCTTCACTAACATAATAGCAGCCGGGACCAAGGTTCAGCTCCGCACTAATAGCCATTATCCGACCGATGCGAATGCATGAAGCACTATCAGATAAACTCTAAGATGCACATGTTCATGAACAAGCAGACTATATATAAACTCTTTATGTTTCTTACCCATTGCCGAACGGTTATCCCTGCAGCAGAAATACAAGTTAGCAATAATTTGCATAAATATATATGTATAAGGTTCTCTTTTCCTGTCCGTCTCTGCATCAAATAATTAGGTATGCAATAAGGATAGCCTAGCATGTGCCCTAACTATATGATGGACCATGAGTTACCCTATTGATGGACAACAATACCCCCTAGATCCCGTAGGACCAGAATATCAGGGTGCTCTCACAATCCCTTCCGGACCGACCGATTCCCAGTGCCCCAAGAATCGTTCGAGAGACTATTATCTTGTGCACAAGTTGTCCGAGACCAATGCATGACAAGCAATATTTCTATCAAATAAACTATTAGGATGCACCAAACATGAAAAAGCATTTATCAATCTAATAGCCACACCCCCTAGATCTTGTAGGACCGGAACATCAGGGCGGACTACTAGACTCTTCTCTTTCGTTCTTTCACGCAAAACACATCTTTTCACTTATCTAATAGTACACCCCCTAGATCCCATAGGACCGGAACATCAGGGTGCACTATTAGTCTATGCTTATATGAATCAAAGACTTATAGCAGTTCTATATAGCAAAATAGACAAGCAAAACATATAATGGCAAGCACGATATCAATTTCATAACTAGCATGCAATATCTATCTCATTCTTAGCATATACAAAGGACCTTATTCAAGCGATTCATTTACTTATCTTTTTAGCAAGGCAGAGGTTCGTTCAATAGCTGTGTCGGTGTACTAAGCATGCAATATTTCTTATACTCTTGAATTAGAATGGCAAGGTTCTATCTCATTTCAGATAAGCATACAAATTCTCTAGTTAAGCAAGAATATTCATTTCGATGACAAGCTATACGAGTTCTTTTATTAAGCATGCAGAGTCAGATTCTATTATTCTTCTTATGAAACTTATCTTCTTAAGCAAACAAGCATTCAAAAATCAGATTCATTATTAAGGCATTCAAGAATCAGAGAATGCAGTTCTGCCCACTCACATTGATCAATCATTTGTGGTTCGGTCGAAAACTCTCCGAGAAGACTTTCATTCGAGCAAGCAAAGCGATATCACTTGTACATAGTGCCTACGCGGAGCGGGGTACTACATACTTACCCACCAACAAAGAGTTTTATCCTCGAAACTCAAGGAGAAACTCACAAAATACATAGCAGCGATAGTCCTCATCCCTCACCATCCCCAATCAAAACTCTAGCAATCAAAACTCAATAAAACTCTAGCCACCAGAAATTATAAATCACATCTCAAGCAATAAAACAAATGCAAAAAACTTTTGCCGACAACTTTGAGAATATTTACGGACTTATTGTATGGAACGTTCATTGTATCACACATCGGGCACATCTCAGAGTCGGAGGCAACGGAATGGGCAAAGAATCGAGTCATTCTGATACTATTATGTTACGCTACGGTCCTAAAGGGGGTCCGTTCGTCCTCGCTTGGTCCCTACGGAACCGATCGTCCTTGCACGGACGTGATGTCGTGCAAGCCTAAGTTGCGCTTGCACAAGGACAAAGCTTTGAATAAGGGAAAGTAAGCTATTCAAGATAGGAGCAGCGGCACATATATTATAGAAAAGTAAAGAACACAATGGTATATGAAAATAAGATCTTTTATTGATAATCAAGATGTATTACAAGCGGCGCTTGGCCGAGGTTACAGATCGCTCAAGCACTCTATCTCTCGATTACAATGATATTGTTCCATACATTATGTCCCTCTATACAAAAGCAGCTCAAACTCGATACGGCTCAAGGCATCGACTCTAAATTTCTTGTTCCTTGGGATGAGGCACGACTATCGCTTCCTCGGATGATCCAGCACCTGAGAACAAGCAAACTATTGGTAGGTAGGACTTTTATAAGTACTGGTGAGTATAAACAACTGAACAGAAGCTATACCTCCTGAAACCCACACTAAGTAAGCATGTGGCAAAATATTATATTACTAGTGATCTTACTACTTTTATCTAAGTTTATTTCATGCAGCTCAAGATTATAGTCAGATTATATCTTTTGAAAATATAGCTTGGAAACAGTTTTGCATATTCAATAATAAGCATACATGTGGGAAAATATTTTATCGTGCAGTGCGCAGCATGTATTGTGCACCATATTCTAACTCTTAGGGACAAAGCTCTCTAGTGGACTGATTATCTCAAAACAAGACACGCATTAAGTGAACTATCGTACTTTCAAGCACACAAGAAGAACTAGCTATATGATTTCTGTCCCCGAGAAACTCAGGATCGGTAGCGATAATCCAGCTAACCAATGACCCCTTTATCTGATGCTATTAGCAGCTGTGACTTATGGTTGCTCTTCACTAATATAATAGTAGCCGGGACCAAGGTTCATCTCCACACTAATAGCCATTGTCCGAACGATGCGAATGCATAAAGCACTATCAGATAAACTCTAAGATGCACATATTCATGAACAAGCAGACTATATATAAACTCTTTATGTTTCTTACCCTTTGTCGAACGGTTATCCCTGCAGCAGACATACAAGTTAGCAATAATTTGCATAAATATATATGTATAAGGTTCTCTTTTCCTGTCCGTCTCTGCATCAAACAGTTAGGTATGCAAGAAGGATAGCCTAGCATGCGCCCTAACTATATGATGGCCCATGAGTTACCCCATTGATGGACAACAATACCCCTCTAGATCCTGTAGGACCGGAACATCAGGGTGCTCTCACAATCCCTTCCGGACCGACCAATTTTCAGTGCCCCAGGAATCGTTCGAGAGACTATTACCTTGTGCACAAGTTGTCCGAGACCAATGCATGACAAGCAATATTTCTATCAAATAAACTATTAGGATGCACCAAACATGAACAAGTATTTAACAATCTAATAGCCACACCCCCTAGATCACGTATGACCGGAACATCGGGGCGGACTACTAGACTCTTCTATTTTGTTCTTTCACACAAAACACATCTTTTTACATATCTAATAGTACACTCCCTAGATCCTATAGAACCAGAACATCAGGGCGCACTATTAGTCTATGCTTATACGAATCAAAGACTTATAGCAGTTCAATATAGCAAAACAGATAAGTGAAACATATAATGGCAAGCAAGATATCGATTTCATAACTAGCATGCAATACTATCTATTTCTTAGCATATACAAAGGGCCTTATTCAAGCGATTCATTTACTTATCTTTTTAGCATAGCAGAGTTTCGTTTGATAGCTGTGTCGATATAACTAAGTATGCAACATTTCTTATACTCTTGACTTAGCATGGAAAGGTTCTATCTTATTTCAGACAAGCATACAAATTCTCTAGTTAAGCAAGCAGGTTCGTTTCAATGACAAGCTATACGAGTTCTCTTATTAAGCATGCAGAGTCAGGTTCTATCATTCTTCTTTTGAAACTTATTTTCTTAAGCAAATAAGCATTCAAAAACTCATATTCATTATTAAGGCGTGCAAGAATCAGAGAATGCAGTTTTGCCTACTCATATTGATCAATCGTCTTGTGGTTCGGTCGAAAACTCTCTGAGAAGACTTTCGCTCGAGCAAGCAAAGCGATATCACTTGTACATAGTGCCTACGCGGAGCGGGGCACTACAGTGCACACATTCAAGGTATCCCTCAAACATATGCATTCAACCAAACTTAGTGATAGTAAAATCAGACAAGCTACTTACGAAAATCTCAAGGGTTCTCGTCTTATGAATCACAATAATATCTCCAACAGGGTTAATAAAATTCTAAGTCATTTTCCATTCCAACTCAAATCAAGTTTTGTACTACCTTTAAGCACGATCTATCTGATTTAACCGACTAATGTCCATCTGTTTGGGTCAAACATAGCACATGTTACTGTTCCCAGTCTAACATTAAGTCTTGATGTCCTAATTCTATGGCTTGTTCAGGCAATACTCTAAAGTTGGTTACACAAGTTCTTTCACTCGACACATAATTGTCTGCCTAATTACTAGGTCAGCTCATAAGGTCATAGGTACAAGTTCAAGCACACGGTTCATCGTACAAATTTGTCACACGATGCTCGCCCCAGTTCCTTTGGTCAAAACATTGTTCATTTGCACGGGATATTCTACCCAAGCTCGTTTCACTCAGATTTCTAAACATCGAGCATGGATCATCCTACATACATTAACACATTCGTTTTAATAGGGTTTGAGTTCGTACGGTTAAATCCATGATATATCTATGTTGCAGGACATGCCTAGCAATTTGCATAGTCTATCTCCTTAAGTATGTTTAATAGAACATATATATCCATTCTAAGTCTAGACTACCAAGACAAGATTCAATCTAAATCTTTGATCTCAATCATAACTCTAAGTCATCCAACAAGATTCATGTATCCGTTCACGAAACTATCAAGCGTGACTTACTCCAGGTTCTAGGCTAACTTATCTTGAAATACTTACGATTTACTTGCATTCCCAAACTCGTTTTATCGTATCAAAACAAAAGTCAAGATGATCCACTAGTTGTCACGCTCCAGTCTTCCTCAAGTTCGATTATCCTCCTTGGATGTGAGATCACCACGCCAACGCTTTCGCTGGATAATCATCCTAATCTTGGCGTGACGCATGTACGAGTATAGAGTTACGCTCGCATAAGATAAGAACGTCAAACATTATAGTTATCATTGAAATGATCGAGATACCTTATTATTTTACTTCGCTCCATCCAAGTTATATATATGTTTATCCACCAAGTCATGTTCGTTCATACCATGATTATAATTCGTCTAGCAAAATTATTCAACTTCAACGTTACCGTTTGATAATTCTATAGTCTACTTCTAGCATTCCTCAAACAACTAAGTTCAAATATTCAAGCCAAAGTCTATCCACTTTTGATATGTTCATTCCTCGAGTTCGTTTGGAATAATCATCGAATATGTTCCCGTGAGTTCGATTATCTCCGCCGTACATGAAATCACCACGCCGGTACTCCCGCAGGATAATCGTTCTCGCTGGGACTGATTGTCGAGAGTTATCATTCGAACTAGATTCAAGATCGTTCTTCCAAACTCCAGGTCAAATACGTTATCGCTTATCTCTTTCATCGAACCACAATATTCATTTTCGGGCTAATTTATATTCGAGCAATATTCTATTTAAGTTAAATCCGTTTGTTTCAATTTAAAATTGTTCGCACGATCCTCCAAGTTTTTAACAAGTTTCCTTGACCAAGATATTGATTTCCATTTCCTTGAGTCTCTATTCGATATAAGCCATATCACTTGTTCAAGTCATTCTCGAATCGTTCAAACCAACTATCGCACGAGACCTTACTCCGTTTGGATATTTCTAAATGATCCATACACCACTCAGGAATCGAGTCACCCAATTAATCCTCAATCGGTGTTTGTATCACTCGCTAGCATAATCACTATGTTGTTCCTTAGAATTCCTGCACGATATCTAAGTATCGCCTGATAAATCTTAGTCTCTTATATATCCTTGTTGATAGTCATCCAAGTAAGCCATATTTGATTTATATCCGCCGACATAAAATATCGTCTAAGCTATTTCTCAAAATTTCAAGCACGATCATCTCTATTCGCCTTAGCGATAGTCTGATAATGTTTCCATCGGTTGCCATTCTAAGTCTGACTTATCCTTATCTGATCGATATCCCAATCTTGCTTGCAAACTTGCTCGCACCCAAGGGTCTTGGCACGCGATAATCACCACAACTTAGCTGAAAGGCTGTGTGCATAGCTAACCGTCATAATGATATTCTATTTCGCACACTAACAAGTTGGATAATCCTGTATATTTATTCGGGTTCGCACATAACTTGCAAATTCTAGCACGAATCTATTTCCACAAAGTCTAACACAGGTCGGCACAAAGGCCTTCGTATTATAATTTTATACAAACATTCATATCATTCACATATAACTTTTAAAAGTATTTAGACTCATTGTATGGAATATCCCATCGGGTCAACAAGAGAGGGTGTATACACATAACCCACGAACAAGCTTTCGAAACTGAGAAAATTGATACGAAGTCCAAAGGAGTAAAGCCATGCTCTGATACCAATATGTCACGCCTCGATCTCCCGCAGATAATCGGCCGTCTCCACTAGGCGCAAATCACTACACCAGCGCTCCCGCGAGATATTCTTTCCCATCTGGATGTGATGCCGCACGAGCGTAAGCCATGCCCCTGCAAGGCCATGATCCGAATATGCAGTAAAATATCTAAGCCAAAGAGTCGCACAGATAGTCCGAGTGTAGCAGAATAAGAAACCCACAGGCGATTGGTAACAAGTTCTCAGAGTCGTCAATAGCGAAAGCATTGAATAACAGAAGTATAGAAATAAAATAAGCTCTTTATTGATATTAAACAAATGTTACAAGCAGCGCTAGGCCGAGATTACAAGTCGCTCAAGTTCTCTCTTTTAAAACAATAAAAGCGTGCCAAGTGGCTATATTTATAGAATAATACATAGGCGATGTTCCAACATTATGTCTTGTATATGTGCTTCAGTTCCAGATGCAACGCTCCAAGGCTCCTGACCGAACTCTATGCCTTAGCACGCACGAAGGGGTTTCCACACCGAACGAGGTTTCCCCGCACCCTGCAAGCAATCTGGTGGGTTATCAGTACATGAATGCACTGGTGGGGAGGCTTCTTGCCCGCTCGATAAATCCAAATACGTTATATAGGTTTCGTGCACCATCCATTAAGTTATCTTTCTAGTCTTTCCTTAGGATCAGTTTTATGGTATAATGAAAAGCCTATCTCATGTGGCAGCGCATCGTACGATATAAGAGTAACAAGGCGAGACTTACCAATTTACCATCCTTCCTTTTCTGTCCAAGGCAACCAAGTTAAATCAAGCACGGGCATATATATAATAAAATCCAGGGCAATAGCATAAGCAAGCAAAGTGTCATATGCGAGGTGCTGTTTCAGAAGTATGAGTTATACAGATTATAAGGCGTATTGCAGAAGATGTTCAAGTGTTTCAATTATACACAAGTGTCTCAAACTCATATCGTTCAGGTGTTTCAGATTGCAGTTACAAGTACATGTGTGTTACACAGAGCGGTTGCCTATAATACAATGACTCCCACGCGAGTTACCGTAATCGAGCCAACTTAATCTATATGATAGAAGGTCATTGGTATGCCACCATAAAGGACGGTGTAGTATCAAGGCAAAGATGGTGTGCAAGAAAAATATGTAACATTGCACCCATCCCGCCCATAACAGACGACTACCAGACGGCTCCGTCTTGAAAGGATCGGCCCTAGTGCCCCGACGATCGTCCGGGGAACTAGATTCAAAATTCTACCTTGTGCACAAGTTAGCTGTGACCATGCATATCCTTAAGTTTTCCAAATTCTCTCAGGAACAAATCCAGTTACAGATTCAGGTTCAGGTACGGGTTCAAGTCAAGATTATTCAGTCTACAGTATCGACTCCCCGAGCCGTTAGATTCAGTACAGAATGAGTATTGATTTCTAGAGATATTTTGATGTTATCTTGCTTAAGTGTCCATTGATGCAGTCCCCTAGTTCAAAAAATGCCTTGGCGACCTAACGGTCCCGAATACTTTCAATGTTCTATACTTGGATCAGAACGACTATTTTGATAGCCTTCCTACCTCAACTTAGTTAATCACAGATAGTGATGTGCGATAAATTATGGCATGCATATAAGTGATAAGCATTAAATCGAGACAACGAGTACAAGTTAGCATCTAAACAGGCAAGCATTTTATTTGTGTGAACATAAGCATAAGAAAACATATAGTATAGCCTTTACGTTTAGCACGGGTCTAAGGGATAGTGCGAAGAGTGAAGCCGTACAGGGACATATCGAGTGACATAGTCTATGGGCATGTAGTGTAGTAAGTGAAACAGTATACTACGAAGAGTATAATGTTTTATTCGAGGCATAGCAGGGTCTACTTGCACGAAGCAAAGGTAGCATGCGAGGGTCCAAGTCATAAGCCAAGTTTTATTTCCATGTTCTAACACAAGCAATACAAGTTAGGATTATTCTCTTAGCTAGGTGCATTATATTCTTTATTAGCATGCAGGGGGTGATTCACCTAACGACTAGCATGTATCGTCCATATTTTAAGTGTGCTGGCTGAGCAAAAACAAGTTTATCGTAGCCACCCACCTTAGCGATGATTCGCCTCGGTCGAGTGATACTCCGAGCGAGACTTTGAAAGTCTAAGTCTGAACTTCTGAAGGGTCAAGTCTAGAAATCCTTTGCCTCAAACGAGTCTTCTCACTGAGCAAAGCGGGTCAGATTATTGCACTTGCGCCGTTTGAATCGGCTATCCGCTTGAATGGAATGGGTCATTACATGCTAAGGGAAACACTGGAGGACTTTGGATTTTCATGATCAAGGCCAGATGTTGGTGGATGTGGGCAAGACCCTGTATGCATATACCTCAGTTCAGTGTAGGTGCAAGGTGGCAGAGCACAGTATGCAGTTCAGAGGGTGTTGTGTTAAGGGGTATTTGTCACGACCCACACCCGGATATTTGGGCACGAGTGCGTGGGCACGTCCAGCCTACGCCGCAGTGTCGGCGGTAGTACGCTGTCTGGGTCATTTTCTGGGATCACTAAATATCTATCTCATCCACAATAATAAACAGGCAAAAATAATCATAGGAATAAGAATGTTAAGATTTTATAATATTTAATCTGTGTCAACCAAATCCACAGTTAATACAAAGCCAGAAGATAAATCGGAGACAAACCCGAGTATATGCTGAAAAGGAAAGAATAAGCAGCTACAGCTAACTGATCCACAGAAGTAGCCTCCTGGGGAAACTGGCTCCTCATGTGTGTTACCTGCTAACTCATAGTGGCCATAATAGGTAGGGGCAAAGTTCTCATCGTCGCCTAAAACAACGGATCCAGTCAGGAAATGAGCAAAGTACACAATGCACAACAAGATTAAACTAAATATTCATGACAATTAAAAAGAACTGACAGGTATCATGTTGAGGATATGTATAAATAAATAGTAACAATAACTAAGAGTTAATTGCTGTAAGACAGGGACATGAGTAAAACAGGAACAAGGTGACAGGAAAATGAATTACAACCAGACAATAGGAACTGTAACCAGACAAGAAACTATGTGTGTGAACTTGTGTATTTAGAATACCTAATTGGCATGTAGGGGTCTATAAGGTTAAACCGGCCGTCATAGATGGCTATTAAACAGGAATAATCGAGATCCGGCTGATGGACAGTCGTGTACCAACAGCTATTAATGAGGGCAAGGGTCAGGGTAAACTACATGCCTTTCAGTATTCTCCCACCCGACACGAAAGCAAGACATGAAATCCAGTATTCAAGACATGAAATCCAGATTCTAACACTATGTGTAAACATCCAATGGTACTAGTAGAGCAAGAAATTAATTATCACAATATAAAGAATAAACTTGAAGTGCAGGTACTTGCCTTTTGTTTGGATCCAATTAATTATACTCGGGGAAATTTCCAGAGATGAGTCCCAAAAGCTGAAATAAATATTACCATCATGCTCAGAAGATATCAAATAGCTAGAAACGCCTGTCCTTGGGTCCAATTTGGAGACAAGGGCAAAAACGACAGTTTCGGGTTAAAACGGGGTCCGCCGGTGGGCCTGCTTTGCACCAAAAAACGTGTCCGGGTCAAAGGTCTCCAAATTTACCAAACTTAGTGTCAACAGGTCAGGAACGCTAATACGAACCCAACGGAACTTCCAGATTTGGATTCCGATGAGCCGAACACAAAATCGCCAGTCGAGCGGGGCCTGTGGGGCCCACGACACGCGATTTCGTCAACGTTCTCAGAATCGAACCAAACTTGACCCACAGGACCAGCGTATCGCTACGAGTCCGATGGCGCAAGTTTCGTCTTGATCCGACGTGTGTGCACGAAGTTAGGGTGAATTGCAAAAAAGGCGGATACGGGGCGATGTCCGCGGATACGCGTTGATTCTGGTGTGTACGCACACCCGAATCAGCTTTCACGAAAACTCATACGTCCGTATCGACGATGCGTACATATCTGTGAAGACCGCACGCGACCAAGTCGTCCCGTTTGGCGGGGCGCACTCAGTTCCGGGGTGAAACAGGGTCTGGTTTTTTCTGTTTTTGGATCGCGGTGTGCGATCACCACAGGACGCGATGCCCCGAACGGTTTATCCGGGCACCGAGAGGGTCATACAGGCTACCCAACGTAATTTGCAGAATCAAAAATAGAGCTACGAGCAAAAAGTTACACGTACCTGATGGAGACCCGAAAATCAGGGTCAAACCGTGTCCGTGTCGTGTCCGACACGACACGAGAATTGGGGATTTAGGGTTAGGGTTTGGGGGCTTCCGACGGATCTCAGGCGGAGGGGCGGCCGGCCGGAGGCGCTGGGGGCTAGGGGCGGCGTCGCCGGGGCGAGGCGGAGGCGATGGGAGGCGAGCGGAGCCAGCCGGAGGCTCGCCGGAGCCGGGTCGAGGGCTGCCGCTCGTGTCCGCTGATGCGTGAGTTGGGGACGCCTGAGACGGTGGAGGAGGGAGGTGGAGAAGGCGTGGCGGCTGCGGCGGAGG
This sequence comes from Iris macrosiphon, assembly GCA_036927795.1. NCBI lineage: Eukaryota > Viridiplantae > Streptophyta > Magnoliopsida > Asparagales > Iridaceae > Iris > Iris macrosiphon. The sequence goes on from JAYESA010000014.1 coordinate 109,482,386, forward strand.
TCTGGGCGGGGCTGGGGCGAGGCGGCCGGTGGTGAGGGTGGCGGTGAGCTCGGCTAGGGTGGTGCGGATCTGGCCGGAGCCGAGGGCTTTATAGAGGAGAGGGGTGCGGGGTCGGCCGGGGATGGCGGCGGGAAGAGAGGATCGACGCCGGGAGGAGCGGGGCGTCGTGGTGGGGCGTGGCACGGGCAGGGCGCCGCGTGGCCGGCCGGGGCGGCGGGAAACGCGGGCAGCCGGTCGTGGGGAGGGGGTGAGGGTGACGGGTCGGGGCGGCGGGTCGGGTCTGGGCCGACCCGACCCGACCCGGAAGGCAACGCGGGCCGGGCCGGTTGGCGGGCCGCAGGTCAGACCAGTGGACCGGGCTTTTTGGGAATGGGCCGGGAAACAGAAAAATAATAATAGTAATAATAATAATAATAATAATAATAATAAATTAAATAATTAATTAATTAAATAGTTTTTAGGTGATTAAAAATAGGTCCGGGGCCCGATAAATTCCAGAAAAATTGCCCTAAGTCCAGTTTTTCATTTTACACCCAAAAATATTATTTTCATGATATTTTAATATTATTTATTGCCAATTAAAAATTATTTATTAATTTAAAACCATGATTTTAATTACAGAAAATTCCCAGAAAATTCCAGAAAATTGTGAAAAATCCCAATTTAAAATTCTTGCAAAATCTGGAAGTTTACAACCTACCCAACTTATAAAATTTTATCCTCGAAATTTAAAATTAAGCCATAACCTGATAATCCTTCATGTACATAAAGCATGTCAATCGTAATCTCCTTGCGATAATTTAAATCTGAATCATGTCCACTGCAATCACTTCAAGGTTAAGACGACTACTTGTTCTAATCAAAAATTTAACCTATGGTTATCACTTCTTACTTCCTCAAATTTCCCACAGGCAGATTTTAGATTAAGCCTATATAGCATTTTCAAGATTTGCACATGACCTTGCCTCTAATTATCATAAATTCCTCTAGAAGTGATTCGGGTCCAACAGTATTCCCATTTGCAATTGCATGCTTCAACTCTTTAAATTCCATTCACTTCCTCACTAATCCAACTAGGTAGTCCAACCATCGAATTTTAATTCTTAATTCAAATTATCAAGTTGAAAACAATTTTAAATGTAGTCCACCCATGTTCAAGTTGAATCATATATCCTCTAATTTCAAATTGACGATTTTACTTTCATTATTCAAAAATAAATCATGTACCTAAGGTATAACTATTGGGTCCTCGATATCAATTCACTAATCCTCTTAGTCACTCCTTTAAATTTTCTAAATTAGAATGGCTTGTTGCTTCCAATCTAACCTTACTCGGTAACAATCCGAAGGATATTCCTCTCGAGTTGACAAATGCATTGCTACCCAACTTAGAGTTTACCCATTCATCACTATAGACTATATACCTTAAGAAAAATATTCCTAAATATGTTTACCTATGTCATTCAATCCTCGAACTTCAACGCCGATCATATCACATATAATATGTCCTCAATTACGAAAGTTTAATCCTCAAGTATATAATCGGCCTATGTGGCATATCTAGTACTATCTATGTACTAACTTATACCAGGCACGAGATTTCTTCTTTCCGAAATAAGGGAAAACGAAGATCAATAATAAAGAGTTCAAGGGTGGGGTGATAGAAAAGAAATATCGGGGTCAAGGCGTTTTAAAGTATTCAGGTGGGAATTGTCAAGCGATTGTGGATTGAATCCTATCTCGGTAATTCCTATTCACATGCTCGTATTAATACAGTTATGTAACCTATATGATATGTTCAGAAATGTCTAGGGCAAGTATACTAGACAACTATATCTCAATCCACATAAAGTATTAATTCGAAGGGCGAATCAAGCGCACCATGGTTGATCAGACCGTAATACACTGATTCTGAAATGTATCATTGTGGGCCTCCCCAATAATACACTTGCCATGAACAAGCTCGATAAAGAGTAAGCTTGCAAAACTAGGCTATAAAATAGCAGCATAAGTCAAGTACATCAAAATTTGGTGCGCTAGATGATGATGAAAGGAGGTACAAAATCATTTAAATACACAAAACAACCTACAACAAGCTCAGTAATAAAAGATTCTATAATCTCTACAGTTATCAGATATAAAAGCATACCAGGTTGTTAGTAAGTCCAAAATTACTAGGTTGGGGCTGAGGTCACGAACCAATAGGCACGAGCTAAACAATACTAGGAACGGTATCTACAATCACTTACGCGCATTAGCTACTCCAAGGGTCTGCGCGTTCTCCACGGTCATGCTGGTAGAGCATCTCGTGGTGATCTTGTAGGAACCTCGTCGCTTGCTGGTAGATCCCTTACTCTGCATCCAAAAATAAACGATAAAAGGCGCACAGGAATCAAGGCAGGATGCAAGTCAAGGAATCAATTCAATTCCAAAATAGATGTCAAGAATGATTCAACCAAGTGGATGAGATCCTAAACTTATCCTTATCTTATTGCAGGCCTGTTCGGTCCCGAAGTTGAAACCGAACAATTTAGTCGTTGGACCTGCATGGGCCACCACAAAAACGTGTCACGACCCGCACCCGGATATTTGGGCACGAGTGCGTGGGCACGTCCAGCCTACGCCGCAGTGTCAGCGGTAGTACGCTGTCTGGGTCATTTTTTGGGATCACTAAATATCTATCTCATCCACAATAATAAACAGGCAAGAATAATCACAGGAATAAGAATGTTAAGATTTCATAATATTTAATCTGTGTCAACCAAATCCACAGTTAATACAAAGCCAGAAGATAAATCGGGGACAAACCCGAGTATATGCTGAAAAGGAAAGAATAAGCAGCTACAGCTAACTGATCCACAGAAGTAGCCTCCTGGGGAAACTGGCTCCTCATGTGTGTTACCTGCTAACTCATAGTGGCCATAATAGGTAGGGGCAAAGTTCTCATCGTCGCCTAAAACAACGGATCCAGTCAGGAAAGGAGCAAAGTACACAATGCACAACAAGATTAAACTAAATATTCATGACAATTAAAAAGAACTGACAGGTATCATGTTGAGGATATGTATAAATAAATAGTAACAATAACTAAGAGTTAATTGCTGTAAGACAGGGACATGAGTAAAACAGGAACAAGGTGACAGGAAAATGAATTACAACCAGACAATAGGAACTGTAACCAGACAAGAAACTATGTGTGTGAACTTGTGTATTTAGAATACCTAGTTGGCATGTAGGGGTCTATAAGGTTAAACCGGCCGTCATAGACGGCTATTAAACAGGAATAATCGAGATCTGGCTGATGGACAGTCATGTACCAACAGCTATTAATGAGGGCAAGGGTCAGGGTAAACTACATGCCTTTCAGTATTCTCCCACCCGACACAAAAGCAAGACATAAAATCCAGTATTCAAGACATGAAATCCAGATTCTAACACTACGTGTAAACATCCAATGGTACTAGTAGAGCAAGGAATTAATTATCACAATATAAAAAATAAACTTGAAGTGCAGGTACTTGCCTTTTGTTTGGATCCAATTAATTGTACTCGGGGAAATTTCTAGAGATGAGTCCCAAAAGCTGAAATAGACATTACCATCATGCTCAGAAGATATCAAATAGCTAGAAACGCTTGTCCTTGGGTCCAATTTGAAGACAAGGGCAAAAACGACAGTTTCGGGTCAAAACGGGGTCCGCCGGTGGGCCCGCTTTGCACCAAAAAATGTGTCCGGGTCAAAGGTCTCCAAATTCACCAAACTTAGTGTCAACAGGTCAGGAACGCTAATACGAACCCAACGGAACTTCCAGATTTGGATTCCGATGAGCCGAACACTAAATCGCCCGTCGAGCGGGGCCTGTGGGGCCCACGACACGCGATTTTGTCAACGTTCTCAGAATCGAACCAAACTTGACCCACAGGACCAGCGTATCGCTACGAGTCCGATGGCGCAAGTTTCGTCTCGATCCGACGTGTGTGCACAAAGTTAGGGTAAATTGCAAAAAAGGCGGATATGGGGCGATGTCCGCGGATACGCGTTGATTTCGGTGTGCACGCACACCCGAATCAGCTTCCATGAAAACTCACACGTCCATATCGATGATGCGTACATATCTGTGAAGACCGCACGCGACCAAGTCATCCCGTTTGGCGGGGCGCACTCAGTTCCGGGGTGAAACAGGATCTGGTTTTTCCTGTTTTTGGATCGCGGTGTGCGATCACCACAGGACGCGATGCCCCGAACGGTTTATCCGGGCACCGAGAGGGTCATACAGGCTTTCCAACACAATTTGCGGAATCAAAAACGGAGCTACGAGCAAAAAGTTATACGCACCTGATGGAGACCCAAAAATCAGGGTCAAACCGTGTCCGTGTCGTGTCCGACACGACACGAGAATTGGGGATTTAGGGTTAGGGTTTGGGGGCTTCCGGCGGATCTCAGGCGGAGGGTCGACCGGCCGGAGGCGCTGGGGGCTAGGGGCTGCGTCGCCGGGGTGAGGCGGAGGCGATGGGAGGCGAGCGGAGCCGGCCGGAGGCTCGCCGGAGCCGGGTCGAGGGCTGCCGCTCGTGTCCGCTGATGCGTGAGTTGGGGACGCCGGAGACGGTGGAGGAGGGAGGTGGAGAAGGCGTGGCGGCTGCGGCGGAGGTCTGGGCGGGGCTGGGGCGAGGCGGCCGGTGGTGAGGGTGGCGGTGAGCTCGGCTAGGGTGGTGCGGATCTGGCCGGAGCCGAGGGCTTTATAGAGGAGAGGGGTGCGGGGTCGGCCGGGGATGGCGGCGGGAAGAGAGGATCGACGCCGGAAGGTGCGGGGCGTCGTGGTGGGGCGTGGCGCGGGCAGGGCGCCGCGTGGCCGGCCGGGGCGGCAGGAAACGCGGGCAGCCGGTCGTGGGGAGAGGGTGAGGGTGACGGGTCGGGGCGGCGGGTCGGGTCTGGGCAGACCCGACCCGACCCGGAAGGCAACGCGGGCCGGGCCGGTTGGCGGGCCGCAGGTCAGACCAGTGGGCCGGGCTTTTTGGGAATGGGCCGGGAAACAGAAAAATAATAATAGTAATAATAATAATAATAATAATAATAATAAATTAAATAATTAATTAATTAAATAGTTTTTAGGTGATTAAAAATAGGTCCGGGGCCCGATAAATTCCAGAAAAATTGTCCTAAGTCCAGTTTTTTATTTTACACCCAAAAATATTATTTTCATGATATTTTAATATTATTTATTTCCAATTAAAAATCATTTATTAATTTAAAACCATGATTTTAATTACAGAAAATTTCCAGAAAATTCCAGAAAATTGTGAAAAATCCCAATTTAAAATTCTTGCAAAATCTGGGGGTTTACAGTATTAGTATGTGTCTATTTATAAGTGTTTCTATGTATAGGTAGGAATGTGCAATTGGGCTACTTAAAGGTATTAGAGAGTTGAGTAAGGGTACAATTGAGGGTGCTGTAGGTAAGTAATATATATCAGTGTCAGGTATTAAGTTTAGTGTTAAGGAGTAGATAATAGTTTGGGGGTAATATAAGATATTGTATACTTGTGCTAGAGTTGGGTGTACTAGAGCTAAGGGTGTGTGAGGGAGGTTTCACGTTGCTGCAATGCAACACAGTGACGGGACAAATGCACAAAATGCCAAGGTAAGTGCAGTGTCCAGTTCGTGTGTTTATATGTAGAATGTGGGTATCCAAGTGCAAGAGTATAATGGAGTATTGAAGACTTAGATATCTTGATACCAAGGTATCAAGGGAGTGCTCATGTGAGGTAAGTATTGGTGTTAAATTAAGGTAATACTAAGTATATGTTAATGGTTAAGGTATTAGGCTAAAGTATTAGTGTATAGTGTAAATATCCTAAGATACTAAGGTAATAGTTAGATAATGAGCTATAGATTAAGTTTTTATAAGAAAGTGTTATAATAGAGTATATATATATATATATATATATATATATATATATATATATATATATATATATATATATATATATATATATATATATAAAAGTATTTAGCTAGTATTAGTTAGAATTACTTAATATAAGCTAGAAATTACTAGTACTAACTATTATACCATATATTAGCAAGGTATTGGACTCGTTTGACTGTGTTGGCGTAGAGTTGACCTATTTTGACCTAGAAAATATTAGAGACCTAGTTTCAAGATAGTTTAGCATGTTTATATTTCTAAGACACTGTTGTGACTTGATATCTCATATATAGGTCACGTGGACTCCAGTTCAGACTGATTTGGTATTCATTGCTTTGGACCACATACGAGTACATTCTCTGACAATTTTATTATTTAATAATTACTATAATGCAAGTATTTATAAATATATTACTTTATTTCTGATACATTGGTACATGGATTAGTATACACATGGATCTTCAGTCATGAGATATTATTTATTGTTTCATTATTTCTAGTATTCTCGTATGGTTTAAACAATGTTTAACACTATACAATGTTTAATGTTAGACAATGTTAATTGAGTATCTTGTATTGTAACGTGTCATAGTTGGATCCATTGTACTAGTCGGTGTGAGACCCGTCTCACAGTATTCGTATTTTATGTGGATATATATTTTGTGCTAGTTATTATATTTTATTGGATCTTGAGGAAGCGCAAAAATTTTTAAAATTGAAACTTTACTACTTGACCGATATACCTACGGTATACTGCTCGACAGATTTTTTTTTTTACTTTCGAGATATTTTTGAAATATTTTCTCTATAAATAGTACTCTAGATATTTTATTTTCTTCTTGATCTTTCTTTCTCCTCTCTTCTTCATTTTTTCTCGAGCTTGGAAGCGAGGTCTTGAGACCTGGAGTGTGGTTTTTGAACCCCTTCGTGGTGGAGGATTAGAAGGCTTAGGCTAGGAGCTCGCGTTAGGCAAGTACACCTTGCCGATTTCGTGAACTTCTTTTACTTTCTATTATTTTACTTTCCTGGAGCTTTGGTTTTTGCTTTTTGTCTTGGACTTACTTTTCTATAGTTGTTCATATTATGATTTATAGCCTAGTGATCATTTCGGTTTTGATTTCTGGTAGAATCTCGTTCTGTCCCTTTTTGGTAACTTGGTAACAAAAATGATACCGGAGTTGTGACTGTGAGATTTAGTCCATATTGTGAAATGAGACTTACCCTAGACTTGACTTCCTGTTAGACTTGGTTCTGGTAATTTTTGGAGTTTAATTTGGGTCCCAAAAATCAGACTTGATTTAAACATGTTTATTCTTGAAAATCGGTATACCAACGCTATATTAAAGTATACCGACGGTATACTGATTTCAATTGACTTGATTTCAAGATATTTTTGTGTGAATCCTATCAGCATACCGACGGTGTACTGGGTTGTGTAGATGGTATACCGATCTTGCCGATATTGTTAGATATTTGTCTTGGCCGGTATACCGACGATGTACTGGGCTGTGCCGACGGTATACCGATTTGTGGAACTTTATTTTCCAGTAACTTTTTGCCTACTTGGAACGGCATACCGATGGTATACTATAGTATACAGTCAGTATACCGATGGTATACCAATTTGTTGGAATCCAGAACTTTTTGTATTTTTTCTATCTCCGGAACGGTATACCAACGGTATACTGGACTGTACCGACGGTATACTGATCATGCACTTTCTTTAGGAATTGTTGATTTTTTTGTGATTTTATGTTGAAACTTCAAGTTTTTGCTTAGATATGCGATGACTTGACCTAATTTTGGATATGAACTTACATGGCTTCAGATGACTTAGCTTTACTCGATTTCACCCGGCTTTGCCTGGCTACACGTGATGACATGATTGATTGGACTTGACTTGACATGATTTTACATGGCTTCATCGGGCATGGCTTGACTTGGTTTTACTTGTTTTATCTGGTAGGATATGGCTTCACATGGTTGTATATGGCTTTATCTGGTTTTACATGGCTTCACCTAGCTTCACCTGGATTGACATGGCTTCACTTGACTTTACTTGGCTTCACTTGGTATCACGTGGCTTGATTGTCGTCATGGCATACATGAGTCTGTATGTGTAAGGTATATTAAACCTGTTTATATTACTATTAGAACTTGATTTGTCTGCATCATGTCTAGGATAGATTCTGCGGAATGCCACACCTGAATTCATACAAGAAACTCCTAGGGGTTAAATAACTAGAGATTCACTTAGTACGTGGCTAAAGATTTTTCTAGATTGCATGCAGTCCCGGTTATTCATACTGTTATCTTGAGGAGTATCTAGTGGTTTATATTGTGGCGTATCTTGAGGAGTATCCAGTTGGTTGTGTATATGAATATCCCGGACGGACTGCAGGGGCATACGATCAGAAGGAACTCTAGCATCGTGTTGCATTATAAAGTTAGTAATTAAGGATTATGATAACCCTAGTTATTTAAAGGTATCAAGCCGTACTTATGTGATTTGCTGAGATTGATGGTTAGTCTAGGCTTCACATGATCACCTTTACTTTCAGTACTTATTTTTTCCTTATTGATTATTAGATCCGGATGTCTCATTTGCAGGTTTTACAGTATTTATTATCCTGAGATCTTTACATTTAGTCTTTACTTTTCAATGTTTGTATTGCTTATTTTTTGGTTTAAGTTCCTAGATTGGCTACCTTTATGGTACTTATAATTTGGGGGTCTGACCCCACTGGTTTTGTATGGTCAGATCCAGTAGCAGCACTAGAGGATCTTCCGTACTTTATTGAGGATGGTAGCCACCAGGAGCACCAGACTGCTTGAGTGGATTTTCTTACTTCCCTACCCTGATGTATATTCTATATTTTGGGCATTTAGCACGTGTTTAGCTCATGTTTTGGTTTTTGATCAGTTAGCCTACGGGCATTAGCATGGTTGACATATCCTAGGGTTGATCATGTATGACTCAGATTCTGGCTAGTTTATTAATTCTGTGTTTACTAATATCATGATTATCTGTATATTATAGTTTAGGATGCTTTACTATTATATTTTTGCTGATCTTACATCTTGTTATTATTTCTCTTATTCTTGTGATTGAGATACTAGGGTTTTTTGGACCTAGGCTTGACTGTTAGTTTTTAGTAGTGACCCCTCATGTCTTACAGCTTCACCATATATATGGAGTACCAGAGTGATCTAAGTAGACTTAGCTGGACTTGTCAGTCCTATTTTCCAGTATTCTGGTTCTGGGGCGTGACACAATTTTAGTGGTAGCCTATGCAGGTCTGTCTGAGCGGATTATGTCTGTTTAAGCAGATTTGATATAATTTTTACATATATGAGGAGGTTGTTGCTGTTGCTAGATGTCTCAATCCTAAAATATTTCCCTTGATCCCTAGTTTTTTTTCTCCATCCCTGATTCTTGATCTGATACCTGCTTATTCGTTGATCATCATGTTCTTTGTTTGACTCTTGTGTCCTTAACTTTTATGGGCACTGTTCCTGTTACTATCAGCCAGATAGCTTGAGTGTAGCTCGAGGAGGGTCATCATTTGGGAGCCCAGCATATTCCTGGAGAGCAGCCTCAGTATTCAGGGGCAGAGTCTAGAGTAGATCCTGAGGCAGATCGGCCGGCAGTGCCGAACCAGCAGGTAGCACATGTGCACCTAGTTCAGCCCGAGTAGCCAGTGGGTATTTCCTGAGCCCCGATGGATGTCCTTAGAGGTTTCATAACGACCCAGCAGCACCAGAGTGACATACTCACTCAGTCGGTCCAGACAACGTTAGAGCGAGGTGGTTCTCAGATCCCTAATTCTGCGACCAGCTTCAGGCATCTCAGTCTTCCGTACTTTTATGGTACAGAAGATATAATTTTGTCCGATGCTTGGCTGCAAGACACTGAGGCCATCTTGGAGGCAGCAGGGAATCCAGCTAGAGAGCGTGTAGAAATAGTGAGGCTACAGTTGTTGGACTTGGCTCGTGACTGGTGGGCAGGGCATAAGGTTTCTCTAATAGCACCGATTCCATGGACAGTTTTTATAGAAAGATTCCAGGCGAGATATTTTGACGCGATGGTAAGTTACAAGCTTCAGCAGAGGTTTAATAACCTTAGGCAGGAGAGCAGGATCGTCGACGGTTACGCGACAGAGTTTGCGAGACTTAGTCAGTTTGCTCCCGCTTTGGTAGCGATCGAGTTTAAGAGGGCGAGAAGGTTCCAGCAGGGACTCCATTTAGAGATTATCTTGGTGGTGGAGTAGTATGAGTTTTAGACCTTTGATGTTGTGATACGGGCAGCCAGGAGGTGTGGGTATACATCTCAGAGGATTATCGATCGAGTTGGGAGTTTGAAGAGGCCTAATGATTTCGGAGGGTCGGTATCCCATTCATCAGCACCAGCTCCAGCAATTAGAGCCCTGGCGATTGGATCATCGAGGAGGACAACATCATCTCAGCAGTTTTCCCAGATATTTTCTCAGCACTGGTAGTCATCTTCTTCTTCTTACCATAGTTGTTTCCATTGCGGGAAATCTGGACATATTGTATCACAGTATTGTAGGGCACAGGGATTATGCTTCGTATATGGGGCATCAGGACACAAGGTCGTAACGTATCCTAGGAGGAACCAGACTGGATCATTATTAGCCCAGTCAGTAGTTTGGCCAGCAGCACCATAGTTTAGGGCACTAACACCAGTGCAGACGTAGATTCAGAGGCCTTTGCCTCCACAGGTTGAGGCATTCTAGCAGAGGCCACAGTAGTATGCGCAGGCCCAGGCACACGCTAGACCTAGAGGTCAGCAGCAAAGGGGACCAACACCCAGAGTGCAGGGTCGAGCTTTCTCGCTATCGATGGAGGAGGCTTTGGCAGCAAGAGAGGTAGTAGCAGATACCACTCTCGTCCACTTTCATTCAGCTTCTGCCTTATTTGGTTCTAGTGCATCGTGTTCATTTATATCTGCACGCTTTGTGACATGAGTTGGATTAGAGTCCGAGTCCTTACCTGTAAGGTTGAATATACTTACTGGTAACGATCTCATGGGAGTAGATATAGTATATCCCTCGTGTAAAGTTATAGTATGCGGGAGAGAGTTTCTCGCGAGGCTGATAGTATTTTCTCTGGGCAATTATGATATCATTCTTTGGATGGATTGGTTGAGTGCGAGACACGCAATGATACATTGCCATAGTGGCAAGGTTAACTTTCATGTACCTAATGGGAAGGAGTTCTCATTCTTGAGAGGTGCAGTAGAGTCATCGGAGGTTACCTTGATGATAGCAGAGGCTGAGGCGATATATTTTCCTATGGTAGTTTATAAGTTTTTTGACGTATTTTTTAACGAGCTACTAGGTGTACCACCAGTTAGAGATATGGAGTTCTATATTGATTTAATTCTGGGAGCAGAGCCAGTATCAGGAAGAATTTATATGATGTCACCATATGAGTTAGAGATCTTATACCGGATGATTGAGGAATTAAGAGCCAAGGGATTCATTAGACCTAGTGAATCACCTTGTGGAGCCCCTTTACTTCTTGTTAAAAAGAAGGATGGTTCATCGCATTTAGTTATTGATTATAGAAATCTAAATACGGCAACCATTAAGAACAAGTATCAATTGCTCAAAATAGATGACTTATTTGATCAGCTCAGTGGGACGACTATATTTTCTAAGATCGATTTGCCATATCATCATATCAGAGTCAGAGAGCAGAGAGAAGGATATACCCAAGACGACGTTCGTATCTAGATATGGTCATTGGGAGTTCCTAGTTATGCCATTTGGAGCGACCAATGCACCTATATTCATGTCTTTCATAAATAGCATATTCATGCCTTACTTAGACCAGTTTGTGATAATTTTTATTGATGATATCTTGGTCTTTAGTCGGAGTAAGGAAGAGCATGAGCAACATCTTCTCGTAGTTCTTCAGATCCTTCGAGAGCAGCAATTGTATGCGAAGTTCAGCAAGTGTGAGTTCTGGCTTGAAAATATCTCATTCTTGGAACATATTATTTCTGGTGGAGGAGTCAAGGTGGATCCCAAGAAGGTGGAGGCTATTGAGAGTTGGCCAGTACCCCGTACAGCTTCAGATGTGCACAGTTTCCTAGGTCTAGCAGGTTACTATAGGCGGTTTGAGGAATACTTTGCGAGGATCTCCTCAACCTTGACACGGCTGACGTGTAAAGATGTGGTCTTTAAGTGGTCATATGCTTGTCACACTTCTTTCGAGAAACTCAAGCGAAGTTTGATCCTGGCTCCTATTCTGACACTTCCAGTGGGACTAGGTGGGTTCTCAGTATATTGTGGAGTGGGGTTAGGGTGTGTCTTTATGCAGCATGACAGAGTGATAGCTTATGTGTCTCGGCAGATTCAAGACCATGAGAAGAATTATCCGACGCATGATATTGAGTTGGCATCTGTAGTGTTTGTACTTAAGCTCTGGAGGCATTACCTATATGGTGACCGAGTAAAGATCTTCACAGACCACAAGGGCTTGAGGTATGTGTTCACACAGAAGGAACTCAACATACATCAGAAGAGGTTGCTCGAGTTATTATCGGACTATGATCTTAACCTTCAGTATCATCTAGGGAAGGTCAATGTCAAAGTAGATGTCCTGAGCAGGAGAGGAGGAGCTTACTTCTTGACAGAGAATTGCCAAATTTTGGAGGATCTGCAGGAGATAGGTATCGATGTAGTATTACCTGGCAATATCAATTTTATGGCGAGTATGCAGGTTCAATCTTTTATAGTTCAGAGGATCAGAGCATAGCAGACTGATGATGTCAGACTTCAGCAGCTCCGAGCAGAGTGTGAGTTAGGACACAGACCAGAGTTAAATATTTACGAAGATGGGACTTTCAGGTTTTGAGTCGACTTTGTGTGCCGAGAGGAGATATCTAGCAGGAGATTATGTTACAGGCCCATAGTTCTTAATACTCAGTGCATCCAGGAGGGACGAAGATGTATCAAGATATTCGTCAATACTTCTGGTGGAATAGTATGAAGAGGGAGATATCTTGGTTCATTTTTAGTGTTTAGTCTGTCACCATGTCATGGTTGAGCATCAAATACCGGTCAGAATACTTTAGTCTTTACCGATTCCTGAGTTAACGTGGGACCATATTATTGTAGACTTTATGACCAGTCTTCCTAGATCCCCATCTGGCAGAGATGCTATATGGGTTATAGTGGATCGACTCACGAAGGTTACTCACTTTTTTTCCAGAGTGGGCCAGTCTACAGAGCAACTAGCTGAGATATACAGTAATATTGTATGGTGTACCCGTTAGCATAGTCTCAAATAGATATTTGCGGTTCATATTTTATTTCTGGCAGAGCCTACAGCAGAGTCTGGGTACTAGGTTAAAGTTTAGTTCAGCCTACCATCCACAGACAGATGGACAGTCGGAGCGTAATATTCAGACTTTGGAGGATATGCTTCGAGCTTGTACACTTGACTTCGGTAGATCTTGGGAGGATCACTTGCACCTAGTAGAGTTCTCCTATAATAACAGCTTCTAGGTGAGCATTCAGATGGCACCCTTCGAGGCTTTGTATGGTAGGAGAAGCAGATCACCGTTAGCTTGGGATGACATTGACGAGAGGAAGATGCTTGGTCCAGAGATGATTTCTCAGTCGGTTGGAGTGATCAGGAAGATTATAGAGCATATCAGAGTGGCTCAGGATTGCTAGCGTCATTAGGCAGATCAGCACCGTCGTTATCTTGAGTTCTCTGTCGGAGACCATGTATTTCAGAGAATTTTGTCTACCCGTGGAGTTATTAGATTTAGAGTACGGGGAAAGCTTAGCCCCAGATATATAGGCCCGTTCGATATTCTCGAGCGAGTTGGGATGTATCATATCATCTAGCTCTTTCACCATCGCTTCATGAAGTGCATGACGTCTTTCATGTATCTCAGTTGTGCCAGTATATTCCTGACCCGAGTCATATCCTGGATCATTCTGAGTTGGTCGTTGAAACTGACTTATCATATGAGGAGAGCCCCGTGTCTATTTTGGACCAGAGGGAGAAGGTTCTCAAGAATTCGACTATCAAGTTAGCTCATATTGCTTGGAGGCATTACTCACTAGGCGAGTCAACGTGGGAGCACGTGGACGATATGCATACTTGTTATCCATTTCTCTTCGAATTGGGAGGTATACTTATTCGTATACCCGCATCCTATCTTAGCATGTGTATGTGATTGATTGTTAGTTTATCTATTATGTCTGTTAATTTTTTTTTTGATTTCTTGTTGTTGCCTAGAAATTTTATGCTCACATGAGTTTTCTTCTTATTTTCGGTTTTGAGCTGGCTTTCTTGGTTTTTCTTGTTAGTGATTTTGGATCCTTATGAAAATTCCGAGGATAGAATTTTTCTAAGGAGGGGAGAGTTGTGAGACTCGTTTCACAGTATTCGTATTTTATGCAGATATATATATTTTGTGCTAGTTATTGCATTTTATTGGATCTCGAGGAAGCCCAAAAATTCTCAAAATTGAAACTTTACTACTTGACCGGTATACCAACGATATACTACAGTATACTTACGGTATACTATCCGGCAGTTATTTGTTTCACTTTCGAGATATTTTTGAGATATTTTCTCTATAAATAGTACTCGAGATATTTTATTTTCTTCTTCTTTCTTTTTCTCTCTCCTCTCTTCTTCGTTTTCTTTCAAACTTGGAAGCGAGGTTTTAAGACCTGGAGTGTGGTTTCTGAACCTCTTCGTGTTAGTGGAAGAAGGTTTAGGCTGGGAGCTCGTGTTAGGCAAGTACACATTGCCGATTTCGTGAACTTCGTTTACTCTCTGTTATTTTACTTTCCTAAAAATTTGGTTATTAATTTTTAGCTTGTACTTGCTTTTCTATAGTTGTTCATATCATAATTTTTAGCCTAGTGACTATCTCGATTTTGATTTCTAGTAGAATATTATTCCGTCCCTTTTTGGTAACTCGGTAACAAAAATGATACCAGAGTTGTGACTGTGAGATTTAGTCCATATTGTGATATGAGACTTAACCTATACTTGACTTCCTGTTAGATTTGGTTCTGATAATCTTTGGAGTTTGATTTGGGCCCCAAAAATTAGACTTGATTTAACCATGTTTATTCTTGGAAACCGGCATACCGACGGTATATTACAGTATATCGTCGGCATACCGATTTCAACTGACTTGATTTCTAAAAAAAATTGTGTGAACCTTATCGGAATACCGACGGTGTACTGGGTTGTGCCGACGGTATACCGATCTTGCTGACATTGTTAGATATTTGTCTTGGCCGGCATACCGACGGTGTACTAAGTTGTGCCGACGGTATACCGATTTGTGAAACTTTGTTTTTCAGTAATATTTTGCCTACTTGGAACAGCATACCGATGATATATTACAATATACCGACGGTATACCTATTTGTTGGAATCCAGAACTTGCTGTGTTTTTTCTATCTCTGGATCGGTGTACCGAAGGTGTACTGGACTGTACCAACGGTATACCGATCATGCACTTTCTTTAGGAATTTTTAGTTTTTTATGATTTCATGTTGAAACTTCTGGCTTTTGTTTGGACACGCGATGACTTGACCTAATTTGGACATGAACTTACATGGCTTCAGATGACTTGGCTTTACTTGATTTTATCCGGCTTTTTCTAGCTACACGTGATGACAAGATTGACTGAACTTGACTTGGCATGACTTTACATGGCTTCATCGGACATGGCTTGACTTGGTTTTACTTGGTTTTATCTGGTTGGGCATGACTTAACATAGTTGTACATGGCTTTACCTGGTTTCACATGGCTTCACCTGGATTGACATGGCTTCACTTGACTTTACTTGGCTTCACATGGTATCACGTGGCTTGATTGTTATCGTGGCATACATGAGTCCGTATGTGCAATATATATTAAACCTGTTTATATTACTATTAGAACTTGATTTGTCTGTATCATGTCTAGGATAGATTCTGCGGAATGTCATACCCAGATTCATACAAAAATCTGCTAGGGGTTGTAGAAGCATAAAAAATATACTGGGGAATCATACGCGTAAAACCCTCAACAGGCAGGAAGCTCGCATAAAACAGAGCTCCATCACTGGGTGGCATGAAATATAACTTCAGAGCCATTGGCGTACGGCAGAGCTTCAACGCTAGTACAGCGTAAAACATAGCTCCGGAATAACCCGCGTAATACAGTATTTCCAGACTACTTCGGCTTAAAAAGGTTGTTATATCGCCACTTTGGCGTAAAACTCGTCTGCTTTTAATGCAGCGGGAAGTTGTACGAGGAACTCTTCGTATTCCTTGAATGAACCTGTCAGATCAAGCAGTGAACCTGACTCCTGACAAAGAGTACTGCACGGTGATCGAGAGAACGGCTGTAATGATGGCTCTGCATAGAACTCCAGACTGTCGTCTAGTGACATAACCCTTGATATAAGACGTCGTTTATGCATTCAAGGAATACGCTGTCTATTCTACACAGGCAGACGTGAGCTTTACGCTCAGGATAAGACGAAATCAACCGCCACGTCAAAAGTTGTTCTTCGTACAGAACTCGAGGCACGTCTCTGCAATTAATGTGCGAGATAGGGGCAGATCTCTGCATTTAATGCATGAGATTTGGTTATACTTTTAATGACTGGGTGAGCTATAATTAGGGCTAATACGTCCATATCACCATTCCCGCACATTATGCCAACCAGGCTATTTTCAGCTATATAAGCACGTCGTACGCTATCTCCTTAAAATACGCCGACCTGGCTATTTTCAGCTATAGAAGTACGCCGTACGCTATCTTCTCGAAATACGCCAACTCAGGCTATATTTGCAAAGGTGCGTGATAAGGCTATCTGGCTCAGAATATGCTCAAAACCTTAGTCAAAGAAGGATAACTGGCTATCTTTATGCTGGTTACCTATCCATGCAGCATCAAACTTCTACGCCAACTTGACGCTATTTTGGCTTCTATGCCAACTTGACAGCTATTTGGCTTCTATGCCAATTTGACAGCTATTTGGCTTCTACGCCAATTTGACAGCCATTCGGCTTCTACGCCTACTTGGCTTTTACGCCATCAGAACAGCTATTCGGCTTTTACGCCAACGAGACAGTTATTTGGCTTTTATGCCAACCATCTCTACGCGAGGGGCAGTTATCTATGTAGCTTGCATGTCGTGATCTTCGATGAGCGATTATACGCATTACCCCATAATGGGACACGCGTCACACGCCAATTCAAGAGATCATTCATACGTGGGTAACAGTTATTATAACCGCCGCATAAAAGGTGTAGCTCTCTCCGCTGTTCGGTTTCTACGTCGACTGTAGCTGAACTCTATAAATAAAGACCTCCGGCCAAGGAGGTCAGGGGGTCGAAGAGTGGAAGACAAAAGGAGGAAAGTCGAGGATTCTTCAAGAAAAGAGAGTATATCCAGAGAGTATTTTGGCAACGAGAGTTCAATCCCTTCTGCAGCCTTTGAAGCTTCTTCTTTTCGTCTTCTACAGCACTTCTTCGACATCGTGTGGTCTAAGGGACAAAGTGATCGACCGCAGATCAGACTCCTATAGCAATATTTCCCCAGAATTAAATTTTTGTACTTAACATCCTCGTATAGGATTAATTGTACTTCTTTTTCTTGTTTGTAAACCAAAAAAAGGGTTTCGTATAAACCTAGTTTCAATTTCTTTCGTTTATTATCAAACATAAGATGGCGACTCTGCTGGGGAGAAGGCCATTGCTTAACACGATGTTGTATTCGTAGGATCAATGAAGAAGACTCTGGTCGTCCAATTTGACCAATCGGCTTACGAAGACATGCTTCGAGCAGGGGGTAGCTCTCATTCCCTCTTTGTCCAAGACAACAGGAAATTGCGTAAAGTATGGATGCCCCGGACATCCTCTACCATTCCTTTGGACTCTTTCTCTCTGATCAACAGGGTTGTGACATCGCGGCCTCTACGCCTTGGGCATAAAAATCTGTCTCCCGTCTGTGACGTGGCAGACGAAGCTTCTGGCAATGCCTCAGTGCCAATCCAGAAGTCTACTCCGTACCCTGCGCATAAAACTTTGTCTTTCGTCTGTGACGTGGCAGACGAAGCTTCTGGCAATACCTTAGTGACAATCCAAAAGTCTACTCCGTGCACTACGCGTAAAACTGTCTCCCGTCTGTGACGTGGCAGACAAAGCTTCTGGCAATACCCCAGGGCCAATCCAGAAGTCTACACCGTGTCCTGCACGTAAAATTCAGTCTTCCGTCTGTGATATGGCAGACAAAATTTCTGATAATGCCTCAACACCAATTCAGAAATTCCAAACGCGCTCCGCACGTAAAAATATATCTCCCCTCTGCGATGAGGCAGATGGTCCTTACAAAGACCGCAAGGGAAAACAAGTGGCAGATTTCCTGACCTCTCGGCTTTTACGCCATCAAGAGAAAAATCTGCCCGCTCTTCAGATTACGCGGATGGCTGACGGCCGATTGAGGACTTCCTCAATTTTATGCCAACCTGTGCAAAGTTCCAGATTACGCCAGGACAAGCCCTTCAGTGTAAACAAGGCCCAGTTTGTGGATAGATATGCTCCTCATGGATTATGTGCTACTCACATGGCTGAATTGCTATATTCTTATGGCAGGGAGAGAGTTATGATTCCCAATATCCGCATTCCCACTGATGTAAAAAGGCAGAATAAGCCTTCTTCTTCTTCTCCTGTTAATCCTCCTGACTTGCGTAATTTCCTGATCCAGAAGTGCAAAGATAGGGGATCTTCTAACATATCTATTATACCCCCTGGGGAGCATTGTTGTAATAGTCATAAAGTTGTAGTTAATTATTGTTGTTCTAAGGCAAAACAGTCAGTTTTCGACCGGTTGAACTACTCTATATCTTTACAGGAAGAAGAGCCTACATTCGCATCAGTGAACATGGCTTCACACGTTCCAAGAGGAAGGTCAAATTCAAGCCGTCATCCCTCTAGAACTCCAAGCCAAAGGAGATTCGACAGACTCCTTGAGAATATTGAAGCTGGTGTATTCCGAAACACCCGTTCGAGGTTACGGCAACCCACTTCATATTCTTCTGATTCTGACACTGGGGGTCGCCAGTTTCCTGAATCGGATGCTGAAAGCATAGACTCAATCTCTATAGAGATCTATACTAATCCTTCAATAGCATCCAGAAAAATGTGAGTCTATGCCATTGGAGATGAACACGAAGAGGCTTCCCCATCAGGAAGTACTGAGCAACGCATCACTGTATTGGAGACATCACTGAAAGAGATGCATTCCATGATAGAGAATATGCACCAGATGATGCTGACTCAACATACAGCTGCTATAGCTCCAACATCGATTCCTCCGACTCAAATACGTGTGGGGGTGGACCTACCACCGTCCAATGCAAACTAGGAGCCTGTTCTAAATCAAGAGTCAGCGGCTCCTCAACTTCCTAACCCGGAGAATGTATTGCCTCCTGTTGGAGTTACAATACAACCGATCTCTCACCACTTTGTGGTCCCTTTACCAGCTGAAGATCCGATGCAGGCAGTGCGAGAATTGAAAGCCCAATTTGATGCCTTGAAGCATAAGGATCAGCTCAAGAAATTAGGAATCAACCAACTATACCCAGCTATCTGGGACGAGATCTCTTTCCCACCTAAATACAAACCATAGGCTATGGTTTTATTTGAGGGAAAGACGTCACCGAGCCAGTACATGAACTACTTTAGCATGATGACGGTGTTATTGCAAGGGAATGACGCCCTTCTCACTCGAGTGTTTAAAGGTTGTCTCTCTGGAGTGGCCTATCAGTGGTACCGTAGTCTTGCGGACAACTGCATTACTTCCTTTGAAGATTTCAAGACTCTGTTCTTTGCTCGATTCTACGAAGGAGGGATGGACATGTCTATGTGCTCGCTCATCGAAGTAAAACAGAAGGAGAAAGAGAACGTTCACACTTTCATCGAACGTTTTTGTTAGGCCACTTTGCAAATGCCTCCCAGAGTTCCGGATTCAGCCTTGGTGGATATTTGCAGGAAGAACCTTCTTCCACTAATCTCGGTGTTCATAGGACCATATCAATTTCATGATTGGCCCTCATTTATCATCTCAGTGGTAGCTGTTGAAGACAATAGTCGGAAGGCGCGTGACAATGGAATCATGATCTCTACCTCTGATAGAGGAAAGAGGTTATCCTCCAATAGCGACCATCCTCGTGGTTCCAAAGGAAAAGAAGCTCTGGCGATCAATACGTCTAGGCAAAATACTCCATCAACCACACAGATAAAACCTGGGACTTCCAGGCCCATTGAAGCATATTCTTTTGATGACGACGATATTCTGAGCATATTCGATTGTCTAGTCAAAAGCGGCAAGCTCACCCTCCCCGAGGTAAAGCGGCCTAATGAAGTCGGCAGTACCAATAATCCTAAGTACTGTATTTTCCATAGGTACATATATTATCCCACAAAGGCGTGCTATGTACTAAAGAGGAAAATCCAGGAGTTGATCGACGCCAAGGCCATCACTCTGCGTAATAGTGAGAAGACGGTCACCGCCAACATGATCTCCCTCCAATTCGGCAATCTGCCCCCTCAAGAAGTTCCGGATGGTGTTGTACCTATTTCCCGGACAATGATGAACATCGTTAATCTCCCTCCGGCCAGGGGTCAAAATCATGACCTGGTACCCCTAACTACCCAGCGTGGTGAGATTATGTAGGTTCATCCTGATCTAGTGTCAGAGATTGAAGAAGAGACTCAATCTGCTAAGGCTAAGTCTAAAAAGAACTCAAGACGTAAACCATGCCATATGGTTGCAATATCCTCGACATCAGAAGAAGCGGCTTTGGCTATCGGAACCCGTTCAGGAAAAGCCTACCTCAAGGACTATGGAGGAAATTAGGAAGATACAACGGCAGACACTTCAGCTGCCAAACTTCCAGAGCCTGAACCTGTCATACCAGAGGCAGGTCCTTCTAGACCAACTTCAGTGGACAAGGGCAAACAAAAAGAAGTGTGTTTTGATAAACCTTTGAAGAATATTCAAAACAAAGGTTTAGAGAAACCATATAACTTCGATATCCTGGCCCAATTGGCTAATACTCCAGCCAAATTATTCATTTTTGAGCTCCTAAGGCTGTCCAAAGACACTTGTCCAGCCTTGAGTGAAGCGTTAATGCAGGCGGATATATGCTTGACTCAACTCAAGTCTCCCGATAAAGAACCTGTGGCATGCCCTCAATGCCATAGTATGATGAAAGTGATCCCTAATATCACTTTCACTTAAGATGACATGTTGTTGAAACATAACAGGCATGACAGACCCCTCTATTACACCGGATATGTCGGTTCCATGGAGGTAGACCGGATTCACATAGATCCGGGATCGTCGATCAGCATTATCCCTCATAGCCTGCTCAGACCGCTGAGGATTCCTACAAGCGAACTGGCTTACACCACCACTACAATCGTGGGCTTCAACGCCAGGAAAAGTAAGCCGTTGGGGAAGATTCGACTGAGGATCCAGATAGGAGATCTTAGATTAGTGGTTACATGCTACGTCATTGATTCAGAGGTATCCTACAACATTCTGCTGGGCAGACCATGGATCCACGATCACAATATTGTTCCTTCGACTCTACATCAATGCTTCAAATATGTAAATGCCCAAGGAACAGTAAAAATGGAGTTTGCTGACCTTAACCCGTTCAAGGGAGTAGAGTCCTACTATTCTGACACCATATTGTACACCCAAGACTACATGAAAGATGTGTCAGGCAAGATGGAGGAGGAACCCCACCGGAAGCCAGGAGAACCATCTGCTAAGCAACCCCTGTCGATCCAGGTGAAAGGATGGACCACCCGTCCGAAAGTCATGGAACCCATGAACATCCACTTGAACAAAACCAAATCTGGAGGTGGAAGTGATCCCCTAGTGATCACTTTGAACCAGAAGCTTCCACCTTTGGTCATCAACCTCAGGCGCAACAAACAGTCGACTGATGTAAATACAACCGGGAACGTAGTTTCTGACGATAATAAAGATTCTCTTTTTCAGTATACTGACGCTCAATTTCCAAATCAGGAATCCTCCCCCCATAACGATATAGATCCTATAGCATAAAAATTCTTGGAAGCTATAGACTCCTATCATCCGTATGTGTGGGAGGTAGCATCAACATATAATATCATCACGACATATGGGACACATGAAGATCCTATCTTTATTATTCTACCAACTCGCAGCAATCAGCATCCAATAGTTTTCGGTCGCATGCGCAACAGACCAGTTGTACAAGAAGATTCTCACGAATCCGATGCTGGTAAAATACAGGTTCACAGATATAGCCCCCAAGCTTTGAAGATTATGTAAAGTATGGGTTATGATCTGAAGTCAGAACCAGGCCTTAACTATAGAAAAGGTAGGCGAATATCGTTGCATGGTAATCCCTACTGTCAACGAACTCATTTTGGGTTAGGGTATACCTCGTCTCTTGCAACTTCTGAGTCAAATGAGGATACCTTTTCCTTTTCTCAAGATGACTCATCGTCCTCCAGCTCATACGCTGAACTCGAACAGGTATTATCAGTAAATATAGTATTGACAGATTCTCTCGGAACAGAGGAACACGAATCTGAACCATTCGAAGATGAATCCTGGGCTCAGCAAATGGATACACAATGGGAACTCCGGTTCGAGCAGAGAGAACCGTCCACTGAAGATAAAGTTATCCAAATTGATGTTGGTGAGGAACTTTTACTGAAGCCGATATTTATCAGTAACAATCTTTCCGAAGAAGAAAGGGAAGAGATGATCCAGCTGATAAAAGAATATATCAACGTCTTTGCGTGGAATTATGAGAATATGCCAGGTCTTGATCCAAAAGTGGCTACCCATAAGCTCAACATACTGCCTAATTCAAAATCTGTAAAACAACACCAACGTTGGTTCTGCCCGGATATGATGGATGCCATCGAAGCTGAAATCAAGAAGTTGATAGCCTGCGGGTTCATCCGGGAAGAACAACATCCTGACTGGGTCGCCAATATTGTCCCGGTCATAAGAAAAAGTGGGAAAGTGCGTATTTGTATCGATTTTCGAGACCTAAATGCGGCATACCCTAAAGACGAGTTCCCTCTTCCCATTATAGACGTCATGATCGATAATACGTGCGGTTTTGAGCGTATGTCTTTCATGGACGGATTCTCAGGATATAATCAGATTAAGATGAATCCTGAAGATGAGAAGCATACTGCCTTCCGTACACCTCTAGGGGTATATTGCTACACATTCATGCCTTTTGGATTAAAGAATGTCGGGGCTACATATCAGCGAGCTATGAGTAACATATTCTATGAGCATTTACGCAAAACAGTAGAATGTTACGTAGATGATATTGCTATCAAAAGCCGCCTTAAGGATAATCACATCCAAGACTTGAAGACAGTGTTCGAGTTGATGCGCCGACATCAACTCAAAATAAATTCTACAAAGTCCTTTCTTGGTGTATCCAGTGGCAAATTCCTGGGATTTGTCATTATCGTTAAAGGCATTCAAGTGGAACCTGATAAAGTGAAGGCTATCTTAGAAATGCGACCACCCCATAATTTGAGGGAACTCAGGGGATTTCAAGGTCGTCTGGCTTATATCAGGAGATTCATATCTAACCTCTCTGGGAGATGTCAACATTTTTCTTGTCTCATGAAGAAAGGTGTGTCCTTCGTA
Source organism: Iris macrosiphon (assembly GCA_036927795.1). Taxonomy (NCBI): domain Eukaryota; kingdom Viridiplantae; phylum Streptophyta; class Magnoliopsida; order Asparagales; family Iridaceae; genus Iris; species Iris macrosiphon. Next base: position 109,506,057 of record JAYESA010000014.1, read on the forward strand.
TGGGACAAAGCATGTCAGCAAGCGTTTAATGATATCAAACTCTACCTCACTAATCCTCCAGTTCTGGTGCCTCCCGTCATAGGAAGACCATTTTTGCTGTATGTTCGAGCAATGGATCATTCTTTAGGAGCTCTCCTCGCACAGAAGAATAATAAGGGTTATGAACAGGCTATCTACTATTTGAGCAGGATGATGGTCGGAGCTGAACACCGGTACAATCCAGTGGAGAAAGAATGCTTGGCCTTAATGTTCGCCATTCAGAAGACGCGATATTACGTTACAGGCCAAACTATTCATATCATCTCCAGGATCAATCCTCTTCGGGTATTGATGAACAAGCCGAGTGTTCTTAATTCTCGACTCGCGACTTGGGCGATGTTATTAACACCTTATGATATGGTGTACGTCCCGCAGAAGTCCATAAAGGGTCAGGCCTTGGCTGATTTCTTAGCTGCTCATCCAATTCCGAAAACCTTATGAACAGGCTATACGAGGACATTCCTGACGAAGTTGCAGAATGTAATTCCATAATGAAAAGTGATACATGGCAGCTATTCTTCGATGGTGCCTCCAAGACTGGTCCCAGGGGAAACGTGGTTTCAGGAGTAGGGATTGTCCTAGTGACCCCTGATAAACTCGTCATCTATCGAGCATATTCTCTTAGCGAACCCTGCTCTAATAATGTAGCAGAGTATAACGCTCTACTAATCGGGCTCCAAGTCGCTAAAGAATTGGATGTGGAGTACCTGGAAACTTTTGGTGATTCTCTGCTAATCGTCAATCAGGTCAGAGGAATATATGAAGTCCGCAATCCAGACCTCATTCCTTACCACCAAGCAACGATCGAGATTGCAATATCTTTCAAAGGATTCTTCCTAGAGCATGTGCCTCGATCTCAAAATTTGGAAGCTGATGCTCTGGCCAGTCTAGCGGCAGATCTAGCTATTCCTATAAGGAGGCAGAATTCGGTGATTCTTTTCAACAGAGATCTGTTCTGTGTGAAAAATAATTTTCACATAAAACGCAGCTACACTATAAACATGGTTCCTCCTAAGAGAGACTGGAGAAGTCCTTTTATAGATTTCGTGGCATATAGGATCTTACCTGAGGATCCTAAAGAAGCAGTGTCTATCAAAAGACGATCACTACGCTTCTACTTTGAGGCTTCTTCACAATATCTATATCGTCGAACATACGATGGACTACTGTTACGATGTCTCTCCGATAATGATGCGAAGCGGGTTATCCGTGAAGCGCACGACGGTATATGTGGAGCACATCAACCCGGTCCTAAGCTACAGGATCGTATCAGGAGGATGGGCTACTACTGGCCTACTATGATCGCAGATGCAGTAAATTATGCAAGACAATGCAAAGACTGTCAAGTTCATGCAGATTTTATACATCAGCCTTCTGAGTATTTACATCCTACCATTGCATCATGGCCCTTTAAAGCATGGGGAATGGACATCATTGGTCCTATTCACCCGTCATCTTCTAGAGGACATCGGTTCATATTGGCTATCACCGACTACTTCTCTAAATGGGCGGAGGCAATTCCCCTAGCTGAAGTAAAGACATCCAACGTGATCAGCTTCATCAAGCACCATGTCATTTATCGCTTTGGGATACCCCAAAGGATAATTCATGACAATGGACCTTAATTCATCAGCCAAGCGTTTTATCGATTTTGCGATAAGAATCGGATACAAAATATGGCCTCTACGACATACAATTCGGCTGCTAATGGTTTGGCAGAAGCCTTCAACAAAACTATCATCAAACTTTTGAAAAAGTTCGTTTCTTCGAACAAAAGAGATTGGAATGAGAAGCTGGGAGAGTGCCTCTGGGCATACTGCACAACGGTACGAACACCGACGGGTTGTACCCCATTCTCATTAATCTACGGGTGTGAAGCAGTTCTCCCCATTAAAATCCAAATCCCATCACTCAGAATAGCAGTGGCTAATGAGTTGACTCAGCAAAATAATGATCGACTACAGCTTCAAGAGCAAGAAGGATTAGACAAGAAACGCCTTCAAGCTCAGCAGCGTATTGCGTTCTACCAGGTACGCATTTCTAGAGCTTTTAATCAAAAAGTGAAGGAGAGAGTGTTCAAAGTTGGCGAGCTAGTTCTAGCTGTAAGGAGGCCAATGATCATGACACACAAGAGTAAGGGTAAATTTTAGCCCAAATGGGAGGGCTCTTATATGATTAAAACGGTATTTTCAAATGGCGCTTACAGATTAGCCAAGCCTAATGGAGATCTGATAATGGCTCCTATCAATGGCAAATTTCTGAAGAGGTGCTACGCTTAATCTCCCTTGTTCAAAGGAGTATGGTGAAGATCTTATTCTGACGATACTACGTACAAAGACTAGTTGGAGCATTATCTATCATGTTCTTATGACCTCTGAATAGATATGTTTGACTAATTTGGAACTTCAAAACCTATCACGTCCATATTACCTCTGATAGTGTTTTGTATACAAATTTAGTTGGATCATATTCTATCATGTTCATATAACCTCTGAATAGATATATCCAGCTGAAGCTTATCGAAAGTATAGCACGTCCATATTACCTCTGATATCACTTTTACCCTAGCCTATCATCTATATTCAAAAATAATGGGTCCACAAAGTCAGATTAAAGTCTCTTTATTATCTCCGGGAAGAGCAAATTACATAGAAAAGCAAAAAGTACATCATTGGGGAGGAACAGTCAAATCACGAATTTGTTGCGCCAAGGCGGCCATTCTCTCATTCCTGGAGTCCAAGATATTTGTGCGAGCCCGTTCCAGTTGTGCCTCATCATCACTCAGAAGGGATAGTTCGGACCGAGCATGTATATAATCGGCACGAATGACACCCACGTGTGCCAAGTTCCGCTGAGCTGTATCCATTCGGCCCTTCACCACATCTAGAGATGTCGATGACTGGAGAGCCCACTCCTTTGCCTGAGCGAGTTTGGCTTCTAATTTGCGGACCCACGCTTCATTTCCTTTATGTTCGACCTCGCACTTCGTTTGAAGAGGAATGACCTCCTCCAAGACGGCCTGCTCTTCATCCATCTTCTGTTGCTGTGTCTGGATGGATTTATTTAAGTATTCTATCTGTTCAGCAAGCTTTGCAGTCAAGGAGTCGTACTCGGCCTGAATCATATCATCGATGTTGCCGCAAGATAGTTACAAATATTCATTAATGGATTATTCTAAACCATTAACTATTTGCTCCAGCGCATCAGCTCTCTCAACGTCGTTGAAATTCCTGAGCGGCGCTATCGCAAGCTGGGAGGACGCCAGCAGATTATCAAAGCTCATGTTCTTCTCTCGTACCATAGAAATCAAATCCTTCAAACTACGGTAGAATAGGCTGGTATATTGTTCAATCAGCATATCGAAGACCGGATGTACGCTAGGAGTGGCTGCGATACCAAGAAATCTCCTTCCAGGAATGAGCATGGAGGATGTTGCCATGGTCGTTGCCTCTACAGAGGGTGCTATAAAAGAATAAACACCAGCAACGGTTGAAGTTGCTGCCGTACTCAACGAAGGAGGCACAGTCATGATGGTGGGCTCATCCTCTTCTGAAGATATCTGGACTGCTGTTGGCAAGACAACACTCGATAACATTACAGACGAAGGATCGGCAGCTCCAAAGCATGCCTCTTCTATATCAAACGTCCTCATTTTATCGGCAGTATCCATAATAAAGTCAAAGGTTGCATCAACTCCGCCCTCCCCTGAGATGTCTGCACCTGAAGAAGACAAGAGAAAGTTAATATCAATTTGATGTTAATTTTCCTAAAAAGGGCATAAAGACAACATTTACCCATGGTCGATGGTATATATATTGCGTCCGCAGCCTGAATAGCTAAATCATCTCTTAATGATGCTAGACAAGCTATCATACCTGGAGAAGAGGGTGCACCAACTGACACTGGCGGGTAGTCTTCCCAGTCTTCACCAAAATCTACTCGAGGCTCATCAGGTGAAATCTCACTGGATATACTTCTAGACGAAGAAGGTGTTACCCCCATTATTGGTCTGGATAAAGGTATATGCAATCTTATTATGCTCGGCCTCGGGGGCAATCTCGTAGCACTACCAGAAGCAGTAGTAGCAGCGTTCTCGAGCAAAGAATCTCCGGTACTGCCAGCCAGAACTATGGAGGTTCCCTTTTTAAAAGACGAAGGACCTCTAATCAAAGAATCATCCCCAACAGGGGAGACGACAGGCTCACTCCTAGAAGTCACCCTGGTGGAAGCCCTTTTTGGACCTCTGGCCATCTTCTTCTTGCGAGGGGAAGGTTCTTTCGGAGTGGAAGCCTTTCGTTTCTGGGGATAACGAGAGGCTCAGCTGGCGGAGCTATTATGCCTCTCGGTATTGTCGTCAAGAACTCGTCTGTCCCGACGGTATCCTCATTCTCGTCCGAGAAAACAGACGGAACCTCCTCCCTTGCAGTGGACCTATGGAAGGGCATCCTAAAACTTCCATGCACATCAAAATCGTGATGGAAGGTATTGATGGATGCATAGAACTGTACGTACGAGTGCAGAATATGCAACTCCATAGAGAGAGAAGTCGCGGGCACAGCAAAAGTGGCACCAGTATAGCCTGTGATGAAGTACCGCTATCCTCTGGCTCCATCAATAATTCCACCTTTGGACTTGAAGCTGGTAATGGCATTCCCCACATGCAACTGGTCATACCCAAACTGCTTGACGAATCGACTGGGCAAATAAGGCTCCAGGTAGCAGTGGTCATCGCTTCTGTACAACAAATGGGAAGATCTAAAACAGACCAACCAATAGAAGGCTTCAGGAGAGAGAATGGTCCTCCCATGGCCCCCATCCTTAAGTTTCTTCCCTTGTTGATTGATATGCACAGGGGGGACGATACAGAAGAGCTTCCAGCTGTGGGCAACATTTAACGCCCGCCGGCAATCTATGACGGTCGTCACGTTCCAAGAGGAATTCTTGTAATTTAACAAGAAGTTATTTCCCGAACCGCTGGCAGGACCGGGAGACATTACCATGGTGTTGTGAAGAACTAACTATCCCATCAAGTATAGGAATGGTAACTCCACTCGAGGAAAGCTTTCGCGTTGCGTATTATCAGCAAGCAGCCCATCAGTAAGCGCCCTCAGGCCTGCTTGTATTCTATATACCATAGCAGGAAGCAGGCCCAGTCTTGCTTCGAACACCAAACGCACTGCAGGCCATAAGGTGTTACGATGGATGCGATATGTAGATGCGATGCCAGGCACTACCCAGCGGCGAAGCCAGATAGAGAGGAAGCCAGCCAATTGAGCTTCCTTTGATAGAGGCTTATGATAATGCCTCATATAACTGAAGGCTTTTGTGCCTGCAGGATAACCCTCTATCTTCTCGTCAAAAATATGATCTGGAGCCCCTGCGTCTTCAATAAGGTCATCGACCGTGTTAGCATTGAGCATGCTCAGGAGGTTCAAAGGCATATCTCGGCTATCTACCACCTTATCCATCTTAATATTTTTGGCCTGGTGGAAGAAGAGATAAGTTGCCCACTTATTGATGTGAGCCAAGTCAGAAGGCTCCTTGTATAAAGTGGTGCATGCAAGATAGTGGCACATCAGCTTCTGATATACTGCCACTGCTCGAGGGTTTGTATCTCTCAATTCCCTGTTTGTAGGGACGTACTCTTCATAAGGAGCGTCCTCCATCGGCAGTCTTAAAATCTCTGCCATCTCATGAAGGGCTAAGCCCAACTCGCCTAGCGCAGTGGCAAAAGTCCCAGTGAGCGAGTTGTATCGCTCCATCAAGGCTAAAAACAAGTTAGGGTTCATAGGCAGCCCAACACTTGGGGCGCTCACAGCCGCGAACAAGCCAATATTTTCCAGCTCCGTCTGGAAGTGCTTCCGGGCCCAGGCAATCAAACTGGCCCATCAAAGATTCCCCGGGCTAAGCCATCCGCTGGTCCGAGGGTTGACCCTGGGGTACATTCCTCCCTGCCCCCATAAAGTCATTGCAGAAGATCGACATCTGAACCGGCTGGATCAGCGAAGTGTCCTCACTTGGAACACTACCCGACAGTAATCCCCTAAAGGGCATAACAGGGCCCGAGGGACGGCTCATATAGGGCCCCCCCCCCCCCCCCGTCGTATTCCTTGCTGTATAAGATTTTCCCCGGTCGGCCATGAAGGTCGGGAGTCAGGGTCCATGACATCTTCCTAGGATGTGTGGCGTGGAAGAACGCAGAGATAGGGTAATCCCTAAGCATCCGGGGCAGATACATGACCGTGCCCTCAGCAGTAAACACCCAATCCTCCTTCTTGGGTTTGGTCTGGGACTGTTTGTCGATAACGTCCCCGAACAATAAGTATGGCTTCTTATACTCTGTCTCGTCTATGTATGTCAGGGGCTCCCCACTGATCATACTCAACAGCATGCGTTCTCCTTGGGACGAGAGTAAGGTTCCCCTTTCTTCAGGATAATTGGCTCCAGAAATAGGGAATGTCACATGGGACAAATCTTCCAAATAGTTTAAGCTCAACATCCCGGCAGCAGAGCCCATAACTTCAGCCAAAGGAGAGATCTGCAAGTCCACTATAAAATGCAAGAAAATCAGTCAGTTTCTACACTAGACGATACACTCTTGCAGTTTACGCCAAAGATTATCAGTATGAGCTTTTACGCCAAGACTGCAAAAAAAAACTTGAGCTTTTACGCTGGAACCCATTTCCAAGGCATAAAATTCAAGGTTGGCAATATACACCAAAATGTAACAAACTGAGCTTTTACGCCAGATTGACAAAATTTGAATTTTTTACGCCGAAATTCATATCCAGCGCGTAAAATTTAAAGTTTACAGTTCTACTCCAAAATTTTGACAGTCTGAGTTTTTACGCCAGACTGCAAAAATATGGAGTTTTTACACCGACATATTAGGAATGTGCGTGTAACAATAAAATATCTCAGTACATCCTCCTCGAAGAGGCTCTCAGTATAAAAGATGATCTTGCGTGTGCACGTACAACATGTGCGAAGGATTTTTTCTTCCGAAGTCTTTACCTGTAATGTCCGGAGCACAGCTCGACGGTGGAACACTGCATTCCGATCGAGGCTCGTTCAGCCTAATGGGAGTTGCTCGTGCTTGAGCAGTGGAGCGGGAAGAGGAAGCGACCTTCTTTCCCTTATCAGTGGAAGTTTGTTTAGGCACCATGGCGATTCTGAGTTCTCAAGAAAGAGACGAAGAAGAAGGGTTCTTGGAAAGCAAGGGTTTTGGGAAGACAAATAAAAGTTTTCTCTCTCAAGACTTTGGGCTATTTATAGAGTTCGGATAACTCTTCGAATACCTAACCAAATTTGATATTTAATATTTGGTTATGATTTGGGACCATGTCAGCCTATCATTTAGGGAAGACGGACAGTCAGTGAATCCAGATTTTACGCACAGAGCAGATCTATGATTTTACGCTAAGGAGTTTTTACGCTCGAGAGGCTACAAATCTACTGTTTTACACTCAGAAGCTATAAGTCTATGATTTTATGCTCAGATGCTTTTAAGCTCACGAGCTTTTACGCTCAAGAGAGGCTACAAATCTATGATTTCACGCTCGAAAGCTTTTTTACGCTCAGAGGCTATAAATCTACGATTCTATGCTCGAAAGCTACAGACGGCCAATCACAAGGGTTTACGCAGAAGATGCTCCTTTTTTACTACAAAACATTTCAAGTACCTGAAATATACAGAGTTCAGCATTGAAGATGACTCTTCTTCTCGGGTCATTCGAAAGTTCATCCAAAGTCCAGTCAGAATACTTTACAAAAGTTCAAGGATGGCTTGGTCGACAGAAATTTCTCGCCCTTTTCAAGGGATTTTTGGGAAAACCATTCGTGAAGATGATGATCTGAACAAGAAATCTTCGTATCAGAGAAGTGACAGTTTAGAAATCTACTCGACTCCTCATCCAAAACAGCATGACAGTTTGGATCTTCAACTTAAAATGCTAAGGAGTTTTCTACGCATCTTCTGCTACGCGTAAAAGATGGGACGAGATCTGATACTCTTTTATCGGAGTCGGCGTAAAATTATTCAGATGTGCCGAAGTTGTAGACTATTCATACTTCCTCACAGCAAATATGACAAATCATCAGATGTATAAAAGAAGACAAATTTATTAATCATGATTACATATGATAGAAATCCAGTCTACAAAGGGTTTTTTCTTCATGATTACATATGATGGAAATTCTTTTTCTACAAAGGGTTTCTCATTTTCATTTAAGATCACACCAAGAATCTGTTTTGCCAGGTTCTCATATTGGTGTAGATCTTTTTCGTCTTCTACGGTACTTCATCGGCTTCTGCGACCGATGAACAAGAAAATGGTGAATGACGGAAGGATACAGAACTGGGCCTGTATAAATTATTCAAGCCTACCCTCCATAGGCCATGGAAGGCATGTCCTAAAAATTGTGTTGGGTGTTCAGACCCAACTCAATACTGGAAGACAGGTCCAAGCTGTCTACCTTCGTCCAGCGCCATGATGGGAGAAAATATAGGTTGCAAGCTGTGTGGCCAAATGAGACCTTTCCTCTCTCCTGGACGAATTGCCATATAAAATTGCTGATTATCCCGAGCAAAGGAAGTTATGATATCCTTCCATGATTCATTATTACAAAGGACATTGGCTCGAAGATGCCTCTTTTTACGGCTCCTTACTTGCTGGAAGAACATGATCTTCTTCTTCCTCAAGTCAAACCGACGAAGCTCGGCAACCATCTCTTTGAGGTGAAGGAAGTGTGGGAAAAACAGGTTAACTCATTCGCCTTTATATAGGCAGAGGAGAACACAGCAAATTCCAACAAACTCCTAAAAATTTGCCGAGAAATCAGCCTCGCGGAATGAGTCAAACTTGACCGTTTCATGCTTCATTCAAAGTGTTTCAAATTACGAGGAATTTGAAAACTTTGAAGGGGGTCTTGTAGAAGCATGAAAAATACGCTGGAGAATCATACGCGTAAAACCCTCAACAGACAGGAAGCTCGCATAAAACAGAGCTCCATCACTGGGTGGCGTGAAATATAACTTCAGAGCCATTGGCGTACGGCAGAGCTTCAATGCTAGTACAGCGTAAAACATAGCTTCGGAATAACCCGCGTAATACAGTATTTCCAGACTACTTCGGCTTAAAAAGGTTGCTATATCGCCACTTTGGCGTAAAACTCGTCTGCTTTTAATGCAGCGGGAAGTTATACGAGGAACTCTTCATATTCCTCGAATGAACCTGTCAGATCAAGCAGTGAACCTGACTCCTGACAAAGAGCACTGCACGGTGATCGAGAGGATGGCTGTAATGATGGCTCTGCACAGAACTCTAGACTGTCGTCTAGTGACATAACCCTTGATATAAGATATCGTTTACGCATTCAAGGAATACACTGTCTATTCTACACAGGCAGACGTGAGCTTTACGCTCAGGATGAGACGAAATCAACCGCCACGTCAAAAATTATTCTTCGTACAGAACTTGAGGCACATCTCTGTAATTAATGCGCGAGATGGGGGCAGATCTCTGCATTTAATGCATGAGATTTGGTTCTACTTTTAATGACTGGGTGAGCTATAATTAGGGCTAATACGTCCATATCACCATCCACGCACATTACACCAACCAGGCTATTTTCAGCTATAGGAGCACGTCGTACGCTATCTCCTTGAAATACGCCGACCTGGCTATTTTCAGCTATAGGAGTACGACGTACGCTATCTCCTCGAAATACGCCAACTCAGGCTATATTTGTAAAGGTGCGTGATAAGGCTATCTGGCTCAGAATACGCTCAAAACCTCAGTCAAAAAAGGTTAACTAGCTATCTTTACGCTGGTTACCTATCCATGCAGCATCAAACTTCTATGCCAACTTGACGCTATTTTGGCTTCTATGCCAACTTGACAGCTATTTGGCTTCTACGCCAATTTGACAGCTATTTGGCTTCTACGCCAATTTGACAGCTATTCGGCTTCTACGCCTACTTGGCTTTTACGCCATCAGAACAGCTATTCGGCTTTTACACCAACGAGACAGTTATTTGGCATTTATGCCAACCATCTATACGCGAGGGGCAGTTATCTACGTGGCTTGCATGTCGTGATCTTCGATGAGCGATTATACGTATTATCCCATAATGGGACATGTGTCACACACCAATTCAAGAGATCATTCATACGTGGATAACAGTTATTATAACCGCCGCATAAAAGGTGCAGCTCTCTCCGCTGTTCGGTTTCTACGCCGACTGTAGCTGAACTCTATAAATAGAGACCTCCGACCACGGAGGTCAGGGGGTCGAAGAGTGGAAGAAAAAAGGAGGAAAGTCGAGGATTCTTCAAGAAAAGAGAGTATATCCAGAGAGTGTTTTGGCAACGAGAGTTCAATCCCTCCTGCAGCCTTTGAAGCTTCTTTTTTCGTCTTCTACATCACTTCTTCGTCATCGTGTGGTCCAAGGGACAAAGTGATCGACCGCGGATCAGACTCCTATAGCAATATTTCCCCAAAATCAAATTTTTGTACTTAACATCCTCGTATAGGATTAATTGTACTTCTTTTTCTTGTTTGTAAACCAAAGAAAGGGTTTCGTATAAACCTAGTTTCAATTTCTTTTATTTATTATCAAACAGGGGTTAAATAACTAGAGATTCACTTAGTACATGGCTATGATTTTTTCTAGATTGCATGCAGTCCCGGTTATTCATACTTTTATCTTGAGGAGTATCCAGTGGTTTATATTGTGGCGTATCTTTAGGAGTATCCAGTTGGTTGTGTGTATGGATATCCCGGACGGACTGCAGGGGCATGCGATTAGAAGGAACTCTAGTATCATATTGCATTGTAAAGTTAGTAATTAAGGATTATGATAACCCTAGTTAGTTAAAGGTATCAAGCCGTACTTATGTGATTTGTCGTGATTGATGGTTGATGGTTAGTAAAGGCTTCACATGATTACCTTTACTTTCAGTTCTTGTTGTTTTCTTATTGATTATTAGATCCGAATATATCTCATTTGCAGGTTTTACAGTATTTATTATCCTAAGATCTTTTGCATTCAGTCTTTACTTTCCAGTATTTTTATTGCTTGGGTTGTTGGTTTAAGTTCCTAGATTAGCCTCCTTTGTGGTACTTGCAATTTGGGGGTCTGACCCCACTTGTATTGCATGGCCATATCCTATAGCAGAACCAGAGGATCTTCTATACTTTTCTGAGGATAGTGGCCAACAGGAGCACCAGACCGCTTGAGTGGGTTTTCTTAGTTTCCTACCCTGATGTACATTCTATTTTGTGTGTGTTTAGCCATCGTACACGTGTTTAGCTCGTATTTTGGTTTGATCAATTAGCCTACCGGCATTAGCATGGTTGACATATCCTAAGGTTGACCATGTATGACTCAGATTCTGGCTAGTTTATTTATTTTTTATTTACTAGCATCATGATCATCTGTATATTATAGTTTGGGATGCTTTACTATTTATTTCAGCTGATCTTACATCTTGTTTTTATTCATGTTGTTCTTGTGATTAAGATACTAGGGTTTGTTAGACCTAGGTTTGAATGTTGGTTTTTAGTAGTGACCCCTCATGTCTTACAGCTTCACCGTATATACGGAGTATCGGGGTGCTCTAAGTATACGTAGCTAGCATTGTCAGTCCCGCTTTCTAGTATTCTGGTTCTGGGGCGTGACACAATTTTAGTGGTGGCTCATACAGGTCTTTCTGAGTGGATTATGTTTGTCTAAGCATATTTGATCTGATTTTTACAGATATGTGGGGGTTGTTGCTATTGCTAGATATCTCAATCCCAAAATTTTCCCCTTGATCCCTAGTTTTTTTTTTCCATCCCTGATTCTTGATCTGATACCTGCTTATTCGTTGATCTATCATGTTCTTCGTTTGACTCTTGTGTCCTTAACTTTTAGGGTCACTATTCCTGTTACTATCGGCCAGATGGATCGAGTGCAGCTCGAGAAGGGCCAACATTTGGGGGCCCAGCATATTCTTGGAGATCGGCCTCAGCTTTCTGGGACAGAGTCTAGAGTAGATCCCGAGGCAGATCGACCGGCAGTACCGGACCAGCAGGCAGTACCTATGCATCCAGTTCAGCCCGAGCAGCCAGAGGGTATTTTCTGAGCCCTGATGGATGTCCTTCGAGGTTTTATGATGACCCAGCAACACCAGATTGACGTACTCACTAGTCGATCCCGACAGCGTTGGAGCGAGGTGGTTCTCAGTTCCCTAATTCTGTGACCAGCTTCAGGCATCTCAGTCCTCATTACATTTATGGTACAGAAGATACAATTTCGTCCGATGCTTGGCTGCAGGACACTGAGGCCATCTTGGAGGCAACATGGACTCAGGCTAGATAACGTGTAGCAGTAGTGAGGCTATAATTGTTAAACTTGGCTCGCGACTGGTGGACAGTGCATGAGGTTTCTCTCATAGCACCGATTCTATGGACAGTTTTTACTGAGAGATTTCAGGCGAGGTATTTTGAAGCGGTGGTGCGTTACGAGCTTCAGTAGAGGTTTAATAACCTCAGGCAGGAGAGCAGGACCATCGACGGTTATGCGACAGAGTTTGCGAGACTTAGTCTGTTTGCTCCCTCTTTGGTAGCGACCGAGTTGGAGAGGGCGAGGAGGTTCCAGCAGGGAATTCATTTAGATATTATCTTGGCTGTGGAGCAGCATGAGTTTTAGACCTTTGACGTTGTGATGCGGGCAACCATGAGGTATGAGTATACATCGCAGAGGATTACTAATCGAGTTAGGAGTCAGAAGAGGCCCAACATTTTAGGAGGGTCAATATCTCATTCATCAGCACCAGCTCCAGCAGTTAGAGCCCAGAAGATCGGATCTTCGAGGAGGACAACATCATCTCAGGAGTTTTTCCAGACGTTTTCTCAACAGCGGCAGTCATCTTCTTCTTCTTCTTCTTCTTCTTCTTCTTCTTCTTCTTCCCGTAGTTGTTTCCATTACGAAAAACTTGGACATATTATATTAGAATATCGTAGGGCACATGGATTATGCTTGGTATACAGGGCATCAGACCACAAGGTCGGGACGTATCCTAGAAGGAACCAGACTGGATCATTATCGGCCCAGTCAGTAGTTCAGCCAGCAGCACCGCATTTCAGGGCACCAGTACCAGTGCAGTCGCAGATTCTGAGGCCTTTGCCTCCACAGGCTCAGGAATTCCAGCAGGAGGCTGCAGCAGTATGCGTAGGCCCAAGCACAGGCGAGACGTAGAGGCCAGCATCAGATGGGACTAGCACCCAGAGTGCAGGGTTGAGCTTTCTTGCTATCAAAGGAGGAGGCTTTGGTAGAAGAAGAGGTGGTAGCAGGTACCATTCTCGTCCACTTTCATTCAGCTTCAGCTTTATTTGATTCTGGTGTATCGTATTCATTTATATTTGCACACTTTGCGACACGAATTAGATTAGAGTCTGAGTCCTTACCTGTAAGGTTGAATATACTTACTGGTAATAGTCTCGTAGGAGTAGATAGAGTATATCCCTTGTGTAGAGTTATAGTATGTGGGAGAGAGTTTCTCGTGAGGCTGGTAGAGTTTTCTATGGGCGATTATGATGTCGTTCTTGGGATGGATTGGTTGAGTGCGAGACACGTGATAATAGATTGCCATAATGGCAAGGTTATCTTTCGTGTACCAGTTGTGGAGGAGCTCTTATTCTTGAGAGGTACAATAGAGTCACCGGAGGTTACCTTGATGATGACAGAGGTTGAGGCGGTACAGTTTCCTAGGGTAGTTTATGAGTTTTTTGACGTATTTCCTATCGAGCTACCAGGTGTACCACCAGTTAGAGACGCAGAGTTCTATATTAATTTAACTTTGGAGTAGAGCCAGTATCAGAGAGTTTACAGGATGTCACCATCTGAGTTAGAGATCTTGTACCGGATGATTGAGGACTTGAGATCCAAGGAATTTATTAGACCTAGTGCATCATCAGGGGGAGCCCCGTTAATTCTTGTTAAAAAGAAGAATGGTTTATCGCATTTAGTTATTGATTATAGAACACTACATGCGGCAACCATTAAGAAGAATTATCCCTTGCCCAAGATAGATGACTTGTTAGATCATCTCAGTAGGGCGACTATATTTTCTAAGATCGATTTGTGGTCTGGGTATCATTAGATCAGAGTCCGAGAGCAGGATATACCCAAGACGACGTTCATATCTAGATATGGTCATTGTGAGTTCCTAGTTATGCCATTTTGAACGACCAAGGCACAAGCTATATATATGTCGCTCATGAAAGCATGTTCATGTGTCACGCCCCAGTCCCAAAATACCTAGGGACTTGCCTCGTGGGAATGGCCAGCAATACAACTCCAATGGGCAAATCCAATTTAATGGACCCTTTAGAGTGCACTTAAGTTGTAATAGAACTACAATGGTCTACAATATATGTCATAGTCTATGTATCTAATCTCATCCACCAATTCATAAACAAGAGGCAAGATGATAAACCAGTCTCAACCTTCAATACCATAAATGAATATCGTAATATAATAAATAAATATCACAGGGAACAACCCGTATCAAAATAATGAGAGAGAAAAATATCCAAATACACCAGTCCTATAGTCACAATATCCAAGTTCATATCTAAGAATCACAAGGCATCATACATAAAGAGAATCAGAGAACTCAAGAGAAGTCCTCCTGTACCACCTCATCCTCGGCTGCTAGTACTGTTCTGATATCAGCTCCTGACCCGTAAACCTCGGGGTAAACCTGCTCGTCTATACCTAGGGACTTAATCCATATCCAGGTCCTCAGGGGACATAGCAAGGTACAATAAACACTCAAGCCAGAAGTAAACAGTATAATGTTATGAAAATGGGAAAAGCTACTACGACCAACTATATGATATGCAAATGAGAGTATGGTATCGTACCCTGGGCTGGTACTCACAAAAGATCTCAAGGGACACTTCCGTAATCTAATAGTATACTCAAGGCTCCGTGTAGGGGAACCTGGAGGAAGCTGTATATATATATATATATATATATATATATATATATATAATACCTTAGATTCCGCAGAGGAAACCTAATGCCTAATACACAATAAATAGTAATAAGTAAAATATGCCCAGAGCACAATGAAGACTCTCCCCACCCAATGTAACCTCACGTCTCATTCAAGACACTCAAGCTCATGACCTATAACTATCAGCACAAGTCTTAGTCATTATGTGTCACTATAATTATCCCTATATCATGCATCATGTAGTCCTATCCAGAGTCCAAGTACCTCGAATAAGTCGAGAAAGACTCTGTCATATGGACATCGTATCCAGTGTCCTATGGTTAGATGTGCAAATAATGTTTGCACCAACATGAGTTTGTAAATATGACTCTCTGACTACGTTACTCGACTCTACAGAGGATGTCGGTATCCGAATCTTGTTCGGACACAAAGTATCGTGTGACAGCCCTAGGCTCAACAAGTACATCAAGCAAGCCACACAAATATAATATCTAATATATAAATAATATTAAATAAATAATTTAGAACTGTAAATATCTTGGCAAGGTACACTTGCCTGGTTCTTTAGTCAGTGGTGGTAAAGATGATCCCGTGTCCACTCCTTCGGGATTCAATTGACCTAAACACTAATTTAATACTTAAGGGTCTAATCAAGAATTCTCGTAATTATAACTTATTTATATAATTTTATTCTTTGCCATGTACAACCAAGTCCAATATTATTCCTAACAACTTACTTTACTTTTACGGGGTATCGGAACCTAGTTTCTTGGTTTTTGACTTCCAAAATTTAAGTTTAAGTTCCCAATTAAAGGATATGAGCATAAATCATAATAAATCATATAATATTCATTTAAATATAATTTATATTCATTTTAACAATTAATTTCTAGATTTGACAAAATAAATATATTTAAGATTATGGCTACTTTAGGTTGACTAGTTTTGTCCGAAACTTTTTCGGGATATTGCTAGTCTATTAGTAGGGTTTATATTTATAAAAAAAATATTTTATATCATATTATATTCTAATTTATTCTCTGAAAATGTTTACCTCTTTATTCTATCTAAAATAACCCTTATTTATGGGCAAAACTATGCCACAAAATCACCCGAAAACCTAAGCTAGTGACCCTTAATTATATGGTTCAAATTTGACATTAAAATAAAAAAACTAATTTTAAAATATTTAATTTTCATCAAATAAATACCTATTAATTCAGTTTTAAAAATTAATAACGATTTTCACATGTAATTGCATTAAAAGTCTCAAAACTAGTCCTACCGACAAGCGAATTATCACTAACCTATCATGATAAATCCATATATTCTAATATAAGAACAAGATGGCAAAATATGGGTTCTAAATCAATAATTTTACATAACCTAAAAGGATCATGCCATGGAATTTGAGAAAGAAAGATTAAAGATTTACCGAAAACTTTTGGAGGATTGGACGATGGTGCTTCTTCTTGTCCAAGAAACACTCCTCCTTGCTTGTGCTTGGCTTGCTACTCCCTTCTTGATAGATTGTTGATAATAAAAATAGATTTTGATATATTTATGGGGGAATATGGGGTTATTCTTGGAGGTTTAATGGTGTTTAGATGGAGAGATGGTGAAAAAATAGTGTTTTATGATGTGGAAGTTGATGGGGGAGTTGTGGAAGGTGAAAGGAGGGAGAGGGGCCGCTAGGATCGGTTGGAAGGTGGGAGAAGAGAGGGTGGTTGGCTGCTAGGAGGGGGAGAAATAATTATATTCGATTTTAGGGTTATGGTTTGGTGATAAGTTTATATATATATATATATATGAGTTTTTTAAATAGATTTAAACATAGGAGGGGGTTCCTAGTGCTAATAGGGTTCGGCCACAAGGAGGGCTGCTCTTGGCAGAATATGAGAGGGGGGTTGGTTTTTCTGGTTGGGATTGGATAATGTTTGGTTTTTGGGTTGGTTATGGAATTAGTTAGGTAGTTATTTGCCAACTAGGATGACACATATACCACTTTCTATAAATAAAACTTCCATAAATAGAAATAAATTAATTTAAATATTATATATATATATATATATATATATATATATATATATATATATATGGAGATATTTGGGTGCACTATATGCCTACATATGTTTGGGTTTGGTTTGGGTCAAGTTCTAGTCTAATGAAGGCAGTTTTACGGTAACCGTGGTTCTAAATGGTTGTCAATATTTTAGAGCATGGGGGACATCAAAATAATACAACACCTATAGCCCAATTATAATAGATATAATCAATATGAGTAATATAAATTTTGTTGGAAGGAAAAATATCGTGCATTGCTCAAAATTTTAAAGCCATGGCAAAGTGTCATATAAATTAAAAAAGATTTTAGAAATTAATTCTATAAATCTATCTAATTAAACAAAATAATTAAAATAATTAAAATTATCAAATTATCCCTATTCCATAATGATGGGGCTTATAATCTACCCACCTTAAAAGAATTTTGTCCTCGAAATTTAAGATCTTCAATAACATATATATATATATATATATATATATATATATATATATATATATATATATATATATTTCTCCATTAAAATTCAAGCAAATCAAGAAGTCAATCGCTTTTGTTATTTAACAAAGTTCTCAGAATTTACTTCATCCTCACAGCTTAAAATTTTAAGTAAATATTTGAAATTCAAATTTTTCTTCAAAATTTTAAAATCCAATATAATTTTCTTTTTAAATCAGATTCTCAAGTCCTAACTCTTAAATACAATCTAACATTATTTTCTCAAAATTTAAATCTCATTTATAACAGCTTCAAAATTTTAATAATTCAATCTTTCAAATTTAATTCTATATCAAAACTTAAAAATCAAATCCAATTTTGAAATTTAAAAAAAAATTAATTCCATCCACGAAAATTTGTATCTCATATTGTAGTCATTTCTTAAAAAAATTTAATAATTCGATATGTCCTTATAGCCATAATTTGTCTTGTCCTCACTGTCATTACGTATATATGAATTTTCGATATTTAAATTAATGGTCATCATCAAACATCAATTAATGAGTCAATCCTAAAAATTTAAAAGTTAAAAACAATCCTCAATTTAAATCCTAAAGCTGTAAACAAACTTGATCAACTTATTCATCCACCGGACCCCTTGTAGCTGCCAGAATAACCTCAATATCTTGCAAACAAGTATCTGCTGTAATGGCATCCTCCGTGGCATCGAAGTACCTTAGGTTAAGTCAGCAAAATCTAACCAACGCCCCTCAATCAGTCCTTCTGCCTCTTTCCAGAGCCGTCTGTAAACCTTGACTCAACAAGACATTATGCTCTTGTTGTTGAAACTGTTGATACTGTTGTACCTCCATCTGGTGTTGCTGCATAGCCATCATTCCACGGAGGATCTCCAGCAATGTTAGGGTGTCAAGTACCGCTGGTACTGCTAGTACCATTAGGGATACGGGGATCTCAGGGGCTGGTTGCTCAACATGTCCAACTTCTGGTTCCACTGTGCCAGCTTGTTCAACTATTGGCTCTATTCAAATTTGACTCTGAACATGTGCTACTTCCAATTATTGCCCAGGGGAACCCTGTCCTTCCATGCCTGCTGCTCCAGCAACTGAAGAAGCCCTAAAAAAAGAAAAAAAATATCAAGAACAGGACGGGAAGGATCAAGGAGGCAAGCAGTTTTAACAGTTCAATAATTGGCACCGAGGAAGATGAAACAAGATATCAAAGGGGACATATTTGATTGAGACTTCTATGACCGTAACACCCCATAAGTCTGAAAATACATACCTGTATGGGCCACCACTAAAATCTAGTCATGCCCCAACTGAGACGGACATGGACAGCTCCCCATACAAGGTATAGAACATCGTATGACGGTCACGGCTGTAACTAGACAAGGGGGTACATACCACAAGCAAGTCACTTAGGGTCACATAGCACATCTATTGTCTCAATCAGTCAAGTAAGAACGGTAAACATAGAACATATATGACAAGGAAGTAAGGCATCCCAAATGCCCTGCCACAATATTCTGGAAACCAGCTGTGTAAAATTAAGGAAGCTGGCAGAGTAGCAAAAGTACATGACCATGATCAGTTGTAGTCTGATTAATTACAATCATGTAAGGAAACTAGATGTCCAGATTTAAGGGTAACAAGTGCCGGTGGCTAAATGCCTAAAATAAGTAAAATATGCAATAACGAGCAGGAAAGAAGAAACCCACTCATTTCCCTTAGTGGCCATCCGTCTTGTGCGTGCCATTATTCTGGGGGAAGTACGCTTGATCCTCGAGTGCTAGATCTAAACTTGGCCATGCAAAACCAGTGGGGTTAGACCCCAAATAGTAAGTACCACAAAGGAAGCACAAGTGAAGAAATAAAATCAGGTTATAGAATAGATACATATATATAGTTCTGTCTCGTAGTTTTGGTTCATAGCCTATCATGACACAACAATCTAATCCTACAATCAAACAAGGAAAAGGGTTAGACCATAGCACCATGATAGTCCATGTCCCTAGACTATCTGACAGCAGATATAATACACAAACAAGCTCAGTTACATAATCAGCCTATCACTTGTATGGCTTGCTATGTGGAGTCTGGGTTATCCCAGCGGTATTATGCATATATTAGGAATTTTCATATCAAACCATATTCTAGAAGGGGCTAGCCGAGCCATAAATCGCCGTATAGCACATAGTAGTATGCATCGGTCCCTCGTAAGGCCACTGTGCTAAGATTGCATAAAATATATAGTATAATATAATAGTCAAATATTGCCATCCACTAATGAGGATTTAAACAATATCTATGGGGGGCAAGCCTTCACTCCCATATAAAGATTGAGGGTGGCTAGTTAAATACGACCTCAGGATTCCACCCTTCCCAATGCTCTACATATTTTAGTTGCCTAGTTAACCCTACGGTTAGCTCGAATCACATGGCGTGGTCACATGTTACTTCCCTTATATGTCGTACAATAGTACGAGCACGCTAAATACGAATTCACTTTGTCACTTTGTAGTTCAATTTGGATTCTTCCCAGCGTGATGCAACAGTCAAACGAATCATAGCCACGCTTTATTATTGACCAACTATCATGTCCATGCTGGAAAATTTTTATTACATCATATGTCGCTTAGCACATAGGAATATCTCGGTGTGAAACATGTAACATAATCACGTAGAAACACTTAGCACGTAGGAACACATAGTACATAGTAAGTGTATTAGCATGGATATCAACAATCGAGTCAAGTTACCAATCATTGGTAAATCAAATGGTTTCTAGCACATAGTCAGGTTAACACATTGTCACTTTGCTCACATATATTAACAATCATTCAAATCACCCATACGATCACAAAAATTTAATAAAGCATTAAAACTAAGAAAATCAATAAAATGTGCACATAGGCGCATGAGGATCAGGGACGCGTAGAGTCAGTGCCGCATAGGTTGACTCGAAATCCTGAAAATTATTTCCTTCATAAAAATCTTATTTTAACTCCGAATCAAGTGAACCAAAAGCCAAAAAATCTAAAATGGAATGCTCTATCAACCACAAAAATTGGTTTTCTAAAATACCTTATTTTAGTATATCAAAACCAAGAAAAACTTTTGGAATCCATGAAAAACCTTAACAAAAATATAGATCTACACGAATCTATACATTAAAACCAAAAACTTCAAGTATTAAAAGTGTTTAGAAACATAATATACACATAATAGACTAATAAAATACAAAAAGAAAGAAAGAACTAAAATCAAAGAGTTTTTCTATGTCATGCAAGGTGTACTTGTCTAGAAATAAAAGGAGAAAAATGAGAGAAATGAGTGAAAAGAGAGAAATAAGTTAGCTTATATAGCTAGGATTTGAGGTTTATACCATGGGTTCAACTCATGACCAAACTAACCCAACAATTAAACCATGAGTCTAATTGAACCAAAGAATGGGTCTAGTCTCCATTATATGCAACCTAATTAACATGAAAGAAAGAAATAAATAACATAGGCAGAAAAAGAATACGTTCTAAATACGTATATCGGGAACGGAGAGTGACACAAGGTGTCATTCATTCCTTCAGTTTGGTTTATGGTTTTACTTTAATTCTTAATTCGTTGACTATGTTGCATTGACATGTTTGTAGGTGCAGAGTCCCAGGAGAAAATCCCTCCTGGGCATATAGAGTTAGTGGTTGTTAGACAACCTGAGACAAATCCTACAGCTGCAGTCATTGAGATGACTACCAGCACTGTAGAAGAAGAAACATTCAACCTGACCGCCCTTGTGATAGTATCATCAAGCATTGAGCTTTCTGTACTGGCTGCTAGTTAAGCAGGAATATCCCAAGTGAGGAGCCTACCACCTCTAATTTAGAGTATCGAAGCTACCATAGTAACAACGTCATCATTTCCCTCTCAGGGAAGAGGATTGACTGCAGTAGCTGCAACGCCTAACTTTGATGACTACTTCAAGGATGTGGTTGAGATCTAGACGAGCGCCTTCTACGTAACAATAACGTACGTCTTGAAGCTGGTGCTTGACAAGAATATGGCTTATAATAAAATAAGAAACATGGTCTCCTCCACCATTTAAACCATCAAGAGTTGCAATGGTGAGGAGCGTGCCTCAGCGTTGTATTGGATCGTGATGGCAACTCTAGAGGGGGTGAATATAGTGTGTGTATACAATAGAATAAAATTACTAGTTAAAAATTATGTGATGTACAAATAGTAGTCGATTACTGATAGTAAGTAAAATAGTTATATAAGTAGTTGTTACTAGTAATTTGTATATGTGTAGAAAAGCAAGATAGATATATATGTAGTTGAGTTAAGAAGAGAGTAAACACAAAGATCACGATTTTATCTTGGTTTTCCTCTGAGAGAACTAATCCAGACCCGAGAACTCTTGCTCGTAGTTGTATCCACTATAATCACCAATAGTGAATTACAAGATTTTTGATCTGACGGGTTGCCACTTCTTTACAATCTTAAGCTTCGATACGAAGGCTTGCTACTTCACAACAGAAGAGAGACTTGATAAATCAAGCTATTACAACTCAAGTAGAATTCTAACCGAGATCGCACTTGGCACTTAGAAGGCTAGGGAGTTTATATTAGAGATGGAAAAGTTTTAGGCTCAGGGTATGTTAAGACCCGCACCCGGTGTAGGGGTACGAGCACGTGGGTACGTCCAGCCTACGCCGCAGCATCTGCGGTAGAACGCTGTCTAGGTCAACGATACTATCTACACATCTGACACAATATATATAAGGTACATGTCAAGATATCTCAACTCTAAAATGGAGGATAATATAATAATATGATAATGGTAAACAATACGCAATCACAATAATAAACTAGAGAAAGATATGGCACGATATGAAATAAAAGGAAAGAAAATAAATTTATAATACATCACAAGTCCAAGTCTAATCTCAACACAAGATATCAAATAATAGTACATTGCCAAAGTATCTAACTGACATATACACTATCATGAATAAACTAACTATTCCTCATCAACTGTTGGTACTAACTCAACAGACCCTACGAGTGATAACTCAACTGGCTCGCCATCCTGTGGCCCGTAGTGCGTAGGACACCAGTCCTCTAATGAATCATATAAAAAATATTCAGTCAAGATTGGAGCAATATAAAACCCAAATAGCAGTTTTAATAATTGACAACAACTATAAAAACAACAATAGCAATAAAAATAAATGATGTAAGTAACTGAACTAGCATATATCATGAAAAAGAGCATCATGATAAATAATGGCAAGAAGTGAGAATAATATGGTGAGAAACAATAATGTAATAAACTGAAATAAATAAAACAATGTATATAAATATGCCTTGAAATATTAGTAAGATAATATGATCGGCTTGGGCCTAACAGGGGCTATATATAAAAGGTGAGCTAGCGTGATCACGTGTGAGTTGCATGATCTGCTAACTATCATGGGCTACACTAAATTACGGGCTATATGGTATGATCACATATCCACTAATACTTCCCTAACCTTTGACTAGTACACGGATCCAAATAATGACATATTATAATACGTATATCACACTACATGGTTTATAATATCATGCACTATGATCACGGTCTATATAATCATTAAGATTTTATGGTAATCACTAGGTAATCACGAAACACGACACGACGATCACTGAGTAACCACGATAATAATATCTCATGACCAAGATCCACATATACCAATCCGTAAAACCATCGTGTCAGGAATAAAATATCTCAATACTAAATACATAAAATATAGAGGCTATCAAATAAGAAAAATATCAGAGAATATACTCGGTTGTGGTCCTGAGTAAATGGTATATCTCGGTATCCGAGCTGGCGTCAAACACACCTATATATGAATATCAAGTTAATTGGTGTAACAAAGTGATAAATAAACTAAAATTAGTCAAAATATGCTTTTTAGGTCATATCTAAGTCTTTCTATTCAAATTAGGTCTCAACTATTCAATACCTTGATATTAGGTTCATACCTAGCTTCTAGGTTGATTTTAAGACCAAATAAGGAATACTAAGTCAATATACCTAAAGGGTTGACTTCTAGAGTTAAACTAGTCAAGATTAGTCAAACTAAGTTATACTTTGATTTCTAGATCAATACTAGCTACTATTAACTATACTAGCAATTACTAATATATATAACTTATATGTACACTAGTATTATAGTTACTTAGCTATAAATAATACCTCACTCATATTTAATATTTGATATCTAGATACCCTCATATGTAGGCTCAAATTATCAATACAATGATACCCATACTGGTATCAGTGTGTATCAGTCATACTAGCCCTCATACACCCATGTACACTAGACCACATATACTCAACACTCACAATATATACTGGCCTACACAGAATAAACCAATGCACCACTATGCATAACATATATCACCTAATACACTATCCTACCAACATTTCTTATCCTCATAACTCACTATTATGATACACACTTAATATTGATACTCACTAATCATCACTGAACTTACCCGACCCCTCATACCTTCACTCAACCTCACCTCAGTAGCTGCTCTGCTACTTGCTACCTCACTCCTCTCTACCTGCTACCTGTAGTGCACATTGGTGCACTACCTCCCAACTGTCCCTTTCAACTCATTACAGTCTCCTTGGAACTGCACCTTACCCGAGCCAACTGCCCTGTGCAATAGGTTGATCCCCCTTCCCAGACTTGCCTACAGGATCCTCACTGCAGTACCCAGATTTCCATACACACCACACTCTTCTTAAACATACACGTAACAGTGCACACTCACCACTATAATATTCACACATCAGCTATACTACACTAACATTCTAAGGAAGCACTCATGCCAAAAGTGTACACCATATCTCACTTATCAGTTCCCTCAACTCTGGCCTGCAGCAACACAACCCTGCCACATCCCCCTTCAATACTTGACTACATAACTCTTGCCATCTGCAGGTTCTGCAACTTGCAACTGCACTGTTTCTGTCTTTTTTACTACCTAATATTATCCCCCTTCACATTTGCACAGCAACCCGATTTGCCAATTATAGTTATTGCTGATGGTTCCCCCTATATCTCTATTCAGGCACCTCATCACTTCCCTATTGATTTTCATACATTTTCTAATATACCCCTCGTTATCATGTCATGCACGGCCTCTACCCAATGCACACACACACACACATACACACACACACACACACACACACACATATATATATATATATATATATATATATATATATATATATATATATATATATATATATATATATATACAACACACACAATAGAGACATAAAACCAAACACTTGATATGCATTTGCAAGATACTCCATGATACGTACCCAAATGAGAGTCAAAACTCACAATACACCACAATAAACATTACTACATATCAAATATATTATTTCATAACTAACATAACTTGTTACAAAGGAACATGAAGAGTAATTACACCAATCACCCAAAATGAATCTCGTATCACACAGTATCATAAGATACTAAGATACGTCCTACTCGTGTCTAATTATGGACACGTATCTTGTCTCACAACCCTGATCTAAGTCTAATTAGATTGAATTGGTCTCATAACACATACTTGATGTGTCAATCTCAGAATTTCTCCTAATTGGACACAAATTACCATGTAGATTCTACAATACAAGTCATATGAACCTAGTTTTTGGTCCTATGGGTAGCCCTAAGTCAAGGGATGATTCATAATGGTTAAATGCATAAATTAGAGTCTAAATTAAGGGATAGATTTAAAATTTATATATTGGGAGATGGATTCCCAATGAAATGCTCAATGGACACAATTATGACACAATCTCCTTGCCAATTCCTTCCTTTTCAAGTGCTCCTTGCAATACAAGCTCCAAAGCCTCTTAGATAATGTAATTGAGAGAGAATGTGTGTGAATTGGGTTGAATTTGGTGGATGGATAAAGTGAATTGGGGATGAATTAAATTGGGGATGTAGAATAAAATGAAATGAGAGGAGAGAGAGTGAGAACTCCCCTATAGGTGGCCGGCCCCCTCTTTTTTCTTTCCCAAGCAACAACAATTTTTGAATGTACCCCCACTAGTTAATTATGAGGATAATTAGGAAGGGCTATATTGGAAAGTCTCTAAACTAATGTAAATTAATCTAATCTCCTTAATTAATTAAGAAAAAGGGTCTAATGGACTTATTCTAATATTGGACTCAATGTGTCATAACAACTAATTGGTCCACTAATGACAAGTCTAGATAACCATAGGCTAACCCACTAACAATTAATTAAATATCATAACTCAATATAATTAATTAGTAGCACATAATATAAATATTTAATTATAAATAATAAATATGCTAAATAACTAAAATATCTCTATCTAGAAATATGGTAGTGACAAGTCTACCCTCCTTAGAAAAATTGTCCTCGAAATTCAAGGAAGAACTAATACTACAACAATAAATCACAGCAAGCAAGAATGAATGATACATCATGGCTCAAAGAGATAAGAGTATCGCTCACGCATATCGGCTTCCCTCTCCCAGGTAGACTCTCCCGGAGAGTGATGCCTCCATGCGACGTACACCAAGGGAATCGTCTGATTTCATAGCACCTTCTTCCTGCGATCCAGGATCTCCATTGGCTGCTTTGGGTATCTGAGAGTTGGACCCACCTCGATCTCCGAGTGCTCCAATACGTTACTAGGATATGCCACGTACCGTATCTACTGTGACACATAGAACACATCATGCCCTCCCTCTAGTGCAAGAGGTAAGTCTAGTCTGTAGGCCACTGTACCGACCCTCACAAGAACATAGAAGGGTCTGATGTACCGTGGACTAAGCTTCCCGCCTCCACCAAAGCGAATAGTATTCCGTGTCGGAGAAATTCGTAAGAACACCAGATTGCCAACCTAGAATAAAACATAGCCTTAACACTAAACCTAAAATAAAGCAATCACATGAAATACAAATAAAATCTATACCTCAAACTCCAATGGTCTCCGGTGGCTATTGGTCCAATCCCGCTGTTTATCCTGTGCCACCCAAAATCTATCCTTGATGAGCTTCATCTTCTCATTTGCATCCACAATCATATCTGGTCCCAACAAGACTCTCTCACCAACATCATCCCAAGATAGAAGAGTACGACATCTTCGTCCATATAAAGCCTCGAATGGTGACATCTCAATACTGGCCTGGTAGTTGTTGTTGTAAGTAAACTCTACCAGGTGAAGATTATCCTCCCAAAAGCCTCTGAAATCCAAAACACAAGCACGAAGCATATTCTCGAGAGTCTGAATAGTCCTCTCCGACTGCCAGTCTGTCTGGGGGTGATATGCAGTACTAAACTTGAGCTGGGTGCCCAAGCTATCCCACAAACTCCTCCAGAAGTGGGATATGAAGCGACTATCCCGATTCAAGACAATGCTCATAGGAACTCAGTACAATCAGATAATCTGTCGTACATACATCTCCGCTAGCTTCTCCATAGATGCACCCACCTTAAATGAAAATAAGTGGTTAATTTGGTCAACCTGTCTACGATGACCCAATTTACGTCTTTACCTCTTGGAGAATGCGGAAGCCCCAAAATAAAATCTATAGTAACATGTACCCATTTCCACTCTGGAATGGGTAAAGACTGAAGTAACCCACATTGCCTCTGCCTCTCTGCCTTTAACTGCTGGCACACTAAACATCTGGATACGAAGTGTGCTACCTCCAGCTTTTACCATACCACTATACGTGCTCTCTAAAATCTCTATACTTCTTGTTGGCACCTGGATATATAGAGTATTACGATCGATGCACCTCCTAAAGAACCTTCTTGCACAATGTCCTACTTGGCACACACAACCTGATACTGTGTCGTAGTGATCCATCCTCAGCAATAGTAAAGTCCTCGGATAATCCTATCCAAACCTATGCTCTGATACTCCTCAGAGACTCATCTTTATACTACGTAGCTCGAATCTTGTCTATCAGCTCTGACTATATCTGCAGTCCCTACATCTGTATCTCGACGCCTGGTATTAGCACCTCAATACCCAAGCTCTCAAGATCGGCAAATAAATATATATCTGTAGTCAAGCACATAGCCACTGGATACCTGCTCAAGGCATCCGCGACTATATTGGCCTTCCCTGGATGGTGCTGCAATAATATGTTGAAGTCCTCATCAACTCCAACCATGGTCATTGTCTCATATTTAGCTCTTTCTGTGTAAATACGTACTTTAATCTCTTGTGGTATGTGAAGATCTCCACACTCCCTTCGTACAAATAATATTTCCACAACTTTAGAACAAAAATGACTGCGGCCAAATCCAAATTGTGGGTAGGATAATTCTTCTTATAAGGACGTAATTTCCTAGAAGCATAGGAAATTACCTTTCCGTTCTGCTGCAAGACACAACCCAAACCCTTTCCAGAAGCATCACTATAGATAGTGAATCCACCTAAACCTGATGGCAACGTCAACGTCAACACTGGAGCTGTCATCAACTTTCTTTTCAGATCCTCGAATGTGGCCTGACTCTTCTCTGTCCAGACAAACTCTACATCCATCCTGGTCAGCCTAGTCACCAGCTCCATAATCCTGGAGACGTCTTCTACAAAGCTTCGGTAATTACCTGCTAGCCCCAGAAAACTCATGATCTCTGCCACTGAACTCGGAGTAGCCCATGACTCCATGGCTGAAATATTCTTCGGGTCCACTGAGATTCCGTCACCAGTAATCACATGACCAAGGAATTCAACCTTGTCAAGGAAGAACTCATACTTCAAAAGCTTGCCATAAAGCTTCTCCTTCCTGAGAGTTTCCAAAACTATCCTCAGATGCTCCTCATGCTCCTCTGGAGTCTTCGAATACAACAGAATATCATCAATAAATACCACCACAAACTTATCAAGATACTAGTGGAACACCTTGTTCATCATATTCATGATTAACACCAGAGCATTGGTCAACCCAAACGGCATCACCATGAGATCAAACTGGCCATATCGTGTCTGAAAAGTTATCCTCGAAATATCCTCATTCTTCACTTTCACCTGGTGGTAACCTGACCTCAAGTCTATCTTCGAAAATACCTCCACTATGCTCAACTGATCAAAGAGATCATCAATTATCAGCAGTGGATATTTATTCTTGATAGTAAGGTTATTTAGAGGCCTGTAGTCGATACACGTGCGTACCGACACATCCTTCTTCGGTACAAACAATACCGGAGCACCCCATAGTGACGAGATGGATCGAATGAAGTCCTTTTCCTGTAACTCATCTACCTGCTTCTTCAATTCTACTATTTCGTTATTGTTAACTCTATAGACGTGCTAAGATATCGGCTCTGTGCCTAGCACCAAATCTATAGAGAACTCAGCATCTCGGTCTGGCGGCAAACTCAACAATTCCTCCAAAAAAATATCCATGAACTCTGATATCAACGGATGTGTCAACTCCTTCTCTTCCACCATGGCTCCACAGATGGCTTTCTCGCTCTGCTCCGCTGCTCCTCTGAAAATCTCAAACTTTGCCTCTTTTGGTGGTCGAAACAAAACTTTGCCTCCACGACAATCTATACTAGCATGGTGCCTACTCAACCAATCCATCCCGAGTATAATGTCATAGCTCAGAAGTGGCATTACGAGTAAGCACGTGCTCAACTCCCCGTCTCCCAGTATAATTCTTCGATCCTTATAAACATCATTGACTAGGATAATTTTTCCCCCAGTCGTGATCTTGCAAGTTCTAGCTAAAGGTTCAGACTCTAATCGATACTTAAGAGAAAAGATATAGATACAAAAGAATGGGAAGCACCAGAATCAAATAAATCATAAGATGGAATTGAATCAAGAAGAACTAAACCTGATATCATATCTCCGACTGGCTCCTCCTCCTCTACTGTTATGGAAAAAGCTTTCCCTCATGATGCACCTCTCTGCTGCTGCTGGTGCTGGACAAAACGTTACTGCTGAGTCTGTAAAGGAGGTCCCCTTTGTTGTCCTGTAGGTGGCATCGCTGGTGCTTTCTATGCCGGTGCTGCTCCCTGGCCTATTCAAACTGGAGCTACTAGACACTCCGTCAACTGGTGGCCTGGCTCTCCACAATAGATACATACTCCAAGCCTCTTCCTGCAGACCTCCCGTGTATGTCCAATCTTTCCACAGTGAGTATACTGCGGGACATATTATGCTGGTCTCGGGGCCTGGTATGCCTGCTACGCCGGTGCTCTGAATGGTATATGAAATTGTTGTCTTTACTGCTAGAAGGTCCTCTGCTGCTGGAAGTGGGTTCATTTGGCTGGACACGCACTACTGCTAGCTCCTCCTGACATGTCTCGCATCCTCTTGGATTTGAGCTCTAAGTCAACCTCTGCCCTTTGTGCGTCCATCAGGATGTCCTCGAATGTCTTTATGCGGTATCCTCTAGTGAAAGATTTGATCTCCCTGATAAAACCCTTCTGAAACTTCTAGGCCTTCCCTAAAGGATTATATCCATCTACAAATCTACCTAGTCTACAGAACTCCACTGCATACTCGTTCACCGTCATGTTTTCCTGGACGAGATCTAGGAACTGGCTCTCTAGAGCACTCAGAGCCACATCTGGAAAGAATGTCTCCTTGAAAAGAAATTTGAAAGCTTGCCAAGTCAGTCCTGGCGCCATGATCCTTGGGTCCGTACGGAACCATGTCAGAGCAATATCGAACATCTGTTTGCCCGCTGCCTCCACCTATAGGCCCTCTGAAATCTGTGCTAGCCTCAGGGCTCTCTCTACGTCCTCGATCCAATCATTGGCGTACAATATCCTTTCGATGCCCCTGAAATACTTGGGCCCTATCCTCTTAAATTCAATTATGGTATCCAGCCTCGATTGGTACGGTGCGGGATAAAGCGGTACGGTCTGTGGCAATACAAGTGCTACCTTCTCTATATTACCTAGTGTTAACTGGTGAGCACTCTCGACGCCCTGACGTAGAACGTTCATCTACCTCTGTTGTGCCGCCATCATCTCCTGGAACATAGCGAACATCTGTGTCCCATTTGCTGGCATAGGTGATGGTGGTGGAAGATCCTCCATGACTGAGGGAACAGTCCTTAGAACTGGTGGTGGAGCACCCCCAAAAGCTGCTGCTGAAATTCCCACATAGACTGCTGAAGCAATCCTCTGAGCGGAAGAAGACAGAACAATCGCTGCTGTCTCTGTCTGAGGTGACGAAGTAACGGACCTCGCCGAGACTGCTCCTGAGCGTTGCGATCGGGTATTCGGCGGCATCATGAAGATAGATTTAAACAAAGGTATAAATATTGCACAAGATACGATAGCACCAAGTAAGGACAGTAATATTTTAAAGAAAGCAATTATTTTGAATCATAAAGATAACAAATTCAATAGATTAGAAATATTTCTAGTAGTGATTGAGTATCCTCTCATCCTATATCCCTAATCCTATATCCTATACCAGGCTTGTAGTAATACTCTAAGTCTGAGTACTACTACTGAGAAGACCTGCACGGGTCACCACAAAAATGTGTCACGACCCGCACCCGGTGTAGGGGCACGAGCATGTGGGTACGTCCAGCCTACGCCGCAGCATCGACGGTAGAACATTGTCTAGGTCAACAATACAATCCATACATCTCGCACATAATATATAAGGTACATGTCAAGATATCTCAACTCGCAAATGGAGGACAATATGATAATTTGATAATGGTAAACAATACTTAATCACAATAATAAACTAGAGGAAGATATGGCACGATATGAAATAGAAGGAAAGAAAATAAAGTCACAATTCATCACAAGTCCAAGTCTAATATCAACACAAGACATCAAATAATAATACAATACCAAAGTGTCTAACTGACATATACAATATCATGAATAAACTAACTATGTCTCATCAACTGTTGGTACTAACTCAACAGGCTCTACATGTGATAACTTAACTGCCTCGCCATTCTGTGGCCCGTAGTACGTAGGACACTAGTCCTCTAATGAATCATCTGAAAAATATATCCAGTCATGATTTGAGAGAAGTACAACCCAAATAGTAGTTCCAATAATTGATAGAAACTATAAAACATCAATAGCAATAAAAATAAATGATAGAAGTAACTGAACTAGCATATATCATGAGAAAGAGTATCATAGTAAATAATGGCAAGAACTGAGAACAATATTGTAAGGAATAATAATGTGATGAACTGGAATAAAGGAAACAATGTATATAAATGTGCCTTGAAATATTAGGAAGATAATATGATCGGCTTGGGTTAACACGGGCTATATATAAAAGGTGAGCTAGCGTGATCACTTGTGAGTTTCATGATCTTCTAACCATCACGGGCTACACTAAATCATGAGCTATAAGGTATGATCACATATCCACTAATACTTCCCCAACCACCGACTAGTACACGGATCCAAATCACAAGATGTTATAACACGTATATCACACTACACGGTTTATAATATCATGCACTATGATCACGGTCTATATAATCACTAAGATATTACGATAATCACTGAGTAATCATGAAGCATAATACGGCAATCACTGAGTAACCACGACAATAACATCTTATGACCAAGATCCATGTATACCAATCCGTGAAACCATTATGTCAGGACTCAAATATCTCAATACTAAATACAGGAAACATAGAGGCTATCAAATAAGGAAACTATCAGATAATGTACTCACATGTGGTCCTGAGCAAAGGATATATCTCGATATCTGAGCTGGTATCACACACACCTATGTATGAATATCAAGTTACTTGGTGTAACGAAGTGATAAATGAACTAAAATGAGTCAAAATATGCTTTCTAGGTCATATCTAGGTCATTCTATTCAAACTAGATCTTAACTATTCAATACCTTGACATTAGGTCCATACGTAGCTTCTAGGTTGATTTTAAGTCTGACTAAGGAATACTAAGTCAATATACCTAAAGGGTTGACTTCTAGAGTCAAACTAGTCAAAACTAAGTTATACTTATATTTCTAGGTCAATACTAGCTACTATTAACTATACTAGTAATTACTAATATATATAACTTATATGTACACTAGTATTATAGTATCTTAGCTATAAATAATACCTCACTCATATTTAATATCTGATATCTAGATACCTTCACATGTAGGCTCAAATTACCAATATAATGATACACATACTGGTATCATTATGTATCAGTCATACTAGCCCTCTTACACCATGTACACTAGACCATATATACTCAACGCTCACAATATATATTAGCCTACAAAGAATAAACTAATGCACCATTATGCATAACATATATCCCCTCATACACTATCCTACCAATATTTCTTATCCTCATAACTCACTATCATGATACAAACTTAATATTGATACTCACTAATCACTACTAAACTTACCCGACCCCTCATACCTTCACTCAACCTCACCTCAGTAGCTGCTCTGCTACTTGCTACCTCACTCTTCTCTACCTGCTGCCAGTAGTGCATATTGGTGCACTGCCTCCCACACTGCCCCCTTTAACTCACTGCAGTCTCCTTGGAACTGCACCTTACCCAAGCCAACTGCCCTGTGCAATATAATGATCCCCCTTCCCAGACTTGCATGCAGGCTCCTCACTACAGTACCCAAATTGCCATACATACCACACTCTTTTTACACATACACTTAACAGTGCACACTTACCACTATAATATTCACACATCAACTATACTATATTAACATTCTAAGGAAGCACTCATGCCACAAATGCACACCATATCTCACTGATCAGTTCCCTCAACTCTGGCCTGCAACAACACAACCCTGCCACCTCCTCCTTCAATCCTTGACTGCATAACTCTTGCCATATGCAGGTTCTGCAACTTGCAACTGCACAGTTGCTGTCTCTTTTACCACCTGATACTAGCCTCCTTCACATTTGTACAGCAACCCAATTTTCCAACTGCAGTTGTTGCTGATGGTTCCACATGTATCTCTGTACAGGCACCTCATCACTTCCC
The DNA here is from genome assembly GCA_036927795.1 of Iris macrosiphon. Classification (NCBI taxonomy): domain Eukaryota; kingdom Viridiplantae; phylum Streptophyta; class Magnoliopsida; order Asparagales; family Iridaceae; genus Iris; species Iris macrosiphon. The sequence continues at coordinate 109,539,681 of JAYESA010000014.1, forward strand.
CACTGATTTCCACACATATTCCAACATACCCCTCGATATCATGTCATGCACAGCCTCTACCCAATTAATATATATATATAACATAAAAGAGACATAAAACCAAATACTTGACATGCATTTGCAAGATACTCTATGATACGTACCCAAATAAGAGTCAAAATTCACAATACACTACAATAAATATATCTACATATCAAATATACTATTTCATAACTAATACAATTTGTTACAAAGGAAAATGAAGAGTAATTACACCAATCACCTAAAATAAACCCCATGTCACACCGTATCTCAAAATACTATGATACGTCATACCCGTGTCCAATTGTGGACTCGTATCTAGTCCTACAACCCTAATCTAAGTCTAATTTGATCTAATTTGTCTCATGACACACACTTGTTGTGTCAATCTCAGAATTCCCCTAATTGGACACAAATTACCATGTAGATTCTATAATACAAGTCATATGAACCTAGTTCTTGGTCCTATGGGTAGCCCTAAGCTAAGGGATGATTTCTAATGGTTAAATACATGAATTATAGTCTAAATTAAGGGGTGGATTCAAAATTTACCTATTGAAAGATGGATTCTCAATGAAATGCTTAATGGACATAATTAGGACACAATCTCCTTGCTAATTTTTCTTCCTTCAAGTGTTCCTTGCAATCCAAGCTCCAATTTTTCTTAGATGATAAAATTGAGAGAAAATGAGTATGAATTTGGTTGAATTTGGTGGAGGGATTGGGGATGAACTAAATTGGGGATCTAGAATAAAATAAAATAAAATAAAATAAAATAAAGAGGAGAGAGAGTGAGAACCCCCCAATAGGTGGTCGGCCCCCTCTTTTCCCTTTTCCCAAGCAACAACAATTTTCCAATGCACCCCCACTAGTTAATTATAAGAAATAATTAGGAAAGGCTATATTGGAAAGTATTTAAAATAATATAAATTAATCTAATCTCCTTAATTAATTAAGAGAAATGGTCTAATGAACTTAGTCTAATGTTGGGCTCAATGTGTCATGACAACTAATGGATCCACGAATGACAAGTCTCGATAACCATAGGCTAACCCACTAAAAATTAATTTAATAGCACAACTCAATATAATTAATTAGTAGCACAGAATATAATATTTAATCACTAAATAATAAATATGCTAAATGACCAAAATACCCCCATCTAGAAATATGGTAGTGACAGGTTATTGCTCACTATAGGATATAAATATTTGAGTGGATGAGTGTGTTTGAATATAAAAATCTAACTTTATTTATAGGGTATTCCCAAACCGAGTTCGGCCAGAATTAGGTATAGGATATTCAAATTTTTCGAACATTGGAGGCCACAAAATCAGTGATACTAGAACTGGCCATACTTCTAAAATAGCCTGACCGAGTTTGGTCTGTGTTCGGCTAGAATTCGATTCGAGTTTGGTTTGCCTATTTTAGATAGGTCCAAGTTTTGGTTCAAGTTATATTTTCTGATTTTGGGTGGATGGGTTTAGGCTTATTTGAGTGGACTAAGGTGATCTTTCTGTAAGTAGACTGATGTAGGTTTTTGTGAGTAAACAGATACTTCAAGTTGCTAGTGTGACTCGACTTACATCAGTCCTAGACTCAAATAAAATATAAAATTGCATTGCTGGAAAATATAAAAGACTAGACAAAAAGAGATCCAAAAGCTTCTGCAGATGCCTGTCTTCGGTAGCAGTGGAGCTTGACTTCAGTAGGCATGCTTCGCATCTAGTAGCTATACTTTTGTATTTAGACTCGGTGTTGTCGATTATCATAATCAGGTTAACTATGACCATTTTGTGTCAACAATCTTCCCCATTATGATAATTAACAAACCATGCCAATTACAAATTAGATACTAGGTAGCCTTTGATGCGAGCTTGAAAAGATCTCTCCCGTAAGAGAATATCTCTTTTGACTAGTACAAAGAGCTAAAATGATTATTCTCTAAACCTGAAAAGTTGTTTGATCTTTATAATGGAAATTTATTAATATTGACATTTATCATAATAATGTCTCAACAATAAAGAAGTTATCATAAAGTATTTAGTATATCATTTTTGTATTGTTATTTCTCCCCCTTTGTCATTTTATCATAAAGAGGCAAAGAAAGCTCGCCCGAAATAAATGACGAAGTAAAAAAAATATAAATACGGTATATGTGAAAATGATCATGCATATATAAACAAATTATCACAGTGAAGAATATTTAGGAAATGATTTTATCATGAGTGCAATTTAAACAAAAGATAAAGAACACTGAGTGAAACTAGTATGCATGGATTAATAATAACAGTTTTAAGGATTGTCACCAGACATAAAGAAATATCATAGATAGTGCATAAGAGCTTCTAGCACAATCAAAACACACAGAAATGCAAAAACATAAGTTCATACAATAACCAAATAGTATAGAATAAAACATAAGACGATAACTTCTGAAGCATAACAGCACATCAACAATCACAGATTGTCATCATCTTCAGGGTCATCAGCTGGCTGGTCCAAGTAGGCTCCCGTTGGGTCAAAGTACTGCTTAACGAATAGATTATCGATCCATTAGCTTGGACAAGAAAGATCATGAGCTATTAGGAATGGAGTGATGGGATGATGATCCTGATGGTAATGCAGGTCTGCTATAGAGTTGGCCAAGGAGTGGGCCTGAATAGTGGTGCAGTAATCTTGATCGCGAAGACGAGTGATAAATGTAGTATTCTGCTCCCGGTGCTGAGCAGCTATCAAGGCGTTCTACTCAAGGTACTGAGCATCTATCAACTCATTCTGTAGTCACAACTTCTCGTTAAACATCTCTTGGATAGAATCCAAGGTAGCATGAGGTACAGAGGAGGAAGGTGTAGTTGTCGCTGGAGTGGATGTGGCAGGAGGTGTAGGATTAGCCATGACAGTAGGAGCATCAGAATCAGAATTAGATACAGAGTCATCATCAGAAGGATAAGTCGGCTCAGTTCTGTGAGCCTTGGAAAGGTAGGCTGGCTCAGAAAGATAAATTAACTCATCCATAGAAATATGATAGTGCTCAAAGATGAGATACAGGTACATAACATAAGGAGGTTGGCATTTAGACACGCGATAGTTTATCATCTGTCTGATGATGGTCTTAGGAAGGCTGAAGGGAGTGGAGGTATGAAAATGATACAAGACGGCCATCTCATGATAAGAAACCTCGTCCTTTGAGGTTTGCTTTGGTAAAATGGTAGAGTAGACAATCCGATTAAGTTCATAAAAATATTGATTAAGATAGTGGACATGAAACTTCCCGGAGGGACAACTAAAAGGGTGACACAAAATATCCTTGAAGGAATAGATGGTCATGTCATCCACAAAATTAAGTTTATCGATGCTAACTATGGCGTCACCCTCATTAGGGATTTCAAGGGTTTCGCCCAAAGTTACATCATTAAACTCAATATCAATTTTACCGACCTTGAGAATATAGTGCCCCTTTCATGAGATAGATTACAATAGAATATTCTAATAGCATTTAGGTAGATGGGTTTTCTAATAGAAACTAGATTATCAAGATGGAATTCAACAAATTTAGATTTTTTCTCTTGGAAGGTCGTAAAATTGATAGGACTTCCCTTACATATATTTCTCTTAATAAAATTACTAAATCAAGCATTAGAAGTGTCAATAGATGTGAAGATAAATTCATAAAATTCACCTAGGTTGGGCATAATGGAAGAAAAAAAAGAATGTTGAATATCCTCTTGAGGAGGTTGAGAAGAGGAGGCTTCTCCTATTTTTCTCTATTTCCTAAAAAGTTTAGGAGCCATGGATTGAGAGAAGAAAAAAAAGAAATATACCTCAAAGTAATGGATTAGAGTGATAGAGAACCTAGAGGAGAGCCCAAATCCAAAAGCTTGAGAGGAAAGAATCCTTAGGAAGGGAGATGGAGAAACTAAGGTTAGGGTTTTTGAAGGAGAGATGATGTTTGGATGGGGGAATAAGAGGGAATGTGAGGGGTTTTAATGAAACCGAGAGCTGCTGCTGTGTTCTAGAAATACACAGACTGAGTTTGGCCCAAACTCCATTAGGGACCGAACTCGGTCCGAGTTCTGTCCCCCCTGGTTACAGAAACTCATGCTAAGATCTCCTGGTTATAAAATAAACTTAAGTAGTAAAGATATGCATCTAATTTATAATCAATTATTTATGAAAATAGGAGTGAACTCTTAGATATTATAATAACCAGGGGTACAGAGATAAAAGTATCAATAAAAGTATCATATAGATTTTATGTATGTATACAAAAATATGACTATCAAAAACAATTATCACAGCAAATTTTAAAAGTCAACTAAAGAACATTGAATTCCTGAAAGAAAATAAATAGATTATTTATAATATTTTATACTATATAGTTGTAATTATTAAAAATGTAATCATTGAGTATGTTGAATGAATTCAAGGGAATTAATGTTAGAATGATGATATTGTATTTCAGAAATGTTTGTAAATAATTTTTTGTACATCGTTGCTCAATAAGTTCTCAAAAATTATGATTAGTTATAGGGGTTGGATCCCAGAGAGCGGTGGTCCGAAGACGCTTAAGTACCGTGTCTGTAACTACCACTTTCCACCAAAAGGATATTTTGGTAATTTTGCATGTTGTTAAATTTTTTATATATTATTTTATATTAATGATTGCCTAGAATTATATTAGTGTTAGTTAGTGGCTAGTAAATTAAAATTTGCAAGTGTTAGTTAGTGCTGATTACTGTTAGACATGACTTAAGTAATTAGAATTAATTAAGTTTAGTTGTCATAAAGAGAATATTCCTCTTAGTTGTAGAGATTCCTTCCTTTAGTTAATTAGATTTCATTCATGAGAAGTAGAGAGGGGCAAACATGATATGACCAAACCTTACTATAAGAGATATATTCAATTTAGGTCTCATCCATTCATTTTATTTCACTCATTAGTCTCATTTTTTTTCCAAAGCTTCTTCTTCCCCAAGCAAACCCAATTCCCTACCAATTTCACTCAATCCACTTCCAATTACACTCATTCTCACTATCATGAAGGCCTAGAGCATTGGTGAGCACAAGAAGATCCATAATAGAGGAGCTTGCTAGAAGATTGTGTCTGACTCATCTCTTCCGTATCCAAATTTAGAATTCTTCAAGAATGCCACCAAAACACTAGGTAATTCTCTCAATTTTATCAAATTCATGGTTAGAAAAATCCCTTGGTCATGTAGGAACCTTTCTATGGTTAGATTTAACTTCCCAATGGTACATCTAAGCACTATGAGCCCTCAATTTGGTAGATCTAAGTTGGTGTCATGATTTTGGGGCTCAATTTGGAAAAAATCTCAATTGTGTCCATTGAGTGAGTGTATTGTGTCCTAATAAGGACTATTAATTTTATATTAGATGGTGTAAAAGTGTTCTTGTGTCCAAAATTGGACATGTAGATTTTGTATCATGATACGCCATGGGTGAATTTGATAAATTGGGTGTATACATGTGTTCTTTTGTCCAAAAGAGCCCAAATTCGTCATAGTATTCAGCCTCATTTTTAGCAGCCACAACAACTTAAAAATATCATAACTCCTAACTCAGGACTCTGATTAATCTACCATTTATTAAAGAACTGTATCGAAGTTAGCTTTCAAAATATATAAATTAATAGGCTAAATTCGTTCTGGAATTTTTTGTAAAACTATTTGAGTGTTAGGTGTCCGAAAGACAAACGTATTTTGGTGTTTTCGCGATTTTGGGAGCTTCTGGACACGAAAATGTAATTCGTTTAAAGTTTTGAAAAGCTAATATGAATGGCTAAGATATACTTTAATTCTAGAATTTATTGAATATGTCTAATAGGTGCAATATTGGTTACAAGTAGAGAACTGACTTTATGACATAGGCATTTTGTGTATCCTATGAGCCTATATAGTATGGATATCAAGTGAGTATAGGTTATAGTTATGGGTTAGTATATTGGGGGTTGATATCATATAATACCTAATGTGGTACATGGTACCATGTACAAACAAGTGGGATATGTGTGGGGTAAATTATAATGTGGTATCTTAGGATGTATCAAGGTATTTAGAATACCAAGACACCAAAATATTTGAACTAGTTTGAGGTAATACTAGGATACTAAGGCAATGTTATGATATTAGGTATTGGATTAAGATTTCATGGTAAGGATAGTGTCTAGCTTGGGTACTGGATTAGATACCAAGGTATGAGTTAAGGTATTGGGTATTGGTCAAGGTAATGGTATTAGCTAAGGTATTAGTCTAGAAACTATGATACGGGATAATATTTTAAGGCATTGGTAAGGTAATGAGGTAATACTAAGGTAATAGCTAGGTAATGAGGTAATACTAAGGTATTGGCTAGGTATTAAATGTTAGACTAAGTTATTGTATATATTAGTATATCTATATAATATATATGATATTATTATATCATAGCTAACTAGTATGACTTTAAAACCTAGTATTAGCAAGGTATTGACCCATAGTTAAGGTATTTGAGATACGAATTAAGGTATTAGGTAAATGTATGATACGGATTAAGATTCCTTGATACAGGATAAGGTAAATAGCTATAGGCCAAGGTATTGCTACAAATTATAGGTAGAAGTATATATTAGGGTTATATATGCTAGAAACTTATTAATATAGCTTACAAACCTAGTATTGGTCTAGTATTAACTAGTATTGACTAGTTTAACCTAATTAGCACCTAAAAACTAAATAGTGACTTGTTAAGACCTAGTATAACTTTATAAACCTTGTAAATTGGTAAAATCAACCTAGAAACTTGGAAATAACATAGTTTGACTGTGTTGACCTAGATTTGACTTAGTTTAACTTAGTTTAACCTAGTTTGACTTAGTTGGACCTATTGTTGACTCAGAGACCTAGTTTCAAGCTAGTATAGCATGTTTATGATTCCAAAATATTATTTTGACTTGATATTTTATATTTAGGTCTTTGAGGTGCCGATACAGATACGGTTTGACATTCATTGCTTTGGACCATAGGCGAGTATATTCTCTGATAGTTTTCTTATTTGATAGTCTCTATGTTTTATGATTCCAAAATATTATTTTCATAATATTTTAATATTATTTATTATCATTTAAAAATTATTTAATAATTAAAACACCTGAATTTAATTTCAGAAAAATCTCAGAAAATTCTAGAAAATTGTGAAAAATCCAAATTTAAAAAATTCTTGAAAATCAGGGGGTTTACAATCTACCCCCTTAAGAGGATTGCGTCCTCGCAATCAAAGAATAACCGGTCAACAGAGATGACACGATTGTAAAATTTATTCGAAGCACATCAAGATTAAGAAAAGTCAAAGTTGTGGGTTTAAACACATAGGAAAAATCATTTTCCTAAGCATTGAAAGTTATGCAATTTCCCAAATATAGGAAATCTAGAAAATTACAGTTTTAGAAAACCAGGTTATCTTTTAAAATATATCAGGTTAACATTTATAAAACATTCTAGGTTATTTAGCAAGTTCAAAATTACTAGGTTATCACTAGGTTATCAATTATTAGCAAGTTAAAACTATCAGGTTAAGTCTAGGGTCACGAACCAGCAGGCACGAACTACAGAAATGCTAGAAACGGAACTACAAAACTTACGCGCATTAGCTATTCCATGGTTCTGCGGGTCCTCCAAAGTCATCGCGTAAGCTTGTCCGCGTCCTTGTGATGGATTCCTCTGCTGCTGGGCTTGTTGGAAGAGTGCTGCCTGTGGTGCCAAGGGTGGCCTTGGTTGATACCCTCCTAGTGCTGGTAGAGCTTGTTGGTTTGCCCTTGGTGCTCCTCCTCGATGATAAGGACAATCCTTGGCTAAGTGTTGATTGGTTCCGCAAATCAAGCATAATCCCAACTTGTGTCTGCAGTCCTTCTCAATATGGTCTACCTTGCCACAGTATTGACATGTAGATAATATCTGCGAAGAGGCTCTGGGTGGCTGGTGTATATAAGGCCTCTTTGCAGATTCTTCTTGTGGTGCTTTGGCTGATGTGGAAGATCGTTTCAGACCGGTCTCTCTCCTGGTGACGCGTTCCATGCGTCGGGCTGCAGCGAGAACGTCCGAGTAAGAGGTAGGTGCGACGGATCCGATGAGTCTCTACAGCTCGAAGTTTAGTCCGTCGAAGAACTTCTCAGCCTTCTCTTCTTTCGTCGGGATCAAAGTAGGGGCCAAGCGACTTAGACGAATGAACTCTGCGTTGTACTCCTCCACTGTCATACTGCTCTGAATGAGGCGATTGAACTTGTCCCGAAGTTCTGATCGAGCGATAGCCGGAATGTACATCTCTTGAAAGAGTCTGGAAAACTCTTCCCAAGTGACTCGGTCTGGTCCAAGCCGGGTCTCTTCAAATAGCCACCAGTGATAAGCATTGTCCGTCAACTGCATTCTAACGGCGGTCATCCAATGTTCTCTTAGAAGTTCAGCTGCTTCCAACTTGTATTGTATGTTGGTGAGCCACTCATGAACTTCGGTTGGTCCTTCTTTGCCCGAAAAGGTACGGGGCTTGAGTTGACGAAAATCGGTGATAGACCCCGTCGCTGGTCGCCTAGCTTGTAGGTTCGTCTGCTCCAAGGCGGTTACTAGGCTGGTTGTCAAATACTCTGCCTCATAACGCTGCATCTCCTGATGAATTTGTTGTTGGGCTTGCATCATTGCGTAGATCATTTGAAATATCTGCTGCCCGTCTATAGGTTGCCCTTGTGGGAATACGGGCATCGGTGGAACGAACTGCGGAGGCGGCGGGATGTCATCACGCCGGAACCTTGAATTTTGCTGGGCTACTTGATTGCTTTGAGAAGATTATCCTCGGTCTTCGGGTGTCACTCCTTCATCATAAGTGACCACAGCATCGTGTGGTGTACTCAAGGGATTCTCGTCTTCGCTTCTTAGATCCATTACTCTGCATCAAAAATAAAATATAAGAAGCGCACAGGATTCAAGGCAAGATGCAAGTCAAAAATTAATTCGAATATGATACAGATATCAAGAACGATTCAAGCAAGTGGATGAGATTCTAAAAATTTATCCTATTCTTAGTGCAGGCCTGTTCGGTCCCTAAGTTGAAACCGAACAATTTAGTCGTTGACCTGCATGGGCCACCACAAAAACCATGTCACGCTCCAGTCCCAAAATACCAAGGGACTAGACACGTGGCAATAGTCAGCAGCACGCACCGATGGACAAACCCAATTTAATGGATCCATCGGGGCATACTTAAGCTGTAATATTAGGTCTACAACAACAAGTCAGAACTAATCTCATCCACACAAAAGATAATAAGAGCAATAGCAATAAGGAAAGTAAATCAAACATCCAGTCTCAGCAAAGTAATTCGGGGAACAACCCGATATAAAGTCTGTTATAATTGTTTAATTAAACAGGAAAGAGAGTCTATTTGCCATAATAACTGAGCATGGAGAATAAGATGTTCAGGAGAAGTCCTCAGCGATCACCTCGTCCTCAAGTACTGGTACTGTTCTGAGAAGTGCACTTGTTCCGTATACCTCTGGATAAACCTCGTCTGCTAATCCTGGGGACATAAATCGGATCCAGGTCCTCAGGGGACATAGTAAGGTACAGATAATACAAGCCAAAGATAATGCAGTGCAACAAGTAAATAAAATAATAGGGTAAACTATATAACCAACTATGTGAAATGAAAGTTGAGAGCATCACTAGAACTTAGGCTGATACCACTACAAGCTCTGTGTCGGGAAGCCGGTAGCAGTTATACTATGTGTTTTACTATGTGTTTACTATAGATTTTATATATATAAGAAATTAGCCTGTAGCCTGTGTGTCTCTTCCCACCCAATGTAATCACATGTCTCATGTCCATGACACGCAAGATCAAAACTAATGCAGCAAGTCATAATATGAACTAAAAATATAATGTCTATGTCAATCCTGCATCCTACACAGAATCACCATGAATATCTTAGGAATATTATGTATCATGATCTGTGTCAGGTGTCCTGGGTATAATGTACTTGATATGGCAAGTACGAGAATATAAATGTCACGATATCCATCTCTAGTTGACCTTACACAACCCCGCGTACGGTGTTGGCACCCGACTATTAATCGGAAGCTAAGTAAGTCAAATGGCCCTAGGTTTAAGCATGTACAACAGTTATAATTAAGTCCAAGTAATATGTAACAAAACTGCAAGTTGGCAAGGTACACTTGCCTGGGTTTTTGGCTCCAATAGTAGCTCTGGCTTCAGCTGGGATTGCAGGCAGTACTCCGGTTGCTGAAATAGATATCACCATCAGATCCAGAAAATATTAATCAGCTAGAAACACCTGTACTTAAGTCCAATTTAGACACAGGGGCAAAAATAACATTTCAGGGCAAAACAGGGTCCAATTGTGGGCCGCTTTGCACCGAAAAATGTGTCAGGGTCAAAGGTCTCCAAATTGGTCAAACTTAGTGTCAACAAGTCAGGAACGATGATATGAACCCAACGTAACTTCCAGAATTGGATTCCGATGAGCCGTTCACAAAATCGCCCGTCAAGTGGAGCCTGTGGGGCCCACGACACACGATTTTGTCAACGTTCTCAGAATCGAACTAAACTTGGGTCACAGGACCAACGTATTGCTATGAGTCTGATGGAGCAAGTTTTGTCTTGATCCGACGCGTGTACACTAAGTTACAGCGAGAACTAGAAAGGACGGATACGGGGCATTATCGGCGGATATGCGTTGATTCCGGTGTGCATGCACATCCAAATCAACTTCTGCGAAATCTCGCACGTCTGTATCAACGACGCGCACGTATCGGTGAAGACCGCACGCGACCAAGTCGTCCCGTTTGGCGGGACGTACTCGGTTTCGGGGTGAAACAGGGCATTGGTTTTCCTGTTTTTGGATCGCGGTTCGCGATCACCACAGGTCACGATACACCGAGCAGTTTGTACGGGCACCGAGGGGGACACACAGCCTACGCGTCACAACTAACGGAAAAGAAATCGGGGCTGCGAGGAGAAAGTTATGAGTACCTGAACAGGGCTCAAAAAGTCCGATTCACGTGTGTCTGAGTCGAGTCTTCTGTGTCCTGGATGTGTCCGGCCGTGTCCTGGCTAGGACACAGGTTCTGTGTCATGTCCGAGTCGCCGAAAGCTTGCTGGACAGCTAAGGGGTCGTCGGAGTCGGTCTGGGGAGGTCGGCGAGTCGGTCTGGGGAGGCCGGCGAGTCGTGGGCGGACGGATCGGTGCTGGAGTCGGGTTCGGCGTTGGGTCGGGGTTCTGGAGGTGCGGCGGGGTTGTCAGCGGGTGGTGCTGGACGCGGCGTCGGGTTCCGGAGGTACGGCGAAGGGCGCCAGGTGGTCAGAGGCTGGAGGGGGATGGCCGGAGTCACAGGGCTCGCCGGAGAAGAAAGGTTTTAAAGGGGGTTTCCGGCGGAAGGCTCGGGTTTATATAGAGGGTTGAGGGGAGAGGGACGGCCGAAGGTTGGCCGGAGGTTGGCCGGAAGTTGAAGGGGAAGAGGCGGGGGTTCCATGGGAGGTGAATGGGGACGGTCGCCGGCGGCCACAGCGGCAGAAACGGCCGCCGACAGGTGAAGGGTCGGGACTCTGTGAATTTGGGGGTTAGGTTTAGTCCGGGTCGGGCGGGTCCAAGCGGGTCGGGTCTGACCCGGATCCGACCCGTTAAGAGGGTTGGGCCGGTTCGGGTAGACCGGCCGGTCCGGTTCGGTTTAATATTGGGTTCGGGTAAACCGGGTTTAATTAATTTGGTTTATTTAAATCAATAGTTTTTAAGGTTTTAAAAATCCATCCGGGGTCCAATAAATTCCCGGAAAATTTTCAAGAATGTCCGATTTTTTATTTTACACCATAAAATATTATTTTTATAATATTTTAATATTATTTATTATCATTTAAAAATTATTTAATAATTAAAACACCTGAATTTAATTTCAGAAAATCTCAGAAAATTGTAAAAAATCCAAATTTAAAAAATTCTTGAAAATCAGGGGGTTTACAATTTAATTCCTGACATGATGGTTACACGGATTGGTATACGTGGATCTTGGTCATGAGATATAATTGTTGTGATTACTTAGTGATCATTGTGTCATGCTTCATGATTACTCAGTGATTACCGTGATATCTTAGTGATTATATAAACCATGATCATAGTGCATGATATTATAGACCGTACAGTATGATATACGTGTTATAACGTATCATAATTTGGATTCGTGTACTAGTCGGGGGTTGGAAAAGTATTAATGGATATGTGATCATACATTATAGCCCGTGATTTAGTGTAGCCTATGATAGTTAGCAGATCATGCAACTCATGTATGATCATGCTAGCTCACCTTTTTATATATAGTCTGTGTTAGGCCCAAGCCGATCATATTATCTTACTAATATTTCAAGGCACATTTATTATATTATTTCCTTTATTCCAGTCCATGACACGCAAGATCATATCTAATACAGCAAGTCATAATGATATCTATGGATATGTATAAAGTATATGTCACAAAACCTGTATCCTATACAGAATCACTATGAATATCTCAGGAAGATTTTGTCTCATGAACAGTGTCAAGTGTCCTATGGTATGACGTACTTGATAATGCAAGCACGAAAATGTATAGGGTTTCGATATCCATCTCTAAGTGACGTTACACAACTCCGCGTACGGTGTTGACACCCGAATATTATTCAGACGCTAAGCAATATCACACGGTCCTAGGTTGAATAGTTATAACTCAGAATAGATCAAGAGAATAATAATAATCAATTTACTGCAAGTATGGCAAGGTACACTTGCCTGGGGTTGATTTCCAACTCCTGCTCTGATATCAGCGGGATCTGCAGGTACTCCTTTGGTTGCTAAAATAAACGTTACCATCAGGTTCAGAAGATATCAAATAGCTAAAATTGCATGTCCATAAGTCCAATTTGGATACAGGGGCAAAAAGTGACAGTTTCTGGTCAAAGCGGGGTCCACAAGTGGCCCACTTCGCACCGAAAAATGTGCCAGAGATAATGTTCTCCAAATTCGTCAAACTTAGTGTCTATAAGCCCAGAACGATGATACGAACCCAACGGAATGTCCAGAACTGGATTCCGATGAGCCGGTCATAAAATCGCCCGTCAAGTGGAGCCATGGGGCCCACGATACGGTATTTTGGCAACGTTCTCAGAATCGAACCAAACTTGGGTCACAGGACCAGCGTAATTCTACGAATCTGATGTAGCAAGTTTTGTTTCGATACGACGAGCGTACACGAAGTTACAACAAGTTTCAGAATATGGCCGATACAGGGCGTTGTCGACAGATACGCGTTGATTCCGGTGTGCACGCATATCCAAATCAACTTCCGTAAAATTTTATACGTCCGTATTAACGGCGCACCCCTTTCGAAGAAGTTTACACACGACCAAATTGTCTCATTTAGCGGGACGCACCCAGTTCCGAGAAAATTAGGGTTTTATAAAGAGTAATTTTTTGGTCATTTTCACCCTCGAATTAATTACAATCTACAGCTCAATAAATTGAACTAAAGATAGGGTTTAAAACTAGGTTATACAGTCTAAATTACTGTTCAGGTGGATTTTAAAAATAATTAACAGGTTGCGCGTAAAACAATCATGAATCGGGGAGTTCGGGACAATTTTTGATTTTTCAGAAATGGGAATTTATTTTCCTGATTTTGCGTCGCAGTTTGCGGTCGACACAGGACGTGATACCCCGAACGAATTGTACGGGGTTCGAAAGGGTCACGCAGTCTATGCGTAGCAACAAACTGCTCAAAAAATGAGGCAGCGAGGAGAGAAAAATTCTTACCTGAACAGGGCGTCAGAAACGACTGTGCTTTGCGTATACGCGGTGGCGCGGCGGCCGGTCAGCAGCTTTTGTGGTGGCTGTGTCATGTCCCAGTCCCAAAATATTAAGGGACTAGACACGTGTCAATGGCCAACAGCATACACAGATGGACAAACCCAATTTAATGGATCCATCGGGGCGTACTTAAGCTGTAATACAACAATAAGGGTCTAAATACACTAATCTCATCCACAGAAATAAATATAACAATATCATAATCATAAAGCAAGATCAATCTCAATAAATATCATACTCGAGAAATAACCCGATAATGAGTCTGATACATCTGTCAAGATACAAGAATAAAGATAACCACAGCAAATACTGAGTATGGAACAGTATATACTCAGAAAATACCCTCGGTGATCACTCGCCTACTGAATCTGGTACTGCTCTAGTGTCTGCTCCTGCTCCTGCTAATGCTCATATACTATATAACTCTGGGTGGATCTCCTCTGCTAATCCTGGGGATATAATCCGGATCCAGGTCCTCAGGAGACATAGCAAGGTACAAAATAACTCAAGCCAAATAAATGCAGTGCAGCAATAAATAAAATAAATAGGGTAAGTATGTAACCATCTATGTGAAATGCAAGTGAGAGCATCACTAGTACTCAGGCTGAGACCACTACAAGCTCTGTGTCGGGGAGCCGGTAGCAGTAAATTACATATAATGTGCCTAGCTCTGCTGGAGAGTGTACGGCCTCACAATAGTAGTAGGTATATATAACACGTAATGTACCTAGCTCTGCTGAAGAGTCTACGGCCTCACAATAGTAGTAGATATATATAAAATAGCCTGTAGCCTGTGTGTCTCTTCCCACCCAATGTAACCACACGTCTCATGTCCATAACGTCTCATGTACATGTCACGCAAGATCATAGCTAATGTAACAAGTCATCTAAGATCTATGAATATAATGTCTATGTCAAATCCTGCAACCTACACAGAATCACCATGAATATCTCAGGAAGATTCTGTCTCATGAATAGTGTCAAGTGTCCTGGGTTATGGTGTACTTGATAAGACAAGTACGAGAATGTAAAGGGTCACGAATATCCATTTCTAGGTGACGTTACACAACTCTGCGTATAGTATTGGCACCCGACTAATAATCGGACGCTAAGTAATTCACACGATCCTAGGTTAAGCATGCACAATAATATAAATGAATCAAGGAAAATGCAACCTCCGATTTCCAAATTTCTGAAATATTTAGATTTTTATTTTATTTTAAAATATCAAGTTTATAAGATATTTCTCCTTGAATTTTAGTATTAGATTTTTAACAATGTTTGATTTTTTGTAAGTGATTTGAAATCTTTTATAAAATCATTTTTCCTAAATGTCGATTTATTATAAATTAATAAATAATAATATATATATATATAATACTTTAGCTTCGAATAATTATTGGCTTGAAATCATAAAATTATTTGTTTAATAAAATTATTGAAGGACTAGTTGTTTTCATAATAAATTTTCATATCCATTTTGGAATAGTAAATAAATAAATTACATAATTTTTAGGATTTTGAAATATGGGTTTAATTAGTAGCTAATTTGGAATCAGTTAGCCTTGGAAGCCTCTTAAAATATTTTCTTAAATTATATTTTTTCTATTAAATTTACCAGTTTACCGTCTCCCATTCACACCCTCATTTTCCAACATGAAAACCCATTTATATATAATCTTGGTCATTCATTATTGGGCCAATCCTCACCCTTTATCCTATAACCTCTCTCCCTATTTAAAGTCTCTCACCACACCATTCCTAAGAAACCCTAGCTAGCCCTCACAAATTCCCACAAGCCAACAAGCCATCACCATTGATTTGTGTGCTCGTGTCCGTGTGTCCAGCATTACCGTGTCAGCCGTGTTGGCCTCGGGTCCGACCCCGGGTGTCCTACCGTATCCATTCATTTCCTGTGTCCAGATTTACAACGTAACAACCAGATTTTCGTGTCCGACACCATCTGGACACAACCCCCACACCACAGTACATTCAAACCCCTGTGTCCAACACCCGGACACATCCACAGTACATCGAATCCATCGTGTCCAGCCCCAGACACGATCCAACCCCGACTCGTTCACAGAAATCCCAAAACCTAACCTACCGCCGGTGGCCGCCTCGGACCTCCTCACCCGCGTCGAGCCGTGGCCGCCTCGGATCCGTCGACCACTGCCGAGTTCGACTGTCGCCACAGCAGATCCGTCGAGCCGAGCTTCGCCGTCGCGTTGAGCCGAGCTTCGCCGCCGCCTCGAGCCGAGCACCCGCCGCCTCCTCGATACGAGCCGAGTCCGCCGCCGCCACAGCAGATCTGTCGACCGCCGCCGCCGAGACGAACACCCGACCGCCGCCGAGCTTCGCTGCCGTCCTGAGCTCCCAGATCCAGCCTCGAAGTCGTGGACCGCCACTACCTTGTGACCCGGCGGACTTCCCCGCGTCAGCGTCGGAAACCCCCCAATGTGAGCCTCCCTTTCTCCGGTTCTCTTTCGATTTCTGAGGGAAACGGTTGGGTAGTAGTTAATGTAATTAGTTAGTTTATATATAATAGATTAGTTATATAATAATTAGTTTATTAATTAAATATAATTAGTTTAGTAATTTCATGTAATTAGTTTAGTAAATAAAATATAATTAGTTTTATTGTTTTTAATGCATGAATTTAGTTATTTATTATGTGTAAATTTAGTTATGTATTATATATAAGGATTTGGTTATATTAATATGAAATTAGTTAGTTTTTTATGTAATTAGTAGTTGCATAATAAATATAAGGGTTTTGATTATGTAAAATATAATAATTTATTGGGGTTTATATTATTATTTAAGAAATATAGTTTCAACAATAAAAATTAGTTCAAAATTTGTTTATTGGACTAGTAACCGATTTTTACTATAGATATAAAAATATATTGGCTTTTACATAAATTCTAAATTTTATAAATAAACTTTTAATTGTACTTATTGTTCAAAATAATTTCCATAAATTAAGGTGTTACCTTAATAACAAACAAACGACCCTTTCCCCTATTAGCCTGGTATCCTTATCTCGATTATCGTGCTGAACTCCGATCTTGGACTTCTTTATATAGTTTTTAGCTATTTGGACTGCTCCGGACCCATTGGAACTAACTGCTACTTCATTTGGGATCACCTTGAGAAGTGTGGCATTATATACATTCTTTGATTTGTTAATATACATATATAAAAATATTTGATTGATATATATATACAAATATGTATTTTGGTGTCTAAATATATATTTATATACATCTATTTAGTGTATATACATACATACGTATTTTGTACAATTACTAATAGACACTTATATACATATTATATACGTATTTATTGGTATATACTCTGAGTGTAAATATGTATTTATATACGTATCCCTACTAGATGACCCTAGTTGACTAGAGTCATGCCTGGCATAGCCCTGAGGCCAGTGTATTTCTATTGTGAGTTAGTGTAGCATCTGATACAAGTGATATTATTATATGTTTATAGGACTGTCGGATTCTCCAGACGATACTCTGGGACAGGACATTGGTATTGACAGCTAAGGACCCAAGGCGAGTACATTCTCTGATTAGTTTCTAATTTATGATATCTCCTATGTTCACTGTATCTAGTGTAGATATACATGCTCTTGACACGTTGGTTACACGGATTGGTATACACGGATCTCGTCATGAGATGTTATTCCTTATTCATGGTGTAGCTTGTACAAGACTTGTTTTCTTGTTATCTTGTGCATGTACAGACACTGATTCCCGGGGAGACTTGCTACCTCCCTAGGGAATCCCGTGCCATAGCGTACCATGATTGGATCTACTATACCAGTCGGAGGAGGGGAGTATTTTAGTATAGATATGTGATCATACCCAACTCTACATGCATCATAGCTCACCCCACATCTCACGTCGGGTGCGGCCTGACCATTTACATGCTTCATAGCTGTTACGTGTGATTAGCCTGACCTCTATATGCATCATAGCTAACCAACGGTTAGCCTGACCTTACTTGAATTATAGCTAATCATATGTAACCAGCCTGATCAAGTTCCCAAGCCGATCATATATTTAAGCTAGTACTCACACACTTAGTCATAGGGTTCTTGCTCATTGACATATTATTTCTTTTCCTGCATTTACTTACAGTATTTCCAGTATTCCTTTTATTGTACATTTCTCGTACCTATACATGCTTCTCGTATATTTCCATCTAGAACTACTACATAGTTTACATCATTAATATAGAACTGCTATTTAGAGATGTACTTTGCTCCTTCCTGACTGGAAAATATTTTTCCAGACTGTGACCTTAGTAGACTGGTTTCTGACATACTTGAGGATTGGAAGTTAATGATTGCAGGTATGATTATTTTGTCGTTAGACTTGTCTTGTATTTCTTGCTTGTCTTGATATCTCATCGTGCTTTAGTTTATGTGATTGAGTATTTCTAACATTATTTTATGATATCCACGTCTCCTTATGGAGTTGGGTATTCATGTGAGTTTGATTAGATAGTTACATGACCTAGACAGCGTTCTACCGCCGATGCTGCGGCGTAGGCTGGACGTACCCACGTACTCGTGCCCCTAAACCGGGTGCGGGTCGTGACACGTTTTTAGTGGTGGCCCATGCAGGTCAGACTTCGCAAGTTGTGCGATGTCGTGGTAGTACGACATCTTAGTTGTACTACTGTGTGCCTGCTATAGAATATAGGACATAGGATACTAGGATGAGAGAGGATACTCAATCACAAAAATTCTTGAGAGATTCCTGGGACGACCCCTTGAGAATCTTATTATAATTTACAATTTAAATCTTTCCTTGTTTCCGTCCGCTCTCGCTTGTTGTTATTGAACTTGATTCTTGTTGATCAGTTATTAAATTAAAATCTTGATATCATTGTTGAGTTTGATTCTTGTTGACCAGTTGTTAAATTTAATTCTTGGTATCGTTGTTGAGTTGATTTCATATCGAGATGAATTTTATGGGCTAAAATTTACGGTATCATCTGATGACATATGTTGATGAGGACAGTGAGAAAGGTAAAACGTCTACTTTGGTTATGGACCCTAGAGTTTATCGCAGTCATATTAGCTGTCGTGACGAGAACGTAGGAACCTGACTTGGATGTACATACTATAGTTATGAAACTTAGAGTCTCTCGCAGCCATACCGATTGGCGTGGCGAAGGTTCTAGATGACATAATTATAGAGTTGCATACCTTAGTTACGGAACCTATCATTTATCGCATCTATGCTTACTGGCGTGGCAAAGATTCTGAGTGTCATGATTTCAGATAGACGTGTATGATTATCAGGTTATATCTTAAATTGGTTCTTAAAGTATCATCTCAAGACTTATCTATTTCTGTTATTCCAGGACTTTGTTCCATCGCTTCTTTTCTTTACTAGTAGTAAAGATACCTTCAGTCCTTAACCCAGTTCTTTTGAGCCTTATTTCTTTAAGGATCCTTGTTAGTGTGATAATTAGTGACTTGCAATTTTGGTTGTGTCTTGTATTAGTTTGACTGAGTGTGACTTGTGAGTTTGTAAGTGTTTCTTAGTTGGACATGTGAGCAGTAGGCATTAATCTAGAGATACCCATAGCATAGTACCTTGTAGCAATAGTTCTATGATAGGTGTTATTATAGTTAATATTGGTAATATAGGTAGAAGAAGGAGTAAGAGTATCAATGATGGTTCCAAGAGTTAGTATCAGAGTTAGCATACCCGTCCTGGATAGTCATGAATTTATGTAATGGGATGATCTATGTAAACAATTAAGTATCAAGGAATTGTGTTAAAGATTAATGGAGCATGATGTTCAATTTGATGATTGATTACTTGGGTGTGTCAAGAGTAAATAAATGTATATGCATAAAGGGTATTAATGAGATGTCATGAGTAGAGAAATATCAGGATTGGTAGTGAAAGTTGTGAAGTGTATCACAGATTAGTATAACAGTCTGTAAAAGATTTAAGAGAAGATACATATACATAAATCAAGATATGGAACCATATGCCTGCCCTTGAGATTGAAGTAAAGCATGGATATTATAGAAAGTGCAAGTAATCGTGAGTTGTAATAAGTTTGATGAGATAATCTAATGATGAAGCTAGTATTACCATACCAATAGTGCTAGTGATTCTATATCAAGGATTATTGAGAATGGTGCTAATAACAGTAAGTACTACGTGTGATGATAGTTAGATTTGTGTATCAATTAATATAGATAGAAAATTATTGGAGAAAATATGTGATGATAACTTTGATTATTGGAAGTAATATTGCAAGTAATCCGGGCAGTACAAATTTCAGTACACAGTTGAGAATTGCAGACAATTGGTGTATTGAATGCACCTTGAGTATTAGAGACTGCGAGTATTTATATGTATACTTGTGGATTTAAATTTATAAATTGAAGAGTGGGAATGAATTTTAATTTTTTAAAGAATTTTTGAGGAGTTAAGATTTTATGTTATTAAAATTTTTGAGGATTCAAATTCAATTCAATAAACATAGTCAAAGCTATAAGGATTTTAGAAGTGATTAAAAATTTTATTTCGATGTTGAGTATCTGATTTTGAGGAGGTATATGCATTTTATTTTAAAGTTGTTCGAGAAGTTAAACCTTGACGATTAATTAAGGATTAATTTTTATAGTGGATGAGAAATATGTATATTAATAGATGATATACATGTGTCAGGATCTGTTGACTTGAGCATGATTAAGATGGCACCGCAGACTGACTTGGGTGTCCATCTAAAGTTGTATTGAAAAGAGCAGTACTTAGTATGGTGTGTTACACTTGGTGTGCACTTGAGTGATAAGAACAAATAGTATGGACAATTGTAGTAGGAACGAGAACTAGCAGTGGGGGTACTGAAGTAGAACAGGGGTACCTAAAGAGATAGAGGTATCAAACTTTACATGCACCAATTGACCTATAATCGTGTTAGAGGTTCTTGGTATCAGATTTTGGTATTAATAGATAGGTGTGTGCAATACGGATATATTCATGGATCTTGTGGATTAATGATTAGTTGATATGGGTACCAGTGTACATGAATAGGAATTAGTTAGTGAATATGCTAGAGTTAAGTGTTTGTTAGAGATAGTAGATACTACAAGTAATATGTTAGCAGGTTCTTCTTTTTCCTAAAGTTCCCGTCTCTTGATTGATTGACTTTCCTAGTACTGTAGTTGTATGCATGATTTCTTGTTAGAATAAAATTGGTAGTACACCCTGACAGAGACTGCAGTACCATGACAAAGGATACATGACCTATATATTTTCTTAGATTGCATGGCTGTGGGTAGAATTTCCTTAACCCATGATCATTAGGGTTTTGACCATAGCAAAGATCTATGACAAGGTTATGACTGACAAAAAGAGACAAGAGGATTAAATTGTGGATGAGCATAAAAAAAAAAAGAATTAAGGGGTTTTTATAACAGAGGTGATGGATCATTGATTGTACGAAAATTGAGGTATGATTGAAATTCGAGGATAAACATTAACTTAAATAGAGAGTTAAGAAATTCACAGGGCAAAATTGAGGATTTATTAATTTTAGGAAGATCTTGATATGATTAAATTGATTATTAAAATTTTGAGAAAATTTAGAAAATTATCATTATATCTATTTGATTGCAAAATAGAAATTTGAAATTTTATATTATGAATGTTGCATTGAAGATTCTGAAAGTATCGCATCGTTGAGTATTTGAGGAAAAAGAAAATCGGGAAATAAAATCGTTAATGGAATGGTGTCGAATTTAATTCTCGGGAGGAGAATTTAGATTTGAATAAGCATCAATTGAATTTGAGTTAGAGGAGTAAGATGATTGATGGATTAGTGTTTAAAATTTAATTTTTGGAATACGATTTTTATAAATATGCATTGATTGGATTTCAATTGGAGGATTGGATATTAAAATCCTTGAGTATTTAGATACAAACTTAAATTTTTTTGGAGGAGATTATGACAAAGGGGATTTGATTTTTAAACTTGAAGATTTTCAGGAATATGATGTTATAAAATTTTGAAAGGTTGTGAAATAGCAATATGGAATTACTTCATGATTATTTGGTTTGAAATTTAAATTTTGATAGAAATAATATGATGAGTAAAGGCAATTATTGAGGATCTTAAATTTCGAGGACGAAATTTTTCTAAGGTGGGTAGACTTGTAACCTCTGATTTCCAAATTTCCGAAATATTTAGATTTTTATTTTATTTTAAAATATCAAGTTTATAAGATATTTCTCCTTGAATTTTAGTATTAGATTTTTAACAATGTTTGATTTTTGTAAGTGATTTGAAATCTTTTATAAAATCATTTTTTCTAAATATCGATTTATTATAAATTAATAAATAATGATATATATATAATACTCTAGCTTCGAATAATTATTGGCTTGAAATCATAAAATTATTTGTTTAATAAAATTATTGAAGGACTAGTTGTTTTCATAATAAATTTTCATATCCATTTTGGAATAGTAAATAAATAAATTACATAATTTCTAGGGTTTTGAAATATGGGTTTAATTAGTAGCTAATTTGGAATCAGTTAGCCTTGGAAGCCTCTTAAAATATTTTCTTAAATTATATTTTTTCTATTAAATTTACCAGTTTACCGTCTCCCATTCACACCCTCATTTTCCCACATGAAAACCCATTTATATATAATCTTGGCCATTCATTATTGGGCCAATCCTCACCCTTTATCCCACAACCTCTCTCCCTATTTAAAGTCTCTCACCACACCATTCCCAAGAAACCCTAGCTAGCCCTCACAAATTCCCACAAGCCAACAAGCCATCACCATTGATTTGTGTGCTCGTGTCCGTGTGTCCAGTATTACCGTGTTAGCCGTGTTGGCCTCGGGTCCGACCCTGGGTGTCCTACCGTATCCATTCATTTCCTGTGTCCAGATTTACAACGTTATAACCAGATTTTCGTGTCCGACACCATCTGGACACAACCCCCACACCACAGTACATTCAAACCCCTGTGTCCAACACCCGGACACGTCCACAGTACATCGAATCCATCGTGTCCAGTCCCAGACACGATCCAACCCCGACTTGTTCACAGAAATCCCAAAACCTAACCTACCGCCGGTGGCCGCCTCGGACCTCCTCACCCGCGTCGAGCCATGGCCGCCTCGGATCCGTCGACCACCGCCGAGTTCGACCGCCGCCACAGCAGATCCGTCGAGCCGAGCTTCGCCGCCGCCTCGAGCCGAGCACCCGCCGCCTCCTCGATAAGAGCCGAGTCCGCCGCCGCCACAGCAGATCTGTCGACCGCCGCCGCCGAGACGAACACCCGACCGCCGCCGAGCTTCGCTGCCGCCCTGAGCTCCCAGATCCAGCCTTGAAGTCGTGGACCGCCACCACCGCGTGACCCGGCGGACTTCCCTGCGTCGGCGCCGGAAACCCCCCAATGTGAGCCTCCCTCTCTTCGGTTCTCTTTCGATTTCTGAGGAAAACGGTTGGGTAGTAGTTAATGTAATTAGTTAGTTTATATATAATAGATTAGTTATATAATAATTAGTTTATTAATTAAATATAATTAGTTTAGTAATTTCATGTAATTAGTTTAGTAAATAAAATATAATTAGTTTTATTGTTTTTAATGCATGAATTTAGTTATTTATTATGTGTAAATTTAGTTATGTATTATATATATGGATTTGGTTATATTAATATGCAATTAGTTAGTTTTTTATGTAATTAGTAGTTGCGTAATAAATATAAGGGTTTTGATTATGTAAAATATAATAATTTGTTGGGGTTTATATTATTATTTAAGAAATATAGTTTCAACAATAAAAATTAGTTCAAAATTTGTTTATTGGACTAGTAACCAATTTTTACTATAGATATAAAAATATATTGACTTTTACATAAATTCTAAATTTTATAAATAAACTTTTAATTATAATTATTGTTCAAAATAATTTCAAAATGATTTCCATAAATTAAGGTGTTACGTTAATAACAAACAAACGACCCTTTCCCCTATTAGCCTGGTATCCTTATCTCGATTATCGTGCCGAACTTCGATCTTGGACTTCTTTATATAGTTTCTAGCTATTTGGACTGCTCCGGACCTATTGGAACTAACTGCTACTTCATTTGGGATCACCTTGAGAAGTGTGGCATTATATACATTCTTTGATTTGTTAATATACATATATAAAAATATTTGATTGATATATATATACAAATATGTATTTTGGTGTATAAATATATATTTATATACATCTATTTAGTGTATATACACACATACGTATTTTGTATAATTACTAATAGATACTTATATACATATTATATACGTATTTATTGGTATATACTCTGAGTGTAAATATGTATTTATATACGTATCCCTACTAGATGACCCTAGTTGACTAGAGCCATGCCTGGCATAGCCCTGAGGCCAGTGTATTTCTATTGTGTGTTAGTGTAGCATCTGATACAAGTGATATTATTATATGTTTATAGGACTGTCGGATTCTCCAGACGATACTCTGGGACAGGACATTGGTATTGAAAGCTAAGGACCCAAGGCGAGTACATTCTCTGATTAGTTTCTAATTTATGATATCTCCTATGTTCACTGTATCTAGTGTAGATATACATGCTCTTGACACGTTGGTTACACGGATTGGTATACATGGATCTCGTCATGAGATGTTATTCCTTATTCATGGTGTAGCTTGTACAAGACTTGTTTCCTTGTTATCTTGTGCATGTACAGACACTGATTTCCGGGGAGACTTGCTACCTCCCTAGGGAAT
The DNA here is from genome assembly GCA_036927795.1 of Iris macrosiphon. Taxonomy (NCBI): domain Eukaryota; kingdom Viridiplantae; phylum Streptophyta; class Magnoliopsida; order Asparagales; family Iridaceae; genus Iris; species Iris macrosiphon. The sequence continues at coordinate 109,564,423 of JAYESA010000014.1, forward strand.
CCCGTGCCATAGAGTACCATGATTGGATCTACTATACCAGTCGGGGGAGGGGAGTATTTTAGTATAGATATGTGATCATACCCAACTCTACATACATCATAGCTCACCCCACATCTCACGTCGGGTGCGGCCTGACCATTTACATGCTTCATAGCTGTTACGTGTGATTAGCCTGACCTCTATATGCATCATAGCTAACAAACGGTTAGCCTGACCTTACATGAATCATAGCTAATCACATGTAACCAGCCTGATCAAGTTCCCAAGCCGATCACATATTTAAGCTAGTACTCACACACTTAGTCATAGGGTTCTTGCTCATTGACATATTGTTTCTTTTCCTGCATTTACTTACAGTATTTCCAGTATTCCTTTTATTGTACATTTCTCGTACCTATACATGCTTCTCGTATATTTCCATCTAGAACTGCTACATAGTTTATATCATTAATATAGAACTGCTATTTAGAGATGTACTTTGCTCCTTCCTGACTGGAAAATATTTTTCCAGACTGTGACCTTAGTAGACTGGTTTCTGACACACTTGAGGATTGGAAGTTAATGATTGCAGGTATGATTATTTTGTCGTTAGACTTGTCTTATATTTCTTGCTTGCCTTGATATCTCATCGTGCTTTAGTTTATGTGATTGAGTATTTCTAACATTATTTTATGATATCCACGTCTTCTTATGGAGTTGGGTATTCACGTGAGTTTGATTAGATAGTTACATGACCTAGATAGAGTTCTACCGCCAATGCTGCGGCGTAGGCTGGACGTACTCACGCACTCGTGCCCCTAAACCGGGTGCGGGTCATGACAGAAAATATGTAACAAGACTGCAAAGTTGGCAAGGTACACTTGCCTGAGGTTCTGGCTCCAACTGTAGCTCTGGTCTCAGTGGAATTTGCAGGTACTACTCTGGTTGCTGAAATAAACATCACCATCAGATTCAAAAAATATCAAATAGCTAGAAACGCCTGTCCTTAAGTTCAATTTGAACACAGGGGCAAAAATGACCGTTTCTGGTCAAAGCGGGGTCCACATGTGGGCCGCTTTGAACCAAAAAATATGTCAGGGATAAAGGTCTCCAAATTCATCAAACTTAGTGTCAACAAGTCCTGAACGATGATATGAACCCAACGGAACTTTCAGAATTGGATTCTGATGAGCCGATCACAAAATCGCCCGTCAAGTAGAGCCGCGGGGCCCACGATACGCGATTTTGTCAACGTTCTCAGAATCGAACCAAACTTGGGTCACAGGACCAGCGTATTTCTATGAGTCCGATGGCACAAGTTTTATTTTGATCCGATATGTGTACACGAAGTTACGACGTATTCCAGAACAGGCGAATACAGGGCGTTGTCGGCGGATACGCGTTGATTTCGGTGTGCACGCACATCCAAATCAAGTTATGCGAAATCTCGCACGTCCGTATCAACGGTACGCACGTTTCGGTGAAGACCGCGCGCGACCAAGTCATCCCGTTTGGCGTGGCGCACTCAGTTCCGGGGTAAAATAAGGCATTGGTTTTCCTATTTTTGGATCGGGTTCGCGATCACCACATGACGCGATGCACCGAGCGGGTTACACGGGCATCGAGAGGGTTACACAGTCTACGCGTCATAACTGACGTAACGGAAAATGGATCAACGAGGAGAGAGAACGGGTTACCTGAACAGGGCTCCGTAGAACGAGTTTCTTCGTGTCCGGGTCACTGTGTTGTGTCCTGAGTCAGCCGTGTCCGGGTTACTGTTCAGATCTAGGGTTTTGGTTCTGTGGCCGGAGACTGCCGGAGCTGGCCGGGGCTGCCACTGGGCTAGGAGGAGGACGGCGAGGCGGGGACGGCTCGTCGGCTCCGGGAGGGAGAGGGTGGCCGGAGAGAGGCGGCTGCGGGTCATCGTGGAGGTCCGGCTCAGGGAAGAGGGTGGCTAGGTTTCCGTCGGGTCGGGGAGAGGGCGGAGGATGAGCGGAGGCTGGTCGGGGGTTGAAGACTGGAGGAGGAGGAAGTCGAGGAGGTCGACGGAGAGGGGGTCGGGGGAGGAAGACTGGAGGAGGAGGAAGTCGAGGGGAAGGGGGTGGCGTGGTGGTCGTGTCCGGCGAAGCACAGCGGCTCGGGGGAGGAGAGGGAGTCGAGAAGGTCGGCGGCGAGGGGGTTGCACAGGCGAGTCGAGCGGGGCTGGGCGGAGGAGAGAGAGTCGAGGGTTAGGGTTCAGGCTAGGGCGGTGAGGGGGTTGCACAGGCGAGTCGAGGAGGGGAGAGCGGGTCATCGGGGACAATGGCGGGGCTCGGGGCTTAGGGCGGCGGAGCTAGGGTTTCGGCAGGCGGTCGAGGGTTAATATAGGGGTCGCCGGAATAGTAAATCCGGCTAGGTTTAGGATTAGGGTTTCGGTTAGGGTTTCGGTTAGGGTTTCGGGTCCGGGTCGGGTCGAGTAGACAGTATCCGACCCGTTAGGGTCTAGGGGCGGTCCTGTTCGGTTGGACCGGGTTCAGCCCAGTTCAAACCGGTTTGAGCCCGGTTCAACCCGGTTTGTTTGGGTTTAATTAAAAATAGGATTTTTAGGGTTTTAAAAATATTTTCGGAGTCCAATAAATTTACAGAAAATTATCCTATGTCCAGTTTTCTATTTTATACCCAAAAATATTATTTTCATAATATTTTAATATTAATTAACATCATTTAAAAATCTTTTAATCACAAAATACCTTAGTTTTAATTCCCAAAAATTACACAAAAATTGTAAAAATCTTTTTTTTTAAATTTTGAAAATTCAGGGGGCTGACAATCTACCCAACTTGTAAAAAATTTGTCCTCGAAATTAAAATTAAGCCATGGTAGAAGTTAAGGATGGTCTAAGATTTGCATCGGTTAAAATGCAAGGCTAGGTTTAACGGAGTGGGCGATGTTGCACGTTGCACATTCCGAAAGTCATAGAAAAAATCCACATGAACGAAAAATAGGTTTCTTCCGGTGTCTTATCAATGATATGGACACCTAAATGCTCTTTTGCATAAAAATGCCCAATATTGAAATGTTGCACAAAGATGGAAATTAGGTGATGGTCACGTCTAGGATAAGGGTGTAAAATTTGTAGGAAGGCATTGACTAGTGAAGTGCTCCAATTATCGAAGCATTGGTAAGGTGCGTCAAGTGATACCATGTTGTAAAACTAAATAAAAATACCGTGTTCTATTTCTAAGTGGATTCGAGCTAGCCTCAGTCTCACTATCTAAGCCATGTAGGTCTAATTCTTAGGTGATGGGGTTTCCCAATCCAGCCAACTAAAACAATATCGTCCTCAAAATTAAAATAAGGCATAATTTATTGATCCTTTATGTACATAAGGCAAGTCAATCGCAATCTCCTTGCGATAATTAAAATCCTAATCATATCCATCGCAATCACTTCAAGGTTAAGATGACCACTGTTCCAATCAAAATTCAACCTATGGTTATCTCTTCTTACTTTATCAAATTATCCACATCCAAATTTAAATTAAATTCATATAACATATTCAAGATTTAAATACGCATATAAATTTTACCTCACGATCTCCAACTATCATAATCTCCTCTAGAAGTAATTCGAGTCCAATATTATTCCTATTTTCACTTATAAATTTTTGTATGCTTCAACTTTTTAAATTCTATTTGCATTCTCAATATTTCAAATAGGTAGTCCAACCATCAAGTTTTTTTTTAACTTAAATCATCAAATTGAAAAATAATTTAAATGCAGTCCACCAATGTTCAAGTCTGAAATGTAGCGTCCCGTTCTCCCGGTGCGGAGAGCGCGGCTAAGAAACACTAGACGGTATCGTTCGATCGGGATAGATTGAATTAAGAACTCGTCCTCGTTATGGATTTGTTTCTTCGGAATCGATTCCCATATTCAGTGGACCGTGCCCCCGGGATCGACTTAGCGGCAGAGTCAGGAGGGACCTCTCCGCTGTTATCTTTTATTCCTTGGTTTTTGATGTCGCTTGTTGCTTTCGTGCTTTGAGTTGGTTTTGGGATTTGCTTGTTTTCCTTGAACGGTTTTGATGGTTTTCATTGTTTTCGTTCATTGACTTGCACTTCTATTCCGAGATTAGAAAGAGAGAAAGAAGTATTAATCGAGCTGTTCGTGTACAGGTGAACGAGCAGTAGGCGGCTTACGAGCGGAGTCGTGAAGCGCCTCTTTCCTTCTCCCTTCCAACAATCCAAGTGAGTGGCTACCATCCCGATTAGCTAGCCCTGCTTCCAAGCTTCACACCCTAAAATCGTGCACTCTTCTTAGTCCCGATCAAACGATACCAAGTAATAATAAAAGAAACCAAGATAAAAGAGAATAGACTTGGTTAATACTGCTTGTCAATCAAACTCGTGAACGGTTACTTACTTGCATGCTTGTTCGTTCGAAATATTCATCATGCATCAATTTTAGTTAGAATGCATCTTCTGCTATAAATTATGCTATTTATAAATCATATCTTGTATGCGCATAATTGTTCCTAGAGGCTATGCAAAATTGAATCATGCATTACTCATGTTGCCTCAACTGTGTGAAGTGATAATTTAACTAAACATCGTGTGTTCGATCACGGACAACTTGTGCACAAGGATATAAGTTCTGCGGACGGTCGCTGGGGCACTGGCACCGATCCGATCCGGGCAGACTTCGTGTTTATAATCAATCGTGTGCGGACGGGATAACTTGCAACGTATCGTATTTTATGAGCTCCTCGTATTTTCTCGTTGCATGCTATCCTAGTCCTTGACTATGTCCATTATGGCATCAAGCCAGTGATCCTCGTGTGTATATGCTTGCAAAGCCTCGTGTGTTTATCGTGTGAATATGGATTACAATGCATCGTGTGCTCAACGTGTATATTTAAACCTGTTGCAAACTAACTTGTGTCTTCGTGGCAGGGAAGGCAAGGTAAGTATTGTGCAGGTAATTCAGACGGGCAGGTAAAATCCACCGAACGGTGGCTAGTTCATTTCAGTATCATACTTATATACTGTTGCTTGTAAATGAACTAAGGCAAGATAGAAACCCACCAAAACATGCATGCTTCATTAAAACAATGTGTTGATTGGTATAGTCCGGTTAGCTCGCCTTCACCAGTATGTTTCGACATGCTGACCCTCGTTGAAACAGATTCTCCGCACCAAGGCGAACCGAACGAGGAGCCGAAGTCGTCTTCCCGATCCAGTCCAGCTGTTGGCGCATCTTCACCGTGCCCCTTGAAGCATTTTGAAGACAGGAGCTTGCAACTCTTCATACACAAATGCAGCTCCGTGGCAAAGCTATCCTCTAGCCTGGAGGTCTATATCTTTTGAAGTTTAGTAAAGGAATACAATGTACAGGACTGCTATCTCATTTTGGGTCATCTTTTTTGTAAGCCCGTACGGCATATTAGCTGACTCGTTCAGGAGTTTGTAATAGATGTTCATTATCAATAAAGAGAACTTTTCTATGTTTCCACTTGTGTTCAATATATCTGCGTACTCTGAATATGTGCTCGTTATACAAAATACTTTAGCCTTGTGCGGACGCAACCCCAGGCCCGTACGGCATCACGATTCGGGGGACGCCCCAACGATTCTACGAAATCGGGTCGTGACATAAAATTCTATATTTATCCTCCAAATTGAAATTGATGATTCTACCTTCATTGTTCAAAATTTTAAATCATGTACTTAAGGTATAAATATTGGGCCCTCAATATCAATTCATTAATCCTCATCATCTTAGTCATTCTTCTAAATTTCCCAAAATTAAAATGGCTTGAACCTCTCCCAATCTAATCTTACTCGATCACAATCTAAAAGAAATTCCTCTCGAGTTGACAATGCACTGCTACCCAACTTAGAATTTACCCATCTATCACATAAGGCTATATACCTTAAGAAAATATTCCTTAATTTATTTACTCATGTCATTCAATCCTCGAAACTTCAACGCCGATCATATCACATATAATATGTCCTTAATTACGAAAGAATAATCCTCAAGTATGTGATCGGCCTATGGGGTATATCTAGTACTCTCTATGTATCAAACTTTATACCCAGCACGAGGTTTCGTCTTTTCGAAATAAGGGAAGACGAAGATCAATAATAAAGAGTTCAAGGGAGAGGTAATAGAATAGAAGTATCGGGATCAAGGCGTTTAAAGAATTCAAATGGGAATTGTCAAAGCAGTTGTGGATTGAAATCCTATTTTGGTAATCCTTTGTTCGCATGCTCGTATTAGTACAGTTATGTAACCGATATGATATGTCAGACATGTCTAGGGCAAGTATATTCGTCTACTAATCATTACATATCTCAATCCACGTAAAGTAGTATTATGATGGGCGAATCAAGCGTACTAGGTTGATCAGACCGTAATACACTGATTCTGAAATATATTATTGTGGGCCTCCCCAATAATACATATATCATGAACAAGCCCGATAAAGAATAAGCTTGCAAAACTAGGCTATAAATAGCAGCATAAGTCAAGGTAGTATATGAAATATAAGTACGCTAGATGATGATGAAAGGAGGTACAAATTATTCAAGTTCACAAAAATAAAATAAGCAACAATAATAAAAGACTCTACAATCTCTACAGTTATCAGACTCTACAATCTCTACAGTTATTATACAACCTCCTTGTCTAAGTCGCTAGTCGACCAAATAGGGGCAAGGACCTCTAAATTCTATTGTCTGAATAAACACTATCATCTTTTGCTAGCATGCGATTAATGTCATTCAGTTACACCGCCTCGATGGGTCAAGTGGACTATGTGGTACTAGTCTCAAGGGAAAGGGAATATAACTTGCATCGAGGTGGGGGTACGAATTACGTGATTAACACTAAGGGATAATCATCGGGTCACAATCTACAAGATTAACTCAAACTTATCGAACTCTAACTACCAAGCACAAAATTTTCAAATTCAAGACTACAGCTATAATTCTAGCAAACTATGGGTCCTTAACAAGGAATAAAATTAATTGGCCCACTATCAGAAGTGTCAGGTGGCACGAATTGAAAGACGGAGAAAAGAAGAACATATTTTAGTTGTTGCGCTTTAGCGAACGTTAAGGTCGCAGATAAACAACATGTGAAATTAAAATATGGGGCTCTAGATAATATCATAGTTTCCTAAGGTGAAGGTGGCGAGCAATTCTCCGTGTTTGAGGTATGATCTCATGGGGAATGTCATACTCGTTGCTCTGGGCTTCCTGAGGTACTGTCTGCTAATATCTCGACACGAACCTATATCCTAACACTATCTCACTATGCACATTAGGTTCAGTTCTAACATTCGATCTTGGATTTCTATTGGTTCCTCAATACTAGGGTCAAACACTAGGGTCAAATATCTAACTAGCTCTTAGCAGTGCCTATACTACTCTTAAGTCATTCATGACTATAACAAGAAATAATGGTAAATTATTCTATAGGTGAGGGACGCTAGGGTTCATTAAGCGTTCTAATTAGGGGTGTGTCAATATCCTAGCTGTACTCTTAATAGGAAGGTTACCCTACTTATCATTCTATCAACAGGGACTTCTATATTCTAGGAGAAGGCTACACTCAAGGAACTAATGAGAAGGCACATGAATCAAGCAGGATGCAATTATTCAACGGAATAGATTGGAAGGTGGATGAGTCATAGTCAGTTGTGGATGAGATCCTATACTCTAATCCTAGGTGCAGGCTTGCTCGGCACAGTAACGTAACCGAGATAATATGATCTTGACCTGCATGGGCCACCACAAAAACTATGTCATGCCCCAGTCCAAAAATATCGAGGGACTAGACACGTATCAATGGCCAGCAGCACACACCGATGGACAACCCAATTTAATGGATCCATCGGGGCGTACTTAAGCTGTAATACAACAATAAGGGTCTAAATACACTAATCTCATCCACAGAAATGAATATAACAATATCAGCATCATAAAGCAAGATCAATCTCAATAAATATCATACTCGAGAAATAACCCGATAATAAGTCTGATACATCTGTCAAGATACAAGAATAAAGATAACCACAGCAAATACTGAGTATGGAACAGTATATACTCAGAAAATACCATCGGTGATCACTTGTCTACTGAATCTGGTACTGCTCCAATGTCTGCTCCTGCTCCTGCTAATGCTCATGTACTATATAACTCTGGGTGGATCTCCTCTGCTAATCCTGGGGACATAATCCGGATCCAGGTCCTCAGGGAACATAGCAAGGTATAAAATAACTCAAGCCAAATAAATGCAGTGCAGCAATAAATAAAATAAATAGGGTAAGTATGTAACCATCTATGTGAAATGCAAGTGAGAGCATCACTAGTACTCAGGCTGAGACCACTACAAGCTCTGTGTCGGAGAGCCGGTAGCAGTAAATTACATATAATGTGCCTAGCTCTGCTGGAGAGTCTACGGCCTCACAATAGTAGTAGATATATATAAAACAGCCTATAGTCTGTGTGTCTCTCCCCACCCAATGTAACCACACGTCTCATGTCCACAACGTCTCATGTACATGTCACGCAAGATCATAGCTAATGCAACAAGTCATCTAAGATCTATGAATATAATGTCTATGTCAAATCCTGCAACCTACACAGAATCACCATGAATATCTCAGGAAGATTCTGTCTCATGAATAGTGTCAAGTGTCCTGGGTTATGGTGTACTTGATAAGACAAGTACGAGAATGTAAAGGGTCACGAATGTCCATTTCTAGGTGAAGTTACACAACTCTGCGTACAGTGTTGGCACCCGACTAATAATCGGACGCTAAGTAAGTCACACGATCCTAGGTTAAGCATGCACAATAATATAAATAAATCAAGAAAAATATGTAACAAGACTGCAAAGTTGGCAAGGTACACTTGCCTGAGGTTCTAGCTCCAACTATAGCTCTGGTCTCAGTGGAATTTGCAGGTACTACTCCGGTTGCTGAAATAAATATCACCATCAGATTCAAAAAATATCAAATAGCTAGAAACGTCTGTCCTTGAGTCCAATTTGGACACAGGGGCAAAAATGACCGTTTCTGGTCAAAGCGGGGTCCACATGTGGGCCGCTTTGTACCGAAAAATGTGTCAGGGATAAAGGTCTCCAAAATTGTCAAACTTAGTGTCAACAAGTCCAGAACGATGATATGAACCCAACGGAACTTCCAAAATTGGATTCCGATGAGCCGATCACAAAATCGTCCGTCAAGTGGAGCCGCGGGGCCTACGATACGCGATTTTGTCAACGTTCTCAGAATCGAACCAAACTTGGGTCACAGGACCAGCGTATTGCTACGAGTCTGATGGCGCAAATTTTGTTTCGATCCGACGTGTGTACACGAAGTTACGACGTGTTCCAGAACAGGCAGATACGGAGCGTTGTCGGCGGATACGCGTTGATTCCGGTGTGCACGCACATCCAAATCAACTTCTGTAAAATTCCGCACGTCCGTATCAAAGGTGCGCACGTTTCGGTGAGGACCGCGCGCGACCAAGTCATCCCATTTGGCGGGGCGCACTCAGTTCCGGGGTAAAACAGGGTATTGGTTTTCCTATTTTTGGATCGCGGTTCACGATCACCACAGGACGCGACGCACCGAGCGGGTTGCACGGACATCGAGAGGGTTACACAGTCTATGCGTCACAACTGACGGAATAAAAAATGGATCAACGAGGAGGGAGAACGGGTTACCTAAACAGGGCTCCGTAGAACGAGTTTCTTCGTGTCCTGGTCACTGTGCTGTGTCCTGAGTCAGCCGTGTCCGGGTTACTGTTCAGATCTAGGGTTTTGGTTCTGTGGCCGAAGACTGCCGGAGCTGGCCGGGGCTGCCACTGGGGTAGGCGGAGGACGGCGAGGCGGGGACGGCTCGTCGGCTCCGGGAGAAAGAGGGCGGCCGGAGAGAGGCGGCTGCGGGTCATCGTGGAGGTCGGGCTCAGGGAAGAGGGTGGCTAGGTTTCCGTCGGGTCGGGGAGAGGGCGGAGGATGAGCGGAGGCTGGTCAGGGGTTGAAGACTGGAGGAGGAGGAAGTCGAGGAGGTCGACGGAGAGGGGGTCGGGGGAGGAAGACTGGAGGAGGAGAAAGTCGAGGGGAAGGGGGTGGCGTGGTGGTCGTGTCCGGCGAAGCACAGCAGCTCGGGGGAGGAGAGGGAGTCGAGGAGGTCGGCGGCGAGGGGGTTGCACAGGCGAATCGAGCGGGGCTGGGCGGAGGAGAGGGAGTCGAGGGTTAGGGTTCAGGCTAGGGCGGTGAGGAGGTTGCACAGGCGAGTCGAGGAGGGGAGAGCGGGTCGTCGGGGACGATGGCGGGGCTCGGGGCTCGGGGCTTAGGGCGGCGGAGCTAGGGTTTCGGTAGGCGGTCGAGGGTTAATATAGGGGTCGTCGGAACAGTAAATCCGGCTAGGTTTAGGATTAGGGTTTCGGTTAGGGTTTCGGGTCCGGGTCGGGTCGGGTTTGGGTCGGGTAGGCAGGATCCGACCCGTTAGGGTCTAGGGGCGGTCCGGTTCGGTTGGACCGGGTTCAGCTCGGTTCAAACCGGTTTGAGCCCGGTTCAACCTGGTTTGTTTGGGTTTAATTAAAAATAGGATTTTTAGGGTTTTAAAAATATTTCCGGAGTCCAATAAATTCACAGAAAATTACCCTATGTCCAGTTTTTCATTTTATACCCAAAAATATTATTTTCATAATATTTTAATATTATTTAGCATCATTTAAAAATCCTGTAATCATAAAATATCTTAGTTTTAATTCCCGAAAATTACACAAAAATTGTGAAAAATCTTTTTTTTAAAATTTTGAAAAATCAGGGGGCTGACAGGCTGCGTTCGTCGGAGTTCTTCGCCGGTGGTTGCCGGAGGTCAGGCCCGCGTAGGCGTTGTGGGGCTGAGGCGGATGGCCAGAGGATAGTCGCCGGAGGTGCTCGGTGCGGCGGAGCTCTGGGCTCGCGGAGGCGTCGAGGTCGGCTGAGATTGTGGTGGCGGTGGTGAGATGGGGGGTGGCAACGGGGTTCGTTAGCGGCAGGATCACGGCGGAGGAAAGCTCGAAGTAGAGGATCGTCGGAGAGGAGACGGCGATGGCGGAGTCGGGTGGGGCAATTGCTGGTGGTGGGTGTTGGCGGTGGTAGCGGTGGGTTTTATAGTGGTGGTGGTGGCGGATGGTTAGGGGGAGGGATCGGCGTGGGGAGGCGAGTAGGTCGGGGCGGTTGGACGACGGGGAGAGGAGTTGGCAGCAGTTACAAGAGTGAGGGATCGGCCGGCGGTTACAACCGGCGGAGAGGGGAAGGAGAGGAATCGTCGGGGAAGAGGGATTAGGGATTTACTGTTGACAGCGGGTTGCGGGTTAACGGGTCAGCGGGTTTTGGATCCGGATCTGACCCGATCCGATAAGGTATGGATCGGGTTCGGGTTAGCGGGTCGGGTTCGGGTTAGCTGGTCGGGTTCAAATCCGAATCCGACCCGATCCAATAGGGTTGGTCCGGTTCAACATGGGTTCGGTTCAATAAATCGGTTGGTTCAGGTTGGTTTATTTTGGGTTTAATTAAAATATTATTTTTAGGTCTTTAAAACTAGTTCTAGGGTCCAATAAATTATAGAAAAATTACAGTAGGTCTAATTAATTATTTTACATCCAAAAATATTATTTTCATAATATTTTAATATTTAATAAAATCACAAAAATTATTTAATACCAGAAAACATTGATTTTAATTAGTTAAATATCACAGAAAATTCCTAAATTTTTATTTTTAATTTCTGAAAAATCTGGAGGTTTACAATCTACCCCCCTTAAGAGGATTGCATCCTCGCAATCAAAGGATAACAAAACGTATTCGGTCAGAAGAATTGAAACGGTTGCAAATTATGTTTGTAGCACGACACAATCAAAGAATCATGACCAAAGAGAAATCGAAGGACGAGGGTTAAGCAAAATACCTAGGGAAGGAATAAAGTATTTTCCTAGACAATGAAAGTTAGGTAATTCAAGAGCGAAGGAAATCTGGTTAGAGCAAGGAAAACTACAGCTTAGAAAAACTAGGTTATCAATTCAAAATACCAGGTTTAAGGCTAAGGTCATGAACTAACAGGCACGTGCTAAAGCATTACTAGAAATAGACATCGATGAATAACTTAAATCTTACGCGCATTTGCTACTCTACGTGTCTGTGCGTCCTCCATGGTCATCGCAAAAGCTTGTCTGTGTCCTTCCGGTAGTGCCCTCTGTTGTTGCTGGGCTTGCTGGAAGAGTGATGCTTGTGGTGCCAAGGGTGGCCTCGGCTGATATCCTCCCGGTGCTTGTGAGGCTTCTTGGTTAATCATCGGTGTTTCTCCTCGATGCGTTGTGCAATCTCTGGCTAAATGTTGGCTGGATCCGCAAATCAAGCACATTCCCAACTTGCGTCTGCACTCCCTCTCAATATGGCCTATCTTGCCACAGTAGTGACAAGTAGGAAGGAATGAGGCTCTTGGTGCTGCTCTCGGTGGTGGATTTATCTGTGGTCGCTTTGCAGTTCTTTCCTATTGTGCTTGGTCTTGTGCTAATATATGCGGCCGCTTCTAGCTGGACTCTATCCTGGTGATGCACTCCATGGGTCATGCTGCAGCAAGAACGTCCGTGTCTAAAGTAGTTACAACGGAGCTGATTAACTTTCGTAGCTCAGAGCTAAGTCTGTCAATGAACTTCTCCGCTTGGCTTTGCTGGGCTTCTTGATGAACCTTCTGTTGGGCTTGCATCATCGCGTAGAACATTTGAAACATTGTTGTTCGTCCATAGCCTGTCCTTGTAGAAAAATAGGTATCGGTGGAGAAAACTACGGCGGAATGTCATCTTGCTGGATTCTCGAGGCATGCTGATTTGCTTGACTGCTTTGGTGAGTGGAGGGATCTCCACTTAATGGCGTCACTTCATCTTCTCCATAGGTGGCTACAGCTCCTTATGGTGTTCTTACAGGAGTCTCGTCGCTTGCTGGTGGATCCATTACTCTGCATCAAAAATAAACTATAAGAGGTTCACAGAGGAATCAAGGCAGGATGCAAGTCAAGAAATTCAAATTCGATATAGAGATCAAGAACGATTCAATCAAGTGGATGAGATCCTATAACTTATCATATCTTTGTCGCAGGCTTGCTCGATTTCTTAGTTGAAACCGAATAATTTAGTCATAGACCTGCATGGGCCACCACAAAAACCATGTCACGCCCCAGTCCCAAAATATCGAGGGACTAGACACGTGACAATGGCCAGCAGCACACACCGATAGGCAAACCCAATTTAATGGACACATCAGGGTGTACTTAAGCTGTAAAACAACAGTAAGGGTCTATGATACTAATCATCCACAGAAATAAATATAATCAATATGATATATAAATCAACATCAAGTCTCAATAAAACATAATTCGGGGAACAACCCGATAATAAGTCTGATACAATGGTTCAACAGACCAGAAATGAAAGAGTCTAACAATAACAAATACTGAGTATAGATTAAGCAAATACTCAGGAGAAATCCTCAGCGATCACCTCGTCTTAGGGTTCTGGTACTGCTCCAATGTATGCTCCTATTCCGTACACCTCGGGGTAGATCTCCTCTGCTAAACCTGGGGACATAATCCGGATCCAGGTCCTCGGGGGACATAGCAAGGTACAAGAATAACTCAAGCCATAATAAATGCAGTGCAATAATAAATGAATCAATAGGGTAAACTATATAACCAGCTAAGTGATATGCAAGATGAGAGCAACACTAGACTCAGGCTGAGACCACTACAAGCTAGGTGTCGGGGAGCCGGTAGCAATAATATCACGTAATGTGCCTAGCTCAGATGTAGAGTCTACGGCCTCACAATAATAAATACATATATAAAATCAGCCTGTAGCCTGTGTGTCTCTCCCCACCCAATGTAATCACACATCTCATGTCCATGACACGCAAGATCATATCTAAAGCAGCAAGTCATAATAATATCTATGCATATGTATAAAGTATATGTCACGAAACCTGTATCCTATACAGAATCACCATGAATATCTCAGAAAGATTCTGTCTCATGAACAGTGTCAAGTGTCCTATGGTATGACGTACTTGATAATGCAAGCACAAAAATGTATAGGGTTTCGATATCCATCTCTAGGTGACGTTACACAACTCCGCGTACGGTATTGACATCCGAATATTATTCGGACGCTAAGCAATGTCACACGGTCCTAGGTTGAATAGTTATAACTCAGAATAGATCAAGATAATAATATTAATCAATTTACTACAAGTATGGCAAGGTACACTTGCCTGGGGTTGATTTCCAAGTCCTGCTCTGGTATCAGCGGGATCTGCAGGTACTCCTCCGGTTGCTGAAATAAATGTTACCATCAGGTTCAGAAGATATCAAATAGCTAAAATTGCCTGTCCATAAGTCAAATTTTGACACAGAGAAAAAAAGTGACAGTTTCTGGTCAAAGCGGGGTCCACATGTGGCCCATTTCGCACCAAAAAAATATGCCAGAGACAATATTCTCCAAATTTGTCAAACTTAGTGTCTACAAGTCCAGAACGATGATACGAACCCAACGGAATGTCCAGAACTGGATTTCGATGAGCCGATCACAAAATCGCCCATCAAGTGGAGTCGTGGGGCCCACGATACGGTATTTTGCCAACGTTCTCAGAATCGAACCAAACTTGGGTCACAGGACCAGCGTATGCTACGAACCTGATGTTATAAGTTTCGTTTCGATACGATGAGCGTACACGAAGTTACAACAAGTTTCAGAACATGGCCGATACGGGACGTTGTCTACGGATACGCGTTGATTTCGGTGTGCACGCACATCCAAATCAACTTCCACGAAATCCCACACGTCCGTATTGACGGTGCGCACCTTTCGAGAAAGTTCGCACACGACCAAGTCGCCTCGTTTAGCGGGGCGCACCCAATTCCGAGAAAATCAGGGTTTTATAAAGACCAAATTTTTGGTCATTTTTACCCTCGAATTAATTACAATCTACAGCTCAATAAATTAAACTAAAATTAGAGTTTAAAACTAGGTTATACAGTCTAAATTACTGTTCAGGTGGATTTTAGAAATAATTAACAAGTTGCGCGTAAAACGATCGTGAACCGAAGAGTTTGGGATAATTTCTGATTTTTCAGAAATAGGGATTTATTTTCCTGATTTTGCGTCGCGGTTTGCGATCGACACAGGACGCGATACCCCGAACGAATTGCACGGGGTTTGAGAGGGTCACGAGGTCTACGCGAAGCAACAGACTGCTCGAAAAACGAGGCAGCGAGGAGAGAAAAATTCTCACCTGAACAGGGCATCGAAAACGACTGTGCTTTGCGTATACGCGGTGGCGTAGCGGCCGGTCAGCGGCTTCGGTGGTGGCTGCATTCGTCGGAGTTCTTCGCTAGTGGTTGCCGGAGGTCAGGCCCGTGTAGGCATCGCCGGGACTGAGGCGGATGGCCAGAGGATAGTCGCCGGAGGTGCTCGGTACGACAGAGCTCTGGGCTCGTGGAGGCGTCGAGGTCGGCTGAGATTGTGGTGGCGGTGGTGAGATGGGGGTGGCAGCGGGGTTCGTCAACGGCGGGATCACGGCGGAGGGAAGCTCGAGGTGGAGGATCGTCGGAGAGGAGACGGAGATGGCGGAGCCGGGTGGGGCGATTGCTGGTGGTGGGTGTTGGCGGTGGTAGCGGTGGGTTTTATAGTGGTGGTGGTGGCGGACGGTTAGGGGAGGGGGATGGGCGCGGGGAGGCGAGTAGGTCGGGGCGGTTGGACGGCGGGGAGAGAAGTTGGCGGCGGTTATAGGAGTGAAGGGTCGGTCGGCGGTTACAACCGGCGGAGAGGGGAAGGAGAGGAATCGTCGGGGAAGAGGGATTAGGGATTTACTGTTGATAGCGGGTTGCGGGTTAACGGGTCAGCGGGTTTTGGATCCGGATCTGACCCGATCCGATAAGGTATGGGTCGGGTTCGGGTTAGCGGGTCGGGTTCAAATCCGAATCCGACACGATCCAATAGGGTTGGTCCGGTTCAGCATGGGTTCGGTTTAATAAACCGGTTGGTTCAGGTTGGTTTATTTTGGGTTTAATTAAAATATTATTTTTAGGTCTTTAAAACTAGTTCTGCGTCCAATAAATTCCAGAAAAATTACAGTAGGTCTAATTAATTATTTTACACCCAAAAATATTATTTTAATAATATTTTAATATTTAATAAACTCACAAAAATTATTTAATACCAGAAAATATTGATTTTAATTAGGAAAAATCACAGAAAATTTTCGAAAATTTATTTTTAATTTCTGAAAAATCTGGGGGTTTACACGTATATCTTAGAGGCAAAAATATAAAATTTAAAACTTTAAAGTAGCATAATTTTTAACTGAGAGATCGAAACAAGGTCTAGTTTATGTCAAAATGACCGTATCGAAAAGTATTACGGGATAAACCGTTTCACCGTTTGACGGATTTCGAAAATTTTTAGAATCGCAAAAAAAGATGTTTCGACCTCCAAATTTTATTTTCGTCTATACTAATTTGTTATTATCTATACTAATATGAATAATAACAAAATCTATTGATTAATATATTATTAATATTATTATTATTTTCATATTACTAAAAAATAATTTATTATTATTTGTACATAAAATTTATTTAAAATAATTAATTATATAGATAATAAATAATTAGTTTGTTATTTGTAAAATTGTGATATCTATTTTAATTATGATTTTTCATAAATATATGTTCTAAATTTTGAATATTTGTTTAGTTAGATAATAATAAATTACTATAGATAATAATTATATTAGTATAAATAATAACAAATTAGTATAGATAATAATCAAACGGTTGTTATTTCTAAAATTATATTTTGAATGATAATAGATGTGGTATCTAATATTTGAAAAAAAAAATTAGTTAATTTTAAATTGTTGTTAGAAAATCTATTGTTTAATTATTTATAAAACCATAACACACAAAAATTAAATCCAACTATCCAAAAAAATCAACAACAAAAAACCAATACAAAAAAACCTAAAAAAATAAACTAAAACAAAGCAAAAATATATATATATATTGTCAGATTTTTGCCAACTTGGTTGACAAAAAATTGGTAAACCCAAATTTTCGTCAATCCAGTTGGCAAAAATTTGACAAATATAAAAATATATATTACTTTATACTTTTGTCATCTTTCGTGATTTCAATTTTTTTATAAATTATTTTGTTTTACTTAATTTATTTAAAAATATTTTTTGTACAATAAATTTTCTGTAAGTAATTTCCTCCTTTTCATCTGACTTAATCAACTGCTTTCTTTTCTCCTCCTTGGAGAATGAAACAGTGGGTTCTGTTGTTAGACTTAATGGCTGAAGAGTGTAGAAATAAATCCTTTGGGGTTAATATGAATAGGTTGCAGAACTTATGTTTATGAGTAATTAATAGATGGACTATAAATATAGATTCTAGTTGGGCCTCATCCTATTGATCATAGGCTTAGTTATGGAATTTAAGTAATTTCTAAGGAGGGGTTTATAATATGATTTATAACTGTCTTACGTGAAATAAAAGTATATATTTCTATAAAAGATTTTCCAATGGCCTTTTGTCTTAATAAGAAATTTATGGGTAAAGCTTTAACTGTGAGGATTTCTCTTCCCATCTTTCTTTGATTCTTTCTTCCTTCCTTCTTTTGCTAAATGAATTTTTACTTCTTGAGAAATAAGATAGGAGTAAGTAGCAGCGTTAATGGGCTTGGGGAGGAGTGCTTTCTTGGGACAGGTGGGATGAACTTTGAGATCTTGAATTTTAGGAGTGTCTGTAGACTCTAAGCTATGAATAGGAATGGAGTTCTTGATAGTCGAGTTAAAAAGTCGGTTGGGAAAAGAAATAGGATCATTGTGTACATCTAACAAAGGAAGTGAATATGGAAAGTAGGTTTCAAAATTGAAAGTATAATGAACTGGGTTGATAGGTAAGCTGGCCAGTATTTGTAAATACACTGAAGATTATCCTTTAAAACAATTGAGCCGAGCATGTATGTAAATATAACAATAAGGCCTAGGAAGGGACTTTAAGCCAGAATGGAATCATAGTTAGTATAAAGTTGCTATGAGCTAGATATTAAATCAGTCTCGGACTCATTCTTTATAATAATGGGTTATATAAAAGAAAGACGAGTAGACTTCGGATATTATACTAGAAAGGGAAAGAACAGAAGAATGGGATTGGAAATCAAGTGTTAGTAGAAATAAACTAGCATTGACTTAGTGAAAAGATGGTTTAGTAACTGAATAGTGGGTTTTATGGGAACAGAACTCTATACAAATGAATAAAGGATTTTAGCCCTGTAAGAATTAAGATTTCTTGAAGTAATGGTTTATGTTAGCATTATTTATGGGTCTTGACTTAGTAGGGCCTGAATTATGGGTCAGGGAGTAAAATCATGGAACCAATAGGTTTCCATACGAAAACAAGATCTATTCAGATGGAGAAATATATGGTTGGGCCACTGTATAGTTTTTTTTTTTTTTTACTAGATTTTGGGCCAAGAGAAATTTATTTTACCATAAAATAAATAAAAGAATACATATAATGGGCCGAAACTAGGAAATGGAATAGGGAAAGTTATGGCCTGGATATTAATTTGGGGTTTGGGTTTAATAATTTTCATTAAGGGTAATAAAGGATTTGGGTCCTTAAGGAATAAAAGAGATTTAAGTCGAACCTAATAACAAATTCTTGTATTTGTGCATAGGGTTGGGTTATGAGCAACTTCTGAGGGCTTTTGGACATGAGGCAAGTACACTTTTTTTTCACTTACAATTTGCATTTTTACATATTGTTTGCACATTGTCATTGTTTATTGATTGATTGTCATTGTTTATTGATTGTTATTTATTGAGTCGGGAGAGGACACGAGTCATAGCATGTGGTTTATCATTAACCGGACGAACGATTGACTGCTAACACACTTGTTGTGCCTTACATCCAAATTATTAATTGACTGCTAATATTAATTAGTGCCTTACATTGATTAACTGATAGTACTAGTTAATGCCTTATTCACATTGATTGACTGCTAGTATTTATAAGTGCCTTACTCGCATTAGCCCCTACATTCTGTATCCAGTGTCAGATTACATGTCATTAATGTAGTGTAGTACATGATTGTCTAGGTACATTTTCAGAGTCACTTATCCATTTTTCGATTATCACTTATTATTTATTTTTGTGAGTAGTTTGGGTTATATGTTACTTTTCTTATTTCATGTCTGGATAAACGTGGCAACGTGGCAACGTGGCAGGTGTTGATGACTTAAGGAATCTAGAAGACTTAGAATAGACTTTATTCAAATGTACAGTTGTATTATTTATTTTGGATGATTGTACTTATAATGTTGTCTTTAGTTTTACCGAATTTGTTTTCGGACATCACTTGTAAAAGATATGTAATAATATAATAGTGGATTGTGGTGATTGTTTATGATGGAAAACGTATCTAGGGAGTTGTTATGAGTTGATCAAGCATTTATACATTAGAGATTAGTAAGGATTGTGGTGATTGTTTATGATGGAAGTATCTAGAGTGTTGTTATGAGTTGATTAAGTATTTATACATTGGAGATTATTAAGGTCTAGACAGCTGACTACCGTAGTCAACAATTGTGTAGAGTGGGCGTTCACAACTTGTACCCGATATCGCGGGCGTAGAGCATGACACATTTTTAGTGGTGGTCTATTCAGGTCCGCCTAATAGTACTTAGGATTTAGAGTGCTATTTGAAAATCTGTTAGACTAAGAAGCTCATCACAACATAGGCCGATTATGTTACTATATTATTTCACTACTCATTTATCACTTGGTAATTATTTTAGTATGACTTGTACGGTAGTAATGGTGGATAAACTAAGGATAACTTGTACCCGATATCACGGGCGTAGAGCATTACACTTTTTCAGTGGTGGTCTATTCAGGTCCGCCTAATAGTACTTAGGATTTAGAGTGCTATTTGAAATAGGATATAATCATTTAGGATTTAGAGTGCTATTTGAAAACCTGTTAGACTAAGAAGCTCATCACAACATAGGCCGATTATGTTAAGATCTAGAGAATTGTAAACCTTTTGTGTTTGTAAATTGTTTGGGAGAAATAGGATAAAATCATTAGAGGTTTACTATTGCTTATGAATACCAGATAAGAATTAATATTGTGATCTTGAGGACTTGACATGGCTAATATGAAATATGTATACGAGCTCATATAAGAGAGAGTTGAAGTAGAGTCATATGGATAGGTGGACAACCATAAATGATAATTAGAATGATAATGGGAGTTTAAGAATGAAAACTTGATGACGCTTTTCAAAGGAAGCAATTTGAAATCAGAATTTTGTATGGAATCTTGAGGACATAAGAATTAGAGTTAAGCAAACAACTAGAAAGATTAAATTTTGAAATTAGTTGATTGATGAAAAGGGAAAATGGATACAAGAAAAGAGAGAAGCAATGACTTATTTACAAAACAAGTCAGAAATTTAATCAATTGACAAGTGAAAAAAAATGATAAAGATCTTGCCAATTGAAAGAATTTAAAACTTTGGACAACTTGAGGAAAGATGAGTAAACTTTGGACAACTTGAGGAAAGATGAGTAAAAGAGTTGTCACTCTCCGTTCCTATGTTATTTATTTGGTTGCTTGAGAGTAGGCCCATTCTTTTGTTTGTCTTGGTTCTTGGTTTATGGTCTGGTTTGGGTTGGTTTGGTCATGAGTTGAACCCATGGTCTAATCCTCAAATCCTAGCTATATAACTTAACTTCTCTCTCTCTTCCTCTTCATTCTTTATTTTTCTTCTCTCTCTTAGGTTTTTTCTCCCTCCATAGACAAGTACACCTTACATGAGAAATGAAAAAATACTCCATATTATTGTTCTATTATGCTTATTGTGTGATTTTAAGCATGTTTAGAACTTGGTAAGTGTGGATATTTTTGAGTTTTTTTTGTTTTGATCTTCAAAAGCTTGTTGTTTTAGAAAATTTATTGTTTTATATGATGGAGCACTTCATTTTCGAACAATTTGGCTTTTGAAAACCTTGATTTGCGAGTTGAGATAAGGATTTTATGGCAGAACGAGTTGAGATAGCCGCTGATTGAACTGATCTCGAAGCGGACCGGGCGGGGTAGGATTTGGCTTTTTTATTGGGGCAAGGAGAACAAAGTGAGGCGACCGTTAGGGAGCTAATAGAAGGAAGCTTTTCGGACTTCGTCCCCCGTTTTCTTTGCTCCACTGGCACCAAAGATCCATAATTTGAGATAGAAAGAAAGATTGTAAGGTGGACTTAACAGCTTCGAAGGAAAGGTGAGCAAGGATTTTATTGTTTTATATGATGGAGCACTTCATTTTCGAACAATTTGGCTTTTGAACACCTTGATTTGCGAGTTGAGATAAGGATTTCCATAGCCGAACTTGCTGTTCTGGGACGATGGAGTACTATGCGGCCCAGTAACATGCGCCCCCTACAACATTGCATCTTATTGGGCACATGTTTGTTTTGTGCATACTTTCAAAAGTCGGACGCATAGTACCTTGAATGCATGAAAATTTACTAAGGCCTGACTCCATTTGTCCAGGAGATTATGCGGCCATGAGCCATGTGTATCTTCTTTTGGGCGCATGCCTCTACACGACTTTTCTTTCTTTGCACGACTTTCTGTGCTTTTGTCTTTTCTATCTGTCACTTATGTCTTGTCACATCAATCACCTTTATGTCACTTTTCTAACACTTAATTTGTGTCCATCACTTCGGTACTTGTCCCAAGTAGTGGACTTTTGCTCGGGCATGCGGCCTGTAAGAGCATGAGGCCTGGTTAGAACATGCTGCAGGGTTGGTTCATGCGTAGGGCTGCAAATGAGCTAAGCCGTTCGCAAGCTGCTCGAAGCTCGGCTTGATAAAAGCTCGTTTGAGCTCGGTTCGTTTAGTAAACAAGCCAAGCTCAAGCTTCATTTTTGAGCTCGTTTAATAAATGAGCCAAGCTCAAGCTTAGAAGTACTCGGCTCGTTTGAGCTCGCGAGCTGGTTCGTTTAGAAGCTTGCGAGATGACTCGTGAGCTGGCTCGTTTAGAAGCTCGTTTAGGAGCTCGTTGTTGGCAGTCTACAAATTTATTTTATTATTTAAATTTTAATTTGTTCTTTGTTGAATTCTAATTGTATGCATGTTTGTATAACAATATGGTTGTATGCATTGTATATAATTATATGTCCTTAATAATTGATATTAAGAAACTTTTTAAATTGAATTTTTATAAATAAATTGTTAACATTATAGGTACTTGAATTCAAGCCTAACTAGCTTGAAATCAAGTTCGTTAAGCTCGAAATCAAGCTTAATGAGCTTGAAATAAAGCTGAATAAGCTCAAAATCAAGCTTAACGAGCTTGAGTTTGAGCTTATCAAGCTTGTTTATTGTAAGCCCCTTGATTTTTCAAGAATTTTTAATTTGGACTTGTCGCAATTTTCTGTAATTTTCAGGAATTTTTTCTGTAATTAAAACCTAGGTACTTGGTAATTAAATAATTTTTAATTGCTGCTAATTTATATTAAAATATTATGGAAATATTTTTGGGTGTGAAATAGAAAACTAGACATAGGGTAATTTTCTGTGAATTTATTGGACTCCGGAAACATTTTTAAAGCCCTAAAAACTAACATATTTTTAAACCAAAATAAACCCCTAAAATAAACCCGGTTCAATTGAACCAAACCAACCCAAACCAACCCAGACCCGGTTCACTAAACCGAACCCAATCTTAGCGGGTCGGGGCGGATCTAGACCCGAACCCGAAACCTGCAGACCCAAACCCATACTTAAACGATAGCGGATCGGGCCGAATTCCTAATGAACCCGACCCGCGGACCCGGACCCAAACCCGTTACCCAAATCCTATTATGAACCCTAACCCTAATTCAAGTCGAAATACTGTTCTGGCGGCGCCCTATATAATCCCCCGCCGGCCAAAACCCTAACCCTAGACCCCTCGCTCCGCCGGATCACCGTCGATCCCCTCTGCCTCCTCCCTCCGTTCTCCCCCAATTCCCCGCAGAACCTCCTCGAAGACCCTAGCTCATCCGCCTCAGAGTCGACCACGTCGAACTGCCACCGCCTGCCGTGCCCTAGGCTAATCCCCTCTCCGCCGTGCCGGAACCCTAATTCTCCATAACCCATCTCCACCAGCACCACCACCTATCGTCTCGCTCCGCCCAGCCCCCTCGACCTCTCCCATCTCTCCCTCGGCTGCCGCTCGAACTCCCCTCGACGGTCCTCCGTCTTCCTCTCCCCGCACCACCTCCGCCTAGCCCTCCCTCGTCGATCCTCCACCCGTCCCAGACCTCGACTACCTCCTCCGCCTCGCAGTGCCAACCGCCACCCTCCGCAGCAGTCGACACCTCGACCCGCCCCCGACCTAACTCCCCCTTCAGCAACCCTAGTTCCTCCTCCCACCGACGAACTGCTCCGCCCTGTCCCTCGTCTTCCCCGATCCACAGTGCCGTACCACGACCCTCCCATAGCCTGCCCAAGCCGACGATCTCCCCGACCTCGGTCTCCCCTCCGCTTAGATGCCCTAGTTGTCCTCGAGAAGCCCTCGAACACCTCGCTGCTCCACCATGACTGAAACCCTAGCCCTAGTAACAGCATCTCGGACACGGCAGCACAGTACCTGGACACAGTACCGGACACAGGACACGGATACGAGAAATCGGTCTTCACGGAGCCCTGTTCAGGTAGCGTTTTCTCTCTCCTCGTTGCCCCGTTTTCTCTTCTGTCAGTTATGACGCATAGACTGTGTGACCCCCTCGATGCCCGTGCAACCCGCTCGGTGCGTCGCGTCCTGTGGCGATCGCAAACCGCGATCCAAAAACAGGAAAACCAACGCCCTATTTCACCCGGAACTGAGTACGCCCCGCCAAACGGGACAATTTGGTCGCACGCGGTCTTCACCGAAACGTGCACGACATTGATACGGACGCGTGGGATTTCGCAGAAGTTGATTTGGATGTGCGTGCATACCGGAATTAACGTGTATCCGCCGACAACGCCCCGAATTCGCCTATTCTGGAATACGTCGTAACTTCGTATGCACACGTCGGATCGAAATGAAACTTGCACCATCGGACTCGTAGCGATACAATGTTCCTGTGACCCAAGGTTGGTTCGATTCTGAGAACGTTGACAAAATCGCGTATTGTGGGCCCCATAGGCTCCACTTGACGGACGATTTTGTGATCGGCTCATCGGAATCCAATTTTGGAAGTTCCGTTGGGTTCGTATCATTGTTCCTGACTTGTTGACACTAAGTTTGACGAATTTAGAGACCTTTGACCCTGACACATTTTTCGGTGCGAAGCGGCCCACATGTGGATCCCGCTTTGACCAGAAACTGTCATTTTTGTCCCTGTGTCCAAATTGGACTTAAGGACAGGCGTTTCTAGTTATTTGATATTTTCTGAATATAATAGTGATATTTATTTCAGCAACCGGAGTAGTACCTGGAAATTCCACTGAGACCAGAGCTACAGTTGGAGCCAGAACCCCAGGCAAGTGTACCTTGCCAACTTTGCAGTCTTGTTACATATTTTTCTTGATTCATTTATATTGTTATGCATGCTTGACCTAGGACCGTGTGACTTATTTAGCGTCCGATTATTAGTCGGGTGCCAACCCGTACGCGGAGTTGTGTAACGTCACCTAGAGATGGACATTCGTGACCCTTTATATTCTCGTACTAGTCTTATCAAGTACAACATAACCCAGGACACTCGATACTATACATGAGACAGAATCTTCCTGAGATATTCGTGGTAATTCTGTGTAGGATACAGGTTTTATGACATAAACATTTTATTCATAGACATTATATGACTTGCTGCATTGGTTTTGATCCTGCGTGTCATGGACATGAGACGTGAGATTACATTGGGTGGGAAGAGATTTACCATACAAAAGGCTGATTATATTATATATATTGTCATCTGGATGTGTCTGAGTTTCTGATATAGAGCTTTGGCACCAGTTCTGGCCCTTCGAGAGAATGCTGCTATGGGTTCTTCGACACTGATCCTGTAGTAGTCTCAGCCCGAGTATGACTAAAACTCTCACTTGCATATCACTTAGCTGGTTATATAGTTTACCCTATTATTTTATTTATTGCTGCACTGCATTTATTTTGGCTTGTATTATCTGTACCTTGTTATGTCCCCTGAGGATCTGGATCCGGATTATGTCCCCAGGATTAGCAGATGAGATCTATCCCGAGGTATACGGAGCAGGAGCATTATCAGGAGCAGGCACTGGAGCAGTACCAGATCCAGTAGACGAGGTGATCGCCGAGGGTATCTTCTGAGTATATACTGTTTCCATACTCAGTATTTGCTGTGGTTAGCTTTATTCTTGTATCTTGACAGATGTATCAGACTCATTATTGGGCTATTTTCCCGAGTTTATGTTATATTGAGATTGATCTTGCTTAATGATTCTGATATTGTTGTATTCATTTATGTGGATGAGATGAGTATATCTAGACCCTTATTGTTGTATTACAGCTTAAGGATGCCCTGGTGGATCCATTAAATTGGGTTTGTCCATCAGTGTGTGCTGCTGGCCATGGCCACGTGTCCAGTCCTTCGATATTTTGGGACTAGGGCGTGATATTTATCAAGCTTGAATCAAGCTTGCTTATCAAGCCAAGCTCGAGCTCAAACCAAGCCAAGCTCAAGCTTAATATAAACGAGCTTGAGCCAAGCTCAAGCTCTAAAATAAAAAAATTATCAAGCTCGAGCTCGAGCTCGGTTAATTCTAATCAAGCCAAGCTCAAGCTTATGAAAGCTTGGCTCGGCTTGGCTCGTTTGCACTCCTATTCATGCGGCCTGACCTTCTTGTGTATGACTTGGACACGTATTATCAGGAGTGACTCCATGTGTACACGTAGTACTTTCTTGTTGTGTTCATATATTTTTATTTGGAATGTTTCTTATCATCCTCTATGTGGTTGATTCTGGTTATTGCTTGTATTATGATTCTAGGAAGAATGGACTCAGTAACCAGATCGTGTGATAGAACTCATACTTATGATCTTGGTAGTTGGACTCGAATATTGTATCCATGCTGATACAATTATTGTTTGATATTGTTCATGATCTAATATGCACCGAGGTACGACATACCGTGTTACGTGTTAAGTAATTTATATTTGGATTGTGCATTGAGAATGCCTCCAAATTTATGAACGCGTGATACTACAAAATATACTTTCCCCCAGCACGGGCATGATATGCGAGTCAAGTACCAAAGCGTGGCTAGGATTTTGATTGTTGAATGTTGCATACACGATCGGGTGAATCCAGATTGAACTTCCATGGATTCCGTGCACGTACTTTGTACGACATCTTAAGACCAAGCCTTGAGATTTTAAAACAATATAGGATTAATTAAGCAACTAAAAGTGGTAGTAACAGATATTGTATATCATCTGTCTTAGTGGAGTGCAGTATCTGACCTATTATAAAAAATGCCGAGCCACTATTTTACTATAGGAATATTAGAACCGCTAATAATGTGATCTAGCGTAACGGCCCTATGGAGGACTGGTGCAATTCGTGAAGTGCCTGTATAATCATCTATTAGCTCGGATAGCTCATCATGATCTGAGGATACCTATTATGCATTATGTTTGGTTGTAGGGTTGGACTTTTGTGCTAGGATATGTCATGGACCTAAGTTACGACGCAGAACCTACATATATTATTATATTTAGGATTTTTTTGTTTCTCTATTTCGTGCTTCCTTTGTGGTACTTTCTATTTGGGGTCTAACCCCACTGGTTTTGTATGGCCATATTTTGAGCTAGCACCCGAGGATCCAACGTACTTTCCCCTGAATCATGACCCGTACCAGGAACATGGCCGCTGAGGAACGAGTAGGTTTTATTCTTCCCTGCATGTCATTGCACATTTCTTCTTTTGGGCGTTTAGCCACTGGAACCTGTTAGCTGACACGTTTGGACATTTAGTTTCCTTACATAATTGTATTAAATCAGACTGCAGATGATCATTGTCATGTACTTTTGTTACTCTACCAGCTTCTTATTTTGTACAGCTGGTCTCCAGAATATTTTGATGAAAGAGTTTGGGACGTCTTATTGCTTTATCATATATGTTCTATGGTTACTGTTTCTTATTTGATTGAGACATAAATGTTTGTGTGACCCTAAGTGACCTGATTGTAGCATGCACCCATTGTCTAGTTACAGCCATGATCGTCGTACGACATATAGTACCTTGTACGGGGTAGCTTGCCATGTCCGTCTCCGTATTCTGGTACTGGGACATGCAAAAGTTTTAGTGGTGGCCCGTGCAGGTCTGTTCTATAAACTTGTGGGGTGTCATGGTCATAGAAGTCTCAACCAAACATTATCCTTCTTGAAATTCTGAATTCGTCCTCTTCGATACATAGCTTGAAAATTCTCATATTGGTTGCTTTCTTGCTCCTTCTCGTCCTGTACTTGATATTTTTTTTGCTTTTCTTTAGGGTTTTTCCTCCTACAGATATTGCAGCAACAAGAGAGGCAGAGTTGCCAGTGGGACGAGGTCTTGTAGAACCCCGACCAGGGATCCAAGTTGGGCCTACGATAAATGCGATAGAGCAGTAGGGTCCAGATGTTTTCGTACCTCCCGCAGTATCGGCAGCACTATATACCCCGTCCTTGGTAGAGATTATTCGGGGAATATTGGTAGCCCAACAACATCATATGGTGGTTCAACAGCAACAACATCAGGAACAACAACGTCAATAGTTTCAACAACAAGAACATAATGTCTTGTTGAACCAAGGGTTGCAAAGGGCCCTAGAATAAGACGGGAGAGTAGATTCTAGGGCATCTGTTAGATTTTGTAAATTGAATTCCAGATATTTTGATGACACGGAGGACGCCATTACGACAGATAATTGGCTCCAGGATATTGAGACCATTCTGGCGACATCTAAAGTTTCGGCTGAAGAACAGATTGACCTGGTTCGCTTGCAGCTCCAGGATCTTGCAAGAGATTGGTGGGCCACGATAGAGATAGGATTGAGGCATCATATTTTGTGGGATAATTTCAGAACCCGGTTAAGGACGTAGTACTTTGGGATTGTGGCTCAATACGAGTTACAGCAGAGGTTTACTAACCTCAAGTAGGCTGAAAAGACGGTAGATGATTTTGCGACAAAGTTTTGCCGACTGAGCAGGTTTGCTCCAACCATGTTGGCAACATAGTTGGAGAAAGTGATGAGGTTCCAGTAGGGACTTCACTTAGAGATCTTACACATGGTAGATTTGCATGACTACCAAACCTTCGAGGCAGTATTGATAGCGGCTAAGAGGCCTCATGGACAGAGCAGCAAGGGAGAACCAGTACCGCTAAGGTCAGCACCATCGTCTGGAATTCACATCCAAGACATGACACAGATGAGGCCAGTAACATCGACATTGATATCATCTACTCGGCAATAGCAGCAACAACAACAACATCGACGGGGAGCGCCTACGTGTTGTACTTATTATGACAAGAGAGGTCATACCCAGGATGTTTGTCGAACAACGAATAGACTATACTTGAGATATGGAAGCCACGATCATAGGGTTTTCACTTGTCCAATGATATAGAGGCCGGGAGAGCCAGTACAACAGTTCCCTGTATTGTCAGCTCCAAGGAAAGTCTAGCAAGGAGGACCAGCAGTAGCGGTGCGACCTATAGCTCAGCTTCCGTTGCCGACGTAGGCTCAATTGTACCCAAAACAACAACAACAGGAACAATAGATATCGCAGCAACGACACCGGGGAAGGCAGCAGTAGGGAGCTGGACAAGGCCAAGGGCAGACGTTTACCTTATCTCTAAAAGAAGCTATGCCATCAGGCGATGTAGTGGCAGGTGACATTTTCTTTACAACCTTTTCTGCCATATCATTATTTGATTCTGGAGCTTCCCACTCATTTATATCTACACAATATGTGACACGTATTGGATTGAAGTTTGAGGCATTGCCAGAAAGGCTGAATATACTCACTAACAATGGGATCGTAGGAGTTAGTAGGGTGTGCCTAGTATGTCCAGTCGTAGTATGTAGGCATTTATTACCTACAAAGTTGATTGAGTTCCCTATGAGTAACTTTGACGTTATCTTAGGCATGGACTGGTTGAGAGACAGTCATGTGACGATAGATTGTCATGAGGGTAGAGTGTTGTTTAGAGTCCATGGTCTAGAAGAGTTTGTTCTTAGCAGAAAAGCAGAAGACCATCATAAGGAAGGAATCGTAATAGTAGAAATGGAAGAGGACCGCTACCCAAAATAGTTAAAGAATTCATAGACGTCTTTTCCGACGAGATTCCTGGATTATGTAGCGCCCCGTTCTCCCGGTGCGGAGACCGCGGCTAAGAAACACAAGACGGTATCGTTCGATCGAGATAGATTGAATTAAGAACTCGTCCTCGTTATGGATTTGTTTCTTCGGAATCGATTCCCATATTCAGTGGACTGCGCCCCAAGGATCGGCTTAGCGGCAGAGTCAGGAGGGACCTCTCCGCTGCTATCTTTTATTGCCTCGGTTTTCGATGTCGCTTGTTGCTTTCGTGCTTTGAGTTGGTTTTGGGATTTGCTTGTTTTCCTTGAACGGTTTCGATGGTTTTTATTGTTTTCGTTCATTGAACTGCACTTCTATTCCGAGATTGGAAAGAGAGGAAGAAGTATTAATCGAGCTGTTCGTGTGCAGGTGAACGAGCAGTAGGCGGCTTGCAAGCGGAGTCGTGAAGCGCCTCTTTCCTTCTTCTTTCCAAAAATCTAAGTGAGTGGCTACCAACCCGATTAGCTAGCCCTGCTTCCAAGCTTCACTCCTTGCCCGATCAAACGATACCAAGTAATAACTAAAAGAAACCAAGATAAAAGAGAATAGACTTGGTACTTATGCTTGTCAATGAAACTTGTGAACGGTTATATCTTTGCATGCTTGTTCGTTCGGAAATGTTCATCAAATGCATAGATACAAGTTTAAACGTATATCCTGATGCATAAATATAACGTAGTTGCAATGTAAAATGAATCATGCAATACCGCTTGTCTTGTACTCATGTAGCCTCCGGGCGAATGTTTGTTAACGTAGCCTCTGGGCGAATGCTTGTTAACGTAGCCTCCGGGCGAATGATTGTTAGTGTGCGATCACGGACAACTTGTGCACAAGGTATAGTTCCTGCGGGCGGCTGCTGGGGCACTGGCACCGTTCCGGCTCCGGACGGAACTAACGTTTAGTCTCACGTACTAGGACAGGGTGGTATGCGGCGCCTAACATTCTTGCACGTAGCAAACCATCTTCGTCACAGACTAGTGTCCATTATGGCAATCAAGCCAGTGATCATCGTGTATATTTAAACCTGTTGCATACTAACTTGTGTCTTCGTTTCAGGGAAGGCATGGTAAGTATTGTGTAGGTAATTCAGACGGTCAGGTAAAATCCACCTAACGGTGGCACGTTCATTTCAGTAAATTCAATATGCTGCTTACTTGTAAATGAACTAAGGCAAGATAGAAACCCACAAATATACATGCTTCACTATACAACGTGTTGATTGGTATAGTTCGGCTAGCTCGCCTTCACCAGCATATTTCGATATGCTGACCCTCGTTGAAACAGGTTCTCCGCACTAAGGCGAACCGAGCGAGGAGCCGAAGTCGTCTTCCCGATCCAGTCCAGCTGTTGGCGCATCTTCACCGCGCCCTCGAAGCATTTTGAAGACAGGAGCTGCAACTCTTCATACACAAATGCAGCTCCGTGGCAAAGCTATCCTCCAGCCAGGAGGTCTTTATCATTTTGAGTTTATAAAGGAATATAATGTACAGGACTGCTATCTCATTTTGAGTCATCTCTTTTGTAAGCCGTTCGGCATATTAGCTAACTCGTTCAAGAGTTTGTAATAGATGTTCATTATCAATAAAGAGAACTTTTCTATGTTTCAATCTGTGCTTCAATTTATCTGCGTACTCTGAATATGTGCTTGCTATGCAAATCATTAAAGCCTTGTGCGGGCGCAACTCCAGGCCCGCACGGCGGTCACGATTCGGGGGATGCCTCAAATGATTCTACGGAATCGGGTCGTGACATAGTGGTATCAGAGCACAGATTCAAGTTCCTTAGACTTCGTGCTGGGAAAGTTCCTTTAATGATCAAATTCCTGTGCGAACTCTTGAACTCGCTAGGCCAAAATGAGATACGTTCATGCAATAAGTCCATAATACATTATGATCCTAATGTAATTTACCTTCTTTTGAAGGAATGGCTCCAGCGCAATCTGCAGCGCAAACCCCGGACGAAATGCAAGGCCAAGAAAGTAGTTCGGATACTTCGGGAAGTTCAAAGAGCCAACGAGCCGTGCCAAGCATCGATCATGTCCAACGAATGTTGCAGATGTTGGAGGCAAACCAACAAAGGGACGAGGCTCGCTATGAACGGGCCGAGAAGCGGGCGAAAGAGAGTCAGCTCAAGTTTTAAGGCAATATAGAAGCACGATTCTCAGTCCAACAGAAGCAGGTAGATACCCTGCAGCAGATCGTTCAGACTTTGGCATCCAACCAGTCCGTGGCAACGCCAGCGACTCCGGTGGAACAGCCCGTGCTTGAAGTAGAGACGCCGCAAATACCAAGGACGAGGGACGTGACTGCCTTCGACTTTGGCCACTTCAAGAAAGTCTGCAACACCCCATTCAACGGAACTGAGGACCCAGTCGTAGATCTAGATTGGTTGGCCGAACTTGAAGATCACTTCGCTCTGCTAGAGGTCCCCGAAGAAAAGTGCGTCGCCTGCGCGCAGCTACAACTCCGCCTCAACGTGCACGATTGGTGGGACGTGCATCGACGATCTCTCCAATTTGATCACGGAGAGGAGGCGATCTCGTGGACGACTTTTCGTGCCGCGTTCGAAGAGGAGTTTGTACCCCCTCCAGTACAACGTCAAATGGAAAACGAGTTCGTGCAACTGAGGAAAGGCGGTATGACAGTTAGAGAGTACTCCGCCGAATTCAACCGACTCTCCAAATTCGCTAGGGCCTATTTACCTGATGTAGCGAGTCGAGCAAGAAGGTTTGAAGGTGGACTACGCCCTGCCATCCATTCGTACGTAGCCGTTCATCAATATCGTACAATGCGTGAAGTCATGAATCACGCTCTCTCGCTTGAACCACTCTATCCTCACGTTCCTGCCGGCGCTGTGCATACCTACACTCACAAACGCCAAAGCAACGAAGGAGAAAACACCGCTATAAAGCGCCGCAACAACGGTGGTCCGCAGAGAGGGCAGCTATGTCACTTCTGTAGGAGGCCAGGGCACCTGGTCAACGAATGTCGTCTGAAACAAGGATTATGCCTCATCTGTGGCGATGCAAACCACAGAATTCGTGACTGCCCCAAATACTCTGCTAAACATCCCCAACGTAACGTTCCCTAATGGTAGGTCTTGTTCTTAAGTTTCGGGACGAAACTTCCAATTAGTTGGGTAGGATGTAGCGCCCCGTTCTCCCGGTGCGGAGACCGCGGCTAAGAAACACAAGACGGTATCGTTCGATCGGGATAGATTGAATTAAGAACTCGTCCTCGTTATAGATTTGTTTCTTCGGAATTGATTCCCATATTCAGTGGACTGCGCCCCAAGGATCGGCTTAGCGGCAGAGTCAGGAGGGACCTCTCCGCTGCTATCTTTTATTGTCTCGGTTTTCGATGTCGCTTGTTGCTTTCGTGCTTTGAGTTGGTTTTAGGATTTGCTTGTTTTCCTTGAACGGTTTTGATGGTTTTCATTGTTTTCGTTCATTGAACTGCACTTCTATTCCGAGATTGGAAAGAGAGGAAGAAGTATTAATCGAGCTGTTCGTGTGCAGGTGAACGAGCAGTAGGCGGCTTGCGAGCGGAGTCGTGAAGCGCCTCTTTCCTTCTTCTTTCCAAAAATCTAAGTGAGTGGCTACCAACCCGATTAGCTAGCCCTGCTTCCAAGCTTCACTCCTTGCCCGATCAAACGATACCAAGTAATAACTAAAAGAAACCAAGATAAAAGAGAATAGACTTGGTACTTATGCTTGTCAATAAAACTTGTGAACGGTTATATCTTTGCATGCTTGTTCGTTCGGAAATGTTCATCAAATGCATAGATACAAGTTTAAACGTATATCCTGATGCATAAATATAACGTAGTTGCAATATAAAATGAATCATGCAATACCGCTTGTCTTGTACTCACGTAGCCTCCGGACGAATGTTTGTTAACGTAGCCTCTGGGCGAATGCTTGTTAACGTAGCCTCCGGGCGAATGATTGTTAGTGTGCGATCACGGACAACTTGTGCACAAGGTATAGTTCCTGCGGGCGGCTGCTGGGGCACTGGCACCGTTCCGGCTCCGGACGGAACTAACGTTTAGTCTCACGTACTAGGACAGGGTGGTATTCGGCGCCTAACGTTCTTGCACGTAGCAAACCATCTTCGTCACAGACTAGTATCCATTATGGCAATCAAGTCAGTGATCATCGTGTATATTTAAACCTGTTGCATACTAACTTGTGTCTTCGTTTCAGGGAAGGCATGGTAAGTATTGTGCAGGTAATTCAGACGGTCAGATAAAATCCACCTAACGGTGGCACGTTCATTTCAGTAAATTCAATATGCTGCTTACTTGTAAATGAACTAAGGCAAGATAGAAACCCATAAATATGCATGCTTCACTATACAACATGTTGATTGGTATAGTTCGGCTAGCTCGCCTTCACCAGCATGTTTCGATATGCTGACCCTCGTTGAAACAGGTTCTCCGCACTAAGGCGAACCGAGCGAGGAGCCGAAGTCGTCTTCCCGATCCAGTCCAGCTGTTGGCGCATTTTTACCGCGCCCTCGAAGCATTTTGAAGACAGGAGCTGCAACTCTTCATACACAAATGCAGCTCCGTGGCAAAGCTATCCTCCAGCCAGGAGGTCTTTATCATTTTGAGTTTATAAAGGGATGTAATGTACAGGACTGCTATCTCATTTTGAGTCATCTCTTTTGTAAGCCGTTCGACATATTAGCTAACTCGTTCAAGAGTTTGTAATAGATGTTCATTATCAATAAAGAGAACTTTTCTATGTTTCAATCTGTGCTTCAATTTATCTGCGTACTCTGAATATGTGCTTGCTATGCAAATCATTAAAGCCTTGTGCGGGCGCAACTCCAGGCCCGCACGGCGGTCACTATTCGGGGGACGCCTCAAACGATTCTACGGAATCGGGTCGTGACAGATTACCCCCAGTTAGATAAGTAGAGCTCTGTATAAAGTTGATGCCAAGAGCAGAACTAATATCCCATAAGGTATACCCAATTTCACTATCAGAGCTTGATCAGTTATATCGACACGTGGAAGAACTAAAGGCAAAGAATTTTATTTGGACCAGTGGATCACCGTGGGGAGCACCAGTAGTATTGGTGAAAAAGAAAGATGGATCGACGCGATTGTGAATGGATTACAAGCGATTGA
The DNA here is from genome assembly GCA_036927795.1 of Iris macrosiphon. Taxonomy (NCBI): domain Eukaryota; kingdom Viridiplantae; phylum Streptophyta; class Magnoliopsida; order Asparagales; family Iridaceae; genus Iris; species Iris macrosiphon. The sequence goes on from JAYESA010000014.1 coordinate 109,598,993, forward strand.
ATGCGGTGACAGTGAAGAACAATTATCCATTGTCCAGGATTGATGACTTGTTTGACCAATTAAACGGAGCAAGAGTCTTCTCCAAGATAGATCTGCGATCAGGATATTATCAGGTGTGAGTTCGGGAGCAGGATATACCTAAGACAGCATTTAGGTCACGATATGAGCATTACGAATTCTTAGTTATGCCATTATGACTGACTAATGCTCCGGTGGTGTTCATGGATTTGATGAGCCATATTTTTATGTCATACTTAGAATAATTTGTGGTAGTATTTATCAATGACATCCTTGTGTATTCTCGTAATGAGGAGGAACATGAAGAACATCTTAAGATAGTATTGCAGACTTTGAGGGAGGACCAGTTATATGTGAATCTTAGTAAGTGTGAGTTTTGGCTGAATCACATATCCTTTCTTTGGCACATTATTTCTGGAACAGGAGTGTTAGTTGATCCCAAAAAGGTAGATGCAGTAGAGAACTGGCCAGTTCCGAAGAAGATGGTGGAGGTGCATAGTTTCTGGGCTTGGTATGATACTACAGAAAATTTATGTCAGACTTTGCTAAGATCTCGACACCTTTGACTCGGTTGACACACAAGAAAGTTAAATTTGTGTGGTCAACAAAATGCCAGATAGTCTTTGAAGAGTTGAAAAAAAGTTAATCTCTGCACAAATCCTTACTCTTCCAGCAGGCTCGATTCACGGTGTATTATGATGCATCTGGCAAGGAGCTTGGATGTGTTTTGATGTAGCCCAGAAGAGTGATAGCGTATGATTCTCGGCAGCTCAGAGATCACGAGAAGAACTATTCAATTCACGATTTGGAGTTAGCATCAGTAGTGTTTGTACTTAAGCTATGGAGGCACTACTTATATGGAGATCGGGTGGAGGTCTTCACAGATCATAAGAGTTTGAAATATGTATTCACTCAGAAGGACTTAAACAAGAGACATAAAAGGAGGCTAGAGTTATTGAAAGACTGTGACGTGGAACTTCAATACCATCCAAGAAAGGCAAATGTAGTAGCTGATGTACTTAATAGAAGATGTGGAGAATTCATGTTGACCACTCAGAAGCATATTCTAGAAGACTTACGAGAGATGTGAATCGAGATATTACTTCCACAGGATACATGAGTTCTGGCTAGTCTACAGATCCAGTCAACTTTTGTGGATAGAATCAAGATAGCTCAGGCAGAGGACCCGAAGACTCAGAAGCTACGGGCAGAATGCGAGTTCGGTCTTCGGAAAGAGTTGCCGATTCATGCAGATGGAACATTAAGGTTTGAGAACCGTCTATATGTACCAAGCGGAAATATTCGACAAGAAGTTATGATTGAAGCACATAGTTTCCAGTACTTAATTCATTTGTGAGGGACAAAGATGTACTAAGATATCAAGCAACACTTTTAGTGGAATGAAATAAAGAGAAAAATAGCACGTTTCGTATCGTGGTGTCTGATATGTCAACAAGTGAAGGAAGAACAACAGAGACCGACAGGGTTATCGCAGCTGCTTCCTATTCCAAAGTGGAAGTGGGAACTCATCACCATTGACTTTGTGACTGGTTTACCTAGATCCTCGACTAGTCGAGATACATTTTGGGTGATAGTGGATCAACTCACAAAAGTGGCACATTTTTTTCCTTCAAAGTGGGACAGTCTACATAGTAGTTGGCATATTTGTATATGCGACGGATTATGAGACAAAATGGCGTGCTGGTAAGCATAGTATCCGACTGAGATACAAGATTTACTTCTCATTTATGGAGAAGCATGCACGAGAGATTGGGTACCGGGTTAAGATTTAGTACTGCGTACCACCCCAGACAGACGGACAATCAGAGAGGACCATCCAGACCCTGAAAAATATATTACGAGCCTATACCCTAGAATTTGGTGGATCTTGGAAGAATCACATTCACTTAGTGGAATTATCGTATAACAACAATTATCAGGCCAGTATTTAGATGGCACCTTTCGAGGCACTATACGGTAGGAGGTGTAGATCATCGTTGGCATAGGACGACATTGGTGAGCGAAAGATGTTAGGCTCCGAAATGATCACGCAGATAATAGAAGTTGTTAGGAAGATCAGAGAGCAACTTTGAATTACCCAGGATCGACATCGTCACTAGACAGACCAACATGGTAGACCTTTAGAGTTTCGTGTCGTCGACCACGTATTCTTCCGGATTTTGCCAACCCGTGGAGTTATTAGATTCGGGGTCCATGGGAAGCTTAGTCCGTGATACGTTGGGCCGTTTGACATTCTCGATCGGGTAGGCGATGTGTCTTATCGTCTTTCCCTTCCACCTTCGCTACGTGAGGTGCAAATATATTTCATATATGTCAGTTGTATATGTATGTCCCGGATCCGAGTCATATCTTCGATCACTCTGAATTAGTTGTTTGTACGGACTTATCTTACGAGGAGCAACACGTATCCATTCTGGACTGAAAGGAGAAGGTACTCAAAAATCAGACTATTTTTCTTGTCCTAGTAGCCTGGGCCATTACACTCTTAGAGAATCAAAATGGGAGCGAGAGGGCGATATACGGTCTCGGTAACTACACATGTTCGATTCAGAAGGTATATTCTACCTTATGCCTTCGTATATTAGATTTTGTGATCAGGCGATCACCTATGTGTTGTGATGTTATTGCTTGCATGTGTAGATTTTTTAGTATATTTGTATCATGATTGTTCTGACTTTTCTATCCTTGCATGGATTCGAATTCCGAGGACGAAATTTTTCTAAGGTGGATAGATATGTCACTTTTCGTTCCCAGTATACGTATTGGGAGCATATTATTTTTCGCTAGCATGTTATTTATTTGGTTGCTTGAGTCTAGGACCATTCTTTGGTTTGCCTTGGCTCTTGGTTCTTGGTTCATGGTTTGGGTTGGTTTGGTCATGAGTTGAATCCATGGTCTAAACCTCAAATTCTAGTTATATAATCCAACTTTTTTCTCTCTCCCTCTTCATTCTTTCTTTTCTTTCTCTCTTTTAGGTTTTTTTCTCCCTCTATACGCAAGTACATCTTACATAATTTTTTTAATATAATTATATACAATATATTACTCAACATTATCTAGACTTGTATATAATTATAATTTAATTAATATTTTACTTACCTGCTAGCAACAATCTTTAGCTGTTAGTAAAAACCTTTTATTGTTCAACTAGTAAATGCACATGCATTATACGTAAAATAAATCACGTAAAATAATTTTTTTAATATTATAAAATAGTTTAAATATATTTTATTTATAATTTATTATGGATATATTTCTACTATTTATAAAAAGTCTTGAAAATGCTAACCGTCTAAGCTGTACGTATATCCTCACGTAATTAAAAATTAAATAAATTTTAGCTAATTGTTTAACTACATAATATTATATAACTACAATCAAATACTTCTTTTAGCTCATGTGGTTAAGGTGTGAGGTATTCTTCTTAGTTGGTCAAGTTTGATTTTCCATGATGTTATTTATAACAAATTAAATTTTTTTCAATAATTTTTTATATAATATTAAATTTTTTAAATAAATGATTGAGTAATTACAAACGGCTTAGACGGCTCACTTTTGAGCTATTTCGAAGTCTCATTATAAGAATAGAGAAATAGAGATAGAGATATCTAATAAAAAAAAGCTAAGCACACATATATTTAATGCTAGACTTGGTGAAAGATATCAACAAATATTTTTTTAATGATGTAATTATGTTTATAAATTAAAAGATATAAGAAAAATTGAAAAAATGTATTGTATGAATAGTTCTGAGGAGATTATTTTTTATCAAATTGAGAATTGATTACAATAACAAAATACTCGAATTAGTACTTTAAAGAATTAGTTGGAGATGGCTTAGTGCAAAAGTATCCCAACTCATACAAGAAGCTGTTTGGTTCGTGGATTTGCAGCGTAGAGGTGACCAAAATTCGAATTTTGGATCACTTTACGTGTTTGGTTGGAGGATTTGATGACAAAATTTACTGTGATTTGACATGAACAATAAATACTGTCTACCACGAAATCAAAGTTTTGACATCGAAGTTTTTTTTCTTCGGAGTAGAGCACATAAGTGAAAAATTCTCTTTCCCACATCATGCGTTTGGTTTGAGGACCACTTCCTCTTTACTTTAACGGAATTTTTTTTTACTATTTATGTAATTTCAACAAAAAGTTACAGTTTTTTACTAACTTCAACAACTAACCAAACACAAAAGTTTTTAATTTTTTATTTCTTCAAAACATCCAAATATTTTTTTTCCTCTACTTTACTGTAATACGTATGCAAAATATCGATTTCACCGAACCAAAACAGCCCTCAAATCCATATATTTAGATTTGTAGCATAGTACTCCTCCCTCAGGCCCACTAACAATCCCGGCCCAACCTGACCCAGTGACTCGATCTGGCAGACCAGAATATAAGATAACGAGTTCTGGCTAGGGTTTCTCTCCTTCCACCTTTTTTTACTTCCATCTCCTCTGCAAATAGCGGCGCAATTCCACAGCCAACAGCTGCAAAGTCAGTAACGCTCAATTTCATTTCCATTATTTTCTTTCTTTCTCTCTATATATAACCGAATGTCAAATGATTTAGAAGTTTTCTTAATCTAAATGTTAAGAAGAAGAAAAATGAAAATTGAACACAAATATTTGTTTTTTTTTATAGAAACAATAACAAAATATTTATGATGAGTTTGTTGTGTATGTGCAGATGGACAGGGAGAAGCTTATGAAGATGGCCACCGCGGTCCGCACCGGCGGAAAGGGCAGCGTGCGCAGGTAAACTCTCCCTCCCCTTTTTTACGGCTTCGTCAACTACGCTGCTACACAAAACAAGATGTAAATAAAGAAAATTAAGAAAGAACCTAAATATCTAGGCAATTAATTAGCATTGCAATGTCTAGGACATAAGCTATTAATCTTGGATAGGTACCGGGTACACTACTTTCCCTAGTAGGTTTAACTGGTATGCATGCTGCCGTTCGCTCCGTTTGCTTAAGAACGGAACAGACGGTTTACTAGGGAACAAAACCTACTACTATTCATTGATTTTAGGGTCTGTTTGGATTGAGGGTGAAGAGAGTTAAGTGAGGAAAAAAAAAAACCCTGAAGGTCAGTGTTATTAAACAAATCGGAGGGAAAGTTTAATCTTGTTTTGTCCATTTCTTCTAACCCCAAATCGGAGGGTTAGCAAGGGGGTTCCAGTACTTGTTGTTTGAAAAATCATAAATACCCCTTCCTTTGACAAGTTTTAATTAAAAATCCAATCAGATGTAATTGTATGCCCACATTAATAATGATATTTTGGTAATTATTGTTTTATTAATCCTACTTTCACTCAAAATCTCTAATCCCAGCAAGAGTTATTAAACACACCCTACTTAACTCTCCCTCCAATCCAAACAAGGTTATATGTAATGATTCCCCTTCCCCTCACTTTACTTCCTTTCCCTTCCCTTCGCTTAACCTCACTTAAGTCTTGCTTTTTTTTTACCCTCAATCCAAGCAGCTGTTTAGCGTCTTTTTTTATTACCATTTCATCAATATCTTTGTTGAACATACTTTGCAAGATCCAAATTGATCAGTGTCGCCACTTTCGGCAATCTGGATCAGGACCGGCCCTGAGCTCATGGAGGTCGAGGCAAACTTCCAAGATGGCCCCCCCATACATAATGTAAAAATAAAAATAAAAACTTTAAAACTAAAATTTAAAAAATATTGTTGCCAAAGAATCAAATATGAAACTCTAATATGCAAGTTTAACATGATAACCACTACACCACAAGTATTTTGTGTTAAGAGTGGCCCATGGTACACACTAGTTCTATTTTAGATAAAACCATGTTGGTGCCTCTTTAATCTTTGGGCCATGGGCTGTCACCAGCATGCCCTGGGCCAGGGCCGCCCCTGATCCGGGTCAAGAACCTGCCACATTTGTGTTTTGCAGGATCCTGAATGCAGTTCCTAGGGTGTTAGGGGATCACCTCAGTAGTAACTATTGGTTTATAGGGACAAGAAGTGAAAATCCGGTCTTTAGTATTTTATAGTTTTTTTTTTAAAGAAAAATTTCTTCCTCCATGTATTTCATCAGAAAGAAGAAGGCAGTTCACAAGACCACAACAACAGATGATAAAAGGCTTCAGAGCACTCTGAAGAGAATAGGGGTGAATGGTATACCAGCTATTGAAGAAGTGAACATTTTCAAGGATGATCTAGTCATACAGTTTGTCAATCCTAAAGGTAGAAATAAAGGAGAATACATTATTTGCTTGCACATAAAAGAGTGGATGTCCATTTCTAGTTTACTAATTCTGTTTGTTTCACTTGTTCAGTGCAAGCTTCGATTGCAGCCAACACATGGGTGGTTAGCGGTGCTCCACAGACAAAAAGTACTCACAGTTCTTGACTGAATACATAGCCTAAATTACATTATGGAGAAACATGCCATGTCTTCTCAGTAGTATGATAGTATGTAAAATAGTGTCAAGTTTAATTAGTCTTCAATACAAGACTGAAGAACCAAACATCTTTGGGAAGCACTGCTGACCCAAGAACAAACAATGTTTGGCAACAGTGCTTCCTTCAACACCAGCAACTTTTTCTGTAATGGTGGATATTAACCTTGTCAACCTCTATTTTTTTGTCGGTCATATTCTTGAATACGTTTGACTTACATCCTGTGATTGTTGACAGGACTTCAAGATGTTCTACCGGGAATCATCAATCAGTTGGGTATGTTATTTTGTTATAGTTATATATGGTGTTATGTTACTAGTCAATGTAATATTACCCGTATGATATTGGGGTTTCCCTTTGAAGACATTTTACTCTGCAATTCTGAAATTAATACTTTATGACATCCTTTATCTGCTTTAAACTACTTTTTCCTCATGTAATCTCTTCTCGTACTTCCTTAAAGAGGTGGAGAAATAGTAATACTGCATTACATAGATGAATCTATATACCAACTTTCTATGTTCATCATTTTGGCCAACTTCTTTAAGGGCCTGTTTGGTAAACAGGAACTGAGCTGGATTTGTTCCAAATCCAGAATTTGGGAGCAAGAACTTCAAATCCAGCGTTTGGTTGGATGGAGAAGGAGAGCTGGAATTTGCAAAGGGAAGCATGCGGCAGTTCCTGCCCCCTCCTTGGAATCACCGACTTCCAACAATCCACATCCTCTCCCCAGCCGCGAATGTGGGTGGATTTGGAAGGAATAAACCAATTAAACTAAGTATCTAAATCAATTAAACTTTTTTACCAAGTTTTTTTAAGAAGCAGCAGTGCCCACGCCGAGCTCGAGTCCTCCGCCGTCGAGGTGGCTGTAGCGGTCGACGTCGAGACGTTGCTGGCCACATCGCAGATGTCGGCGGTGGGGACGACTGTAGGGCTTCGGTGGAGAGAGATCTAGCGGTGACGATGGTGGGTCAGAGGAGGAGAAAGAGAGATGGGTTTAGGGTTTTGCGGGAGAGACGGGCTGGTGTAGCCTCCATGGGAGGGATCTTCATTTCTCTCCTCTCTTCTAGCTTCTCTCTTCTGCTTCTTTGGGGTTTGGGAATCTCTGGTTTGCTAGTGTGATTTGATACAGGGGGTTTTGTTAGATAAGAATGGGGTTTTGTTAGATAAGAATTAATTTTCAAGTTTCCTAGATTTTTTTAAATATAATTATTGGTTTGTTTAAGTCAGCCTTCTCAATTAATGGTTTTTTTAATATTTATATTAATTATGTTAATTAATTATAATCAATATTAATCTTTTTGTGCCTTATTATTATAACCTATTATTCCACTTCCTACTTTTCACTTTCCTATCTCAACCAAACACATTTGTCCCCTACTAGCGGGACAAGGAAGTGCATGGATTCCTATCCTTCTTTCTCCTTGAAAGTTCAAATCCAAATCCACTTCCTGTTTACCAAACAGCCCCTAAAGGCATGACATGTGATGTGGTATAGTTAGTTACTTAGTGATAGTAACATAAGAAACATTCACATTGCTAAATTTGTTATCTTTGTGGTACTACTTCAGGTAATTTCATTTTTTTTACATTTTTTAATCAAAACAATGGGATTCTTGTCCCCAGCCATCCTCTTCATGTCATTAAGCAGCATAGTTACATAGAGCCACATAAAGAGTGTTCAGTCATAAAGTCCATCACATGCTACAATTCAGGCTGATAATTGCATTACAAAGTTGATGCAAAAACAAAGGACCAGGCCACACATTTCAATCACTTATGTGTGTTATAAGCAGCGTGCCTAGGAATCTCTCATTCACGTGCACCCTTCAGAATAGTGTACTGAATGTCAGATTTATCAGCCAACATGTTGGATGCCCCACACAAACAAGAAGGGTATGAACAAAATGTTCTTAATGTTGTTCATACCATTGAACCATATAGTTGCATAGCCACATAAAGAGTGTTCAGTCATAAAGTCCATCACATGCTACAATTCAGGCTGACAAATGCATTACAAAGTTGATGCAAAAACAAAGGACCAGGCCACAAATTTCAATCACTTATGTGTGTTATAAGCAGTGTGCCTAGGAATATCTCCTTCACGTGCACCATTCAGAATAGTGTACTGAATGTCAGATTTATCAGCCAACATGTTGGATACCCCACACAAACAAGAAGGGTATGCGCAAAACATTATTAATGTTGTATCAGTAAATCATTTTGATATATCGGTCGGACCCCATAAATCTCCACTATACACTAGCAGCTCTAGGCCTTTTGTTTCTCTTAGGCACTCTTCTTGTCTAAAATTAGCAATCTTACACGGATTGGGGTTCACATACCCTCAAAATCCCCACAAGTCACTTTGTTGAATGAAAGTAAGCTATCTAGGCATTCCCACCATTCAATTTGTTCCGAGAGTATGAATTAATGGCCATGTGTGACTTTAGTTTGAATTTGGATGGAACTTAATACTTCCAAGACGCAAGTGCAGCTCTAATTTCCCCCATCATCAATTAATGGCCACGTGTGACTTTAGTTTGAATTTGGATGGAACTTAATACTTCCAAGACGCAAGTGCAGCTCTAATTTCCCCCATCATCAAGGAATGTATATAAGATATTACAGAATGGTCTCCAATTTCTCCTTCATTTTTAGAGGCTATTCCATAGACCTCTCCTATGAGTTCTGACCTCCAATACCACTCTCGGACTTGACGCCTTGAGAACACATCAACACATGCTGATCTTTTAACAAAGTAAACAACAAAGTAAAATTAGTTGCAAAAAGCATTTCAGTGCTTCATGCATCATGGAGCCAGGCAAAATTTGCTACATTACCAGTTGGAAGTATAATTCCACATTTGAAAACAGAACTCAAGAGCTTGGGTTTATAGATGAGCAGTGGGTTGAATAAGACAATATTCCTGCACTAGGTAGTATCGCCCCTTATCATGTTTCCAGCTCTTTATCTACTTGATTAAAGAGGCTGCCGACCTTCTAACTACTTGGTCTGAGAAGTCGTCCCCAAATATGTAATCAAAACATACCTACTGTGCATTCAAGTTGAGTAGCAACTAGTTCAGTAAGGGATTACCCCCTCTTTACATTATAACAAATGTCAAATACATAGAAGATACCAAGCTATAACAAGAGAAACATCAATGAATGGGATTAAATAATCATTTCAACACTAATACACACAAATTTCAATTGTTGAGTCAAAATCTTTCTCATGATCAAATCTATAATGAGTTTCGGTACGTATGTTTGTTCATCAAACACGAATTCTCTCATTAGAAGCTAAAATTTCACCGGCCCATCTCAAACTTCACTCAAATCTTAGAACAAAAAGGAAATCATTTTATTCCCCAATTAGAGGCTTCAATATACGAGGAGGTCATTGCATTTTGTGTTATTTTGGAATTTTGCCACTATACCCATCACCAAAACAAACTTGGATCAACGATATATATAAAACAAGGATATGTTTTTTGTTAATATTATAGAGAATATGACCCTTAAAAGAGCTCAATGGAAGAAAAATGTTCAAATATCCGATCAGAGAAATTTGTGATGAAGGTCTATTGTTGTACCTCGATACCCATCATACCATTACCTATTTCATGATCCCAGCTATAACAACAACAAAGCCTTTATGCTAAATTTTGTGGTCGGCTGTTAGAATCATAGTTATTGGGTGCAACTAAATCTCCTTCGAATCCGTTCCAGTACAAACATTCCGGTTCCAGTTCAGGGACATTTTCAATCCAAATCATTATGTTATTCGTCATATGGCTATATTTGGCGGTTCAAATCAATCGTTGAATCTCACTATAAATTTGCTATTGCAAGAAATTCTTTCAATGCGAAGAAAGTTGGTTTTTTTTTTTGAGTTTTCTTGTCAATAGGGGTTCCACAGTTACGATTTTTTAAGAAATTAGACTTTGTTGTTCTTACAATTGTTGTTTCTTTATTGCTTATGAGAACCACTACTCTCATAAACAAGTTGTTCATGCAAAGAAGCGAAGGAGCTTATGAGATTTTGTGATGCTTTTGTTATTTTATATGAATGTTCTAAGTCGTTTGTTATTTTATTTTTTTATTTACATGTTTTGATTTGAACCATTCATTTTATTTCGAATGTTGCGTTTCAAATTGACGTACGACTAAGATCAAGTTTTACGTCTTAATGAATGAGTAATGAGTTTGTATTTTTTATGGTGTTCTATATAAGGTTTTCTGTATATCTAGTTAAATTTGAACAAGTAATTATCATAGTCCCAAATAGAATTTTAAATTGTAATCGTGAACCGAATTGGCGAACCAACTCACCCTATCCCTTTGTACTGAAAATAAAGACAACTAGTGTACTCCGTTCCCGAACCTGGACCGTGATCTACAATGTACCGTGTTCAAGGTAACTATGGTTTGAATCCTGTTATTCCATTTAGTTTGGTTAAGGGCCATATCTACTGTAATTCTAATAAAAATCATATCCATTGTACTGAAAATAAAGACAACTAGTGTACTCCGTTCCCGAACCTGGACCGTGATCTACAATGTACTGTGTTCAAGGTAACTATGGTTTGAATCCTGTTATTCCATTTAGTTTGGTTAAGGGCCATATCCACTGTAATTCTAATAAAAATCATATCCATTTTTAAAACTTCAAATCATATTCAACTAGGCATACCTTGCCCTAGCGGCTCTGTTAACTACTTTCATGGTCATCAATAGTGGCAATCCATCTGATACAATAATTAGAGGATGAAGTTTAAAAAATTAAAAAAAAAGAGGAGACAACAAGAAAGCATTTACCAATATTTTGGGTTCAAAAAAGTTCGTCCAAGGGAAAATAGTGGTTGGTTAGAATAATTGTGATCATCCAAGACCCAAAATGCGACAGGTTTCCTACCTGGATCATCAAAAGTGACGATCCATGTGATCTGGTTCTTAGAGGATGAAGTTCGAAAAATTTCAAAAAAGGTACTAGTCAAGCAAAATTAGAAAAGACAATAAAATTGATTAATTGTCAAAATAAAGTGTCCATAAGCATATGTCTTTCTAGTATTTGCTATGAATTATTCCCAAATAGATATACAATATACACATGCTATCAAGCAAACTGTGATCCCCAACTAGCACATCGTTAAGACCATCCCCTTGCATCGTGTACCAGGGAAAGTAGCATACTGAAGCAAAGGACACATGTACCATTGGGTTTTCTCAAGAATAAATAAGTCTAGGGAGAAACACTTTTCTTCCTTCATACAAGCGTCTATCCCCTTCCTTTTCTTGATGGTTGAGAAAATAATACTTTCATTAATTTTGTTATCTTTCGATTTCAGATTTTATGAGAACATTTAGTTAGGGTTTAATTACGAAACCTTAGCAAATGATGTTTTGATCATTTTCCTTCATTATGACACTCCCTCTTCATTATGTTTAAAAACCCTTTTTAGAACAGTTGATCCAGCTGCAATCCACTGGAAAACTGACTTTAATGAAGGTTAGATTCTCTCATCTCTAGTCACCTTCGGAACGAATTTAGGGTTTGGTTATCCTCCTTACTCTTGACATGCCTTTGTTAATCTGATCGAGACATCAATTGGGTAGATTTGAGAGGAGGAACTCTAGGGAACCACTGAAGAATTTCATAGGAATCTCATCTAGACTCCCCTAGGTTTGTGTCAGGAGGGAGGCTCTCACTCGTGGTTTTTTGCTCGATATTATTTTTCTTATTTTGCATTTTCTGTACTCATTTATTTGATTCACATTAGCTTCATGCCAAATATTATACACTGTTTGGCGACTACTATGAAAGTCATCTGGACTCCCCTCGGATTTTGAGAGGGCACCTTTTGCTCACTCATGGTTTGTACTTGAATTTTTTTTATTTCTTATTCTCTTTTAATGAACAAATAAGTTTGATCAACATTAGCTTCACTTCATGTCAAATATTATATATTGTTGGAAGATATTTTTATTGACTGCTCCGAGGAGCTTCATTTGTTTATGGCTGATTAGTAAATTGAGGTGTTAATTTAGTTCTGTAGCTGAGATTCTCATTCATAGTTACTGACTGGTAGTTTATATGTTCAGGACCAGATAACTTGGAGAATCTGAGGCGTCTTGCTGAGCAGTTCCAGAAGCAGGCACCCAATGCTGCTGCTGCGGCTGCTCCCAACCAGGAGGAGGACGACGACGATGTCCCAGAGCTCGTTCCAGGAGAAACATTTGAAGCTGCTGCCAATGAGGCCCCAGCTTCTTAGGATGGATAGCCAAAGAATTTCGACCTAATGTTTTTACTGTCGTCCTCTTTTCATGATATGGGAAGCAATGTTATGTTTGCACTGAGATCTTGCGCCATTTATAGTATTTATAAGCTTCTCTTGCATCCTGTTCAACAAATGCTTTTAGAAGTCGAACCCTGTTTTGTAGTGAGACTGGTTAGCTCAATGGGTTGTCAATGTTTAAAATCTGTACTGTTTTTCACAAGTTATCAGCTCTTTGCAGGTTCAATTTTGTTTTTTGTTTTTTGTTTACATGATGCAATGAAGTAATTAAATATTGTAGCTGCAACATGTCATGTTCATGCTTTATTTGCAACCATCAGACATGGTTGATGCCTGTTGTCTACCAGACAAGTTTAATGAAGTGAAACAGGTACAAGTGTTGGTCTTTGTAGAAACTAATGTATGCAATGTTTGGTTGTATAGAAGTAAGGCTCAAGTTTTTGTTGTGTAGATAAGCTGGCCATATTGTAGGTTCGTTGTAAGAACAGAAGATATTGAATTGGTACAATGTAGCTCTTATCGGTCCAGTTTATCAACATATTTGTCATTGTAACTTTCGTGAAAATATAAGATGCTTTTTTCTGTGGGCTCAGAAATGTTATGCAGATGTAGAACAAAGAAAATTATAATTGTATTCGGTATTTATACCTATCGGCAGTTGAAAGGGGCTTTCAGGCATAGCTTTTATTATTATCTACTTGTAGCAAATAATTCTATAAGAGAAGTTAAATAAGTTTAAGCCATGAAAACCCACACAGGAATCACCATGTGACTTGCAGTGTTCTCGTGCTGGTCTCAGAGGAGCAAATAAAGGACAAATTGACGGCTTTAGCTGGACTTGGAGTTGACACGGGATAACATAGCACATCATTTCGATTCTTTTGGTTAGATCTTCAGTCAATCTCGCCGTTCAAAATGCAAAAGAATGAGTTCAAGCCAACGGAAACGCAAAAGAATGAGTTCAAGTCAACGGTTGGAAGTTGATTTGGCTTTCCGGTGTAGTTTTCTGTAGCCACTTATCTCTCTTGAGAAGAACCAAATCAACCATGAATTTTCATAATTAAATGCTGAAAAAAGACATGCATCCCACGAGTGACATAACACGTGCGTCACAGAGAAGACAAAAATTCTCTCTGGTGAGATTGAATGCCGGCCTCGACACCGTATCGAACGCTCTACGACAGCTCACCGCCACCACCCTGAGGAACTCCAACGAGAGGCGGCTGTGGGCTTCAGAAGCGAGCGAGTTTTCGAAATGGGTGTCGGGAGCGAACATGAGGAGGCTCATTTCCAGGCCCGGATCAGGTATGTGTGTGGTGTCCCGTTCCCTCTATTCAGGGAGCGCGGCTAAGAAATACAAATCGGTATCGTTCGATCAGGATAGATTGAATCAAGATCTTATCCTCGTTTTGGATTTGCTTCTTCGGAATCGATTTTCATATTCAGTGGACCGTGTCCCAATGATGGACTTAGCGGCAGAGTCAAGAGGGACCTCTCCCCTGCAAGTTTTCTTGCCTAATTTTCGCTGTCGCCTTGTTGCTTTCGTGCTTTTGAGTTGGTTTTCAGATTTACGTTTTCTTGAACGGTTTCGATGGATTTTATTGCTTTCGTTCGTTGAACTGTATTTTATTTCGAGCTTGAAAAGAGTAGAAGATGTATTGATCATCTGTTCGTGGCAATGCAGGTGATCGTACAATAGATGTCGTGCGAGCGGAGTCTTGAAGCACCTCTTTCCTTCCTCCCCTCCAACCAACTTGTGAGTGGCTATAATTTGATACAGTTGACTCTTCTTCCAAGTCTTCACATCTAAAATCTTGTCTTCTGATTGTTCCGATCAAACGATACCAAAATAACTAAAATATGTCAAGATAAAAAAGAATATACTTGGATTAATTGTGCTTGTCAACCAACTTGGAGACGGTTACCCTGTTGCATGCTAGTTCGCTTAGAATGTTCTTTCATAGTGTTTTAATTCAAGTTAGAATGTATACTTCTTCTATAATTGTGCTATGTATAGAACACACATTGCTATGAAATGAATGTATATTTTTTCTAAAATTGTGCTATATATAGAACACACCTTAATATGCCATAAACTGATCAGGGAGACTATGCAAAATAAATCATGCCATGCTACTTGTCTCGTGCTCGTGTTGCCTTAAACTGCATAAATTGATAACTTAACATAGACATCGTTTGATCACAGACAACTTGTGCACAAGGTCATAGTTCCCGCGGACGGTCGCTGGGGCACTGTCACCGATCCGATCCGGACGGAACTTCATGTTAGTCTCGTGTGCTGGGCGGGATAGCTTGCAGCGCATTATGTACTTTCGTTGCATACCATCCTCGTCAATGACTATAACTCGTCCACTATGGCATCACGCCAGTGATCCCCATATATATTTAAACTGTGCAAGCTAACTATGTCTTCGTGGCAGGGAAGGTCATGGTAAGTATTGTGCAGGTGGTTCAGACGAAAAGGTAAAAGTAACCGAACGGTGGCATATTTATTTAACTAAATTTCTATATCTAATGCTTGCTTGTAAAATGGACTAAGGCAAGATAGAAAGATCACATAATAACTTGTATGCTTCATATAAACAACGTGTTGATTGGTATAGTTGGGTTAGCTCGCCTTCACCAAGATATTTTGATGTACTGACCCTCGTTGCAACAGGTTCCCCGCACCAAGGAGATCATGCTAGAAGCTAGAGTGACTCCCAATCCAGTCTACCCACTGGCACGTTCTGATCGTGCCCTCGAAGAAGCATTTTGAAGTTATAGGAGCTCGTGCACATAACTTATGCAGCTCTGTGGAAAGACGATAGCTTCACCCGAATGTGTCTATAGCTTTGAAGTTTTTGTAAAATAATGTAATGTACAGGACGACTATCTCATTTTGTGTGCACTTTTGTAAGCCCGTGCGGCAATTATCGGACTCATTCAAGAGTTTGGAAAATATGTTCATTATCAATAAAGAAATTTTTTCCATGTTTCAACATTGTGTTTCAATTATCTACGTACTCTGAATATGTGTTCGTTATGTAAAAATAACCTTGGCCTTATGCGATGTGCAACCTAGGCACGCACGGCGTCACGTCCGGGCGATGACTATCGATTCTACGAAAATTGGGGCGTGACATATTGGTATCAGAGCACAGCTTCAAGTTCCTTTGACCCTCATGTCGAAAAAGTTTCTTTAACTATCTAATCCCTATGCGAACTCTTGAACTCATTTGGCCAAAATAAGATACGTTCCATACAATGAGTTCATAATACATTATGAGCCTGATATAAGTTACCTTCTTTTAAAGGAATGACTCAAGCGCAAGCATCAGTGCTAGCACATGGTGAGGTAGAAGCCCAGGAAAGTAGTTCCGACACCTCGAGAAGTTCCAAAAGCCAGTGAGCCATGCCCCGTGTTGACCAGATTGAGGAAATGATACGGATTCTTGAAGCAAGCCAACAGAGGGATGAGGCTCGTTATGAGCAAGCCGAGAAGCGGGCAGAAGAACGACAAAGCAAGTTCGAAGGCAATCTAGAAGCCCGATTTGCAGTCCAACAAAAGTAGGTAGATGTCCTGCAACAGATCGTTCAGACCTTGGCCTCCAACCATTCCGCAACGACAACATCGGCACCGGTGGAGCAACCCACACCTAAAGTCGAAATGCTTCAAACTCCAAAGAAGAAAGAAGTGAGTACCTTCGACTTTGCCGACTTCAAGAAGGTCTGTAACACGCCTTTCAAAGGGACTGAGGATCCGGTCGTGGCTCTAGATTGGCTGGCAGAGCTTGAGTATCACTTCAAATTGTTAGAGATACCTGAAGAGAAGCGTGTTGCGTGTGCCCAACTGCATCTTCGTTTGAATGCGTACGATTGGTGGGACGTGCATCGAAGTTCTCTCTCCGCAAGCGATGAAGTGGAGACGATCCCGTGGGCTACCTTCCGTAGCACGTTCGAAGAGGAGTTCATACCCCCTTCCGTTCGTCGAAAAAAGGAGAAAGAGTTCGTGCCGCCCCGCTAAGGCAATATGACAGTAAAGCAGTACTCCGTCGAATTTAACCGGCTCGCCAAATTTGCAAGCTCATATTTACCTGATGAGGCGAGTCGTGTGAGACAATTCGAAGGCGGCCTGCGACCTGCCATCCATGCGCACTTGGTCGTCCCCCAATACCTAACTATGCGGAAAGTTCTCAACCATACCCTTTCTCTTGAACCACAATATCCTTCAGTTGCATACTTTTAATCACAAGCACCATAGCAAAGCGGGAGGAAACACCGCTCCAAAGCGTCCTAATAACAATGGTCAACAAAAAGAAAATTCAAGCCAAATATGTCTCTTCTGTAAGAAGCCAGGGCACACCATCGACGAATGTCGTAAGAAGCATGGGTTATGCCTCGCTTGTGGTGATTCAAACCATATAATTCGTGACTGTCCGTGCCTCTCTGATCGTCGCCCTTAACATCCAAATTCTGCCTCAGCACCTCAAGCCAATTGATTCACGCCGCATCAAGAGCGTCGTCAAGCTCAAGGTCCGGTGTACACTTTGACATAGGAAGAGGCCCTAGCATCAGATACCGTCGTGTCTGGTATATTACTTTTCAATAACATATCTGCTCATGTGCTATTTGATTCTGGTGCAACGCATAGCTTTATATCCACGAATTTTGCTGCGAAAACAAGATAGAAATAACACCATTATATCTAGACCTTAGTGTTAGCACCCCATCAGGCACGAAAATGCCTGTTCGTTCAGTATGTCAGGGTAGTCATGTCTGTATTGGGGGAAGAAAACTCTCGCTCGATGTGTTAGTCCTAGATGTACGAGATTACGACATAATTTTGGGGATGGATTGGCTCGGCGCTTGCTCGGCAACTATCGAATGTGCAGAAAAATGAGTCATCTTCCGTCTACCTGGAGAGGCCGAATTCTGCTACACGAGTGGCTCAGCAACAAATGCGTCAAAGACCTGTATGGTAATTTCTGCGATGTCAGCTCGACGGATGCTACGTTATGGGTGCGAGGGATACTTAGCGTTGGTTCGAGACACGCATCTGGATTGTGCAAACGTTGAGTCTTCTTCCGTTGTGGCAGAGTTTTCTGATGTATTTTCGAACGACCTACCTGGTATGCCACCCGACCGAGAAATCGAGTTCACCATCGATACATTTTCCAATACCCAACCGATTTCCAAGCCCACGTATCGAATGGCCCCTGCTTAACTGAAGGAGTTAAAGTGCCAACTATAAGAATTGCTTGACCGTGGGTATATTCGTCCGAGCGTGTCTCCTTGGGGCGCGCCTGTACTCTTTGTAAAGAAGAAGGACAAAATGTTGCGACTCTCCATAGACTATCGGAGCTAAATAATGTCACTATCCGAAACATGTATCCCCTGCACAGGATCGATGACCTCTTTGATCAGTTGCAAGGAGTGTCAGTATTTTCGAAAATAGACCTTCGCTCTGGATACTATCAATTAAAGATCAAGCCAGAGGACATGTCGAAGTCAGCATTTCAGACCCGCTATGGCCATTATGAGTTTTCTGTCATGCCGTTCGGACTGATGAATGCTCTTGCCGCATTCATGGATTTGATGAACCGTGTGTTCCGACCATTCCTCGATAAGTTTTTGGTAGTATTCATAGACGACATCTTAGTGTACTCGAAGAACAAGGATGAACACGTAGGACACCTGCAGATGGTGCTTCAAACTCTTTGAGACAATAAGTTGCATGTGAAGCTTAGTAAGTACGAATTTTGGTTGGACAATATATCTTTCCTCGGGCACATCATTTCTGCGGAGGGCATCTCAGTCGACCCGAAGAAAGTTGAAGCCATCGTGAAGTGGAAGAGACCTGAGTCGGCCAGCGACATTCAGAGTTTCCTTGGTCTAGCAGGCTACTACAGGAGATTCATAAAAGATTTTTCACGAATCGCCTCGCCTCTGACTCATCTCACTCGAAAAGGAGTAACGTTCGCATGGACGGACGACTGTGAAGCTTCATTTATGGAGTTAAAGCAACGACTCGTCTCAACACCGATTCTTACCCTTCCGGACGGACCCGATGATTTTAAGATCTATAAGACGCTTCAGAAAAGGGTTTGGGATGTGTCCTTATGCAGAGGGACAAAGTGATAGCCTTTGCATCGAGATAGTTAAAGCCTCATGAAAGGAACTATCCAACGCATGACCTGGAACTTGCAGCGGTGGTGTTCGCGCTGAAGTTATGACGACATTACCTCTATGGCGTGCCGTATGAAATTTTTACTGACCACAAAAGCCTCAAATACCTCTATACTCAAAAGAATTTGAATCTACGACAATGACGTTGGCTTGAACTCCTTAGCGACTTTGACTTGATGATCAGATATACACCGGGCAAGGGCAATGTTGTAGCCGATACATTGAGTCGAGTGTTTGTTGGGAGCTTAGCTATTAATGACATGCTGTAAAAGGATCTCAAAATTTTGTATATTACACTCCGAATCAGATACAAAAAGGGGGCGCAGGTGTCTCAGTTACACCTTGAACCAGACTTGTTGGAGAAAGTTAAGTTCGCTCAAAAGGATGACCTATTCCTAGAGAAGATGCATAATCTTATATCAGAAGGAAAGGTGACCGACTTTGCGGTGAGCATGAATGGAATGATACAGGTGAAGGAAAGATTGTGTATTCCTAGCGATGCAAACCTCATAAAATAGATACTCACTGAAGCGCACTATGCGAGTTACACTTCACATCTAGGAAGCACAAAGATGTATCGAGATCTCTGCACGACATTTTGGTGGCATGACATGAAAATAGACGTGGTGCTGTTTGTGTCGCAATGTATGGCTTGTCAAAGAGTAAAGGCCGAATACCAGAAGCCGGGCGGAGAGATGCAGAACCTTGCTATACCGGAGTGGAAATGGGAATACATAACGATGGATTTCGTTGTTGGTTTTCCAAAAATGCAACGGGGAAATCAGCTCACTTTCAGCTCACTTTCTGCCTATAAAAGTTACTTGGAGTGCCGACCGTCTGGCTCAGATCTACCTCAACGAGATCGTTTGACTCCACGGTGTGCCCGTATCCATTATCTCCGATCGAGATGGACGATTCTTATCACGCTTCTAGGGGAACCTTCAGTCACTCTGCGCACTGTCGACGCTCTTAGATCAGTAACCACACGCTCTGTCCTCTCGGTCATATCCCTGAGCTCCATGATGCTGCGCTCGAGCGTATCAAATCGTGCAATGAGAATCACATCATCCGTCTGCAGCTGAGACAGTGGCTTCTCCTCCATCCTTCGCAGTAACTCGTTACGAAGAGACGCAATTTGACGGTCAACATTCTCCTAGACTCGGGTAGACGCCTACAAGGCCGTGGGGAATACGCACTTGTAGAGGAGGCCCTAGAGGACAACGTTACAACAAGGACGCCATATGATCTCGTACCGTAGTACGTACCCCTCTGGAGACTACCAGTGGAGGTCATCTACAGCTCGTCCGTCGACGGAGCTGGAGAGGGCTGCGAGGAAGTACTAGCCTCTCCTGCTGTAAGTGCACTAGAAGTCAACGGCTCACGGAGCCTAAGATACTCGGTCTAGGAAAGTATGGATGCTCGATAATTGCTAATATCTAAGGTACTTATTACTAACTACATGGATATTTATTTGCATATTTCCTGTGTTATATTAAAATTAATAGAAAGTAAAGTAATACTTATATAGGTTTGCGAGGCCCTCTCATCAATGAGCTTCCCGCCCTTCCGATGGATGGCCAGGAAGATGGTCACCATGCTGGCATCCTTACCCCTTTGTACCTGTTAAAAATATATTATTTAGTACTAAAATTAAATATTTTATTCTACTACCATTTTATCGTACTTGTATTAAAATAATATATCTGAAATAAAAAAAATACAAAACGACGAAAATGTTCCTTCATCGGAATCGAGCCACCACACCACTTTGATGCCTTCTTCCTAGCCTACTTGGCCTTTTCAGACCTTTTCTTGTACCTTGAATCGTCGAATCTAGCCCTTATTGTAGTCCACTACTCAGGCGTAATCCAACCTTGGATCAGTTTTTTTTGCGATCACGAGCCTTCTGGTCATCCAAAGCATCACGGATCAGCTTGGCGGCGATGGTAGGAAACATCTGCTCGATCAACTCGGCCCGGTGCGGTGGATAGAAATATGTTTGCTACAAGAAGTAATTTAGTAAGTTATATAATATGCATAAATTAGATGATTGATATTAAAACCAAATATACTTTTACCTTGAAGTGCGCAAACCAGAACGCCTTTCTCTCGTCCAGAGCATCAGAGTAGTTGATCCAAGGGCCACCATAGTTGTACCTCAGAAAGTGGCCAGTCGTCTCTGTACCGACGATGGACGATATCTATACAGAAATAATTATATTAATGAAAAAGTGAATATATGATGAATAAATAAATATACGATATATATGATGATAAACCAACTAATTGACTTACTTTGAACCGTCGGCCCAAATCTCCGTTCTCGTCTCGTCCGGAGGTGCGCCTGGAGGATCTCGCTGATATGGAGGCGGCGTCGTCTCAACCTCTGCCATCTGCTCATCTGTCTCCATGGTTTCGTTAGCAGAAGGAATGATGGACGAGGGAGTAGTCTCAGGCCTGTAACTACTTATCCTAGGAGTGCTGCCACGTAATATCGTCGCAGTCGGAGATGTGTCTGGTCGATATACTGGAGTACTTGGCGACGAGGATCTAGAACCAGTAGGCAGTACCAAAGGAGCACTCCATCTACCTCGGGACCTACCGAACGCTCCGTGTCGTCCTGTCATACCTGATAACAACATATGGTGATAGAACAAATAAACAGATATATAGTACATTCTATAGTCAAAATATTATACATATCTCACAGTATTAATAGAATTGTACAGTAAATAACTAGTAGTATCACAAGTCTAAATGGATAGTACATTCTACAATCAAAATATAATACATGTCACAAGTCCAAATAGATTTATTTTATTTTCAATCATCTTCAAAAAATTTATCTTGTTCGTCTTTCTCGTCCTCCTCTTCCTCTTCCTCCTCATCTTTACTTTTATTTACTTCATCTTCGTCTTCGAATAATTTTAGCTCTTCTATATTATTAGTCGTGTAATGAGTAACTTTCGTTGAGTCCACATCTACAATATTTTTTATAAGAGGTAGCTCGTCCTCCTGATAAGCTATTTCGTCAACGTCAAAGGTATTTCTAGCTTTAGTCTTGCATACTGCCCACCAGTCCGACCTCGCTGTTCTCCGTCTAGGATAAGTTGTGAAGTAGACGAGCTGAGCCTGACTTGATAGGACAAATAGTTTGTAGCCTTGATATCTATGCTTGTAGTTTATATCCACAAGACCATGCTTGTCAATTTTTCAACCTTGATCTTGAATTGGATCGAACCATTTATACTTGAATAACACGATCTTAGCAGGTTCTGTGCCATAATTATATGTCACTCCACAATCTCTCATAAGATTCCAAAGAAATCATTACCTGGATCGATGTCTTTGTAGTTCGAAGATTTGATACACAAACAACTAATTTTCATGGAATTAAGATCCAGGAAGCTGTCTCTGATCAGAGCATTTGTTGACTTGAACCTAAACCCATTCACACAGTAACATGGTCATATTTTGACAACAGTAATTGGTCCCTTGGCTAGAGTTCAATAGATTTAGTCTCGGGTGTTATTAGACGATCAACCTAAATACCAAAGAAGCGATAATAAGTTATTTATTGTGCAAGTGCATACAGAAAAAGTAATTACATAGTTCCTTATATATGCGCTCAACCAAGAAGAAAAATAATATCTTATTTTTTGTTCTACTTCTTTGTCTATTATGTAGGGTCTAACCGACCTCAGCTCATCATTATATGTGCTAAAAAATAATAAAGCAATCGCCGATTAGTAGTATAATATTGGCTTATTCTATTACATTGAGATGACATAAATATGGACGTATTAATTACTTACCCCTGTAGTTTTTCCACTTCATCCTCATCATAATTTAGTAATATATACAATTGAGCAACCCTTAGCTCATCGTCATTTAAATATCTCTTCTTCATTTTCCCCAAAGCCTTTTCGGACGTATTGAATACTTTCAGTATCGCATCATTAGATTTCTGATATCTGTCGTCTTTTCTCAGAGCTCTCGTTCTATTAGTAGCAAAATGAGGTTTGAAATACGTCGAGCAAAAGTTTGTAATCTCCTCGAGAACATAAGCTTCAGAAATAGAACCCTCAATCCGTGCCTTATTTTTTACCTTTCTCTGCTGCTCAAACAGGTACATCCACCGATAACCGACAGGCCCACAAATACGTGTCTCATAGGAAAGATGAATTGACAAATGCTCCATGAAGTCGAAGAATCCAGGTGGAAACACCTTCTCGAGCTTGCATAGTGTTATCGTAATGTCGTTCTCTTGCTTTTTTAGACAATTGACGAGAAACTTAGTAGAACAAAGATCTCTGAAGAATATGCTGAGCTCTGTCAATGGATCCCAAATGACCCGCGGTAAAAATTCCTAAAATATAATCGGAATTAACCTCTCCATGAATACGTGACAATCGTGGCTCTTCATACCTGTCAGTTTATTCTCCTTAAGGTCGACGCATCTTCTCTAGTTCGACACGTACCCGTCTGGAAATTTTAGGCCCTGAATCCACCTACAAAGTCTCCCTTTATTCTCCTTATCTAGTAAGAAAATTTCCTTAGGCTGCTTTAACTTTCCATTTCTCTCCTCTATCAAATGGAATACAGGACGTCTACATATTTCTTCCAAGTCCAACCTGGCATTCGAATTGTCTTTCGCTTTCCCCTTTACGTCCATTATAGTATTAATTATGTTGTCAAACATATTATTCTCGATATGCATGACATCAAGGTTATGTCTAATCAGATTGGTGCTCCAATATGGCAGATCCCAGAATATACTCCTCTTCGTCCAGTTATGAGTGTGACCAAATCCGGCACACTTCTACCTCTTAGCAGGCGCTTCGATAGCACTTTGTAAATATTTTACCTCTTTTTATATCGTGTATCCGGGCCACCTTGGAGGTGGATTAGCCTTATCCACAATGCCGACACGGAAATCATTCTTGTTTCTCCGGTACAGATGATCCTTCTGCAAAAATTGTCGATGACAATCGAAGAAGGACGATTTACCTTCGTATTTCAAACGGAAAGCCTTAGTGCAGTCCATGCAATACGAACATGAGAGGCGACCATGAGTTCTCTATCCCAATAATATTTTATAGGCCAAAAAATCGTTGATGGTCCATATAAGTGCTGCCCTCATCTGAAAATTCTATTTTTTAGAAATATCGTACGTGTTGGCACCTACTTCCCATAACTGATTCAACTCATCTATCAACGGCTGTAAATACACATCGATGTTCCTTTTAGGATTATTCAGACCCAGGATAATAACGGTTAGGAACATATACAGAGTCTTCATGCACATCCAAGATGGTAGATTGTACGGAGCGACGATTACAGGTCAACACGAATATTGGGAGCCCGAAAGTCTAAATGGGGTAAAACCCTCGGAGGAGAGCCCCAACCCGACATTACGTGGATCTGAAGCAAAATCTGGTTACTCTCGATCAAAGTGCTTCCATTCTTCTCTATCGGATGGATGATCCAACACTCATTCATTCTGTTTTCTCCTGTGCCAACTCATATTTTCTGTAGTCTCCTTCACCATAAATAACCTCTGCAACCACGGCGTCAAAGGCAAGTAGTGCATCGAATCGGTAGGCTTCCTTGCACCGACAGACCTTTCTCTACCAGTGGCCTTGTAGCGATCATCACCACAGAATCTGCACGCATCTTCATCCTTGTCGTCTTTGTAGTACAACATGCACTCGTTGCGACATATATCAATTTTCTTGTATCCGATCCAGAGCGATCTCACCATCCTCTTAGATCGGTAGAAGTCTTTAGGCAACTTAGCACCCTCCGACAATATCTCTATAATCAACTACATCAGTCGATTGTAGCATTCTTGCGATATGTTAAAATTGGAGTTGATGCTCAACAATCTTGTAATTATCTCTAATGGTGAATGATCCTCACAACCAGAATATAATGGAGTTCTTGCATTCTCCAGTAACTCCATAAAATTTGCAACATCGACATTCGGTGCCTCCTCAGCTGCATCATGATTATCCAGATTGAAACTAGGCCCGACAACGTCTAAAACTATATTCACGCACCCGTTATCGTAATCAGCGTGGTCATGGACATCCATATATGGCTCCACATAAGGCTCCGGCTTCGATGCTAAAGACACAAGTTCTCCGTGTGAGGTCCACTGATAGTAATTCGGTGTAAAATCCCTCAAGTACAAATGATATGTCACATCCACTTCTGAGTGATATTTTAAGTTGCGATATCTCACACACAGACACTTAATTTTTGTTTCATCCATGTACTAAGGGAACGTCTTGGCGAACTGCAAAAACTGTTCCATCTCCTGTATGAATTTATCCCGCATATAGCATATGTCATCAGGATGACGGTTGTACATCCACAAACGATGATGCAGGTAGTAATTCAGATCCATTTCTAGATACTTCTGCAAAGATGAATAAATATCGTTAAAGTATATTATCCAAATGGATGCAAAGATGGATACACATGTGAACACTAATAAAGGATATGTGTGACGTCATATATTCAATGTGAGACATTCTATGAAAAAAAAAATTTACTTCTGCAAACCTTTTGAGGCTATTAGAGTTAGACTGGATTTCCAAAAGTCTACTAGATTTTTGGTAGAACTCTAATAGCCTCAAAAATCTTACAGAAGTAATTTTTTTTTTGAGAGAATGGCTCACATGGACACTTGACTTCGAAGGTAACGACAAGCATTCCTAGTTATTCTACTTTTATAATAAGTACTATATATATGAAACTATTAATCACTTAACTTATATTTATCTAGATTGTAACATAAACCTAGTTATTCTACTTTTATAATGAGTATTATCTATGTGAAACTATTTACCACTTAACTTATATAGCTAATCCTATACATGTAGCTAGATATGCACTTGGTATCTAGGTATCATTTGATATTTAGTACCCCAGGTACTTAAGATATTTATAATTAACTTAATACCCAATAACTTATCCATATATCTTGGTATATTGATACCTACTCAAGTATCTTGGGTACTAAACTAAAACTCAAATATCCTTAAATACTCAATCCTAATATACATACCCTCACTCAATACTTAAAAGTTTAACCTATACTAACTCACTAAACACACTCAAACACATATTTGTATACAATGTGCACTCACTTGCACATGGTGCAAGTTGTTGCTGCTGCTATTACACACACACACACACATACACACACACACACACACACGTCACTAATACACCCTAGATACACACTCCACTCATGACACTCACTCCAAATATAGGTTACTAGACCCTCTGACTGAGGAGGGGGGTCGTCGGGGTTGAGGGTAGCCGGGGGGGGGGTCGTCGGGGCCGAGGGCGACGCTGTATCCTTAGTTACATGATACATATACCAATATCGTGCCACAACCACCAGAACACGAACTCTTATATCAAGGATAAGTTTGGCACTGCTATAACCCAAGTTGGATACGAGTTCTAGAAGAAGCCAATACCGTGTCATGTCTCGACTTTGAAGAGTCATTCCCGTGTCCGTATATACGACTCTCCTTGAGTCAAGATTTGCATCGTATTGTACACAATGTCGATACCTAATGCCGCATCTAATTAACTCAGACAACTAACTAGAAGAGATATAAGGTTATGGTTAGAGTCTGTGTCATATCCCGTATCATGTCTGTATATGTGTTTGTGTCGTGTCTCGTGTCATATCTATGTCTGTGTCGTGTCCGTGTCTATGTCATGTCCATGTCAAATAGCTAGGGTTAGAGTTTACCTGATCTTGGGGGTTGACCGAGGAAGGGGATGGACGAGAGGATGAGGAGGTCGGCATAGGCGGTTGAGGAGGAGGAGCCCGGAGAGGGGAGCCCGGAGAGGAGGAGGAGCTCGGTGGAGCAAGAGGAGGGGGGTCATCGACAGTAAAGCACGGTCGGAGGGGGGTCGACGAAGCACGATCGGCAGTGGGGATTGGAGGAAGGAATATATTTGGAAAATTTTCGAGTGAGAATGGGGGAAAAGAAAAATCTGATTGTTATATTGAAAATAAATTAGCGACGCCTGATCCAGACATCACTAAATGTCGTTATTAGCGACGTTTATATAGTCGCTAAATATCGCTAATGCTAAAAAATATTAGCGACTTCTTAGACGTCGTTAAGCGTCGACATTAATTTTTTTTTTATCGACGACTTCATACGTTTATAAATGTCGCTAATTAAAAAATTAACCTCGGTAAAACATTGCTAAACGACGCTAAATCAAAAACTTTAGTGGCGTTTACCGACGTTAAAAATATATATAGCGACTATTCTTTCAAAAAACCCAAGTACAGTCGCTACTAGTCGCTATTCATCGCAAACAAAGATGTACAACGATATTTATTTATGGATTCGCTAAATTCTTTAAAATTAGAGACGTTAACTGACAACGTCACTAAAAATGTCACTATTTTATTATATTTTGGTAGTGTTAAAGCACTGAGGCTTTTACTTACAATTATTCGACGAATATACACACTCACATTCAACTCTATCTCACCACCATAACTTGGTGTCCCGTACTCGATGTCCATGCTTTGTCGGTCCGGTCATCATCTCCAAACCTAGTATGATCACAACAACTAGACGTAGATAACATTGACTGTCCTTCGGCCCCCATCCCTCGGTAATGATGATACCCCAACCCATCAATATATTTTATATTAAGAGTTGATGTCGTAGCATTACATTATACAGGTTCATCTTAATTCTGTTATATCCTTCAGATACTATATTTGATAAGAACATATACTACACTGATGTGCATAACTTAGATGATTCACACTAATATATGTTGTAATAAATTTTGGGTAGTGTTCTAATCCATTGATATCCGAATTCATGTCGATACTATACAGATAGGCATCATATTGAACAAATATCGATGTTGTAACTTTCATGGAGGTGGTGGAGAATGCAAAAACTTCTCAACAGGTGATGCAGATCTTCATTTTGAACAATGAAAAACATTTTTCATAGGTGATAGGTCAAATCGGTTTTCTGTCGATACATTTTCTATCGACAGGATTCCGACATGACCTACCGGTTATGGAAAACTTTTTTCGTCTGATCTGTTCGATGTGAAGCTCGATTTCATCTGTTTCTTTACTTTTTGCTATGATAGAATACGCAAAGTATGAATTACAATGCTTTTAGAATGTCCATCTAATGTCGTATGTACATCTAATTGCTTCTGTGTATTTTATCTTACGATGCATAATTTTCATACCCACCAAGCAATGGATCATTACTTGGTTGATTGTACGTGGATGTGCAGGCGGCAACACGAGTGCATGATTTGTCTGAGTGACAATTTTAAGGCAGACATTGAAGTATTTTTTAAGTATGCCATGAGAAAACCTGATTATATGGATGGTCCAAAAATTAAGTGTATATATGCTCATTGTGGTAATAGACGTAACGAAGAAGTGGTGATTGTGAGAAAGCATCTGACCCTTAAGGGTTTTGTACGTAATTACAACCTGTGCGCATCGTAAGGTAAACTTTATGCGAAAATACAGTCTGCTTTTGTTGTGGATGTTGCTACGGATGTTGCCATAGAAGATGATGTAGACTGTGTTGAATATGGAGACTACAACTTGGCACGAGATATGATGTATGATGCGGCATGGCCTAATTTTAATCCGGAGGATCCGAATCCCGATGCAAATAAGTTCTATGATGTGTTTAAGGATGCATATACTCCTATATATCCTGGTTGTGAGACTCATTCAATATTGTCGGTAGTGATGCACTTGTGGAACATAAAGTCTAATTTTAACTTACCGCAAGCTTGTTATGATCGGATCGCACAATTAGTCAAAGAGGTGTTACCGAAAGAATCGAAAGAGCTTCCTAAAAACTTCTACAAATCAAAGATGATGGTCCGACAGCTCAGACTGGGTACAAAAAGATTGATTATTATCGCAAAAGATGCATGTTGTACTATAAGGAGAATGAGGAAAAAGAAAGATGATGTTTCTTCTACGCGGATCGTTACAAGCCAGTTCGAAAAAAAGAAAAGTCAACTAAAATAAAACGACGTCCGTACAAGTACATGCATTACTTGTCGACCACGAAGCGCTTACAGAGGATGTATATGTCCCTTAATACAGTAGAACCCATTACATGGCATAACGAGGAACGTACAAAGTATGATGGAGAATTGTCACATCCTTCCAATGGAGAGGTGTGGAAACATTTTGACCGGTGTAATCCGAATTGTGCCGCGGAGCCTAGAAATATCCAATTGGCGCTATGTTCTGATGGCTTCTATCCTTTCGGATAGTCGAGATACTACAAGAAAATGTAGCATTTACGGCGCATAATTTAAGGCGCGCAGTTATTGCGCATTGTAAATGACACTCTTTTACAACGTGCAAATCTGTGCGCAGTAAAAGAGTTATTTTTCGTCTTTTTATGGCGTGTTTGACATGCACGTCGTAATTGTAAACTCATTTACGACATGCACTTTTGCGCGTTGTAATTGAGGACTTATTTACGGCATGCATTATCATATGTTATAATTTGAGACTCATTTACGATATGCATTATTGCGCGTTGTAATTGAAGACTCATTTACGATATATATTTTTATGCGTTGTGAAAGAAGACTCATTTACGGCGTGCTTTTGCACGTTGTGAAAGAAGACTCATTTATTTACGATGTACTTTCGCGCGCTATGAAAGTTTAGTACGTACTATTGTATACTGCGTATTACAAAAGCTTACAAATTATTTCTTTCTTTTAGCCCGCCCTCTTTTCAGATTTCGTTCAAAATTGTTTCAACCTAATCAAGAACACCTCTCTCTCTCTTTCCTCATAATTCTCATCTCAACACCTAAATCACTCTCCTCCTTCTAAATCCCAAACTGTAACCCCATATTTTTTCTCATCCTCTGACAAAGTATTCTACATCTGATAGCACGAGGACCATCATAGCCGAGCCGGTCGAGCCCCTCGCGTACACAACTCCACTACGGTCTAGCCTCCTTCTCCCGGTCGACGTGGCGGCTGCTCTAGCACCACCTTCCGGTCAGAGCTCCCTTTCTCGACTAGGCTTCAATACCGAGCCGCCTTGAATAGTCGTTCGTCCCATCTCCGGATCCGGTATGGAGGTCGCAGATCCGTCCTGTGGCCAGGCACCCGGCGTCTACTTCTTCCTCCACATCGTTTCTCTTCTTCATCCTCCTCAATTACATCGGATAAAACCCTAACCCCCAAACTATAGATCTGCACCGTCGCGTTCCTCGTCAACCTCTCCATCGAACCCCATAACAAGGTCAGGATCGTCCGTTCTAACGATGTCGACCCCCAACATCCTCGAAGTCGATGAAAGTTCCACGTCAAAGATTAGTACCTACTTTATGTGATGATCTCTATTCTTTTTAACAAACTATGTCCTCAACTAAGCTATAAAATTATCAATATTGTTGTCTCCATGTTGATTCTTAGTAAATTCCTACCCATATTTCATATTAAACTCATAGGTGTAGGAAACATCTTGCAACTTAGACTTGAGATAACATGCTTTGTATATATATATATTGTCTGCAGGACATATAGGTTCCTAAACATCTTGGAGTTTAATAGCTCCCAGAAAAGGATGTCTGTGATAGTTAGGAGCGAGGAAGGGAAATTATTGATTCTCACTAAAGGTGCTGACATGTGCGGTTAAGCTCATTACAGAGCTTTGGATAACCCAATCGCTCCCCTAATTCTTGAATTGTGATATCAGAAATAACTACCATCTAAAGATAAAAAAAGATACTAATAATTTCCATCTTCTTTACATCTTAACAGTGTGATGTTTAAAAGGCTTGCGAAAAGTGGAAGGGAATTCGAGAAGAAGACGAAGGAGCAGCTACATGATTATGCGGATGCTGGTCTGAAGACCTTGGTTCTTGCGTATAGTGAGCTTGATGTAGTTGAGTATAAAAAGTTCAATAAGGAATTTACTGAGGCCAAGAATTCTGTAACAATCTCTTTCTCGCTATACCAGTTGAAGTTTGATTTGTATAGGATATTTAACATGCGCTGAACCTTTTGTGCTATCTGTTTGCCGAGAGATGGCATCACACATTATTGATATCCTCGCGTTGGTCCAAAGAGAGCTAATGTTTGCTCTAGAATCTTATTGGGATGGCAAGAGTACTACCGAGAATTTGTAGAAGGTTGCTGCAGATCTCAGGTATTCCATTTTGAAGCAAATGTCTGATGCTGGGATCAAGTACATCCCTAGCAATACATTTTCCTACTATAATCAAATGCTACATACCACAACAATGCTTGGTGCCTTTTCTGGCCGATATGGATTTGCTGGTGGAGAGATTGGTTTTGTAAACCCCCTCACCCAAATTTAGGCCTACTTGACTTAGATAGAGAGACTAGGGCTAGTTTGAACCCAATTAGAAATAGAATACTGTGTTTTAGAGGATTTTACAATATTTATATCACTTGGTGCACCTTACCGTTGCCTTGATAATTGGAGTACTACACTAGCCATTGCCTTCCTACAAATTTCACATCCTTATCCTAGACGTGCCAGTCATCTATTCTGACCTTTGTGTAACTTATAATTATGCTCTCTTGTGCTATATTTTAGTCGCACAATATTCGTCGCAGACGTTTATATTTAATTCTAAATAAATTTAACTTTGTATCCTTGTGCGTTCCAATCGAAATTGGAGACACAATATTGACCCATTTTTAGCAACCCAATTTATTATAATATTCTATTCTGAGCCCCCTGTGTCCATAACACTTGTGTCCCACCTAATTTTAGTCCCATGTACTTCTAATTAATTTTAGAACACCTTTTACATTAATTTTAATTAATTTAATCTAATTTCCATCTTTGTGCTATTTTCCAATTGTTGGGTGCTTTTATGCAAAAGTGCATTAAGGTGTCCACACCATTGGATAATACATGAAGAAACTTATTTTTCCTTCATTATTGATCATATAAATTTTTCCCATGATTTTGGAATCTGCAAACACACAAACATCGCCCTCATTTAACCCTAGCCTTGCATTTTAAACAATACAAATTATAGCCAACCAAACATCCCCATGTCAAACCAAGGCCCAATCCCAAGGATGTTGACTAAGCCCAACCCCCTAGGTCAACATCAAACCCTATATTTTCTACCTATAAATATAATTTTTATTCCTTTTCTTTTCCTTTTTCTATTTCAAACCAAATACCATGCTCTTCCTCTTGTGCATCCCCTACCCCCGCCGGAGCACCACCGACCGCTACCCCTCGACTCGCCGGAGCACCCCATTCCCCCGGACCAAACGACCTCCACCTGCACCGAGCACCGCCCTTTTCTCTCTTCCCTGTCCTCCGTCGACCTCCCTCTTCCCGTCTCCTTTCGACCCGCCTATAAGCCGACCGGAACAACCTCGATAACCCATCGCCTCCCCCCTTATTCTCCGGTCATCTTTCCCGCTGCCATTAACGCCGGAGCCTGATCTCCTCCACCATTCTCTCCTCGACGAACAACAGCAGCCTTGACCCGCTCGACTCCTCTCCGGTCTCCCCCTCACCCCGACCTCCCCGAACCACCACCTCCCTCGTCTCTCCTCTTCCCGACCTCCTGCACCACACCACCAGTACCACCATTGCCCACTGTCTTCTCTCCACTCTCCTCCGCCTGACTCAACTCCCCCTGCTCCATGTCCTCCTCCACGGCCGCCTGAGCCCTGGTCGGAGCAGCCTTCTCCCCTTCCTCAATTATCACCACCATTAACATAATCATTATCACCATTATAATCATCATCACCATTATCCCTATCACCATCCTCATCATCACCATAATCACCATTATCATTACCTACATCATCATCATCATAACCTCAATCATCATCACCATCGTCGTCAACCTCATCGTCGTCATCATCGTCCCCGTGCGTGCACTCCGAGGTTTGAACCTGTCCCTCTTCTCCTTTTTATGTGTGCTTGTGGGTATGCTAGTAGGACATTAGTATTGCTTTATGACGGTTAGTTGACATCAGACCCTGAGTCGGTGAACCCAACTCGCATCCGTATACGTACGCGTATACGTATAATAATTAATTTGATATATATATTTTATATGTATATATTGTTCAATTTGGTATATATATATATGTATTGTATAAGTAACTAAATGTTAATGCTAAACCTAATTATGACTATATTTGTATTTATATTGTACGACCCTAGGACACCGGATTATCCCATATTTACGTTTGACCAAGTGACCCTAAGAACTTGTAAATTGACTGCCTTGTGTACATTAACGTACTGACTTAGACACATGTTAGTTGACTGTCTGATTTTTATACAACATTTAATATAGGACACCCGCGTAATTAGACGCACAGTTGAACCTGCTAGTTGACCAGTATCTCCCCTAGAGTACCCTCTGAGTCCAGTGTATTATGGTTGTGTATGTGCTAGTGTAATGGCTGATGTTGTATTATATTATATTATATGTATATAGGACCTATCGGATTGATCTATGCGACTTCAGGAGCAGGTTATTAGTACTACGCAGCTTTCTTGCCAGACAAGTATACCTTGCTATTGTACTGTTATTCATATTTCATATGTTGCATGCATCTTTATTTCTGTCATCTAGTTCATATATTTTAACTGCTATATAAACTGCACGTCCAAGAAAACTTGGGTGCAATGATGGTATCATCGTATTCTATTTTTATTATGTATATGCATGTGACATAGTTTACGAGACCACCCCATTATCATGAGGCATCATTAGGTTTCATTGGCCATGACACATTTCTTACACGGGTTGTGAGTCTCATATAGATCCCGGACTTGCGTGACAGGTTGGCCTTCTGTACTGTGGAACGTGCGATAGGGAATAACTGCCGATAGAAACTTTGCATGCTAGAAGACCTGACATTTATTAGAGGTATTATCGTGTCATGGATGTGACATGCTTAGAGCATGGGATGGGAAGAACAACAAGTAAGGCATTTGGGCTCCTTTGTACTTTCCTTTTTATGTAACCCACACGCTCCGCCAGAGATGCGTGGTCGTGATGACCCCTATATTACCTGGCGGCCTCTGCCGTTCAAAAGACGACATACTTTTTAGACCCCTGAATCTCCAAGAGAATCATGCCAATCCTATTTTGGCCAGATAGCCCACGTTTTGGAAAGTTGTTCTCAAACTATATTCACATAGACGGTTAGGCAACCCATTGGATATTTATTTACAGTACTTATTGGCATGCTTCTATGTATCTTGTTATGTCCCTCTGAGGACCTGGTCCCTCTCCAGGTGTAGATGTTCATGAATATTCACAGGAGCACAGATCCGGACTTGCTACTTATATTTCGAGGAGGTCTTCTTTTCAAGCCTCGTGATTATTACTTGATGTACTTATATTGTGTTTGCTTTTATATTCTAGTTCGACATTGGATTTGTTTCCATCCGACTGTCATCCTTAGATACTTCATATTAAGATCTAGTTACATAGTTATTGGTTATTTATTTCTATTTGATTTATGTAGATGAGATTTAGATTATACCCTGTGACTTATGATAGTTTTTACCACTTGTGAATTGTTATTCATATTACAGCGTACGCATGTGTCATGGTTTTCATATATTGGAGTTGCCATATACATGCGGCTGGCATGTATATGGAGTTGTCATATACATGCGGTTGACAAATTTTTAGTGGTGGCCCATGCAGGTCGAGAGCATATTGTCTCGGTTACGTTACTGTACTGAGCAAGCCTGCAAATAGGATTTGAGTATAGGATCTCATCCACATTTGACTATGACTCACCTCCCTTCCAATCCGTTCTATTTAAATAATTGCATCATGCTTGATTCATGTGCTTTCCTAATAGTTCTTTGAGTATAGCCTTCTCCTAGAATATAGGAATCCCTGTTGTTAGGATGATAATTAGGGTAACACACCTACTAAGAATACAACTAGAATATAGACACATTACTAAGATGAGAATACCTAATGAACCCTAGCACCCCTTACCTATAGATTGATTGACCATTATTCCTTGATATAATTATGAATGACTTGAGGGTAGTATAGACACTACTAGGATTAGTTAAAATTTGACCATACTGTTTTACCCTAGCATTGAGGAACCAATAGAAATCCAAGATTGAACATTAGGACTGGACCTAACTTTTATAGCAAGATAGTATTAAAGAACTATAAATTTAGATTATTGTCTTGATACTAGCAGGACAATACCTTAGGAAGCCAAGATGAATGAATAGAATAATTTTCTTGATCATACCTCGAACACAGAGATTAGCATACCACCTCCCCCTTAGAAAATCATGATCTTATCAAAAGTCCTTCTATTATAATTTCATATATTGTTCCTTTGCAACCTTAGCGCTTGCTATTTGTGCAACGACTAATTATATTTTTCTTTTTTTTCCAGTCGTGCCACCTGACACTTCTGATTGTGGGCCAAGTGACTTTATTTTATGTTAGGATATATAGTTTGCTAGGATTATAGTTGTTAATCTTGAATTTTGAATTATGTGCTCGGTAGTTAGAACTTGATAGTTTGAGTTGTTCCTTTAGATTGTGATTTGATTATCCTTTAGTTTTAAATCACGTAATTTCTACCCCCACCTCGATACAAGTTATGCCTTTTTCACTTGAGAGCCAGTAACCTTTCCATTCTTAATATTGACACATTTGTTCTATAAGCACTATGATTAAGACTTAAGATAACTATTACCTATATAATACAATAGGATACCCTAATAAGTACTAAGATCTTTTTCTCGTGTACCCCAATAAGAGTTCTACCTTAGTTACAAGGACAAGGTTAATTTATAGGTTTTCCTTAAGGCAGTTACAGTATTAGTTTATTCTTTTAAGTGGATAGTATACCTCACAATCTAGTATCACATAGTCCTTTTGACTGATTAATAAAGTGTAATTGAATGGCCTTAACTATATGCTTGCATAAAAAGATATTGTTTATCCAAACTGTAGAAATAAGAGGCCCATACCTCCATTGGTCAACTAGAGACTTAGATAAGGAGTTAGTATAGCAATTGTAGAGGCACAACACCGGACGAGTCTCATCTTCTTGGCAAACTTGAATTATTATGTACCTTCTTTCATCATAATCTAGCGTATTTATATTTTCTGTACTACCTTGACTTATGCCGCTATTATAGCCTAGTTTTGCAAGCTTATTCTTTTATCGAGCTTGTTCATGACATATGTATTATTGAGTCGACACACTAATACGATTGTCTATTCAGAATCAGTATATTACGGTCTGATCAACCTTAGTGCATTTTGGTTTGCTCTTCGCATGACTACTTTACGTGGATTGAGATATATAGTTGACTAGTAGACGAATATACTTTCCCTCTAGATATGTCAGAGCATATCATATTAGGTACATAACTATTCTGAAATAAAATGCGAATATAAATTTACCAAAATAGAAATTCAATCCACAAGTTCCTTGACAACTCCCTTTTGAATTTTTTTTTATCGCTTTGAATTCCATACTTCTATTCTATTACCTCCCCCCTTGAACTCTTTATTATTGTTTTCCGTATTCCCTTAATTCGGAAAGACGAAACCTCGTGCTTGGTATAAGTTTGATACACAGAGAGTACTAGATACACACCATAGGTCAACCGCATTATTTGGTGACTATCTTTTGTAATTAAGGGCATATCATATGTGATATATTTGGTGTTAAAGTTTTGAGAATTGAATAACATGATTAAATAATTTGAGGAATATCTTTCTTAAATGTGTAGCCTTATGTGATAGATGGGTAAATTCTAAGTTGGGTACAAGTTGCATTGTCAACTTGAGAGGAATTTCTTAGATTATGATCAAGTAAGATTAGATTGAGAGATTAAGTCATTTTAAATATGGAGAATTTTAGAAGAAGGAGTTAGATGATGAGTATTTAATAAATTTTAAAATTTTGATATTTTGGACCAAATATTTATACTTTGAGCACATGATTTAAATTTTAAATATTGAAGGTTGAATTATCGATTTAAATCTTGAGAAAAATAAATAGAAGTATAAACATGAACATGGACGGATTGAATTCCAAATTTGATGATTGAATTAAAAGTTAAATTTTGATTGTTGGATTACATATTTAAAATATTGATGATGTAAATTAAATTTAAAATTGGAAGAGTACAAAATTCATAAGTTGAAAATAGAAATAATATTTGATTAGAATTATTTTCTAGAGGAGATTATGATAGTGAAGATTGCGATGCAAATTTTGATGTAGAATATCGTATGGATTGACTTAAATTTGGATGTTGATGATTTAAAAAATCGAGAAGAGATTACAATATATTAAATTTGATTTAAACAGTGGTTATTTTAAATTTAAAGTGATTGCGATAAAATTAAAAATATTTGATTATTTAAAATTTTTGGAAGAGATTGCGATTGACTTGCCTTATATGCGAATGTGAAGGAATTAAGAAATTATGCCTTATTTTAATTTCGAGGAAGAAATTATTTTAAGTTGGGTAGATTGTAAATTCTCTCACCCAAAATTAGGCCTACTTGGCTTAGATAGAGAGACTAGGGCTAGTTTGAACCCAATTAGATATAGAACACTGTGTTTTAGAGGATTTTACAATATTTATATCACTTGGTGCACCTTACCGTTGCCTCGATAATTAGAGCACTACACTAGCCATTGCCTTCCTATAAATTTTACACCCTTATCCTAGACGTGCCAGTCATCTATTCTGATCTTTGTGTAACTTATAATTATGCTCTCTTGTGCTATATTTTAGTCGCACAATATTCGTCGCAGACATTTATATTTAATTTTAAATAAATTTAACTTTGTATCCTTGTGCTTTTCAATTAAAATTGGAGACACAATCTTGATCCGTTTTAAGCAACCCAATTTATGATAATATTCTATTCTTAGCCCCCTGTGTCCATGACACTTGTGTCCCACTTAATTTTAGCCCCATATACTTCTAATTAATTTTAGAACACCTTTTGTATTAATTTTAATTAATTTAATCCAATTTCTATCTTTGTGCAATTTTCTAATTGTTGGGCGCTTTTATGCAAAAGTGCATTAAGGTGTCCACACCATTAGACAATACATGAAGAAACCCATTTTTTCTTTATTATTGGTCATGTAAATTTTCCCCATAATTTTTTGAATATGCAAACATACAAACATCGCCCTCATTTAATCCTAGCCTTGTATTTTAAACAATGTAAATTATAGCCCTCCAAACATCCCCATGTCAAAATAAGGCCCAACCCCAAGGATGTTGACCAAGCCCAACCCCCTAGGTCAACATCAAACCCTACCTTTTCTACCTATAAATACAATTTTTATTCCTTTTCTTTTCCTTTTTCTATTTCAAACCAAATACCATCATCTTCCTCCTGTGTATCCCCTACCCCCGCCGGCCGCTGCCCCTCGACTCACCGGAGCACCCCATTCCCCCGGACCAGACGACCTCCACCTGCACCGAGAACTGCCCTCTTTTCTCTTCCCTGTCCTCCGTCGACCTCCCTCTTCCCGTCTTCTTCCGACCCGCCTACAAGCCGACCGGAACAACCTCGACAACCCATCGCCTCCCTCATTCTTCTTCGGTCGTCTTTCCCGCTGCCATTAACGCCGGAGCCCGATCTCCTCCGCTGTTCTCTCCTCGACGAATAGCAGCAGCCTCGACCCGCTCGACTCCTCTCCGGTCTACCCCTCACCCCGACCTCGCCGAACCACCACCTCCCTCGTCTCTCCTCTTCCCGACCTCCTGCACCACACTACCAGCACCACTACTACCCACCGTCTCCTCTCTACTCTCTTTTGCCTGACTCGACTCCCCCTGCTTCCTGTCCTCCTCCACGGCCGCCTGAGCCCTGGCCGGAGCAGCCTCCTCCCCTTCCTCAATCATCACCACCATTAACATAATTATCATCACCATTATAATCATTATCGCCATCATCCCTATCATCATCCTCATCATCACCCTAATCACCATTATCATCACCTACATCATCATCATCATAACCTCAATCATCATCACCCTCGTCGTCATCGTCGTCAACCTCATCGTCGTCATCGTCGTCCCCGTGCGCGCATCCCGAGGTTCCAACCTGTCCCTCTTCTCCTTTTTTTGTGTGCTTGTGGGTATGCTAGTAGGACATTAATATTGCTTTATGACGGTTAGTTGACATCAGACCCTGAGTCGGTGAACCCAACTCGTATTTGTATACGTACACATATACGTATAATAATCAATTTGGTATATATATATTTTTTGTATGTATATAATATTCAATTTGGTATATATATATATATATATATATATATATATATATATATATGTATTGTATAAGTAATTAAATGTTAATGCTAAACCTAATTATGACTATATATGTATTTATATTGTACGACCCTAGGACACTGTGGATTATCCCATATTTACGTTTGACCAAGTGACCCTAAGAACTTGTGAATTGACTGCCTTGTGTACATCAATGTACTGGCTTAGACACATGTTAGTTGACTGTCTGATTTTGATACAATATTTAATATAGGACACCCGCGTAATTAGATGCACAGTTGACCCTGCTAGTTGACCAGTACCTCCCCTAGCGTACTCTCTGAGTCCATTGTATTATGGTTGTGTATGTGCTAGTGTAATGGCTGATGTTGTATTGTATTATATTATATGTATATAGGACCTATCAAATTGATCTGTGCGACTTTAGGAGTAGGTTATTGTTACTACGCAGCTTTTTTGCCAGGCAAGTATACCTTGCCATTGTACTGTTATTCATATTCCATATATTGCATGCATCTTTATTTCTGTCATTTAGTTCATATATTTTAAATGCTATATAAACTACGTGTCCAAGAAAACTTGGGTGCAATGACGGTGTCATCGTATTCTATTTTTATTATGTATATGCATGTGACCTAGTTTACGAGACCACCCCATTATAATGAGACATCATTAGGTTTCATTGGCCGTGACACATTTCTTACACGAGTTGTGAGTCTCATATAGATTACGGACTTGCGTGACAGGTTGGCCTCCTATACGTATGGGACGTGCGATAGGGAATAACTGCCGATAGAAACTTTGCATGCTAGAAGACCTGGCAGTTATTAGAGGTATTATCGTATCATGGATGTGACATGCTTAGAGCATGGGGTGGGGAGAACAACAAGTAAGGCGTTTGGGATCCTTTACACTTTCCTTTTTATGTAACCCGTATGCTCTACCGGAGATGCGTGGTCGTGATGACCCCTATATTACCTAACGGCCTCTGCCGTTCAAAAGACGACATGCTTTTTAGGCCCCTGAATCTCCAAGAGAATCATGCCAATCCCATTTTGGCCAGATAGCCCACGTGTTGGAAAGTTGTTCTCAAACTGCATTTGTCACGCCCCTGTCCCAAAATACGTAGGACTAGGAATACGTAACACGCCAGCCGTATGTATACGAACTCTAATATATGGAAACCATATACACACGTACGTTGTACATGAATATCCAATCCACAGTGGTAATATATGTCACAACAAGTCACACGCAGTTCTATATCTCATCCACGGCACAAATAATAGAATAAAGGAAATCAATAACTGAATATCGAAGAAGCAGTCTCAAATAGTAATCTCAAAGTGTTATAGTCGGATGGAAACAAATCCACTACAAATTGACTATAATAAACTACTAAAGAGAGAAGAGAATAAACTCTAATATAAGAATAAATGTCTCGAAAAAGAATAGCAACTAGAATCTCTAAACAGCTGCAATGAATCACATATAATCAAAAGGTAAGATCGCCTCAGACTGATAGGTAGCGTCAGGTCCAGGTCCATACTCCTGCGGGTACTCCTACTCATCTATATCTGGAAAGGGACCAGGTCCTCAGAGGAACGTAACAAGATACATAATAACATGCCAATAAAGTACTGAAAATAAACATCCATTAGGGTCGCCTAACCATCTAAGTGAATGCAGTTATGAACACCTTTCCCCATAAGTGAGCTATCTGGCTGAAAACTAGGATTTGGCATGGTTCTCTATTGGAGATCCAGGGGCCTACAAAGGCACGACGACTTTCGAACGTCGGAGGCCCGCCTGATAATAATATAATATATAGTGGTCATCACCGCCCGTATCTCCAGCGGAGAATCCGGCCGCACAATAGAAAAAAGTGCAAAGGAGCTCAAATGCGGTACTTGTTGTTCTCCCCACCAATGCTCTAAGTATGTCATGTCCATGACACGATAAACCTCTAATAACCGCCAGGTCTACTAGCATGCAAAGTTTCTATTGGCAGTTATCCCTATCCGTCGTACGACCTATACGTACCAGTGGCCAGCCGAGTACGCAAGTCCGTATCCTACATGTGACTCACACTCGTGTAAGAATAGTGTCATGGCCAATGAAACATAAATACCTCATGAAAATGGGGTAGTCTCATAAAGTAGGACCAATGCATATACATAAATAAAAATATAGTACGACGACACCGTCGTTGCACCCAAGTTTCCTTGGACGCACAGTTTATATAGCAGTTAAAATAAATGAACTAAATAAACAGAAAATAAATATGCATACCTCATATGGAATATAAATACAGTACAATGGCAAGGTATACTTGCCTGGCAAGAAATCTGTAAAGTGTACGTGCCCAAATATCAAGGACACGGAACCTGGAACTAAGGCCTCCGAACAAACATCTCCGGATGCTGAAATAAATATCACCAACATTTTCGGAATGAGCAAAATAGCTAAAAAGCACGTCCCTTTCATCCAATTTGGACACAGGGGCAAAACGGTAATTTCGAGTAAAAGTGGGGTCCACGTGTGGCCTACTTTGCACCGAAAAGTGTGCCGAGGGTAACAGTCTCTAAATGGGACAAACTATAGGTCAAACAACTCTAAATGTTAATACGAATCCAACGGTATGTCCAAATGTGGATTTCAATGAGTCGAACACAATTTTGTCCAAAAGTCAACTGTGGGGCCCGCCAATTGGCGATTTGGTCAACCTTCTCAGAATTGCATGAAATTTGGGTCACAGGACCAGCGCGTTACCACGAGTCCAGTGGCACAAGTTTCGTCATAATCTGATAAGCGTGCACAAAATATGCGCGAGTTCCACAAAAGTTGTGATACGGGGTGTATCCGCGGATACGGCCTGATTCTGGCACGCACAAGCGTCTGAATCAGTTCTCACAAATTTTTACGTGTCCGGTTACGCTGCGTGCACCATTTGGTACACTTGGTACACGGTGGGGCAGTCCCGTTTGGCGGGGCGCGCTCCGTTTCATAACTTTTAGAATTCTGGAAAAAGTGGGTTCGCGAAGTTTTGTGACGAATTTAATTATGTCCACAGAAGCTAATAATCTAGGATTATTTAACAGAAAATAAACTAGGTCAAGTGTTCTACACATAACAAAAAGAATCACCGAATTCGGATCTCTGTGGTGGGAGATACGAACTCGGCAATAGGGGTGGTCACCGCAGTTTTCTGCGATCCCAGAATTCGGTCTGCTCGTGCCAACTTGGATGCTGTTTTCACCTATGGGTATACGTTGTTCGAGGTCGGCTATTATACAAATATAAAAGAGGGTTAAGGGGTGAGCATACCGGTGAAGACGGAACGAAGTTTGGTTGAGCGAGTCGACGGAAAACAACTCCGGAGCGAAGGTGGCTCGTGTGGGAATCTGCAGTGCGTGGGGTCGGGGTCGTCGGGATTGGTTTGGACGGCCTGGCGGGGTTCTCTGGCTGCGGTGGCGCCTCTAGATGAGAAGAGGGGGTCTGGAGATTTTATGTTAGGGTTTTATGAAATAATATATATATATATATATATATATATATATATATATATATA
This sequence comes from Iris macrosiphon, assembly GCA_036927795.1. NCBI lineage: Eukaryota > Viridiplantae > Streptophyta > Magnoliopsida > Asparagales > Iridaceae > Iris > Iris macrosiphon. Next base: position 109,641,901 of record JAYESA010000014.1, read on the forward strand.
TATATATATATATATATATATATATATATTATGAATAGGAATAGGAAGAGAGTATGGTTCGGGTCCGTGGGTTGCAAGGCGCTGGATGGGAATTCTAAAGGACGTTGGCTGCTGTAAAGTGGAATAGGAATGTTGCTTGTGGGGAAGGTTTTTGCTAGTTTTTTTTTTGCTAGCAAGTTGCTGTGCTTTGTTTGCTAGGTGTTACTAAGTAGTTAAGTTGCTAGGAAACCAACACAGTTGGGTTATTAGTATTATAGTTATTATTATATTAGTTTACTAGTTTATTAATAACTTCTTTTCTTTTCTTTTCTTCTCTTAAATATATATATATATATATATATATATATATATATATATATATATAGATATATATATATATACTCATAAGAAAATTTATAGATTAGAATAATGCACACCATTAGGCTAGCATCTGCTCAAAGGGTCTCCTACATGAAATAAATTCCGAAAAATTTCTGATGGTCCCATAAATCCTCTAAGTGCCCGAACACCTAAAATAAAAATTATTAAAAATCTATTTCTCCTATTTAGCCCTAATTACTATAATTTAATTAATAATTAATAAATAAAAAGGTATATACGATTTTCTAAGAAGGGGGTTTTACATTCTACCCAACTTGTAAAAATTTTGTCCTCAAAATTAAAATTAAGCAACGATAGAATGTAAGGATGGTATAAGATATAAATTAATAATGTAAATTCATACCTTGGTCTGCGAATAGGTTTGAAAAATGCTTGCGCATGTCGTCCTCGCGCTCCCAAGTTGATTCTCCTGGCGCGCCATGCCTCCATGCTACGCGAACCAAAGGAATAGACTGGTTCCTCAACACTTTCTCTCGACGATCAAGGATTCCCACGGGTTGCTCTTGGTATGACAAGCTCGGCCCAATGGTGATCTCTGAATGGTCAAGAATATGACTGCTGTCTGCCATATATCGCCTGAGCTGCGATACATGGAATACGTCATGTACTTCCTCCAGTGAAGGTGGTAGCGCAAGTCGATATGCCACCTCTCCAACTCTCTCGAGCACGTCAAATGGTCCAATATACCTTGGACTCAACTTGCCGCGCCCTCTGAATCGGATGGTGCCTCTGGTCGGTGATATCCTCAAGAAGACGTGATCGCCCTCTTTGAACTCCAAGGGACGACGATGAAGGTCTGCCCACTGCTTCTGCCAGTCTTGTGCTGCTCTCAAGTGTCCCTGAATCTTCTTGACTGTCTCTACGGTGTTGACCACCAACTTGGGTCCCAGAATCTGACGTTCTCCCACGTCACTCCAACACACAGGAGACCTACATTTTCTTTCATACAATGCTTCAAACGGAGCCATCTGAATACTCGCTTGATAGCTATTATTGTAAGAAAACTCTACAAGATGTAGGTGGTCCTCCCATGATCCTCCGAAGTCTAACATGCAAGCCCTCAACATATCCTCCAAGGTCTAAATAGTACGCTCCGACTGCCCATCTGTCTGCGGGTGGTAAGATGTACTGAACTTCAGACGAGTACCAAGACTCTCTTGCATGCTCCTCTAAAAGTACGATGTGAAGCACGAATCTCTGTCCGATACAATACTGACTGGTATGCCGTGCAATCTCACGATCTACCTCATATATAAGTCAGCTAAAGCTTCAGTAGACTGACCCACTCTAAAAGGTATAAAATGGGCTGACTTGGTGAGTCGGTCCACTATTACCCACACTGCATCTTTCCCACTTGGACTCTTGAGAAAACCCGTGACGAAGTCTATAGTGATGTGCTCCCACTTCCACTCTAGAATCGGAAGTGGTTGCAATAATCCTGCTGTCCTCTGGTGCTCCGCCTTCACTTGTTGACATACCAGACATTTAGCTACAAAGCGAGCTATCTCTCTCTTCATTCCATGCCTCCAAAAGTGCTGTCGTAAGTGTCGATACATCTTGGTGCCTCCAGGATGAATAGAATAAATCAAACTATGAGCCTCTGCCATCAGCTCCTGTCGAATCTCTCCATTTGGAACATAAAGATGATCACCACGTCGTAATGTCCCATCCTCATGAATGCGCAATCCGGTCTGCTCTCCGGCCTCTGTCCTTTCTTTTAGTCTCCTGAATCTGGCATCTGTAGGCAAAGCTGCCTTAATCCTCTCTACCAATGATGATTGAACTTGCAATTTGGCTAGTGTCCCATCTGCTCCGGGTAATATCACTTCAATGCCAAGATCTTGCAAGTCCTCCAATAGTTCCCTCTGTGCTGTTAAGAAGTAAGCTGCTGCCTTCCGGCTTAACGCGTCTGCTACCACGTTAGCCTTGCCTGGATGATAATGTAGCTCTATCTCAAAATCTTTTATCAACTCGAGCCATCGACGTTGCCTCATATTTAACTCCTTCTGCGTGAAGACGTACTTGAGGCTTTTGTGGTCTGTATAGATTTCCACTCGTTCCCCATATAAGTAATGTCTCTATAGCTTCAGAGCAAATACAACGGCTGCAAGTTCCAAGTCATGAGTTGGATAATTCTTCTCATGCACTCGTAACTGCCTAGATGCATATGCAATCACCTTGCCATGCTGCATCAATATGCATCCCAAGCCTTTTCCTGATGCGTCACTGTAGATCACATAACCTCCTGATCCTGACGGAATAGTCAATACTGGTGCTGTAGTCAGTCGTTTCTTCAACTCTTCAAAGGCGGCTTGACACTCAGCGGTCCATATAAATTCTTGGTCCTTAAAAGTCAAACGAGTCATAGGTGCCACTATTCTTGAGAAGTTTTCCACGAACCGTCGGTAATATCCCGTAAGTCCAAGGAAACTCCTCACCTCTACTGCTGATTTAGGAACATGCCATGTCTCAACTGCTGAGATCTTCTCTGGATCAACAGAAATATCATCTCCTGTAACAACATGTCCAAGAAATGAAACTCTGTCCAAGAAGAACTCATATTTGCTGAGCTTAGCATATAACTGCTCTCTCCTCAAAGTCTCTAGAACAATCCGCAGATGCTCCTCGTGCTCCTCGTGGCTCTTCGAATAGACAAGTATATTATCTATGAAGATGACCACAAACTGATCCAAGTACTGGTGGAAGACTCGATTCATCAAGTCCATGAAGATCACTGGAGCATTGGTCAATCCAAATGGCATGACCAAAAACTCGTAGTGTCCATATCTTGTTCTGAATGCGGTCTTTGGAATGTCCTGCTTCCGTACCTTCACCTGATGATATCCCGATCTCAGATCTATCTTCGAGAATATCTTAGCTCCACTGAGTTGATCAAATAAGTCATCAATGCGTGGTAATGGATATTTGTTCTTCACTGTCACTGCATTCAAGGCTCTGTAGTCAATGCACATACGTACTGACCCATCCTTCTTGGGTACAAACAACACTGGTGCTCCCCAGGGTGATGCACTTGGTCGGATGAAACCTTTCTCCTCTAGCTCCTTTAACTGTGCCTTCAGCTCGTCCATCTCCTTCTTCGCCAGTCTGTAAACATGCGATGCTATAGGTGCTGCTCCGGGTGCTAGTTCAATTGAAAACTCTACGTCTCTGTCTGGAGGTAGTCCTGGCAAATCCTCTGGAAAGACGTCTGGAAATTCTGAAATAATAGGATGATAGACAACATCGTCCATTGCGAGCTGCATACCATCAAGGATTTCTGTGGATCCTCGGGCAAACTCAAGTTCAGGCTGGCCTGGTACCTTAAAAAGAATGCTTCCTCCAAAGCAATCGAAAAAAGCATGGTACTTGCTTAGCCAGTCCATTCCAAGCACAATATCAAAAGATGGCATATGAAGGACTAATAGTTGGGCATTCATCTCTCTGCCACGTATCACTATAGGGCCCGATCTACAAACTCGACTAACTGGTACAACTCCTCCTCCGGTAAGAATTCTAACACAACTAGATAATGGTGTAGAAGCAATGTTGTGTTTGGCAATAAAACTAGATGATATAAATGAGTGGGTGGCTCCCGTATCAAATAATGTCGGAGCAGAAAAAGTAAAAGCAAGGGTAATACCTGTTATGACATCCACCTCATGATCCATGTCATCTACCTCCAATGCAAAAGCTCGCCCGTTCCTCTGCGGCTGTCCATGTCCGGTCCTCATATACTGCTCCTCCTGGGTAGGTAGCGGTGGTCCTCTCTGAAATCCTCCTGCTGTTGGGGGTCGGGGTGCTCCCAGTCCGGTCATCTGCTGGGCTGGCTTCGGTGCTGGAAGCGCTAGTCTCTGTGCTGGCGGTGGTAGTGTCGATGCCTGCATTGGGCAGTCTCTCGCCATGTGTTGTCCGGAGCCACATCTCATACACTGACCCAAGCAGGTCCGATAATCTTTCAAAATATGTTCAATTTTCCCACAATAATTGCAGTAGGGCTTCCCCGGATTCTGGTACGGTGCTGCTCGGTGTTGCTGATGCTGCTGTGCCAAGGGACGTCTGATAGGTCCTCCCTGTTGTGTCCTGGCTGGTCCCTGCTGTATCCTTGCTGATCCTTGTTATGTCCTCAGCTGACCTCCCTTTCCTCTGCTAATGGTTTCCTGAAATCTGGCCTCTGTCAGTAGTTCAGCATAAGAGACTCGGGACTGCGAGCTTGTATAATATTGTAGTTCCTGGGTCAGTCCTCGAGGAAACCTCTTAGCCTTAGCCAAGTCATTTGGTATCAAAGCAGCGCCATATTTGCTGAATCGACTAAACTCGACATCATACTCGTCCACTGTTCGGTTCCCCTGCTCCAAGTGAAGAAACTGATCATACAAGGTGTCCCTGACAGTGTCTAGGAAGTACTTTCACTCAAAGCACTCCAAGAACTGCTCCCAAATCTGGTAAGTACCTAACTGGCGCTCCATGGATTCCCACCAGTGATGAGCATTACCCTCTAGAAGTGTCCATACACCCGTCATCCATAGGTCCATAGGTAACTGTGATGCCTCCAGTAGCTTCTGCGTGAGTGATCCAGTTGGTAGTCTCCTCCGGGCTCTCAGTGCCCTTGTACTGCCTTGGACCCATCTGAACAAAATCTTTTACTGATCCAACCCTAGCTCGAGGTACTGGAGCTAGTGCTTGGGCTGGTACAGTAGCCTGTGCATCCATCCTCTCCAGTGCTGCCAAAAATTCTTGCCTCTGCTCGGCTGCCTGCTGCCTCTATTCCTGTATTATCATCTGAAAGAATTGGAACATTTGCGCTTGGCCATCTTGCGGTACTGGGACAGGTGGAAGGTTCCCAATAGGTGAAGCGGGAAGATCAGATGGAACTGGAGTGTGAGTCTGTCCATCTGACCCCGGAAGCCTAGGAATCGTTGGGGTCCCTCCTTGAGTCTGACCATTTACTCCAGAAGTTGTGTCGCCATCGGCGGCAGTACATCCATTTTGCAAATCCATCTCTCTGCAGGTGATGTATAAAACGATTAGAAAAAGTACAAGAATCAAACAGGATGCAAGTATTAAATAGGAAGGATGAGTTTCAGTCAAGCGTGGATGAGATCCTTAAACTCTATTCCTATACGCAAGCTTGTTCGGTACAGTTACGTAACCGAGACAATATATTCTCGACCTGCATGGGCCACCACTAAAAATATGTCACGCCCTAGTCCCAAAATACGTAGGACTAGGAATACGTAACATGCCAGCCGTATGTATACGAACTCCAATATATGGGACCATATACACACGTACGCTGTACATGAATATCCAATCCACAGTAGTAATATATGTCACAACAAGTCACACGCAGTTCTATATCTCATCCACAACACAAATAATAGAATAATGGAAATCAATAACTGAATTTCGAAGAAGCAGTCTCAAATAGTAATCTCAAAGTGTGATAGTCGGATGGAAACAAATCCACTGTAAATCGACTATAATAAACTACTAAAGAGAGAAAAGAATAAACTCTAATATAAGAATAAATGTCTCGAAAAAGAATAGCAACTAGAATCTTTAAACAGCTGCAATGAATCACATATAATCAGAAGGTAAGATCGCCTCAGACTGATAGGTAGCGTCAGGTCCAGGTCCATACTCCTGCGGGTACTCCTGCTCATCTATATCTGGAAAGGGACCAGGTCCTCAGAGGGACGTAACAAGATACATAATAATATGCCAATAAAGTACTGAAAATAAACATCCATTGGGGTCGCCTAACCATCTAAGTGAATGCAGTTAAGAACACCTTTCCGCACAAGTGAGCTATCTGGCTGAAAACTGGGATTTGACATGGTTCTCTATTGGAGATCCAAGGGCCTACAAAGGCACGACGACTTTCGAACGCCGGAGGCCCGCCTGATAATAATATAATATATAGTGGTCATCACCGCCCGTATCTCCAGCGAAGAATCCGGCCGCACAATAGAAAAAAGTGTAAAGGAGCTCAAATGCGGTACTTGTTGTTCTCCCCACCCAATGCTCTAAGCATGTCATGTCCATGACACGATAAACCTCTAATAACCGCCAGTTCTACTAGCATGCAAAGTTTATATTGGCAGTTATCCCTATCCGTCGCACGACCTATACGTACCAGTGGCCAGCCGAGTGCGCAAGTCCGTGTCCTACATGTGACTCACACTCGTGTAAGAATACTGTCATGGCCAATAAAACATAAATGCCTCATGAAAATGGGATAGTCTCATAAAGTAGGACCAATGCATATACATAAATAAAAATATAGTACGACGACACCGTCGTTGCACCCAAGTTTCCTTGGACGCGTAGTTTATATAGCAGTTAAAATAAATGAACTAAATAAATAGAAAATAAAATGTATGCCTCATATGGAATATAAATATAGTACAATGGCAAGGTATACTTGCCTGGCAAGAAATCTGTAAAGTGTACGTGCCCAAATATCAAGGACACGGAACCTGGAACTAAGGCCTCCGAACAAACGTCTCCGGATGCTGAAATAAACATAACCAACATTTCTGGAATGAGCAAAATAGCTAAAAAGCACGTCCCTTTCATCCAATTTGGACACAGGGGCAAAACGATAATTTCGGGTAAAAGTGTGGTCCACGTGTGGCCCACTTTGCACCGAAAAGCGTGCCGAGGGTAACAGTCTCTAAACGGGACAAACTATAGGTCAAACAACTCTAAATGTCAATACAAACCCAACGATATATCCAAATGTGGATTCCGATGAGCCGAACATAATTTTGTCCAAAAGTCAACTGTGGGGCCCGCCAATTGGCGATTTGGTCAACCGTCTCAGAATTGCGTAAAATTTGGGTCACAGGACCAGCGCATTACCACGAGTCCAGTGGCGCAATTTTTGTCACAATCTAACAAGCGTGCACAAAGTATGCGCGAGTTCCACAAAAGTTACGACACGGGGTGTGTCCGCGTATACGGCCTGATTCCGGCATGCTCACGCTTCCGAATCAGTTTCCACAAATTTTTACTTGTCCAGTTATGCTGCGTGCACCGTTCGGTACACTTGGTACATGGCGGGGCGGTCCCGTTTGGCGGGGCGCGCTCCGTTTCACAACTTTTAGAATTATAGAAAAAGTGGGTTCGCGGAGTTTTGTGACTAATTTAATTCTGTCCACAACAGCTAATAATCTAGGGTTATTTAACAGAAAATAAACTAGGTCAAGTGTTCTATACATAACAAAAAGAATCACCGAATTCGGATCTCTGTGGTGGGAGATACGAACTCGACAATAGGGGTGGTCACCGCAGTTTTCTGCGATCCCAGAATTCGGTCTGCTTGCACCAACTTGGACGCTGTTTTCGCCTATGGGTACACGTTGTTTGAGGTCGGCTATTATACAAATATGGAAGAGGGTTAAGGGGTGAGCATACCGGTGAAGACGGAATAACGTTTGGTTGAGCGAGTCGACGGAAAATAACTCCGTAACGAAGGTGCCTCGTGTGGGAATCTGCAGTGCGCGGGGTCGGGGTCGTCGGGATTGGTTTGGACGGCCTGGCGGGGTTCTCTAGCTGCGGTGGCGTCTCTATATGATAAGAGGGGGTCTGGAGATTTTAGGTTAGGGTTTTATGAAATAATATATATATATATATATATATATATATATATATATATTATGAATAGGAATAGGAAGAGAGGATGGTTCGGGTCCGTGGGTTGCAAGGCGCTGGATGGGAATTCTAAAGGGCGTTGGCTGCTGTAAAGTGGAATAGGAATGTTGCTTGTAGGGAAGGTTTTTGCTAGTTTTTTTTTTGCTAGCAAGTTGCTGTGCTTTGTTTGCTAGGTGTTACTAAGTAGTTAAGTTGCTAGGAAACCAACACAGTTGGGTTATTAGTATTATAGTTGTTATTATATTAGTTTACTAGTTTATTAATAACTTCTTCTTTTTTTTTTCTCTTAAATATATATATACATAAATATATTTGTATATATATATATATATATATATATATATATATATATATATATATATATATATACTCATAAGAAAATTTATAGATTAGAATAATGCACACCGTTAGGCTAGCATCTGCTCAAGGGGTCTCCTACATGGAATAAATTCTGAAAAATTTCTGATGGTCCCATAAATCCTCTAAGTGCCCGAACACCTAAAATAAAAATTATTAAAAATCTATTTCTTCTATTTAGCCATAATTACTATAATTTAATTAATAATAAATAAAAAGGTATATACGATTTTCTAGGAAGGGGGTTTTACAGCATTCACATAGACGGTTAGGCAACCCATTGGATATTTATTTACAGTACTTATTGGCATGCTTCTATGTATCTTGTTATGTCCCTCTGAGGACCTGGTCCCTCTCCAGGTGTAGATGTTCATGAGTATTCGCAGGAGCGCAGATCCGGACTTGCTACTTATATTTCGAGGAGGTCTTCTTTTCAAGCCTCGTGATTATTAGTTGATGTACTTATATTGTGTTTGCTTTTATATTCTAGTTTGGCAGTGGATTTATTTTCATTCGACTGTCATCCTTAGATACTTCATATTGAGATCTAGTTACATAGTTATTGATTATTTATTTCTATTTGATTTTTGTGAATGAGATTTAGATTATACCCTGTGACTTATGATAGTTTTTACCCCTTGTGAATTGTTATTCATATTACAGCGTACGCATGTGTTATGGTTTTTATATATTGGAGTTGCCATATACATGCAGTTGGCATACTTACGTGTCCTAGTCCTACGTATTTTGGGACTGGGATGTGACAGGTTTTGACACTTCTCAATGGCTAGGGGTAATACCTCTATACATGCTATGGAGATGACCAAGTACTTTGACACAAACTAGTAAGCGAGCGGATCTATCTTGAGCCTTTTGATACATAATTTTGATATTTTTATTGTTGCTCAATATTATTCTTGATACTCTTTTACATAGCTAGTAATGGTGCCTAATATTTTGATTCCATTGTCTATGCAGCCATTTAATTGTGTCAGATTTGGGCCCCCATACCAAGTTTGCCTATTCATCTCACAAGACAGTAACTGAATACAAGGAGGCAAAATCGGTATGGATTCATATCAGTATTTTATTTAAAGATGCATGATATATTTTCTTATTGTTTTGACTTCTATAAAGTTGAAGGCTTGGAGCGCTTGAATTATGTGCCTTTTCTGGGCCCATTTCTTGATGGGGAAAAATGAATAAAAATATCTTAATAATGAAAATAGCTTAGCTAAAATACTTTGCCAATTATGAAAATAATGACACAATAGCCTTTTTGCTGGTCAATAGTATTTTCGTTAGAGGCATCACTTCTTTGGTAAAAGGTTGTACGAGCAGACTTCCATTTCGTCAATGATACTTTAAATTCGAAGGTGATTAATGCGAGCAGCATCAGAAAAGCAACTCCAAGCATAGTAAACTTCTCCATATATATTATTACTCCAAACACAAAATATAGTATTGCACTCTTCTACTTCTTCTCCAAATGATTTTCTACGTCTTCTATATTTAGTGTCATGAATAGTAAGTTTTGTCTTTCTTTGTCCCATATTATCTATCAGTTGACTCTAAGCACACACATTAATTAGTTATGGTATGCCTGTTGATTAAGAGATTATAAGTTATGGTGTTCATAATTATCAAAATTAATCTATAACTTCATTATATTTGTGACAACTGACAAGTATTATTATCCCTTTTGGTAGAGAAGTATGCATTATTTCCTCTCAACCTTTACTTTCATAGCCTTTCTTGTTGAATGACAAGATTATTTTCTACTTGGAGGAATACCAGTTCCTAATTAATTATCCAAGGTAGATTAGTTAGTAATGCTGCTTGTAGTAAAATTCGCTTTTCATTTTGAAAATAAATTCACTTGTAGATTAGATATTTAAAAAATTGAATTGTCAGTTGGCACTTGTATTTATTCATTACTAAAGTACTATTTATAAGATATGTCATACTTTTCTACTTGTTTGGATAACTTATCTTAATTTCAGACATGCATTTTATGCTATCTTGATTATTTCTTTTATATCCATCTCTAGAGTTCCTTTAATGAGTAAGTTTTTAATTTTTGAGGTCTATATCTGTCTCTTGTAGTTTGGAAAGAAAAGTAACCCATAATGTGCTCGCTTCTCGCCAGATGGTCAGTACCTAGTTTCATGCTCAGTTGACGGGTTCACTGAAGTAGGTGTTCTTTGCATTAGAAATTCTCACAACTTTGTATTATAGAACTATTTAACTTACAAATTCTTGAACTATTTACAGGTTTGGGATTACATAAGTGGGAAGACTAAGAAGGACCTTCCGTATCAGGATGATGTGAGTTTCTTAAGCATATTGTCTGTATAGTAAACATGTCAAATTTTTTTTTGATGGTCTGGGTTGGAAAGAGGTGATATCTAAACAGTCATGTCCTGTAAGAACATGGACGTATCTACCTATGGGTGTCTTCAGTATCTGGCTGATGTGAGTTATCAATTATTTTTCAAAGCTTCATAAATCTTTTCTGGGTATTTGTTGAATTTTGATGTTGCTGCACTATATTTTTCTACATCTGGATTTGAAAGCAAGTTGATAATTTTGACAGTAAGTCCATCCCCATGTGTGACTTCAGTAAAGATACTGATTTATTTGGTGTTCTTCTGTCAGTTGGCTAGCTAGTTCTGGAATTAGAATTTTTGTTTATGATTTCAGTCTTTGAGGATTTAGTTATCATAAGTATACTACTGTTATACTCTTCCAAGGGCTTTAATTTTCTTTGCATACAAATTACTAACCTTTAACTTCAGGTTTTGAAGGACCAGTTTAAGATTCTGTGGGCATTCTACTACTGATTGGAATTGGATATAGAAACTGAGAGTGCATTAGATTTTAGTCTAACAAATCAAAGGCTTCAGGATGCAAGCCGCAACATGCTTCAAAACAAATGGAGGAAGAAACCAGGCTGCTTTGGTGCTATGGTGGGTGGGATCCTATCCATTCTTCGAAAAATTATTTGTGCATGTTAGAAAAAGAAGAATGATAATTAGGTTATCACTTCAATTGTATTGAAGCTAGTTCTAGAGAGAGAGAGAGAAGGATTGTCAAGTTATTTTCTTTGTTTCCTGCTACAAGTGCATTAAGTGGTTTAATGTATATGCTCTGATTGATACACACTTTTTTGAGTGGTTACCGTATAAATATACTCAGTCTAAAAATATATTCTGTGTTAAGTGTGTAAGTACTGTTGTTGCGGTTATTGTATTTGTTCTCTTACCTTGCCTGATCTGTGCACATACAACTATTGTTGTCCTAACCAATGCCTTGCCGCTGCAGGCGCAGGCCACAAGTACGTTATAAAAAAGATGGTCATTTATAGCGCGTGAATACGTATTGTAAAAAAGATGGAGAGGGTCATTTACAACGTTCGAATGCGCGTTATAAAAAAGATGGAGAGAGTCATTTACAATGTTAGAATGGCGTTGTAAAAAGATGAGAGGGTCATCTACAACGTTCGAATATGTGTTGTAAAAAAGATAGAGAGGGACATTTACAACGTTCGAATGTGCATTGTTAAAAGATGAGAGAGTCATTTACAACGTTCGAATACGTGTTGTAAAAAAGATGAAGAGGGTCTTTTATAGCGTTTGAATGCGCGTTGTAAAAAAGATGGTCTTTTCTGGCATTTTTTTACGGCACCATCATGTACTCCATAAAAGATCATTTACGACATGTTTAGCATACCGTAAATGATCATTTTTCTTGTAGTGGGATCTCAAAACTCCTGTTGGCCAGTGATTCTCATCCCTTACAATCTACCGCCATGGATGTGTATGAAGACTCCTTATATGTTCTTGACAGTTATCATACCCGATTCCAAAAATTCGACAAAGAATATCGATATATATATTTGTAGTCGTTGGTGGATGAACTATAACAACTATGGGACTTGGGTGTCACGGCCTACGATATTTTGAGAAAACAGAACTTTCAGATGAGATCTTCACTTATGTGGACTATCAATGATTTTCTTGCATATGGTATGCTATCGGGATGGAGTACCCACAACACTAAGTCTTGTCTGATATATATAGGAAAGAGTAAGGCATTTCGTCTTAAACATGGAGGAAAAGCCTCATTCTTTGACTGTCACCGTCAATTTCTACCCGCGTCACATCCTTGGAGAAAGAAAAAAGAGGCATTTAGAGTTGGAAAGCAAGAACTTTCTCGTCCACCTATTAGATTATCATGATACGATATTTGGGAAGATGTGAAGGATTTGTCGACCATGATAGAAGATCCAATATCGAACAATCGTATTAAGGGATTTGGACATATACATAATTGGACCAAGCGGAGTATCTTCTGGGATTTACCTTATTGGAGGGATAATCTTATAAGACATAATTTTGATGTCATGCATATCGAAAAGAATGTGTTCAATAATATCTTTAATACTTTTATGGATATTAAAGGAAAGACGAAGGACAATACTAAAGTAAGACAAGACATGGCCGAGATATGCAAGCGTGCTCAGTTAAACTTAATACAAAGGGGAGCTAGTGGACCTGTGAAGCTATAACGCCATTCACATCAAGTAGGAAAGATAGATTGATAATATGCAACTGGATATCCAGTTTACGATTTCCTGACGGCTATATATCGAATTTGTCTAGATGCGTTGATCTCAATGAACACAAACTAACAGGAATAAAGAGTCACGACTGCCACGTGTTCATGGAAAGGTTATTATCTATTGTTCTTAGAGAGTTGTTGCTGCCTGCTGTATGAATTTTGTTGGCCGAGCTATCTATATTCTTCAGGGATATTTGTTCAAGTAAACTGACGGTGCAATATATGGTTGAACTTGAGGAGAAAATTGTCTTGACAATTTGCAAATTAGAGAAAGTATTTCTTTTTGTCTTTTTCGATAGTATGGAGCATCTACTGATTCATCTACTGTACGAAGCACGTGTCAGTGGACCTGTTCAGTATTGATGGATGTATGCATTTGAAAGATAAAATATCAATATAAGACGCATTTTGATTAACAAATTAAGTAGATTTTTTACTCTAAATTAATTCAAAGTAATGTGTCTTTCTAGGTACCTACACCATCTTAAGAAGAAAGTTGGAAACAAGGCTCATATAGAGGCTTAGATATGTGAAGCATATATTATCGTGGAGGTCTCAAACTTCTGCACAATTTATTTTGATACTCATGTCGAGACAAATCGAAATAAACCTCCAAGGAATGACGAAGACGTAGGAGATGCACGCTACAATAGAGGCTTGTCGATATTCAATTTGAGGGGCAAGCCTATTGGGGCTAGTAAAAAATGGTGGTTGGGTGACAATGAGTTGGATGAAGCTCATCGATATTTATTATTAAATTATAACATACAAGAAGTGAGAGATTTGGAGATGTAAGTGTGTGGTGGCCCATGCAGGTCCAAATTAAATCGTCTTGGTCACCTGACTGTGCCAAGCGAGACTGCAAATTAGGAATAGATATTATGATTGTTGAATAGGATCTCAATCCATAATCGATTGTAAAAACTTACTTTGTATGTGATTATCGCCCTTGGACTTCCAATTTGTATTTGTTCAACTTTCGTCGGTATCGTTATCATTGTTTCTCATCCCCTATTATTCGAGAAGGAGAACGCTCGCGCCTGATGGTTTCCTCCAGAAGAAGATCGTAGTTCAGACAACAGAAGACGTGATACGTGCAATAATCTCTGAGAAGATTGTTACCCTCAGTAGGGTAGGCTAATAGGTTCTCTTAGATGCTAAAATTAGTGTGGAAGGCTAGCAAGAGAATTGGACCCAGTAGTACCCTATTCGTACTTGAGATAGCAGTGATCTTGGAAGTACTGGGAGCTGGAAGGATTGTTGATCATGACCTAGAATAATTTATGGAAATGCATAGCCTGATGATGGAAATTAGTGGTTATATATGATAGCGATACCAGGAATGATATTATGGACTAGAGGAGATAAAATTTCAGGCTCTCACTTGGAAGATAATGATCTGATTCCAGGAATTTTAGTATGTGCTTGAGTGATACCATTATTGTACTTGTGACTTGGAGAGATAAATAAAGAAAAGAAGAAATTCGAGGAATAAAATTTTAGGGAAAACCTTGAGGAGAAGAGAAATTATACATTAGGCGAGGAATTTTTTTTCTTTTGAGGATTGATGTTGGAAACAGAACAGGAGAAATTATTATGAGGTTTAGTCTAGACTATGACCTTATCCTAGACATGGTTTGGTTGAGCCAATACCACGCGACGCTGGATTGGCTACGTGGTTGCATTATTTTTTAGACCACCAGGTTACCCTGAGTTGAGTTTCCTCAAGGAGCCCAGGAGTATGGTGCCCATCTACCTCAGGGGAACACAATACAAGGTGAACCAGTGTACCCCACATTTTATCAGAGTTTGAGGATGTGATTCTAGAGAACCTTCCGGGCCTGCCACATGACAGAAAGATAGAATTTGCTATAGAGTTGACTCCAAGAGCCGAGCCGGTTATTTTTTTCGTCTCTCCATGGGAAGCAACCATCTAAATAGTGTCGAAGAAGGATGAGATAGTATACTTGTGTATTGATTACAGGGCATTAAATACCATAGCGATAAAGAACAAGTACCCTATGCTGCGCAGTGATAATTTATTTGATTAGCTTAGCAGCGCATTTTGTATTCACGAAGATCAATCTCAGATCAGGCTAACATCAGATCAAGGTACGGAGATAAGACATTCCGAAGACGGTGCTTCAGACGAAGTATGGATACTGTGAGTTTCTAGCCATGCTGTTTGGTTTAACCAACGCGCCAGCAGTATTTATTTGATGAACAATATCTTCTACCAGTACTTAGATAAGTTTGTGGTGGTATTTATCGACGATATCTTGGTATATTCCAAGAGCCAGAAGGAGCATGAGAGACATCTCAGGATCGTATTGGAGACGCTGAAACATGAGAGGCTGTACGCTAAGCTCAGCAAATATGAGTTCTGCTTGGATAGAGTACCGTTTCTAGGACACATAATCACCGGAGACGGACTATCAGTTGACCCGGATAAGATAGCTGCAGTTGAGACATGGCCTACCCCTACATCAGTTACAGAGGTTAGGAGTTTCCTCGGACTTGCCGAATATTATCGGAGCTTCGTGGAAAACTTCTCGAGGATAGCTGCGCCTATGACGCGACTGACGCGTAAAGGCGAGGAGTTTATCTGGACCGACGAGTGTCAGGCGGCTTTCGATGAGCTAAAGAAGCATCTGACATCAGCACCAATTTTGACACTACCTTTAGGATCATGAGGATTTGTAGTATACAGTGATGCGTCGGGGAGCGGATTAGGATGTGTACTGATGCAACATGGCAAGGTGATAGCCTACGCATCGAGACAGCTGAGAGTTCATGAGAAGAACTATCCGACGCACGATTTGGAGCTAGCTGCAGTGATAATTGCACTAAAGCTATGACGACACTACCTTATTGGAGAGCGTGTTAAGATTTATATAGATCACGAAAGTCTGAAGTATGTCTACATGCAGAAGGAGCTCAACATGGGACAGAGGCACTGGCTAGAATTTATAACAGATTATAATATCGAGTTGCAGTACCACCCTGGCAAGGCGAATGTAGTAGCAGATGCCTTAAGCAGGAAGCCCATGGCATACTTTTTGACGACTCAGCGGCAATTGCTAGAGGATCTCCAGGAGCTTGGGATAGAGATCGTATTGCCAGGCATGGATGGACATATGGTTAGTCTCGAGGTTCAGTCTACGCTGATTGAGAGGATCAAGGCAGCCCTGCCTACAGATGGGAGATTTCGACGTCTACGAGAGAGGACAAAGGCCGACATGCAGACGGGACTCAGGATTCATGAAGACGGAACGTTGAGGTGTGGAGATCGCCTATATGTTCTGAGTGGCGAGCTACGCCAAGAGTTGATGACCGAGGTACATAGATCGATTTATTCCATTCATCCCGGGGGTACGAAGATGTACCGAGACTTGAGGCAATATTTCTGGTGGCATGGGATGAAGAGAGAGATTGCAAGATTCGTGGGGAGATGTTTAGTTTGTCAGCAAGTCAAGGCTGAACATCAGAGGACTGCAGGATTATCGCAGCCGCTTCCCAACCCCGAGTGAAAGTGGGAACATATTACTATGGACTTCGTCATAGGATTCCCGCGGAGCCCTAGCGGAAAGGATGCAGTTTGGGTTGTCGTAGACAGACTCACCAAGTCTGCACATTTCTTGCCCTTCAGAGTTGGGCAGTCCACGAAGATATTAGCTGACATGTATATGAGACAGATAGTACAACTACATGGAGTGCCTGTCAGCATCGTATCTGATCGTGATTCCAGATTTATGTCGCATTTTTGGCAGAGTATGCAGGAGAGCCTAGGAACTCGTCTCAAGTTCAGCACTGTATATCATCCACAGACTGATGGCCAGTCAGAGCGCACGATACAGATATTAGAGGATATGTTGAGAGCGTGCATGATTGATTTTAGAGGATCTTAGGAGGACCACCTACACTTGGTGGAATTCTCCTACAATAACAGCTACCAGGCTAGCATACAGATGGCACTCTATGAGACACTGTACGGCAGAAAATACAGGTCACCAGTTTGTTGGAGTGACGTGGGAGAGCGTCAGATACAGAGTTGGTGACACAGACAGTGGAGAAGGTCAAGAAGATTCAGAGCCACCTGCGTGCAGCACAGGACAGACAGAAACATTGGGCAGATGCGTACCGCAGACCATTGGAGTTCAAGGAAGGTGACCATGTATTTTTGAGGATATCGCCTACTCGTGGTACCATCAGATTCGGAGGCAGAGGCAAGCTGAGTCCGAGGTACATCGGGCCATTTGACATCTTGGAACGAGTTGGCGAAGTGGCTTACCGTCTTGCATTGCCTCCATCATTAGAAGGAGTGCATGACGTATTTCATGTATCGCAGCTAAGAAGATATGTCGCAGACCCTAGCCACGTGCTTGATCATTCGGAGATTACAGTCGGGCCTAGTCTATCTTACGTAGAGCAGCCACTTGAGATCCTCGATCGCAGTGAGAATACTTTGAGAGGGCAGACTATTCGACTGGTGAGAGTTGCATGGAAGCATCATTCGCCAGGCGAGTCTACCCGGGAGCGCGAGGATTCCATTCGATAACGGTTCCCGTATTTAATTGAGGAGCGAGGTACGAATTTACGTACGACATTTGATTACTAGTTGTTTTTAAATTCTCTTAGATATTATCGTGCTTTATTTTTAATTTCGAGGACGAAATTTTTCTAAGTTGGGAAGAATGTAAACCCCCTCAATTAATTCTATAGATAGTCAGGTATAGATTTGAAAATTTTGGTTTAGCAGCAGATGTTTGAGGTTTAGAGTAGGGTTGCTTATGTCTGTTATTTACTAATTAGACCCTTGGCGCGCCCTACCATTGTTGATTTATTCGGAGCCTAATATCAGCCCATAAATTCTATCGGACTATTGTACTTCTGACTTGACTCGCCAATTTAGGCACTGGACTTTTCTGTCACACAAAAATCAAATCCGTTGTGCCCTAAATTAATTGCACAATTTCTAGTATCCAAAATCCCATATTTAAATCCCGTGTCGGACACCTGGGTCGTTACCATCAATTTTGAGACACCAACTTAACCCGTTGAGCCGGACCAACTAAAGGGTCCAAGACTGACTCTAAGCTTACACCATTTTTGACCTTTGTGTCACTTCCAAATTTAGACTCCCAGTGCCCCCATTTAATTTAAAAGCACGGGACATATTTATTCTAATTAAATCGGGGATACCAACTTTGACTAATCCTATTTTAATCCCCATTTAATTTCAATGCCCATGAAATTAAGCCTATGCCAAACACACAACACCCCCTCACCCTACAAAACACCAAACACTAATTCCCCCATAATTTTCCCATCTTTTCATATGATTGTGTAATTACCCAAACTTAAGGGGCTAAATTGCAAATGTTGTAACATATGTCAATACCTCATTGGTCTAGGCCAAATGGAGAAGCCACTCTCCTTTGACCAAGTTAAGCCTCCCTCTCCCACTCTCATTTTGCATGAAGAAATGAATTCCTTCATGTGAGATCTTAACCCCACATTTGAAATGGGTGAATCCCCACCATCCATTCTACCCACACTCCCCTTATTTAATGTCTCCATCACTACTCTTCCCCCAAGGCCAGCCCTAATCCCCATGTCTAGAGAAACCCCCACCCCCTCTCTCTCTCCTCCCTCTCTACATTCAACCGAACTATACTCTTCTTCTTTTTCTTCTTCTTCTTCTTCTTCTTCTTCTTCTTCTTCTTCTTCTCTTCTCTTTCTTCAACCCCACTTCCATAGATCCGGCCACCCATACTCCGGCCATCGTCCTCCCCATTCTCCACCGACCTCCGACTTTACTACCATGAACCTGCACTGCCTCTCCATCCCGGCCTGCTGTCTTCCCGCCATGCCGCCACTGTTCCCGGCCGAGCTCTTCCGCTTGGTCGAGCAACCAGAGGCTCTCGGCCAAGCATCTCCACTCCGATCGAGCAAGCAGCACCCCCCGCTGTCCTCCGGCGGGTGACCGTCCCTCCGGCCACGCCGTCGAGCCCGCATCCCGCCGTGCAACCACTGTCCGCCTGCTGCAGCCCGCAGCTCCGACGAACCGCTGTCCCGATGTCGAGCACCCCCGACTTTACTGCAACCCACTGCTTCTAGCCACGCAAGCCTCCCGCAGCCACTCCGGTGCTGCTCCGTCGTTCGAACCCGCTGCTCTTCGACAGCCACTCCGGCACTGTGCAGCCCGCAGCTCCGAAGAGCGGCTATCTCGGCGTCGAGCCAACTCTCTCCTTTATTCTCATTACCATCACCATACCAAAACTTCACCTCTCACCGGCATTGAAGAGAAACTGAGACTAGCACCTCCCACTCCTGGAGACGTCGTCGAGGAGCATTCAACTCTGGCCAGCCGAGTGACCAGCAGCCTGACGCATGTCTGACCATGCCATTCCCGTGCAAACTACCACCGCTTTATTATTTACTGCTGGGCCAAGCAGTCCGAGTATCGTCGAGGTACTCGCAACAACTACTCCTTCGTTGTGTTTATTTATGTTTCCCTGTTAGCCTCCATATTCTAGGTTATAGATGCATAGGAAGTATAGTTTCATTGGCATTGATGTGTTGTGGTTAGGGACTTCTCGTTTCTGCTGTTATATAGGGATGTGTGAAGAGCAACCGTGTGGCATAAACGCGAGGAGTTGACAATGGTAGAGGTCAAAGAAAAATATGTATAAATGATATATACTTGTGTGTTTTAGTTTGGAAGAGAAGCATTACATATACATCATATATAGAAATGTTAGCAAGGGTTGTGGTTGAACTCACTATTAAGGAATGATGTTAGATCGTGTGTGTATACACAAGAAGATAGAGAAATATATTAACTGGAGTGTGTATATTATATTGTGGTCGGAATGGTATGATTATGTGATCCAATGAACAATGAATGTTTATGTAGGGACTTATCCATGTAGTATGTATGGATGCAAATGCCAAAGTTAAGATGAGGGAGAGTAACCAATGCGTTTTTGAGTGAGCTTAGGGAATTTCAATGATCTTATAGTAACAAGAACCACTAGGTTGGTGTTGCATTTATTTTCTACCACCTGTGGGCATGGCTAGAGGATGTAGAGTAAAATGCTCAAGTTAAATATATGTTTAGTAAGAATAGTAGGTGAAATGATGATGCAATATTAAAATATTAATTTGTATCAAAGAGTATGTTTATGTTTAGGAGATGTGTTTGATATCATAAGTTGTTCATTGGCTAAGGACTGATAAATAATAAGGAAATGGTAGAGGAGTAGCTATGTATAAGTAAGAGGAGGTTCAAATGATGACATAACAGTTTGGAGGGTTTAATAAATAATAATTAAATTATTTGAGGATGATATATGTAAACGTGCATGATAACGTCTGTGAATACCAGGGAGAATCTGAGGATTTATCATGGCTCGAACCACTGATAAACACCGTAATGAATAGAAAGATTTGAGGATTGGGTTTGATGACATTATACTGGTGATTTAACGTCTTGTTACTAAGATTGTAGCATATACTAGACGTGTGTCGCATCTTATTTTAGCCGCGTGATAGTTTATTGATTTAGTTTGTACCTCTTCTCTAGGTACTACGGGACCTGAGGACTTGGACGTGGTACCGGATCCCCGTCATCAGCAGCCGAACACAGGCAAGTGTACCTTGCCACCCTGTATTTCAGATTTTAGATATTTATTGTTTCTTTATGTACATTGTGTACGTATTTATGTTTACGTCAATACTTCGCGTCCGGATCACAATCGGGTACAGACGTTCGTTGTAACGTCTTAGAATAATTGTTAGATGCTTCGTAGCACCTCAATGTACGTACCTGAGTATAATGTCTTAGGGTCGCATCTATTGAGTTATTTCTGTGTGTCGAGACTGTTAGATAGAGGTTCAGGTTCAGCGCACCATCGTTGACCGCTTGGGAAGGGGAAGACAGTTACTAGACGTTTGGGCTCCTCTGTACGCGCTTATATATATGTATTATTTCTGTAGTGATCCTGTATCTAGTGTAGTTGTATCACCCATGTGACTCTTTGCCCTGAGCTGCGGTACGTCCGGTGTGTCTCCGTGTCCGGAGCTACGGTTTTATTTTAGATAGCCTACGCGTCGAACATTGTCTTCAAACTGTGTCACACTAGTTGGTTATGCTAGATTACCCCGTCGTTGTACTTGTACTTTCTGTTATACTGGCATGCTGTATTTCTGTACCTTGTTACGTCCCTCTGAGGACATGGTTCCCTGCCAGTTTTGCAGCATAGACGATTACATAGTATTTGGAGTTGCTGATGGGGTTGCACGTTTTGCGGGCATTGTACCAGGTACTCATATCATTTCTACCGCCATTATGGTTACTTATTTCTTGTTGTTTATTCATCTGCTGTTGTAGCCAAGTTTTTGTAGACTCATCTCTTCTCGAGTCTATTCGAGTTTGTGTGTTATTGGGCAGCCGACTTTAGCACATATAGCTCTTTCTTGTATACTGCTATACATTGTGGATTGAGACATAGAGGTTTACATTTATGAGATATCTAGATAGTGCCCTTTATATTATACAGCTTATACGTATTCGAGTCAGACCAGAGTCTGGTCGAATGCGTAGCTGGCGTGTCACGTATTCCTGGTCCTACGTATTTTGTGACTGGGGCGTGACAAAGTGACTAGAATTTGATAGTTATCTTTAATATTGTCAATAATATTATAAACCCCCTAATTTTTAATTTTTAAATTTTATTATTGGAATTATTTAATTATTGAGATTAAGGAAGAATTTTTATTATTTTTAGCTAATTAGAAAAATATAAATGGATTTATTAACTTGTATAGATATTTATGTATATTTATTAAATTTAAATATTACACAAAAAATATATTTTGGGTATACAAACTATTATTAAAGTATAATAGATTTTTTTGAAAATTATTTGAAGTACAAACCTATTTATAAATGGCTATATATACATATATATATGTTATATATATATATGTGGTATTATAAATAATATTAATACTAAACCCTAAACCTAAACCGACACCCGAAACCCGAAACCCAAATCAAACCCATACCCACACTCCCGCGACCCCCCAGCTTCTGTAACAGCCTGACTCCTCCGTTCTTCTTCCTGTAACCCCCCTTCTCTATAAACCACCACCGCCATCACCATCAAACCACCACCGCCATCACCCCCAATCCCAGCTCTACCGTCGATGACTTCAACCGCCGCCTGCGCAAAAACTTCGCTAGCAGCCGCAACAATAGCAGCAGTAGCCGTGTCGACGTCGTGAGAAAGCTGCCTCATCGACCCTTGTGTCCCCGCACGATCCCTTGAAGCACCGTCGTCCTCCACGACGCCCACCGCGGATGATTTATGCATTTGGTAGTCGATCCCATTGTGACGCGCGTGATCATGAAGTCAGAATTTTGCGTTCATTGCAGCAACTTTATACGTAATTTTTGAGCAATCCAACTATTGGATCGATGATCCAAAACCTCCAATAAAATATCAGAATATAGATCTTCACTCATCTCCATTTTCAGTCGTTAATTCGATCGTTTGATAGATCAAAACTTGTCGCAAAGTTGTGTGCTTAAACTGAAATTATATTTACAGTCTCATGGCGCCAACTTTGCGTACTTGTTTCTCCCTTATTGTAACTCCGTTTTGGGAACTATTTTATCTGATTCACAGAAGGTATAACCACCTTCATGCTTTTATAAATAGTTGAGAGTAATTTATAGATTTTATTGACCAAACTTTTGTTCCAAAAACCTGAAAAAGTTAATATTTTCTAAATTTAAATTTTTTTGATACGGGGTACGTCCCGCCAAACGAGGTGACTTCTTTGCATGAGGATTACACCAAAAGGCACGTATCGTCAATGCAGATATGTGAGATTTCGCAAAACTTGATTTGGATGTGCGTGCACACCGAAATCAACACGTATCCGACAAAAAATACCGTATCGACCTATTATGATACCTTATCATAACTTTGGGTGTGCTTATTATTTCACAACAAAACTTGCGCCATCGAATTTACAGCGTTATGCTAGTCCTGTGATCCAAGTTTGGTTCGATTCTGAGAACGTTGACGAAAGACCATTTTGCGGTCCTACGGTTCTACTTGACGGGTGATTTCGTGACCGGCTCACCAGAATCCAATTTTGGACACTCCGTTGAGTTCGTGCTATCTTTATGGACTTGTAGATACTAAGTTTGCTAAATTTGGAGAACTTTGTCTCCAGCACGCTTTTCGGTGCGAAGTGGACCACTTGTGGACCCCACATTGACCCAAAATTATCGTTTTTGTTCCTGTGTCCAAATTGGACTTATGGGTAGTCAATTCTAACCATTTCAAGTATTCTAAAGATATTGATGATATTTGTTTCAGCATCCGAAGGTGTATGTGTAGATTCTACTTTCCCAAGAGTAGTTGATGGAGTTCAGAACCCAGGCAAGTGTACCTTGCCAAACTTGTAGTAGATCCTATTATATTATTTGCTTGTCTTTTTTACATATATATATACTTCTTTGATGTACTTGTTCATGATGTACTTGTTCAAACTAGGACAGTGAGACGTTGTATAGCGTCCGAATAAGATTTGGGTGTCGACGCCGTACGCGGAGTCGAGTAACGTCACTTAGAGAGTTGATACCATGATCCTATTTTTACGTACTTGCTTTACCAAGTACGTCATACCGTAGGACACTTGACACTAGTTCATGTAATAGAATCTTTTTTGAGTTATTCATGGTGGTTCTTTATAGGCTTACATGATTCGTGATATGAGACTTGCATATTATATATATCATTATGACTCATTGTACTAGCTAGAGGTCATGATCTTGCATGTTATGGACATGAGATATTATGGAGATAAGACATGAGGTTAAATTGGGTAGGGAGAGACACACCATACTACAGGCTGATTATTTATATATATACTATACTACTGGAGGTGCCTTAGACTCTGTCTCAGATCTTTGGCACATATACTGGCCCTACGTGATATTACTTGCTGCTATGGCTCCCCGACGTAGAGCCTGTAGTAGTTTCAGCCTGAGTACGATTGATGTCCTCACGTGCATATCACTTAGATGGTTACAGTAGTTTACCCTTGAGTATATGGCATTATACTGTTTTACTTTGGCATGTTGTTTCTTGTATCTTGTTACGTCCCTTTGAGGACCTAGTCCCTTGCCAGTTTTGCAGCATAGACCATTATGGAGCCTACCTGGAGTTGCTGATGTGTATTGCTTTGTCATATGGGTATTGGTGCCAGGTAATTATATTATTTCTATCGGAGTTATGATTATTTATTCATATTATTTTTTTCATCTGCTGATGTAGCCTAGTTTTATCGACTCATATTCCTTTCTCGACTCTATTCGAGCTTATGTGTTACTGGATGGCTGACTTTAGCACATGTAGTTCATTCTTCATATTTTGTTCTTTATGTGGATTGAGACATAGATATTTTCAGTATTCCTAGATAGTTACCCTTATTATACAACTTATACGTATTCGAGTCAGACCAGAGTCTGGTCGAATGCGTATCTGACATATTATGTATTCCTAGTCCTACGTATTTTGGGACTGGAGCGTTATATATTTTTGTGGTGGACCATGCAGGTCTTGATTAAATCGTTTCGGTTACTTTCCAGTATCGAGTGAGCCTGTAATCGGGATTAGCAGTATTAGTATCTCAATCCATAACTGATTTGAAAATTCCTTAGCATTTGATTATTGTCCTTGGACTTCATAATTGTACTCTTTTATTTCCCTCAACATCCTTATTATTGTTTATCATCTCTCCTTATTTCAAAGAGATGGACGTTCGTGCGAGATATTTTCTCCAGAAGCAGATCCTTGTCAAGGCGGAAGATGACATGCTGGATATAAATTTTTGAGAAGATGCTTACTTTTAGTAAGGTAGGTAGATTGGTTATTCCTATATGTTAGAGCTAGTGTAGATTGTTAGCATGAGAATTAAATATAGTATTAGAGGCCTACAACTAATAAAATCTTACCCTTGCTTAAGGTAGCAGTAATTTGAAAGTATTAGAAGTTAGAAAGATGGTTTGATTCTAATACACTAGAATACTTTATAGAATAAATAGCTAGATACTAGAGATTAGATTTGGCTCATGATGGTGATACAAGGAATTGTATTATGACCTTAAAAAATTGGAACCTTATGTCGTAGGCCATAGTGGTTAAATTTGTAGTTGTCTTATGACTTTTAGTATCAAAACTAGATCTTATGACCCCTTAAATTATTGATGACTATAGGTCTGGATTAAATAGATAGGTAGATTGCTAGACCAAATATTTGAGTAATTAGATAACTCAAGTACTATAGTATAGCTTTTGAAATCAAACTAGATGTACTTGATTATTTGAGTTGTCAGTATTAATTGAGCAAGTAAGTTCCACCCGTGATTACTTGGGTAGATAAGATAGTATATGTGATAGAGCCAATAGGATGAAGGATGAGAGTTTTGATAGATGTTATAGTCTTGAGTTAGATATAATAAATTTCCTATAATAGATGACGAGCTATAAGAAGATGGTAACCGTGTAGTTTGGATGAAGGGTATACATGTTATAAACAAGGAGAAATATCAGGTTTAAGGTGAAGAAGGAAGAATGGTAACAAGAAGAGTCACGAGGAGTACATATTCTTGAGCATTTTAAATTAAGAGAAGGATCTAGGAAGGACTGAAGATTTATCACTCGGTAGTTGCCTAGAAGATCTATACTACGAAGCAGAAAGTACTGGGTCATGATTGACGAAGCTTATAGTTGAAAACAAGATTATCATACTAAAATGATATGAAGGTGCGTAGGAAAAAGATAATAAGGGAAATTATGGTCGCATAATCCAAGGAGAATAGATTGTGATATGGACTTGAGGGATAATAATTTTTGTATTTATGAAATATAATGCTTTTGGAATTTTGGAAACTTAGTGCGAATAGAAATTGTCGATCAGTCTCGAAGTGATACAAATTTTAAGAAATTAAACACAGGTTCAGAATCACATACTAACTTGATGGTTATTCTGTAGAGGATTATCACAAGACCCTGAGAGTATAGATTTATACATGAAAGTGAAGTATAAATGGAAGATAGATGTCTTATGGGAATGATAGCTGAATATTATGGGTTTACACATAAAATGATTAGGGCCAGGAATTTAGATTTTTGACTAATAAGGGTGTGAGCTTGCTGGATCTTTCCTTAGTAATAGGTGATGAGAACCTATTTCTAAGTTACCATAGCTTATGGATTTTTGGATTTTAGAAATCTTATCATCTTATTAAGTTCGAAGAATTTCTACTCAAGATAACCATGACATCATGCTTATGTAATAGGGTAGTAGCCTAGCCGAAATATTCTCGTAAGGAAGATAGGTTTTAGATGGCAGAGACTAGACAAACAATAGTTCAAAAAGATAGACAATAGAAGATAGTAAGTTGTACAAAAATGGGTAGGCATTCCAGTTGAAGGTCAGACGATTATTGTTGAGGGTCATTAGCGAATAGTATGCCATGAGTGATAGACCTAAGTACATGCTTAGTTTAGACCCTTACCTACTAAGTTAGAAATATGAGAGGAGATGAAGTTGTAAAGATTGTATATTGTTTACTTATGGCCAGAATTAGGTTGCCAATAGTATGAGAGATGTTATATAGAATATAACTTATACGAATATAGTATTGAGTTTAAGAATTAGTTTTATTACTTCCTTTACTGCATGCCTATTCTTCCTATCAAATTCTTATCTTGTTTTGCATATATAACCTCGTGCTTTTGCAACAAAGATCCTTCTAATTATAACAACTGAGTAGATCCTTCTTCCTTTCCCAGTCATGCCCTAGTAGCAAATTAATCTTTTAGTTAGTACCCTCTTCATGGTGTTAATATTCATCTTCCTGTAGGTATAAGTTCTTTTCTATTTTTAATTCCCTGATTTAGTCACTCTGAATTGATTCTCCAGATACTTGTCTAATCGTACATTATCCAATCCTGCGATCGTACTCCCTAGACTTATCATAAACTTCTCTTGCCTTGGTCTGTAGATTCCTCCCTTTGTGATTCCTTCGATTCGTCCCTTCGTCATCAATGCCATGCGATGATCAAAGTCTCTATACCACCTTGCCCTAGTTATACTCGACCAAATTATTTCTTATGTTTTGTTGAAGACATGAACTATATAGGAGCAATATTGGTTGGTAGCAATTTCTCTTATAGAGATGTTGACCAATAGCACCCTGATAGTATTTAGGTTCCCATAGAAAATCTTTAATTATGACCATTAAACTCTAGATTTCTTGTATCTTTATTTAGTTAGTAGGCCATTCTAGAAATCTTGTTAGCAGGACCCTGACTTTAGTTTTGGATAACAACTTAATTTTTATAAGTTGGGTAGATTGTAGCCCCTGGTTTTAGTGTAGGATTATTTTGGAATTTCAGGGTAAATTTGAATTTATTTGGTATTGATTAGGATTAATTCCAAACAGATTGAATTACCTCTTTAATTTTTTATCCTTTAATACCCTTGTTGTGAATCGGATATTTGGATCACAATACTATCATTTTCTTTCCAATAACTTCCACCCTTATGACCTAGACTAGCCACTTTACACCCATAACATGACTATCACTCACAAACTCATCTTCTTATGCTTCATTTTAGTCGCACAATATTTGCGACGCATTTGTACACACAAATAACACCTAGATATCCTTTTCCATTGTGGACAATTTTAATACGCAACATCGACTCAATTCTTTCGACAACTTTGAGATTTATGAGCCTAACTGGACCTACTTCACTCATGACCCAGCTGTTACGCCCAAATATACATTTTCATGCTCCATATAGACCCCACAAAATTCGTGGCATACCTCATTCTAAAAATCCTATACTTAAATATTTAATTCTTTTGTAATTAAATAAAATTGTATATTGGTAACCCAATTATCCTAACCACCGATATATCCGTAGCCCACTCGAGCCAAACAACGTCCATGACACTTGTGTTGCATTCAAATAAGCTTATGTACTCTCTACACAATATTAATCACCTTAAAAAATTATATTACCCTTTGACACTTATTTTATTGCACCGTTTATCAACATCCATGATATGCAATGAACAACTTCTCGGTACCATCTCACCCTAGTTGTATTTGACTATGATATTTTCTATTGTCATGTAGACTCATGACCTAATTAGGAGCAATGAGAACTGGTAAACTTCTTTTATAAAGTTATTGACTCATTAACGCCATGGTAGTACCTAGATTTCCTTTGATAGGCAGTGACAACGATCACAAAATCCTCACCAACTCGTATCCCTCCTTGAAGTTAGACTTTCTAAAACCCTTAGAAATATGATCATGACAATAGTTTCTGCTACCAACTTAATTTCTATAAGTTGGGTAGTGACTGAAACTAAGTGTATCCTTGCTATTAGAATATGACGTCAAACTAGGATCCCATTGGTAACTGCGTCCCCCATCTTTTGATAATCAAGTACAACCTTGCTTAACTAAAATCTTTTCTACCATGGTTATTTTTAATTTCGAGGACAAAAATTTATAAGTTGGGTAGATTATAAACCTCTTGATTTTATAAATTTTAAATTTTATTATTTTTATTATTGGAATTATTTAATTATTAAGATTAAGGAAGAATTTTTGTTAATTTTAGCTAATTAGAAAAATATAAATGGATTTATTAACTTGTATAGATATTTATGAATATTTATTAAATTCAAATATTACACAAAAAATATATTTTGGGTATACAACTATTATTAAAGTATTGTAGATGTTTCTAGAAATTATTTGAAGTACAAACCTATTTATAAATGGCTATATATATATATATATATATATATATATATATATATATATATATATATATATATATATATATACATATATATATATGTGGTATTATAAATAATATTAATACTAAACCCTAAACCCACACCCAAAACCCGAAACCCAAATCAAACCCATACCCGCACCCCCGTGATCCCCCAACTTCTGTAACAGCCCGACTCCTCCGTTCTTCTTCCCGCAACCCCCCTTCTCTATAAACCACCGCCGCCATCACCATCAAACCACCACCGCCATAACCTCCAATCCCAGCGCCACCGTCGACGACTTCAACCGCCGCCCGTGCGCCTGAGCCTGCCTGCGTAAAAACTTTGCTAGCACCCTCAACAATAATAGCAGTAGCCATGTCGACGTCACGAGAAAGCCATCTCATTAACCCTCGTATCCTCGAACGAGCTCCTGAAGCACCGTCGTCCTCCACGACACCCACCGCGAATGATTTCTACATTTGGTAGTCGATCTCGTCGTGACGCGCGTGATCATGAAGTCAGAATTTTGCGTTCATTGCAGCAACTTTACACGTAGTTTTTGAATAATCCAACCATTGGATCGATGATCCAAAACCTCCAACGCAATCTCGATCTATAGATCTTCACTCATCTCTATTTTTAGTCGTTAATTCGATCATTTGATCGATCAAAACTTGTCGCAAAGTTATGTGTTTAAACTGAAATTATATTTACAGTCTCATGGTGCCAACTTCGTGTACTTGTTTCTCCCTCGTCATAACTCCGTTTCAGGAACTATTTTCTCTGATTCATAGAAGGTATAACCACCTTCATGCTTGTATAAATAGTTGAGAGTAATTCATAGATTTTCTTGACCAAACCTTTGTTCCAAAAACCTGGAAAAAGTTAATATTTTTTAAATTTAGAATTTTCTGATACGAGATGCGTCCCACCAAACGAGGCAACTTTATCATGTTAGGATTACACCAAAAGGCGCATATCGTCAACGCGGACGTGTGGGATTTTGTGGAACTTGATTTGAATATCCGGGCACACCGGAATCAACGCGTATCCGACAAAAAATATCGTATCAGCCTATTTTGACACCTTGTCATAACTTTGTGTGTGCTTGTCGTTTCATAATAGAACTTGCACCATCGGATTTGCAGTGTTACTATGGTCCTGTGACCCAAGTTTGGTTCGATTCTGAGAACGTTGACGAAATACCATTTCGTGGGCCCCACGGTTCCACTTGACCGGTGATTTCGTGACCGGCTCACCGAAATCAAATTTTGGACACTCTGTTGAGTTCATGCCATCGTTCTGGACTCATAAACACTAAGTTTGCTAAATTTGAAAAACTTTATCTCCGATACGCTTTTCGGTACAAAGTGGGCCACTTGTGGACCCCTCTTTGACCCGAAACTTCCGTTTTTGTCCATGTGTCCAAATTGGACTTATGGTTAGTCAATCCTACCTATTTGAAGTATTCTAAAAATATTGGTGATATTTGTTTCAGCATCCGGAGGTGTACGTGCTGATTCCACTTTCCTCGGAGCAGTTGACGGAGTTCAGAACCTAGACAAGTGTACCTTGCCAAACTTGCAGTAGATCCTATTATATTATTTACATGTGTTTCTTCCATATATATATATACTTTTGTGATGTACCTATTCAACCGTGAGACGTTACTTAGCGTCCGAACAAGATTCAGTGTCGATGTCGTACGCGGAGTCGAGTGATATCACTTAAAGAGTTGATACTACGATCATATTTTTACGTGCTTGCTTTACCAAGTATGTCATACCGTAGGATACTTGACACTATTTCATGTTACCAAATCTTTCTTGAGTTATTCATGGTGGTTCTGTATAGGATTATATGATTCGTAATATGAGACTTCCATATTATATAGATATCATTATGACTCGTTGTACTAGCTAGAGGTCATGATTTTACGTGTCATAGACATGAGACGTCGTGGACATGAGACATGAGTTTACATTAGGTGGGGAGAGACACACCATACTACAGGCTGATTATTTATATATATACTATACTACTGGAGGTGCCTTAGACTCTGTCTCAAATCTTTGGCACATATACTGGCCCTACGTGATATTACTTACTGCTATGGGCTCCCCGACACATAGTCTGTAGTAGTTTTAGCCTGAGTACGAGTGATGTCCTCACGTACATATCACTTAGATGGTTACAGTAGTTTACCCTTGAGTATCTGGCATTATACTGTTTTACTTTGGCATACTGTTTCTTGTACCTTTTTACGTCCCTCTGAGAACCTGATACCTTGCCAGTTTTGTAGCATAGACCGTTGTGAAGCCTGCCTGGAGTTGCTGATGTATGCTTCTTTTTCATGCAGGCATTGGTGCCAGGTAATATCATTTCTACCGGAGTTCTGGTTATTTATTCATATTTTTTTCATCTGCTGATGTAGCCTAGTTTTATCGACTCATATTCCTTTCTTGAGTCTATTCAAGCTTATGTGTTACTGGATGGCCGACTTTAGCACATGTAGTTCATTCTTGATATTTTATTCTTTATGTGGATTGAGACATAGATATTTTCAGTATTCTTAGATAGTTACCCTTATTATACAACTTATACGTATTCGAGTCAGACCAGAGACTGGTCGAATGCGTAGCTGGAATATTACGTATTCCTAGTCCTACGTATTTTGGGACTGGGGCGTTACAAATATACTAACTCATTTTGATTCTATCTCTCAGTTTATTTAGAGATGAAGTTAAAACAGGGACACCTAATATTAATGAGGAGGAATTTCAAAGAGAGTTCGATTATAACTTTACGTCATGGTTTAGCTAATATGTAAGCAACTCAGATAATATGTTAAATATTCTGCCGCTACCATTTTTGTATATGTTGCTAATAACATGTATATGATCGACGTGTGTTTATAGTTTTTTTTGCCCGAAACAACACTCATAAATGAGAGCCTTCGTTATTTGTCATTATGACCGATTAAGGAAGCAAGAACTTGCCAGGCTATGTCATTAATGGCTTCAAGTTTAAAGCAACTAAAAATCCTAGAAATACTAAATTTTTTACTAACGGCTTGGATATAAAGGATTCCGGTGTTTGTATAAGAGGGACCCCATCTACGATAATGAGCCAGACTTTGACCATTATGGTGTACTTCGGGATATTATAGAGTTACAATATCTGGCCCCATATAACATGAATATTGTGATATTCAAATGTGATTGGTTTGACACAATACCAAATCAAGGATGAAAAATTAATAAAAAATTTAGATTTTTCGATACAAACTATCGTAGGAGATATAGAGTGTCCGACTCGTTTGTGATAGCAAGTCAAGCTGTTCAAGTCTACTATATAAGTTACCCAAGGCATCGTTGAGATTGATTTGACTGGTGGGTGACATGAAAGACTAAAGCTAGAAATACGTTCAATGTTGGAGACCGAGCATAGTAGGAGGACCAGGTCGAAGAGCCTCAATATTTGGGACTGCAATCGGAAGAAGATATCGTGGATAATATTGATGTTGAAGCTATTGTCGAGAAAAATAGAGGAAATAAAGAGGTTGATATACAAGACTTATCTCACAACCAGATAATTGGCCTTATCCATGACCAGGAAGATGTCTCTGAAGAAGAAGAATAAGAGGAAGAAGATGAAGAAGAGCTTGATGAGGATGATGACGACGATGACAATGGCGATGACGATGACGATGACGATGATGACGATGATTATATTACCTATGTTGTCTACATGATGTACCTAGAGATGGAGTTTGATTTTGTTACTAAAAATACTTCTATCTCTTACTGAAAATACTTCTATCTTAGTTTTTATAGTTGTTTTGTTGGTTAGTTCTATTTATTATATGTCTATCTTGTTGCTTAGTTCTATTTATTAGATGTCTATTATGTTGCTTAGTTCTATTTATTAGATGTTTATATATGTGAATCGTGATCATAGATGGCTGGTGGTCGTGGTCGTGGTCGTGATCGTGGTGATCATGGTCGTGGATGTGATCAAGGTGGTCGTGATCTTATACTACCCGGGGATGGATTATCTCATCGATCACGTGATCCCGATACCCCCTCTTCTGTCGCAGGCACCTGCACTTTTCCATCGGCTACAGGCACAGACACTCCACCATTTGTCGCATACGTCCCCGAAGCTCCTCATAATCTATGCCTCCGTCATTATCTGATGCAGATCCCGGTACCCCATCGTCAGTTCGTCCACCAAATACTCTGACAGTTGTACCACTACCAGAATAAGCGGGATTAGCGACATTTTTTAGCGACGTCAACGTAAAATGTCGCTAATATTTTTATTTAAAGACTCCGAGGAAAAACGTCGCTAGACGTCGCTAATTGGCGACATATATCGACATTTAGCGACTGTGATTCAGTTTTTAAAAGATTAGTCACTATAAGTTAAATTAAGGCCGCTAAACGTCGTTAATATGTTTCATTTAGCGACGTACTTAAAGACGTATAATTTAGCGACGTCATTAGCGACGTTACAGACGTCGCTAAATTAACGACGTTATTTTTTGCGTCGCTAAAACGTCGCTAAATAATTCATTTAGGGCTGATTACCCCCTTTTCTTTTGATCTCTCCCTCTCCCAAATTTAACCCCCCTCCCTCCGGCACCTCCTTCCTCCGGCGTCCCCTCCTCCCTCCCGGCGACTCCCTCTAGGCCGCGTCCTCCCCCTCCAGTGGTCCAAGCATCGCGATATAGCAACGTTTAGCGATGTTTTTCCTGTCAACGACTAGCTTAAAGGCGACTTCTGTAAAACGTCGCTAATTACGTCGCTAAAATTATTTAGCGACGTTTCTTTACGTCGCTAATTTGACTTTTTCTGGTAGTGTACGATAGGCCCTGGAGTATCCAAACTTAGAGTATGAAGCTAGTGGTTGGTATATCCCCTGACCGGGTGGTCCTCCGACACAACAAGAGAGACCAGAGGGGCAGTTCAGAAAGGAGCTTTGGCCCGCGACCAAAGAGCTGTAAGTAAATTTATATGTTTCATCCGATGCAGTTAATTTTATATATTTCATTTATTTATTCAACTAAATAATCTGTTGGTATTTCTTTGTAGGTTTTTTTTCTACAGTGCTACTCCAGTACTTGGAAAAATTATTAGGTGGAACTACCATGGCCCCTATCTTAGATTTTCTGATGTGTCGCCCGACATGCAGTATATATAGCTTGACCAGATGAAGGTATATACGATCTTTTCTGTTATTCTATTTATTAATTGTTTTTTAATCTATTATCTTAATTGTTAATTAAATTTATATATCAGAAAATCTACTGGTGGTCCGAGCATCGCGATTCGGAGATAAGGAAGACAAATCGCGGCACCTGTAGCAAGAAGATACGGGATGCGAAGGATGATTTGCAAAAAATGGTAAATGCTGGAAAAGAAAAGAAATCCTGGATCCATGATGATTTTTGGGAGAAGATGCATAAGGAGATCGATACTCCTCAGTTCAAGAAAAGGTCCGAGCAAGGAAAGAAGGCACAATCTTATGGGAGTCTGCATACTGGTGGATCGATCCCCATCGCTATGCACCATCGAAACCTAGTAAGATAACACAAAATACTTAAATATTTTCATTATTAGTTAAATAATATTAATTATTAAGCTAATATATTTTCTTAATGTTTCTTATGAAGGCAGAGAAGCTGGCGAAGGAGGGGGGAGATCCCTCTAGTATAAGTTTCGTCGATGTTTTTTAGTATTCGCACAAAGAGGAAGGACGGAAGCTACGTGGACGAGAAGGCCAGCAATAATGCTATAAGTATTTCAATTTATATTATAAGTTAGAATAATATATATGAGGTATTAGAATTTATATTACAAGTTAGAAGTCCATTAGAAAATTAAGCATGGGTCATTGGATAGGCTGCGTTCCAGTCTCTGCAGACTGAAAATGCCTCTCGGGCCACTCAGGATGGGGTGGAAGAGAGTGTCGCTGAGCCTTCGCCCGCCACAACGTCCTCTTCCTTGGTCGCTCGAACGAACGAACTTTTTGTACAGGCCGCTGGAGGAAAAGGGAAAGGTGGATGCGTCAACGACACCGACTCCTTGGCATCGCAGATATCGGTATACTCGAGACCTCCATCGTCGGCGTCTTCTGCTGCGGCACAACCTGATAGGATAGAGCAACTTGTTACGACGGTAACCAAATTGCAGGCCACAATGGTAGGTATGCAGGAGTTGATCAGCAGCTTGATGAGACCTCCACCCCCGACGTCCTCTGCTCCTCCTGCTACTGCTTCTGGCTCTATTCTATCTGCTGATGCAGTGATGAGACTCCTAAGTTTATTGTCGCCGGATGCGTTAGGTTCACTACCATCTGAATTAATGAATGAAATTCCTTCGGACGTCCTTGATCGTTTGCGTGACCAGGGAACACCGCCAGATCGATGATTTTTTATATTTGATATTTATTTGTGTTGTAGTAATCATGGACTTGTAGATATTATTTATTTGTGTTGTCGTGGTCGTGGACTTGTGAATGTTGTTCACGTACTTTGATTATTTTATTGGACTAGTGGTCATGGACTTGTGGATGTTGTTCATGTATGCGATTAATTTTATTATGTTAATTATGTTTTTTCTGAATTATGTCTCGTGTGTGTTTTCAGTGTGCGTTTGTGCCGTTGAAGGTCCGATTGGACAGAAATTCTATAGCGGGTTGTGCTGGGTAGTTTATATATTGATAGTGTTTAACATATTTTATATAAACCAAACATGTTGGGATATCTGTATTAAATTTTTTTTTCTTCCAGTTATGTGCACATTAGGGACGGACATACGTCGACTTAGCGGCTACCTATGACGTACTTGTGACACTAGCGACGGATACAACCGTCGCCAAGTAAATTTTTATTCTTGGGCGACGGATTACCGACACACGTCGACGGACATGTAACTTTCGTCCGACAGTAAGTAATATCGTTATTCCGTCGCCAACTTGAGTATTAGACTTTTTTTCAGTATCAGGAATATAAATAATGTCGCTATAACGTCACTAACCCGACGCCATTTTTGACGCAAATCCGTCGCTATCTAGACGTCATTATAAACTAAATTACTGTCGTATATACGTCGCTAAAACGCCGCTTAATGAATCAGTCGCTGAAATATTGCATAAACGTCAACTAAATCGACGTCACAATTACGCCAGTTTGTATTAAAAAATTAGACTGATTGAGGATGGAATCTTTTAGCGACGTGGCATTTACCGACGGTTGTTTTTCGTCTAAATACCGTCGCCGGATAATCACTATTCGTCGTCGGATAATCGCTAATAGTGAATAGCGACATTTTGGCGAAGGAAAACGACCGTCGCTATTTCTCTGTATTTTAGTAGTGACCAACCGTCGCACGAAGGGGTGTGGGTGTGTGTTGGGGGAGGGGGGGGGGGGTGCAGGCAGAGCCAGGAAGACATTGGTGACTGTTAGGATTTCTTTTCTTTTCTTTTTTGACATTTTTATTATGATTATAATTTTAGTAATCAAAAGAGAGTAATTTCTCTTTGATTCAGGGGTAAAAACATCAAAAATGATCACATGATTTACATGTGATTATTAAGTAGGACAACTGATAAACGGATGGGGTAACTCGAAAAAATAAAAAAAGTTGAGGGTATTAAAGTATCAAACTAAGTTCAAGGTATTAAAATGCCAAAACGTAATATTTGAGGCAATTTAGCCTCTTTTAATATGAAAATCATGAGGCATATGTATTAAGGATCAAACCTTAGCGAGCTGCACTATTTTAGGTTTCGTCCATTCTATCTTGTCAAAACAAGGATGGTTTTGAGGCTATGTTTCCTAGCTGCCTAAATATCGTACACAATCATGAGAATCATGAGATCATAATACTCCTGATGATCCATAGTAAAGTAAATAACTAATATGTTGTATTGTAATTGAGGTTAAGTACCCATTATGGTGTATACCCACATAAATTAGATCTAAACGAATACAATTATCAAGTGACTTCCATGATTCTACCAAATTCCGCAATTAGTTGTATTATACAATTCCCTGTTACTATCCTAAGAGCAATTAAACCTAATTTCAGAAATAAATACACACAATCAGAGGAGCTTCCAGGATCTGAACTACAAAATCGAAGTGGCAGCTCAAATAGAATAGAAAAGAAAAAGCATCTACAACTATCACTAATTCAAGCAACAACGTAATATAATCTTTGTAAAATACATGGGTAACCACCAAATGGCAGATATAACTTTAATTTAACAACTTACTTGCATCAAGCCCAAAATCTCAACATCTTCTCCAGTTTTGATTGTTCCTTGCTCCACTCGTCCAGTTACAACAGTTCCACCGCCCTAAAAAGGCAATTTGTCAAACTTCCACCTCAATCAATTAGCATACTCTATCTATAGGGGTGTACATCGGTCGGTTAACCGATCGATATACAATTTTGACGGCCGAACCGACTTAGTCGGCTATGCAAATCATATAACCGAATTCGACCTGCATATCCTTAATAACACAACGGTTCAATTGATTGACTAGACATGTCGGTCAGTTCATTCGGTTCATTCGGTTAAAAGAGAGGTAGTTTTGCTCAAGGGATGGAACATTAACAAAAATTTTGGTGCTTAAGAACATTCACAATTTAATTCAATATGGTTGATATAAAACAACATTTGAAGTTTGTTACAATTGAATCTACTTTTAAAAATCTAATAACATTCAAAATTTCATCCAGCATTTGTAACAATGCAAGTCATTGGCCAGAGGAAATACGTGAATTTGGTCACCAATTGTGTAACAAGTTGTATTACAGTCACATTTTTCATTAAACTCTCTGATTAGGACTCTAAGATTTTAAGAATAGGTCAGGATTCTCTTAATGGAGAGTAAAGATAGAGCGTATAGAGAAGACAATAAAAAGTAACATCGACATGAGTTGTGAAGATGAAAAGAAGACAAAACAATTGTTGGTGGTTATGATTTCTAAAGAGAAATGTTAGAATTCTTTTGAATTCCAACTAGTACTTTTTTTAAGTCTAACTAGTAATAAATTATTAATTACTACCCCATTTAAATATTCGACCTTATAACTCATGAATTATAATTCATAACCTTTTATCCATATTGTACATAATAATACCTTAATCTTAATTCAGAAAGGGGAAATTTTTAATAAATTATATATATATATATATATATATATATATATATATATATATATATATATATATATATATATATAAAGGTTGTGAAAAGCGTTAGGCGCTAGTCGGGCAGGCACCCGTCGCCTAGCGTCAAGCCCGCCTAGACGGCTGTCTAAATGTAGGCGGATCAAAAAAAATATAAAAAATTCAAAAAATCTAATAAAAAATGCATAAAAGTCCATAAAACCCAATAACATACATAGTCGTGCGTCGAGGGGTCTAAGTGGGTGCCTAGGCGGGCATCGGGCGGACACCAGATGCCTAGCTGTAAACCCCCTCGACCAAAATTTAAGCCTACTTAGCTTAGGTGGAAAGATTAGGGTTAATTTGGGTCCAATTAGAATTAATACGCAGTGTTTTATAATTGTTGTGCAATATTTATATCACTTAGTGCGCCTTACCCTTGCTTCGATATTTAGAGCACTACACCAGTTATTACCTGCAAACAAATTTTACACACTTTTCCTAGTCATGCCAGCCTTCCATTTTTACGCTCCTTTGTGCTTCATTTTAGTCGCACAATATTCGTTACAAACGTCCGTTCTCAAATCCAAACAAATTCAACTTTGCATTCCTTGTGCGTTCCAATCGAAATTGGAGACACAACCTGGACCCGTTTTGTATAAACCAATGTATGATAATATTCAATTCTGAGTCCTCTATGTCCATGACACTTGTGTCCTACCTAATTTTAGTCTCGGGTGCTTCCAATTAATTCAAGAACACCTTGCGCATTAATTTTAATTAATTTAAACCCAATTTCTGTCTTTGTGCAAATTTTCAATTGTTGTGCACTTTTATGCAAAAGTGCATTGAGGTGTCCACACCATTGGACAATATATGAAGAAACCCATTTTTCTCCTTCATACGATTTTTTTTATAATTTTCGAAATGTGCAACGCGCAACATCGCCCCCTACTTAATTCTAGCCTTACATTTAAATAATGCAAATTAT
The DNA here is from genome assembly GCA_036927795.1 of Iris macrosiphon. Lineage (NCBI taxonomy): Eukaryota > Viridiplantae > Streptophyta > Magnoliopsida > Asparagales > Iridaceae > Iris > Iris macrosiphon. The sequence goes on from JAYESA010000014.1 coordinate 109,680,987, forward strand.
AGCCCTCCAAACAATTCCCTTGTCAAGCCTTGGCCCATCCCAAGGAGATGTTGACCAAGCCCACTTACCTTGGTCAACCCAAACCCAAGTTCCACATATATATAAATAACTTTTCCTTCCCTTTTTCTTTGTTTTTCTTAAAAATCCCCTAAACCTAAACCTAAACCTAGCCTTAGCCGACAACCCCCCTTTCACTGTTCATCTACTTCCTCTCTCCGCCGATTACGGCCATTACCGCCGACTGGAGCCAGCCCCCACCGGAGCAGCGAGTCCGACCACCCCCTTCTCCGGATCCGCCACCGTCGTTACCAACAGCACCTCCACTCGCTGCCACCATCACCCTCCCCCTCGACCTCGACCTCGACCGCCTCCAAGAGCTCCGACCTCCCTCATCCCTCCACCGTCGGACCCCTTCACCGTCACCGTAGTCACCAACAACATCTCGACCACCAACCTAGCCATCTCTACCAACAATCCACCACCTCCTCCGCTGCCAACCATAGAGCCACCGCCATCATCATCAACCCCGCCACCGCCATCTTCCCGAGCAGCCTCGCTACCGCACCCCGACTTCCCCAAGACCCCCTCCTCCCAAGCCCGACAGCCACAATAGCCCCTCTCCTCTTCTTCTTCCATGACTTCTTCTTCCCTGATTTCTCCTCCACTTCCCCCCCCGACATCACGACCACCGCCACCTCGCCATCATGACCACCGCCACCTCCCTCCACCGCTGGAGCCAATCCCCTCGAGGAGCAGCAGCCACCGCCACCCACTGCTGTTGTTGCTGCTCCAACTGCTGCTGTAGCCGCTGTCGTTGCCGACTTGGCCGCTGCCACCGCGCCGCCGACGACCCCCGACCACTAGCGGCCACCCCCCCAGGCCGGCCTCCCTCGAGTGTCCCCGAGCCACGCCGGGACTGAACATCACCTTCCCGCGGCCGCGAGGAACCGCGACTCAAACCCGAGTTCGGGAATCCGAGTTCAACCTTCCCGATTCACGAGCAGATTTCTCCCTCCACGCTCAACCGATTCTTAAAACGCCTTCTCTGGTATACTCTCCATGTAACCCTCTTTCAAAGTCTTTATTTAGAATAATTTATTTTGATTTTTATTGTTTGTTATTTAAGATCCAAAATCGAATAAAAATATTTTTCAAAATATTAAAATTCCCCAGTACGGAGTGGGTCCCGTCAATCCGGGCATCCACATCGCTTACTGATTTTACTGAAAGGTGCACACTGTCAATACGGACGTGTGGGATTTTGCGAAAGTTGATTTGGATGTGCGTGCACACAGGAATCAACGTATATCCGTCGACGACACCCCGTATCGGGCTTGTGCTGGAACTCGTTGTAACTTCGTGTGTACTCGTTGTTTCGAAACGAAACTTGCGCCATCGGACTAGTAGCGATACGCTAGTCCTGTGACCCAAGTTTGGTTCGATTCTGAGAACGTTGACAAAATTTCGTATCGTGGGCCCCGCGGCTCCACTTGACGGGCGATTTTGTGATCGACTCATCGGAATTCAGTTCTGGACATTCTGTTGGATTCGTATCATCGTTCTGGATTTGTCGACACTAAGTTTGACGAATTTGGAGAGCCTTGTCTCTAGCATATTTTTCAGTGCAAGACGGGGCCCACTTGTGGACCCGTGTTGACTAGAAACTGCATTTTTGTGCCTGTGTCCAAATTGGACGTATATATATATTTTTTTGAGTATCTCACTCATCCCAGGATTGTTGGTGATATTTGTGACACCATCCGGGGATATCAGCTCCAGTTTCCATTGTTGTACTGCTACTTCCATAGCTAGTTCGTGTTCATATTTTCGCCTGGCTTCCAAGCAAGTATACCTTGCCTTGTTATACTGTTTAAATTCAGTTATTTTTAGTTACATATTTATTTATTTTAATAATATATAACTGTGCGCGTCCGAGAAGACTAAGGTGCAGTCAACGAAGACGTTGACGTTAGGACTTGTGTCTGACCTAGTGTCTAGCGGACCCACCTAAAGTTGTGGAGTTATCAACATGACTCCCCAGGCCTTGACACGCATCATTGAACGTCACAGAGTGAGTTCATGTAGGGACGCATGCTTCATGCTTGACTGGCCATCGGTATGAGCAGCACGTGTGTCGGTATTTAGCTTAGTTGTATAATTTTTTGGTGACTTGCATTTTAGTACGAGATGTCCACGTCGTGTTCGCAACTTGTACATTTGCATTGGGCGGGGAGGACGACTAGTAGGCGTATGGGACACCCATCTCCGTTATGCAGATACCGCACTCGACGGAGTATATGGACGTATATATTTATGCAGATACCACGTTCTTTAGAGTGTTGGATGTTACTTGTGATTTTTGCAGATACCACACTATATAGAACGTTGGACGTTATTATATAGATACCATGCTTCTCGGAGCTGGATGTTATTATATTGCAGAGTGCCCTCGAATCGGGGCATATATGACATATACTAGCCAGTCACGATGATTGGTGAATTACGTCAGCATATATCTAGCCTACACTTTCTCATACATACTAAGTTGTCCTCAAATTGCATTTCACTTAGCTGGTTAGTTCACCCTTGAGTTTTTACAGTATTTACTTTATGGCATGTATTTTTGTATCTTGTTACGTCCCTCTGAGGACTTGGTTCCCTTTTAGGTTATTTGTGCAGTTGCAGGATGTTTGATATATATTGGAGTGTGGACATCATTGCAGGTATCTTTACTTTTCTAGCTATTACAGTCATGTACTACTTTCCATTTTTATTCTGCTTTTATAGCCTTGTGTTTATAGACCTGTGTTATTCTTTTGGTCTATTCGAACAGATGTATTATTGGGCTGCAAACTGATGATGCATATCGTTCTTTCTTGAGACTATTTACCATGGATTGAGATTTAGATTTAGTTGTTGGATGTTAGAAATAGATTATTACTTGGATTACTTGACCATGGACAGCGTAAGTGCACTTCGTCAGGTCCATTAAATTGAAAAACCTTACAGAGTCGTACCAGCTGGCCATTGTTACGTGTCTGGTTCCATAGATTTTGGGACTGGGGCGTGACATAGTTTTAGTGGTGGCCCATGCAGGTCAGAGCAAATCGTTTCGGTTACGTTACTGTACCAAACGAACCTGCAACTTAGGATTAATGTGAATAAGATCTCAATCCATAATCGATTTTAAAACTCCTATTATATTTGATTGCCGCCCTTGGACTTCCTTACTGTATTTGTTCATTTACCGTCGGCATCATTATTATTGTTTCTCATCTTTCTTATTTTGGGAAGATGAATGCTCGCGTATTGTGATTTCCTCCAGGAGCAGATCCTCGTCAAGGCGAAGAAGGCGTAATTGATAGAATAATTGAGTAGATGGTTAACCATGGTAGAGAAAAATCGATAAGTTCTTTCTTGTTACTAGAGCTAGTATAGACTGTTGGCATAAGAATTAGACACATAAGTAGAGACTTATAAACTCGACCCTTACTTAAGGCAGCCGTGACCTGTCAGTATTAGAAGCTAGAAAGGTTGTTTGATTTCAGGACTCTAGAATAATTTGGAGAAGACATAGCTAGATACTAAGGTTAGTTGTAGCCCCATGATAATAATACAAGGAAGTAGGTGTAATCTTATGGTAGTGATACAAGGAACGACCTAATGAACTTGGCAAGACAGAATGTTGGACTCACATCTAGAAGAAGATCGTTAGATACTAATAAAAGTAGGGTATAAAATAACAGTTAGGGTAGCAACCCATAGTGGTTATCCCTTAGTTATCTTGTGACTTACAATATAAGACCTAGAAATTCTTCCACCCTTTAAACAATAATGATTACAACTAAGCTAAAACAGATAGGTAGATTGCTAGACACAGATTGGTAGACCCAACATTTGGATGAAGAGATAGCTGAGTACTACAGATAGCTTTCAAATTAGATTAGATGTACTTGAGTTATTTGGGTTGTCAATGACTATTAGTCTCGTGTTTTTACCTTTGATAATTCGATTAGTTAAGCTAGTATCTGGAATAGAATAATTGGATTGAAGGTGAGAGTATCGACAGATATTGGCCTTGAGTTGGATATCGTGAACTACTTATAATGAACGACCAGTTATAAACCAGATGGTACCCATATAGTTTGGATGAAGGGTGCGCATGAAGTAAACTAGGAGAAACCTTAGGTTCGAGGTAAAAGGGTAGAGTGGCAACAAGATGAGATTCGTGACAAGTACCTGACCTTGAGTTTTTTTTTAAATTTAGAAAAGTACCTGAACCGGAGACAAGGACATTGGCTCGAGATGATGACAGACTTTGAGAGTGAGCTACAGTACCATCTGATAAAAAGTCAACGTAGTAGCTGACGCATTGTGCAAGAGACCTATGGCATTCTTTTGATTACCAGCAACACCAATTGAGAGATCTAGAGCAGTTAGGTATAGAGGTCATTATTGCCCGGAACAGATGGCCAGTTGTCAAGTTAGCAGGTGAAATCGATATTGGTTGAGAAGATCAAGGCTGTCTTGCCAACAGATGCCAGATTCTAGAGACTTTGACAGAGGACAGAGGCCGGGATGCAGACAGGATTACGCATACACGAGGATGGACTCTGAGATGTCGAGATCGTTTCTATGTTTCGAACGGAGAACTTCGTCAGGAGCTCATGTCAGAGGTGCACAACTCAACATACTCTATTCATCCAGGAGGCACAAGATGTACAGAGATTTTGGGTAGTACTATGGTGGCATAGAATGAAGAGGGAGATAGTCACTTCAGGGCAAAGTGCCTGGTGTGTCAGCAGGTCAAGACTGAGCATCAGAGGTCTGCGGGTTTACTTTAATCCACTCTCGATACCGGAGTAAACATGGGAGCATATCACTATGGACTACGTTACGGGCTTCTTGAGGAGTTCCAGTGATCGCAATGCGGTATGGGCAATCATGGATCGACCTACGAAGTCCGCTCACTCTTTACCTTTCAGAGTTCGACAATCTATAGAGATCTTAACATATATGTATATGAGGAAGATCGTACCACCGCATGGATGCCAGTAGGTATAGCGTCTGACAGGGATACGAGGTTCATATCTTACCTTTGACGGAGCTTAGAGTTGAAAATAAGATCAACGTACTAGAAAGATATGAAGGTGTGTAGGAGACGAAGGATAAGAAAAATATATTTGAGTCATGTAACCCAAGGAATTTTTTTTAGACTGGAGGGATAATACTTATAGTATTGTAATGCTTTTGGAGTTTCAAGGATTTAGCACAGGTATAAATTTGCCGATCAGTCTTGAAGTGCTACGAATTTCAAGGAACAAGATACATGTTTAGGTCACACACCGACTCATTAGTCAATCAGTAGATGATTACCACTAGACTCTTAGATTATATATTGACACGTGAGTATGGAGTATGAAAGAAAGATAGAAGTCTGACAGGAATAGTAGCTGATTATTGTGGATTAGACATAAACTGCTTAAGGATAGGAATTTAGACTTTTGACTAATAGGACATGAGCTTGCTGAACCTTGTCCTACATTTAAATAATGTAAATTATAGCCCTCCAAACAATTCCCTTGTCAAGCCTTGGCCCATCCCAAGCAGATGTTGACCAAGCCCACTTACCATGGTCAACCCAAACCCAAGTTCCATATATATATAAATAACTTTTCCTTCCCTTTTCCTTTGTTTTTCTTAAAAATTCCCTAAACCTAAACCTAGCCCTAGCCGACAACCACCCCCCTTTCACTGTTCATCTCTTTCCTCTCTCTGCCGATTACGACCATCACCGCCGACCGGAGCCAGCCCCCACCGGAGCAGCGAGTCCGGCCACCCCCTTCTCCGGATCCGCCACCGCCGTCACCAACAGCACCTCCACTCGCTGCCACCATCACCCTCCCCCTCGACCTTGACCGCCTCCACTAGCTCCGACCTTCCTCATCCCGCCACCGCCGGACCGCCATCACCGCCACCGTCGTCACCAACAACATCTCGACCACCAACCTAGCCATCTCCACCTACAATCCACCACCTCCCCCGCTGCCAACCACAGAGCCACCGACATCATCATCAATCCCGCCACCGCCATCTCCCCGAGCAGCCTCGCCACCGCACCCTGACTTGCCCAAGACCCCATCCGCCCAAGCCCGACCGCCACAGCAGCCCATCTTCTTTTCTTCTTCCACGACTTCTTCTTCCCTGATTTCTCCTCCAATCCCCTCCCCCACGACATTACGACCACCGCCATCTCGCCATCACGACCACTGCCACCTTCCTCCACCGCCGGAGCCAACCCCCTCGAGGAGCAGCAGCCACCGCCACCCACTACTGCTGTTGCTGCTCCAATTGCTGTTGTAGCCGTTGTCGTTGTCGACCTGGCCGCTGCCACTGGGCCGCCGGTGACCCCCGACGAGCACCCCTCCACTGGCCGGCCTCCCTCAAGTGTCCCCGAGCCACGCCGGGACTGAACATCACCTTCCCGCGGTCGCGAGGAACCGCGACTCGAACCAGAGTTCGGGAATCCGAGTTTAACCTCCCCGATTCACGAGCAGATTTCTCCCTCCATGCTCAACCGACTCTCGAAACACCTTCTCTGGTATACTCTCCATGTAACCCTCTTTCAAAGTCTTCATTTAGAATAAGTTATTTTGATTTTTATTGTTTGTTAATTAAGATCCAAAATCGAATAAAAATAGTTTTTAAAATATTAAAATTCCCCGGTACAGAGTGGGTTCCGTCAATCCGGGCATCCACGTCGTGTACCGATTTTACTGAAAGGTACGCACTGTCAATACGGACGTGTGAAATTTTTGGGAAGTTGATTTGGGTGTGCGTGCACACCGAAATTAACGTATATCCGTCGACGATACCCCGTATTGGTCCTGTACTGGAACTCTTTGTAACTTTGTGTGTACTCATCATTTCGAAATAAAACTTATGTCATCGGACTCGTAGCGATACGCTGGTCCTTTGACCCAAGTTTGGTTCAATTCTGAGAACGTTGACAAAATTCTATATTGTGGGCCCCGCGGCTCCACTTGACGGGTGATTTTGTGATCGACTCATCATAATCCAGTTCTGGACATTCCGTTGGGTTCGTATCATCGTTTTGGACTTGTTGACACTAAGTTTGATGAATTTGGAGAACCTTGTCTCTGGCACATTTTTCGGTGCAAGACGGGCCCACTTGTGGACCCGTGTTGACCAAAAACTGTATTTTTGCCCCTGTGTCCAAATTGGACGTATGTATATGTTTTTCTGAGTATCTCACTGATCCCAGGATTGTTGGTGATATTTGTGACAATATCCGGGGATATCAGCTACAGTTTCTATTGTTGTACTGCTACTTCCATAGCTAGTTCGTGTTCATATTTTCGCCTGGCTTCCAGGCAAGTATACCTTGCCTTGTTATACTATTTAAATTCATTTATTTTTAGTTGCATATTTATTTATTTTAATAATATATAACTGTGCGCGTCCGAGAAGAGTCGGGTGCAGTCAACGAAGACGTTGACGTTAGGACTTGTGTCTGACCTAGTGTCTAGCGGACCCACCTAAAGTTGTGAAGTTATCAACATGACTACCCAGGCCTTGACAGGTATCATTGCACGTCACAGATTGAGTTCATGTAGGGACGCGTGCTTCATGCTTGACTGGCCATCGGTATGAGCAGCACGTGTTTCGGTATTTAGCTTAGTTGTATAATTTCTTGGTGACTTGCATTTTAGTACGAGATGTCCACGTCGTATTCGCGATTTGTATATTTGCATTGAACGGGAAGGACGACTAGTAGGCGTATGGGACACCCATCTCCGTTATGCAGATACCGCACTCGACGGAGTGATACAAACGTATATATTTATGCAGATACCACGTTCTTTAGAGTGTTGGACGTTACTTGTGATTTTTACAGATACCACTCTATAGAACGTTTGACGTTATTATACAGATACCATGCTTCTCGGAGCTGGACGTTATTATATTGCAGAGTGCCCTCGAATGGGGGCATATGTGGCATATACTAGCCAGTCACGACGATTGGTGAATTACGTCAGCATATGTCTAGCCTACACTTTCTCATATGTACTAAGTTGTCCTCAAATTGTATTTCACTTAGCTGGTTAGTTCACCCTTGAGTTTTCACAGTATTTACTTTATGACATGTATTTTGGTATCTTGTTACATCCCTCTGAGGACCTGGTTCCCTTCCAGGTTATTTGTGCAGTTGTAGGATGTTTGATATATATTGGAGTGTGGACATCATTGCAGGTATCTTTACTTTTCCAGCTATTACAGTCATGTACTAATTTCCATTTTTATTCTGCTTTTATAGCCTAGTGTTTATAGACCTGTGTTATTCTTTTGGTCTATTCGAACGGATGTATTATTAGGCTGCAAACTGATGATGCATATCGTTCTTTCTTGAGATTGTTTACCATGGATTGAGATTTAGATTTAGTTGATGTATGTTAGAAATAGATTATTACTTCGATCACTTGACCATGGATAGCGTAAGTGCACTTCGTCAGTTCCATTAAATTGGAAAGTCTTACGGAGTCGTACCAGCTGGCCATTGCCACGTGTCTGGTCCCATAGATTTTGGGACTGGGGCGTGACACTAGCGCTAGAACAGTGATATATATATATATATATATATATATATATATATATATATATAAGAGTCGGTTAAATCAATTAGTTAAATAAAGAGAAAATCACAAAAGTACCAGAACCGTAAAATTATTTAGAATGCAACCGACCAAGTTTATTGGACTACCCAAACCAACCGACAATTGGTTCGGTTAGTTAATCGTATTTTAGGTTAATCATGAACACACATAAGAGTCTATCATGCCTTTGGTAAAAGGATTACATCAATCCAAGAAGCTAGTGGAATCAGATTGTGATGTCACAGCATAATGAATTCAGTAATTATATTTGTCGTGTTATATCTTTAGAAGCACGGTTTTAAAAGGCTCGCCTGAGACGTGCGTCAGTCTTCGAGTGTAAAAGCATGGAACATCTGAAGCCATGCACCCTCAAAATGAAGGCAGGCCGCATAGAGCCCATGCACCATCAAAATAAAGACAAGCTACATAGCCTGCAAAAGCATCCAGGCGGCCCAAACAGCTAAGGAGTCAGGGGCCGCATAAGATCCCCTGACACAACATTCAATTTCTATCATAAAGTTCTGACATGAAACTAATTGCCCTGAATGCTTCAAGAATCATGAAAGAGGCGACTGCACACAAAAGACAAAAAGTCACGTAAGCACATTAATGACTTTGTCAGGCGTGCAGTGCCACATGTTCACTCGTATGCGGCCACGTCTCTATGCATCCTCGTTCTCATGAGGCCAAAGCGTCCATCAGACCTTGGCCAGACAAGAGTAGGTATGTGGCCTCGACGTCATGCGGCCAAAGTGTCTATCAGATCCAGGCCAGACGAGAGCCGTATGCGGATACGACCCCATGTGTCCAATATGACAGTCAATTTACAAGATCTTTCCATTACAACCGAAAATAATTTACATAACCAGTGCTGACCACGTGTTCAGTTAACCAAGTCACGCACACAATAGGTTAAAAATAACCCCGAGATCTTATTAACTGCATATCCCAACGGAGGCTACATGGCAGCCTACCCGTGGCATGCACCCAAAGTTTTAACAATATATCTGTTAAAGGAGCTCCATGCGGCCACCAAACAGAGGCACATATAGTCCGCCAGCTTGATGGCTATAAATAGTAGGGATCTATTCCCACAAACACATAGGGAGGCAGATACACAAAGACAGACATACACAGGAGAGAGAACAGAAAAGCATTCTCATTCCCTCGTCGGACCGTCAACGAAGTAAAGGAGTCACTGCAGTACTCGATCTCCATCGCCATATTCTCCAGAATCAAAAAATATTGTACTTAAATTTTTTGTCTAGGATTTTTTTGTACTCTTTTGTTTGTTAAATAAGAAAGCTTGTTCAAGTTTGAGTCAATAACAAATAAGGTGGTGACTCTGCTGGAGAATTTCTTCTCCTCTGATGAGAAGGTCGTGACGCAGTCCGATTCGGTGAAGCTGGGTTTGACCTAGAAGATGTTGGTTGTACGCTTCGACCAGCAAGCTTTTGAAGAAATAATTTTTAAGGGCAGTGCGAGTCCTCCGCCAAGGATAACAAAGCCTAAGAAGACCCGCAGGACATGGTTAGCAAAGGCTGTTGTGCCTCATCTAATTGTAAAGTATGCACTTCCTATCTCTCTTTCTATTGCTGAAGACACGCATCATGCGTCCATTAAGGATATCCACGTTCATGCGGCAACCTTGCCTAAAGAGGGGAGTTCTCGGTACCTAGGCTCTAGCAAAGAAAAATACTATGATACCAAGAGCTTGGGGGTTGATGCCCAACCCATGCACCCACAGAGTAAGGCGCGGAAGAGGAATCATGCAGAACCGAACTCCAAGCGCAGATATATAGTCATATACGCCCGAGACGGCAATAGAGGATATGTATTCGACAGATCTCAGGTGACATTGACGCCATATGCCATGCTGAAAAAGGGGAAAACTTAAATTTGGAGTCCTCGTACTATGCACTAGTGCATGCTAAGACGACTCCGCGTACTATGCACCAGTACATGCTAAGACGAGAAAGTCTAGGGTAGTACGAGCGAGCCAAGCTCAAACAACTGCTCATCTGGATGACCGTCAGGATGCATCGCTGACTGTTATGCATGCCGCTAACAAAAAGTTATACAAAATTGACCCATGCGCCCAGCCCGCATTGGCACGAGGACAGGGTCAGTCTCAAAAGTCTTCCACTAGTAACTTATGGAAAGTTCTAGTACAAATCCCAATCAAGGAGCAAAAATACCACTACATACTCCGATGCTCTGTCTACCCGTGCTCATAAGGAGGGTGCAAAGGTGAATCATTCCTCGCCTAACTTGCGTGCGTCAAGCGCAAAGCAAGAAAAGCAACTTCGACATGTGTGATGTCCCCTTTCGGGCACCATTGTGCCAACATTATCACCAACTGCTCTTGTGATGAAGTAACAATACCTGCAAGCAGGCAGTCGATATTTTAACGACTGCACCCAAGAGCACATATCTGTCAGCATTCCGAAAAATATGTGCAAATACCAGAGGTGGAGGAGATGCCCTTTGCCTCATGTTGTTCTACTTGGAAATCTTCCTCCACGTAGGGAGGCCGGAAGTCCAATAACTCTAACCCTACACTCTCGGCCAGCGTGTCGAGAAGGCGAGCACAAGGAGGATGAGCAGCTCAGCCTACAAAAGGAGTATTCCTGGGCACCCGTTCGAAGACAAAATTATCGTCAACCGGGGGTAGTATTTTCCTGAGACCCGAGATGACTCTTTTAGCTGGGGATAACAATCCTCCAGAACTCTATAACAACCTGTTGTTCCAAAAAGAAAGTGATTCTCAAGGGACAGACACTGAGATTCCTGGGGGTAGTCACCCTCGTCAAAGCAAAGCACCTTCCAACTTTGGGGGTAGTGTTCCCTCCGAATCCGGAGAAGATGCAACACTGCCAACTTTTTCTGAGGACTATTCGATGCAAGAGTCTGAGGCAGAAAGTGAGAGATCTACCGTCCCGTCCATCTCTCCCCATGTTATGTCAGTCTACATGGCAAGGGAGGACCACGAAGGGGCCAATGATCGACAATGCCTCGAGACCCTCGAGGCCATGATGCAGATCATGAGTGCGTCAATGCAAGATTTAACCCAGATGATGCTGGAAATCAAGGCAAATATGGCCTCTCAACCATCAAGGGCCTCAGATCAAGCAAGCCAGGATCCCGGGACCGACAGAGACTCTAACGCAACCGTTTCACCCACTGATGATAAACATACTCTGCCAGGATCGTCTACTCCTTTCGCAGTAGATGAGGCACGAGAAGCAATGCAAAAAGTACGAGAACTTCGAGCACGTCTGGACTCAATGGCCAATTGGGATACTACGCGAGCTCGGGATACAACAACCATATCCTTTCAAATGGAAAGATATACCGTACCAGTCCAAGTATAATCCCTTTGCTAGAACTCCATTGGACGGGAAGATATTTCCTCGTCAATACATGAGTTATTTTGACACAGCGATGGGGCATTTGTCTCGCAACGATGCCCTTCTCACAAAGCTCTTCGTCGGGGCATTATCCGAAGTAGCCTTAGATTGGTTTTACAGTCTCCAGGATAATTGTATCTCGTCGTTCAAGGATCTCAAAAGTCTCTTTCTCGCCTGACTCATTGACGACGGAAACGACATGACGATGTCCTCTCTGATGGATATTACACAGAGAGAAAAAGAGCATGTATGAGAATTCATAGAGTGATTCAGGTAAGCTGTGCTGAAGCTACCCCCCCTGCCGACAATCCAGAGTCCACACTAATAGACACATACCGAAGAAACCTACTTCCAGCAATCAGGCTCTAGACGGAGGCTACTTAGTTCAAAGACTGGACGACGTTCATCATAAATGTTGTCGCTGTTGAGAATAATGTGAAGGATGCCCGACTATTGCGAATTAATATAGATCCCCATCACTGATGACAGGATAAAACGTCCTCACAACAACAACAACAATAGTAGTAGCCGTGACGGCAAAGGGAAGCAGGCCCTTACCGTGTCAATGTAACCAAGAAGCCTGAGCAGAAGCCAGCAGAGGCTCTAAAACTAAAAGAGACATAATCTTTTAACAACGATAACGTCATGGCAATCTTCGACGTGCTGATGAAAGGCAACAAGTTCTGGCTTCCTGACATCAAACTTTCTGAGGAGGTAGATAAGGTCGATAACCCCAAATACTGCCACTACCACCGCTATGTCCACCATTCTATGAAGGATTTCTACACGTTGAAGCGATATATACAGCGTATGCTTAATTTAAAGGCCCTTACCTTAGACTTTAAGGACAAGACAGTTGCTGCCAACATGGTGTATCTCCAATTTTGCTACTTTCCGGTAACGGAGGCCCAAGTCGGTATAGTCCTGATCCCGAAGAAAATAATGGAGGTTGTTAATCTCCCTCCAGCTCGTAACCAAGCAGCCGGACTGGTGCCTCTTAGCACGCCATAGGGCGAGTTCATGTGGGTTTACCTAGATCTTGCTCCAGACTTGTTGAAGCAAGCAACGCCTTCCTCCATCAAGTCCAAAGGGAAGAAGTCCAAATCCTGCTACATGATTTTTTCCTTTACCGAAGAAGCCATAGCAGGGAAAACTAGGTCTGGCCTGGCTTACAAGCATGACTATAACACTCCCGACGATGGTATACTTCCAACCGTTGTACATGCCGCATCTGATCTGGGTCCATCCCAGCCGCCGGCAGTAGATAAATTAAAGCAGAAAAAAAACTTGCTTTGATAAGCCGTTGCGCAAGGATGCAGCTCAAGGGCTGGAGAAGGCCTACAATTTTGACATATTGGCACAGTTTGCCAATACACCGGCCAAGTTGTCACTGTTTGAGCGCCTCTGACTCTCCAGAGACACTCGGGACGCTCTGAGCGAGGCATTGTAGAATATCGACATTTATCTTGCTCAGGTCAAGCCGACAGCTGAGAATCCTGCTGCATGCCCTCATTCTAATAATATGACGGAGGCAATTTCCAACATCACATTCTCGCAACAGGACATGTTGCTAAAGAATAACATGCATGATCGCCCTCTATATTATACAGGGTATATTAGAGCCATCAAAGTGGATCGGATGCACATCGACCCCGGTTCATCCATCAGCATCATCCTACGGAGTCTGCTGCAGACCTTAGGCATCCCAATGCATCGGCTGTCAGCAACCAATATTGCCATCAGTGGCTTCAACGCAGGAAGTAGCTCCATCTGGGAAAAAATCATTTGAAATGTCAGATCGGAGACTTACAAATAGTGACCACTTGCTATGTTATAGACGTAGATGTATTTTTACAATACCTTATTGGGGTGTCTATGGATACATGAGTACATGATCGTTTTGTCAACTCTACACCAATGCCTAAAGTACGTTGATGATCACGACATTGTCAGGACGGCGTTTGTCGATATCGATCCATTCACAAGGTCGAAGCATATTACTCCGACTAAATCCTATACAAGCAAGTCCACCAAGATGAAGGTGGCAATGAGGTCGAAGATGAAGCGGAAGCTGGTGCAATATCGAACGAGCCCTTGAGGGTCCATCTCAAAGGACGTGTCCCTGACACAGCTCCTCCCCTTGTGGTAAAACTGAATAAAAGTCACCCGAACCTCTGGTAGTTCGCCTGCGGAGATCGAGTCGACCAGCAAAAGAGGACCCAGCACCCGTTACTGCATCTGAAACCCTGGTGGTAAAACTTCACAGGAAACCTCCTAAGCTGTCACTCGCATTTGGGGCAGATCCCGGGACAGACGAACTGGGAGAGTATGTGGCCGCTCATGTAAACCCTCCTTGGATAAAACATAAAAGGCGATCTCCGTCTTTATGGCCTCTAGAAGCTGACCATACTAGTGTGATATCACTTTCCCTATGTCTGCCTGCTGGTATTGTTGCAATTCTGTCAGACATTGTTCTACTTCGATCACCTTCTAGCCCAGCAGGTCTTTCATCTGTTGAAAACCAGGAAGAGTCCTCAAAGAGTTGAACTGGCCCACGGTAAAGTATTTATCCCAGGAAAAGGACTTATTCCACTCGAATATGCTCTCAACCCCTTACTTCAGAAATTTGTAAAAGCTCTATAGACAGATCCGAACAGTTTCGTCAATCTCCTCCAGCGTAGCCGGAGTCAGAGGAGGCGGGATAGAAGAAGTAGCCACCGGCACGACGGGTTGCACGACGGTGCCTGACCACAAGAGGCGAAGCCGTTGTAGAAGGGCGACTGGCAGTCTTGCTTGCGACCAAGTCCTTTATGGTCGTAAGAAACGTCTGGACACCCGGCAACCTGACAATAGACAGCTGGGAAGCATCACAACCAGGATCAGGAGTACCAGGGCACCCCGTAGTTTTGGTGCCCACCTGTGTGATTACGTCGGGTTGCACAACAGAAGATGGTTAAGCCGCCGCTGCTTCAGAAGCATCCGGAACATACTCATCGAGATGGCCCATAGCGCCAGCTGCTGAAGAAACCTCGACAGCAAATGGGCTATCACGCCATATGTACCAGACTCAAAAACCGGTTTGATGCCTGTCTTGTCAGGGGGGCCTTCAGAAGACTCTCCAACCACGGAAGGAGGCAAGCCTGGTATACGTCTCGTCTTATGAGTCCCTGTCCCTCCTCTTCCACGACACCTTCAGCCTCCATGTAAAATGGTTGAATGGACGAAGGGGAGCCTACCAAATGAGAACAACCAGTAATTGACTTCACCCAGAGGATTGAGAGGTAAAGCCAGAAAATCTCATCTCTTGTGAAGTTGTAAAGTAACATACTATAGGGAGGAGACGTAGGTTGCGGCTTGTCCAGTATTGTCAAAGCCTTTCCCATGACATCTAGGTCATCCACGAAGATGTTCTCTAGAGGAGTATAAGGTTCTGCCAAAGCAGCATCCAAGCCCTGAGCTTCCGAAGCCTCAGGCGCAGGTTCCATGGCACCCATGTCAGATTATGGAGAGGTTGTCTCCTCTTCCTTCTCGGCATAGGAAACCATCGAGGTAGCTTTTCATCGAGGGCACACCCTCTTCAATGGTGTCTACACAATTCTAGGCAAACAAGAAGAGAAAGTGTCATGAAAGGGTCACATAAGAATAAAACAAAGAGGTTTTACAGATACTGCCACAGCATCTAAAGTGGGGTCTACTTCAGAAACCACCAGTACAAGGGGTCTTACCTGTTCTCTCATAGTCCCTTTCACAAGGGGTTTCAATTTCTTCGTAGGTCTTGCCTCTGGAGCCACCTCAGTCCTCGCCTTCTTCGAGTAGCGAGCATGATGGGTCTCAACTTTTGACTTGAGTTTCACAGTCAGGGGATTATCGGAAGGAGATGTTGTTTCCTCTTCCCTGGTCGACGGGTCTAACTCCACAAGCAGAGTTCTGGCGACACCCTCATCCTTCTTAGGCGTCCTACAGGCTCTTCCTTCTGGAGGCATCAGCATGGTGCCCTCAAGATAACTCCTCTCTGGATCAAAGTCAGACGACAGCGCATTAGTCATGCAATAATATCTTGCCGCTGTGTACAGTATCCTTGGCACGACGCCGTCCATTGGCAGTTAAAATCGAACTCGGGTGCAGGTTGCATCATAATAACTCCATGTTCGGGCCCCATCGAGTAAGTTTCTACTGTATCCGAGAGAATCGCTTAGTTGACCAAGCAAGAATTGACTATACCCAAACTGGCAAGCAAACCGGCAAGCAAACCGGCTTAGAAGATAAGTCTCTACAAAGACCGCAGCTCGATTCTGGTACACTAGGTAGGAGAGAAGGATGGCTTAGAGCCAAAGAATGAGCCACTCAGATAATTTTTGAGTATCTCCCCCATCATCCTGGTGAACGATGTTTCTCTCATCATCAGAGAACTCAGGCTTGGTCATAAAAAAAGTCCCGCCTGTCATAAAGGCAAGATCCCTCCTACCGACGGGGACCGTGTCACACATTCATTTTATCCCTCGATACCTGCGAATCAGGGCATCGGCTACTACCATGTCCTCATCAATTCCAGGGCGTATTAGGGATTCGTGATACAAAAAGGCCAACCCATCAAGTAATGATAGGGAAGTTTGACCCTGTTAAAATTTTCTTTGCCAGGATAGTCTTCCACCTTCTTAGCAAAGTTTTGAAGACCACGTTGGATACAACAAACCATGGCTGGAAGGAGGGCCAGCTTATGGCTGAAATCCATGTCACGCCCCAGTCCCAAAATACGTAGGACTAGGAATACGTAAGCATGCCAGCCGTATGTATATGGCAACTCCAATATATGGAAACCATAACACATACGCACGTTGTATTATGAATAACAATTCACAAGTAGTATAGGTTTATATCATAAGTCACAGGATATAACTAGATCCCATCTACAGAATCAAATAACTAATCAACTATATAACTGAATCAAGTATAAAATGCTTGATAAGAATAAGTAGTTGGGTGGAGACAAATCCACTACCAACTAGAATATAAAAGAAACCATATAAGTACATCTAATAAACAATGAGACTCGAAGAGAAGACCTCCTCGAAAGAGAGATGAGTAGCAAGTCCTGATCCGTACTCCTACGAATAGTCATGATCGTCTACACTTGGAAAGGGATCAGGTCCTCCGAGGGACGTAACAAGTACATAAAAGCATGCCAATTGAATACAGTAAACATGCATAATAGACATAAATATATAAGTACGATGTACTAGACAATCTATATGAAATACATAATAATGACAACCTTTCGACATGTGGGTAGGTGTAGGATACTCTATCTATCTCACAAATCACACACATGTCCATGAACATCATCAGCCATCATACCGCGAGGGTAGCGACCATCGTGACACCATCAACAGACATACCGCAAGGGTAGCGACCATCGCGACACAACTACCGTAGTGCGTGTGTTTGATAATAAATGAAAGAAATAAGACGAGGTTTATACGAAATCCGCTCTTTGGTTTACAAACAAGAAGTACAATTAATCCTATACGAGGATGTCAAGTATAATTTTAATCTGGGTAAATATTGCTATAGGAGTCTGATCTGCAGTCGATCACTTTGTCCCTTGGACTACACGATGGTGAAGAAGTGCCGTAGAAGACAGAAAGCAGCTTCGAAGGTTGCAAAAGAGAGTGGATGCTCGATGCCAAAGTCGTCGATCACTACTCTTTGCCTGAGCTCTGGATTCTTCTCTCTCCTGTTCGACCTTGATTTTCTCCACACTGATTTCCTCGATCCAGTTTTTAACCCTGGACCTCTGTCGATAGAGGTCTCTATTTATAAGGTTTTTAGTGACAGTGACCATCAGTCGACGTAGAAGCCGGGCAGTGGAAAGTATAGCACCTTTTTACGCGACGGTTATAATAACCGTTACCCACCTATAAATGATCTTTTGAATAAGCGTGTGACGCGTGTCCCTTGAAGAGATAACGCGTATAACTGCTGTGAAGATCATGGCATAAAAGCCATGTAGGCAGTTATCCCTCTCGTAGAAAAGGTCGACGTAGAAGCCAATAACTGTCACTATGGCGTAGAAGCCAAATAGTCATCGAACTGGCGTAGAAGCCAAGTAGACGTAGAAGCCAAATAGGCGTAGGAGCCTGATGCTGGGTAGATAGGTAGCTAGCTTAGAAGATAGCTGATCCTCCTTCCTTGACTGAGGCCTTGAATAAATTCTGTACCAAATAGCCTTAATACGCACCAATGCAAATGTAGCCTGAGCTGGCGTATTGCAGGGAGATAGCATACAGCGTAATCTTCAAAGCTAAAAATAGCCTGATGGCGTAATGCGCGAAAGTGATGATGTGGATGTTTTAGCCGAAATTATGGCTTTTGGAGATATAATCAAATCTCTTGCATTAAATGCAGAGATCTGCCCCCATCTTGCGCATTAAATGCAGAGGCGTGTCTCGAAGATCTGCTATCATTCTGCGCATTAAATGCAAAGACGTGCCTCAAGCCCTGTACGAAGAGCAACTGTTGACGTGGCAGCCTATTTGTCTTCTGTAGAGCGTAAACAGCTCATATCTGCCTGTGTAAAACTAGGCAGTGTATTCCCTTGTACGCATAAAAGCAGTTTATGCCAAGGAAATGTCACTAAACGACAGTCTGGGTTGCTGTGCCGCACCATCATTATAGCCGTCGTCTGGGTAGTCGTGCAGTACTCTTTGTCAGGAGTCAGACGTCAGGTTCACTGCACGATTTGACAGATTCATTTTGGGGAATACAAAGCATTCCTCGTACACTTCAATGCTGCATTAAAGCGGATGAGTTTTACGTCGTAAAGGCGATACAACATCCCTTTTTACGCTGAAGTAGCCTGGACATACTGCTTTATGCGGATAGTCCTTGAGCTTATATTTTATGCTGTACTTAGCGAAAAAGCTCTGTTGTACGCCGATGGCTCCGAAGCTATATTTTACGCTGCCCAGCACTAAATTGCTGCGTATAGCTATTCAGCATATTTTTTATGCTTCTACAAGACCCCCTTCAAAGCTTTCAAATTTCTCGTAATTTGAAACGCTTTAAATAAAGCATGAATCGGTCAAGTCTGACTCGTTCTTCAAGGCTGACTTTCTGGCAGATTATTGAGGATTTGTTAGGATTTGGTGTATTTTTATTTTGCCTATATAAAGGCTGAGGAGTTAACCTGTTTTTCCCACATCTCCTTCACCACACAGAGATGATTGTCGGAGTTCGTCGGGTCGACTTGAGGAAGAAGAAGACCATGTTCTTCCAGCATACAAGGAGCCAAAAAAAGGCATCTTCGAACAAATGTCCTCTGCAACGATGGATCATGGAAGGATATCATAGCTTTCTTTGCTCGGGATAATCAGCAACTTTGTATGGCGGTTCGTCCAGGAGAGGGAAACGGTCAGATTCGACCACACAGCTTGCAAGTTGTATTTTCTCCTGTCGTTCGTGGACGAGAGAAGACAAACTAGCCCTATCTTCCAGTATTGAGTTGGGTTTAAAATCTCAACTCAATCTGTCATGGCGTGTGGAGGATGGGCTCTGAATAATTTAGGCAGGCCCAGTTTTGTATCCTCCCGCCATTAATTATTTTCTTGTTAATCGGTTGCGAAAACCTACTAACTGCTGAAGAAGACAGAAGAAGATCTCCACCAATACGAGAATATGGCAGAACAGATTCTGGGGATGATCTTTTGACGAAGATGAGGAAATCCTTTGTAGACAGGATTTCCCTCATATGTAATCATAAAAATAAAGAAAAACCCTTTGTAGACAGGATTTTTCTCATATGTAATCATGATTTAATAAAATTATCTTCTTCTGTGGATATGATTATTTGCCATATATTTTGCTGTGATGAAGTCTAAATATGTGTAGCTTCGACACGTCTGATACCTTTACGCCGACTCTGTTAGGTCCCCTCCTGTCTTTTACGCATAACTAAAGATGCGCAGAAAGCCGCTTCAGCATTTAAGTCGAGCATTCGAACTGTCCTACTGTTTAGGAATGGGGAGCTGCGTAGAATTCTGAACCGTCGCTTTTGATAAACAGAATTTTTGTTCAGGCCATCATCTTCAAGAATGATTTCTCAAAAATCCCTTGAAACATGGCGAGAAACGGCTGTCAAACTGAGTCGCCATCTTGAACTGTAGAGACTGGATTCTGGATGAACTTCCAATCGACCCAAGAAGAAGAGTAATTTTCAAAGCTGAACTCTGTATGCTTTGGGTACTTGGGATATTTTGAGGCCAAGAAGGAGTATCTTCTGCGTGAACCCTTGTAATTGACTGCCTTGAGATTTGTTCATATACATACGCATACTCTGGCCTGCGTATTTTCAGATGTGTGGAGAGTCCTAGATCTGTAAATATTGATGAGCGGAAAATCATAAGTTCGTAGCCTCTCGAGCGTAAAAGCTGCTGAGCATAAAAGCATTCGGGCGTAGAACTGTAGATTTGTAGGCTCTGAAAAGAAAATCTTTCGAGCGTGAAGTTATGAATTTGTTGCCTCTGAGCGTAAAAGCCACCGAGCGTAAAATCATAGATTTGTAGCTTCTGAGCGTAAAGTCGTAGGTTTGTAGCCTCTCGAGCGTAAAAGCTATCAAGCATAAAAGCATCCGGGCGTAAAACCATAGACTTATAGCCTGTGAGCGTAAAATAGTAGATTTGTAACTGTCGAGCGTAGAAAGCTCCTTAGTGTAAAACCACGAATCTGCTTTACACGAAAACTTTTCGAATTCGCTGACTTTCCGCCTTTCCTGAGTAATAGGCTGACGTGGTCCCCAATCATAACCGAATATTAAATGTCGGACTTGGTTAGGGATTCGAGGAGTCCATCCGAACTCTATATATATCCCAAGGCTTTCAGAGAAAAACTTTTCATCTGTCTTTTTGCAAAAGAAAGCCTTCGACTGTTCGAGTTCTCTCCTTCGTTTCTTCTCCGAGCATTCCGAGTTTTCAGCAATGGCCCCGAAACCAATCTCTTCCTCTAAGGGAAAGAAAGCTGCCTCCTCTTTTCGCTCTTCTGCTCAAGCAAGGGCGACTCCGGTCGGGCAAGGCGATCTTCATTCTGAACGAAGTGTTCCGCCGACGAGCTGTGCGCCGGGCATTAAAGGTAAAGCGTTTGGGACGACGAGAACGACAAAAATCCTTCGCACACGTTGTACGTGAACGCGCTAGGTCGTCTTCTGTGCTGATAGCCTCTTCGAGGAAGATGATGCACAAAGATGTTTCATCTTTTACGCCCACATTTCTAATATGTCAGCGTAAAAAACTCCATATTTTCGCAGTCTGGCATAAAATCACAGACTGTCGAAACTTAGCATATACCATAAATTTGAGTGTTACGCTTCTGGATGAAAATTCTGGCCTAATAACTCAAACTTTGGCAGTCTGGCGTAAAGCACAGACTGTCGAGTTTTTTGTGTATACTGCCAGTCTTGAATTTTACGCTTTGGAATAAGATTCCAACGTAAAAGACAAAGTTTTTACAGTCTTGGCGTAAAGCACAGACTGTTGCCTCTTGGCATATGCTGCAAGATTGTAATGTCTAGTATAGAAACTGATGTGTTTTTTCTTGCATTTTGCAGTTAACTTGCATGCGTGTCCGCTGGCCGAGGTAATAGGTTCCGCTGCCGGGATGCTGTATTCCAACTACTTGGAGGATTTGTCTCACGTGACATTTCCCATCTCTAGACCCCAATATCCTGAAGGAAGGGGAATCCTGATATCATCCTAAGGAGAGCGAATGATGTTGAGCATGATCAACGGAGAGCCCCTGACGTCAATAGACGGGACACAATATATAAAATCGGCTTTTCTCTTCGGGAACATGATTGACAAGCAGTCCCAGACGAAGCCCAAAAAAGAGCTCTGGGTTTTCCCTGTCGGGGGCTTGGTCCTGTATCTGCCCAAGATGCTGAGGGACTACCCCATCTCGACATTCTTCCATGCCACACATCCCAGGAGGATGTCGTAGACACTGACTTCCGATCTTTACGGCCAGCCGGGGAAGATATTTTATCAAAAGGGATCTGTCCAGGGGTCATTTGTCAGTCGTCCTTCCGGTCTAGTCATGCCGTTCAGGGGATTATTTCCAGGCGTTGTCCCGAGTGAGGACACTGCACCATTCCAGCCAGTCCAAATACTGACTTTCTGTAATAATTTTATGGGGCACGGAGGAGTATACCCCAAGGTTAATCCTCGGACAAGTGGGTGGATCACCCCTACAAATCTTCGATGGGCTCGTTTAGCTGACTGGGCCCTGAAGCATTTTCTGACCGAGCTGGAGAGCATTGGTCTGTACGCAGCTGTGAGTGCCACCAGTATTGGGTTACCTCTCAATCCTAGCCTGTTACTGGCTTTGATGGAGTGATATATCTCGCTCACCGGGACTTTCGCCACTCCACTGGGGGAGTTGGGATTGGCCCTCCACGAGATGGCAGAGATTTCGAGACTGCCAATGGGGGATACTCCTTATGAAGAGTATGTTCCCACCAACTGGGAGCTGGGGGATTCAGACTCTCGGGTAGTGGCAGTGTACCAGGAGCTGATGTGTACTACCTTGCTTTCACCGCCTTTTATAATGAGCCTTCAGATTTGGCTCATACCAATAAATGGGTGTCCTAGCTCTTCTTTCACCGAGCCAGGGCTGCTAAGCTAGAGAAGGTCTTGGATACTAAGGATCAGCCTCTGAGCTTTCTGAGCGTGCTTAGTGCTCAGGTAGTCGACGATCTTATGGAAGACGCTGGGGCTCCAGATCAGATTCTCGACGAAGGGATAGGGAAATATCCTGCAGGCACTAAGGCCTACAGTTATTTGAGGCATTATCGCAGGCTTCTGTCCAAGGAAGCTCAACTGGCGGGCTTTTTTTCTATATGGCTGCACAGACTGGTGGTACCCGGTATTGCATCTACGGATCGCATTCACCGTAATACCTTGTGGCCTGCAGTGCGTCTGGTGTTCGGGGCAAGACTGGGTTTGCTCCCTGCCATGGTGTGCCGCATACAAGCTGGCCTGAGGGCCATTACTGATGGGCTGTTTGCCGATGAAACTCGGCGTGATAGATTTCCTAGGGTAGAATTACCATACCTGTATTTGATGGGATGGTTAATTCTCCATAACCCCAGGGTGATGTCTCCTGGCTCTGGCAGCATTTCGGGGGGTAGTTTCTTGCTGAATTACAAGAATTCCTCCTGGAACGTGACCACAGTTTTAGACTGTCGGCGGGCACTGAATTTCAGCCACAGCTGGAAGCTCTTCTGTACTGTCCCCTCTGTACATCTCAATCAACAGGGGCACAGACTTCAGGACTTAGGCGACGGGAAGACCGTTCTTTCTTTTGAGGCTTTTAATTGGTTGGTCTGCATTAGACCTTCCCATTTACTGTACAGAAGTGAAGACCAGTGCTTCTTGGAACCCTACTTGCCTAGTCGGTTTGCCAGACAGCTTGGGTATGACCAATTATATGTGGGCAATGCCGTCACCAGCTTCAGGTCCAGGGGTGGACTCATTGATGGAGCGAGAGGCTGGCGATACTTCATCATGGGTTGCATTGAAGCAACTTTTACTGTGCCCACTATTTCACTCTCCACGGAGCTGCGCATCCTCCACTTGTATGCCCAGTTTTATGTGGCAACCAACACCTTCCATCGCAATTTTGATATGCATGGAAGTTTTAGGATGTCCTCTTCCAAGTCTGCGGGGAGATACGAAATCCTCTCAGTTTTCTCTGATGAGGGTGAAGATGCCGTCAATCCAGATGAGCCTTTGTTGGCAGTACCGAGGGGTGAAATACCTCCGCCTGCAGGGCCTCTGGTCATCTCTGGTAAGCGAAGGGCTCCTGCTCCGAAGGAGACTTCCCCTCGCAAGAAGAAGAAGAAGACGGTTAGTCATCCTCTCAGGATTCCCGGCCATGAGGCTCCTAGAAGTGAACATGTTGTTGCCCCCGTTGGGGACGATTCTTTGATTGGAGGTTCCTCGCCTTTTAGAGAGGGAACCTTTTCAGTTCCGGCTGGCGGTGCCGGAGAATCCCTGTTTGAGGCTGCTGTCGCTGCTACCGCTTCAGGCAGTGGTACGAGATCGCCTTCGGTGCCGAGCCGAATAAGGATATCTTTATCCAGATCAGCATCGGGAGAGACCCCTGCCGTGTCTGTAAGTGCACCCAGCGAGATTCCACCTGATGAACCTCGATTGGATCTGGGTGAAGACTCGGAAGAATACCTGCCGATGTCAGTTAGCACACCCCCTTCACCAGGTATGACAGCTTGCTTAGCATCATTAAGAAATGATTTAGCTGTACTGGCTGCAAACGCGACATATATACCGTCGGCCATGGGTAAATATCGTCTTTACGCCTCTTTTTAGGAAAATTAACATCACGTTGATATTAACTTTCTTCTATCTTCTTTTTAGGGGAAGACATCTACGGGGAGGGCAGTGTTGACGCCCTTTTTGGCTCTGTTTCAGCTCCTGGCGACGACATGGAGGTGCCCGACTTCGGAGAGGAAGCACTTTTGGGTGCCGGCTTGCCTGAAACAGCTCTGCTATCTCGAGAGGAGGATGAACCTGTCGTTACGACAATAACTCCTTTGAGTATGCCGGCTATTTCGTTTATTGTTGGCGCATCTTCTTTTGTCGCACCATCTGTTAAGGCGACGACTGTGGCAACGTCGTCGGCAGTCATTCCTGGAGGAGGATTCTCTAATATTGCAGCCACCCCCAGCACCCACTTGAATCTCTGTAATCCCCCTGATTTTTTCAAGAAATTTTAATTTGGATTTTTCACAATTTTCCTGGAATTTTCAGAAATTTTCTGTAATTAAAACCTAGGTATTTTCTTATTAAATGATTTTTTTAATTGCTATTAATTAATATTAAAATATTATGGAAATAATATTTTATGGTGTAAAATGGAAAACCGGAAATAGAATAATTTTTCGTGAATTTATTGGACTCCGAAAACCCGTTTAAAGCCCTAAAACCTGTTTATAAAATAAACCAATTTAAACCCCTAAATAAACCGGGTTTATTTCAAATAAACCGAATTAAACCAAACCAAACCCAACTTGGACCAAACCGGGCCAAACCCAGCATAGCGGGTCGGGTCGGGTCGGATCTGAGACAAACCCGACCCGGACCCAAACCCACCGTAACCCAAATCCCAAACCGGGTCGAAAATACTGTTTCGACCCGGCGGCGCGACATATAAATACTCCTCGTACTCCGCGTAGCCGCAGCCGCCTTCCTCGAAATTATTGCCCTAGCGCAGCGCCGCCTTCTCCAGATCCCGGCCGCCCTCGACGAAACCCTAGCTCCTCCTGGAGCACCACCCAGCAGCCCCTCCGACGATCCCCCTCCGCTGCCGACCCTCTGCCCTAGCCTCCTGGACTCGCCTCCCTCTCTCCTCTCCTCCACCGCAGACCCTCCCCGCCGGCTTCGCCCTCCGGCGTCGTCTCCTCCTTCGGCCCAGTCACCCCGTCCACCCTCGATGACCGTCTCCCTCTTCCTCCGCCCTAGCCATCCTCTTCCACCCTCGACTGCCTCGCCATCCCCGCCTGGAACACCACCACCACCTCACCCTCGACCTCGCCTCAGCCCCCTCTCCCCGCTCGCCTCACCGGAACCCTAGATCCCCTGCCGGCTTCGTCCAGCCAACCCCTCCACCTTGACTCCCCTTCCATCCTCCGCCACTCGCCTCCCCCTTGACTCCCCGTTCAGCCTGCTCTCTCACCGACCTGACTCCACGGCCCCTATCCCCGCCGTCGACCAAGCCGCCGCTCCACCCGAGTCCACAGCCCTCGACTCATCATCTCCGTTCACCCGCGCAGCACCTAGATCCCCCGCCGGCTACTTTCTCCTCCAGCTCCTCCTCCGCTTGCAGCGCCGCGTCGGATATCTCCACCACCCTAACACCTCCTCCCGTCGTCCTCCCCCGTTCAGATCGTCACCCGACCAGAACATCTCACAGCCTCCCCTCCCCGAGCGCCTCCACAGAGTCCCCTCCTTGCTCCGCCCTAGCTCCGACGACTCCGCCTCCGCCGTGTCCGCCGGGCAGCCCTAACTCGGACACCGTATCCCCTGACCCGGACACTGCGGAAACCCTAGACCGGACACAGTTTACCCGTGTCGCATATCCTCTCGGACACGTGAAAATTGGCCTTCACGGAGCCCTGTTCAGGTAACAATTTCTCTCACCTCGCAACTCCGTTTTCAATTTTGTCAGTTGCTACGCGTAGACTGTATAACCCTCTCGGTGCCCGTGCAACTCGCTCGGTGCATCACATCCTGTGGTGATCGTACACCGCGATCCAAAAACAGGAAAAAATAATGCCCTATTTCACCCCGGAACTGAGTGTGCCCCGCCAAACGGGACGACTTGGTCGCACGCGATCTTTACCGAAACGTGTGCGACATTGATACGGTCGTGTGGGATTTCGCAGAAGTCGATTCGGATGTGCGTGCACACCGGAATAAACGCGTATCCGCGGACACCGTCCCGTATCCGTCAGTTCTGGAACGCATCCTAACTTTGTGTACACACGTCGGATCGAAACAAAACTTGTGCCATCGGACTCGTAGCGATACGCTGGTCCTGTGACCCAAGTTTGGTTCGATTTTGAGAACGTTGACAGAATCGCGTATCGTGGGCCCCACAGGCTCCACTTGATGGGCAATTTTGTGATCGGCTCATCGGAATCCAATTCTGGAAGTTCCGTTGGGTTCGTATCATCGTTCCTGACCTGTTGACACTAAGTTTGGCGAATTTGGAGACCTTTGACCCTGACACGCTTTTTGGTGCACAGTGGCCCACATGAGGACCCCGCTTTGGCCCAAAAATGTCATTTTTGTCCCTGTGTCCAAATTGGACGTAAGGACAGGCGTTTCTAGCTATTTGATATTTTCTGAATCTAATGGTGATGTTTATTTCAGCAACCGGAGTAGTACCAGCAGATCACACTGAGCCCAGAGCTACAGTTGGAGCCAGGACCCCAGGCAAGTGTACCTTGCCAAACTTTGCAGTCTTGTTACATATTTTCCTTAATTCTTTTACATTGTTGTGCATGCTTAACCTAGGACCGTGTGACTTACTTAGCATCCAATTATAGTCGGGTGCCAACATTGTACGCGATGTTGTGTATTGTCATCTAGAGATGGACATCCGTGACCCTTTATATTCTCGTACTTGTCTTATCAAGTACATTATACCCAGGACACTTGACACTGTTCATGAGACATAATCTTCCTAAGATATTCATGGTGATTCTGTATAGGATACAGGTTTATGACATATATAGTTTACATGCTTAGATTATCCTGACTTGTTGCATTAGTATTGATCCTGCGTGTCATGGACATGAGACGTGAGATTTTATTGGGTGGGGAAAGTATTACCATATCAAGGCTGATTATATTATATATATTATAATCTGGATGTGTCTTAGTCTCTGACACAGAGCAATGGCACCAGTTCCGGCCCTTTTTGAAAATACTGCTATGGGTTTCTCTGACACTGATCCTGTAGTAGTCACAGCCCGAGTTTGACTAAAACTCTCACTTGCATATCACTTAGCTGATTATTGATTTACCCTATTGTTTCATTATTGCTGTACTGTATTTATTTTGGCATGAGCTTTCTTGTACCTTGCTATGTCCCCTGAGGACCTGGATCCGGATTATGTCCCCAGGATTAGCTGACGAGATCTATCCCGAGGTATACGGGACCGGAGCATTAGCATTAGCAGAAGTAGGTGCCTACATTGGAGCAGAACCAGGATCTGAGGACGAGATCGTACCAGAGGACTTATCCTGAGTATTGGCCTGAGATACTCCTTTATTTCTATTTCTAGTTATTTTATTTCTAGTATATTTCATTGATGTATCAGACTTGTTCTCGGATTGTTCTCCGAGATACTTTTATTGAGACTTGTTAGTTTATATTTATTTGCATTATTCTGATATTTGATCTGTGTTTATCTGTTATGGATGAGATTAGTATAGACTGTGAATTATATCATTGTACCTATTTATTGTTATATTACAGCTTAAGTATGTCCCGATGGATCCATTAAATTGGGTTTGTCCATCGGTGTGTGCTGCTGGCCATTATCACGCGTCTGGTCCCTCGGTATTTTAGGACTGGGGCGTGACATGGTTTTTGTGGTGGCCCATGCAGGTCAACGACTAAATTGTTCGGTTTCAACTTAGGGACCGAGCAAGCCTGCAATAAGAATAGGATAAGTTTTTAGGATCTCATCCACTTGCTTGAAAACATTCTTGATATCTGTATTGTATTCGAATTAAATTTTCTTGCATCTTGCCTTGATTTCTGTGTGCCTCTTAAAGTTTATTTTTGATACAGAGTAATGGATTCAAGAGCAAACGATGAAACTCTAGCAAACACACCAATAGGTGCGGTAGCCACCTACGAAGAAGGTGAAGTGGCACCATTGAGTGGAGATCCCTCGACTCACCAAGGCAGCCAAGCAGATCAGCAGGCTTCTAGATTTCTGCGTGACGACATCCCACCGCCTCCGCAGTTCGTTCCACCAAAGCCTGTATTCCCACCAGGACAGCCTATGGACGGGCAACAGATGTTCCAAATGATCTACGCAATGATGCAAGCCCAACAACATATTTATCAAGAAGCTCAGCGTCGCAAAGCGGATTACTTGAGGAACAGCATAGTAAATGTACTGGATCAGGCCAACCAACCAACTCGACGGCAACCGATGGGCTCTATCACCGACTTCCGCAAGCTGAAGCCCCGTACCTTCTCAGGCAAGGAGGAACCTACAGAAGTTCATAAGTGGCTTACCAACATACGACATCAATTAGAAGCAGCAGAGCTACCAAAGGAACGTTGGATGACTGCCGTTAGAATGCAATTGACAGATAATGCACATCACTGGTGGCTATCCGAGGAGACCCGACTCGGACCAGACCGAGTCACCTGGGAGGAGTTCTCCAGACTCTTTCAGGAAATGTACATTCCAGCTACCGCTCGATCAGAACTCAGAGATAAGTTCAACCGCCTTATCCAAGGCAATATGACAGTGGAAGAGTACAACGCGGAATTTATTCATCTGAGTCGCTTCGCCCCTACCTTGATTCCGACAGAAGAAGAGAAGGCCGAGAAGTTCTTTGACGGACTAAACTTTGAGCTACATAAACTAATTGGATCCATTGCGCCCACATCTTACTCGGACGTCCTTGCTGCAGCCCGACGCATGGAGCGCGTCACCAGGAGAGAGACCAGTCTGAAGCGGCCTTCCATATCAGCAACAACCAGAGCACCACAAGAAGAAGTTGCAAAGAGACCTCACCTACAGCAACAGCAGAACACATCTACACCACAAGTAATAGTCCTCTCTACTTGTCACTACTGTGGCAAAGCAGGCCATCTCGCCAGGGAATGTCGACGCAGGTTAGGACTATGCTTAGGTTGCGGATCCAGACAGCATGCAGTGAGGGACTGCCCTGAGCGTAGAGAAGGAGCACCAAGGGCAACCCAACAAGCTCTACCAGTACCAGGAGGATATCAACCAAGGCCACCTTTGGCACCTCGAGCAGCACCCTTCCAACAGGCCCAGCAACAACAGAGGGCACCCCCTCAAGGACGCGGACAAGCTTTTGCTATGACTTTGGAGGATGCGCAGATTCATGGAGTAGCTAATGCACGTAAGTTTTATAGTTTTTCTGTTTCTAGTATTATTTTATCTCGTGTTTATTGGTTCGTGACCCTAGCCTTAACCTAGTAATGTTGAACTTGCTAATAACCTAGTATGCTTTTTATAATTGATAACTTAGTAAGATCTTAAGTGATAACCTAGTTTTCTAAATTGTAGCCTTCTAAATTTCCTTCACCCAGAAAATTGCATAACTTTTAATGCTTAGGGAAATAATTTTTTCTATGTATTATTCTTACACTCTCATCCTTGAATCTCCTTGATCGGGATGTGCTTCAAACAATATTTGCAATCGTGTCATCTCTGTTGATCGGTTATTTTTTTGATTGCGAGGACGCAATCCTCTTAAGGGGGGTAGATTGTAATCCCCCTAATTTTTTCAAGAAATTTTAATTTAGATTTTTCACAATTTTCCTAGAATTTTCAGGAATTTTCTGTAATTAAAACCTAGGTATTTTCTAATTAAATGATTTTTTAATTACTATTAATTAATATTAAAATATTATGGAAATAATATTTTATGGTGTAAAATGGAAAACCGGACATAGGATAATTTTCCGTGAATTTATTGGACTCCAAAAACCCGTTTAAAGCCCTAAAAACTGTTTATAAAATAAACCAATTTAAACCCCTAAATAAACCGGGTTTATTTCAAATAAACCGAATTAAACAAACCAAACCCAACTTGGACCAAACCGGGCCAAACCCAGCATAGCGGGTCGGGTCGGGTCGGATCTGAGACAAACCCGACCCGGACCCAAACCCACCGTAACCCAAATCCCAAACCGGGTCGGAAATACTGTTCCGACCCGGCGGCGCGACATATAAATACTCCTCGTACTCCGCATAGCCGCAGCCGCCTTCCTCGACATTCGTGCCCTAGTGCAATGCCGCCTTCTCCAGATCTCGGCCGCCCTCGACGAAACCCTAGCTCCGCCTGGAGCACCACCCAGCAGCCCCTCCGACGATCCCCCTCCGCTGCCGACCCTCTGCCCTAGCCTCCTGGACTCGCCTCCCTCTCTCCTCTCCTCCACCGCAGACCCTCCCCGCCGGATTCGCCCTTCGGCGTCGTCTCCTCCTTCGGCCCAGTTACCCCGTCCACCCTCGACGACCGTCTCCCTCTTCCTCCGCCCTAGCCATCCTCTTCCACCCCCGACTGCCTCGCCATCCCCGCCTGGAACACCACCACCACCTCACCCTCGACCTCGCCTCCGCCCCCTCTCCCCGCTCGCCTCACCGGAACCCTAGATCCCCCGCCGGCTTCGTCCAGCCAACCCCTCCACCTTGACTCCCCTTCCAGCCTCCGCCACTCGCCTTCCCCTTGACTCCCCGTTCAGCCTGCTCTCTCACCGACCTGACTCCACGGCCCCTATCCCCGCCGTCGACCAAGCCCCCGCTCCACCCGAGTCCACAGCCCTCGACTTATCATCTCCGTTCACCCGCGCAGCACCCAGATCCCCCGCCGGCTACTTTCCCCTCCAGCTCCTCCTCCGCTTGCAGTGCCACGCCGGATATCTCCAGCACCCTAACACCTCCTCCCGTCGTCCTCCCCCGTTCAGATCGTCACCCGACCAGAACATCTCACAGCCTCCCCTCCCCGAGCGCCTCCACAGCGTTCCCTCCTTGCTCCGCCCTAGCTCCGACGACCCCGCCTCCGCCGTGTCCGCCGGGCAGCCCTGACTCGGACACCGTATCCCCTGACCCGGACACAGCGGAAACCCTAGACCGGACACAGTTTACCCGTGTCGCAACTCCTCTCGGACACGTGAAAATTGGCCTTCACGGAGCCCTGTTCAGGTAACAATTTCTCTCACCTCGCAACTCTCTTTTCAATTCTGTCAGTTGCTACGCGTAGACTGTATAACCCTCTCGGTGCCCGTGCAACTCGCTCGGTGCATCGCGTCCTGTGGTGATCGTACACCGCGATCCAAAAATAGGAAAAAATAATGCCTTATTTTACCCCGGAACTGAGTGCGCCCCGCCAAACGGGACAACTTGGTCGCACGCGGTCTTTACCGAAACGTGCACGACGTTGATACGGTCGTGTAGGATTTCAAAGAAGTCGATTCGAATGTGCGTGCACACCAAAATCAACGCGTATCTGCGAACACCGTCCCGTATCCGTCAGTTCTGGAATGCGTCCTAACTTTGTGTACACATATCGGATCGAAACAAAACTTGTGCCATCGGACTCGTAGCGATACGCTGGTCCTGTGACCCAAGTTTGGTTCGATTCTGAGAACGTTGACAGAATCGCGTATTGTGGGCCCCACAGGCTCCACTTGACGGGCAATTTTGTGATCGGCTCATCGGAATCCAATTTTGGAAGTTCTGTTGGGTTCGTATCATCGTTCCTGACCTGTTGACACTAGGTTTGGCAAATTTGGAGATCTTTGACCCTGACACGTTTTTCGGTGCACAGTGGCCCACATGAGGACCCCGCTTTGGCCCAAAAATGTCATTTTTGCCCCTGTGTCCAAATTGGACGTAAGGACAGGCGTTTCTAGCTATTTGATATTTTCTGAATCTAATGGTGATATTTATTTCAGCAACCGGAGTAGTACCAGCAGATCACACTGAGCCCAGAGCTACAGTTGGAGCCAGGACCCCAGGCAAGTGTACCTTGCCAAATTTTACCGTCTTGTTACATATTTTTCTTGATTCTTTTACATTGTTGTGCATGCTTAACCTAGGACCGTGTGACTTACTTAGCGTCCGATTATAGTCGGGTGCCAACATCGTACGCGGTATTGTGTATTGTCATCTAGAGATGGACATCCGTGACCCTTTACATTCTCGTACTTGTCGTATCAAGTACATTAACCCAGGATACTTGACACTGTTCATGAGACAAAATCTTCCTGAGATATTTATGGTGATTCTGTATAGGATACAGGTTTATGACATATACAGTTTACATGCTTAGATTATCCTAACTTGTTGCATTAGTATTGATCCTGCGTGTCATGGACATGAGACGTGAGATTTTATTGGGTAGGGAGAGTATTACCATATCAAGGCTGATTATATTATATATATTGTAATCTGGATGTGTCTTAGTCTCTGACACAGAGCTATGGCACCAGTTCTGGCCCTTCGAGAAAATACTGCTATGGGTTTCTCCGACACTGATCCTGTAGTAGTCTCAGCCCGAGTATGACTAAAACTCTCGCTTGCATATCACTTAGCTGGTTATTGATTTACCCTATTGTTTCATTATTGCTGCATTATATTTATTTTGGCATGAGCTTTCTTGTACCTTGCTATGTCCCCTGAGGACCTGGATCCGGATTATATCCCCAGGATTAGCTGACGAGATCTATCCCGATGTATACGGGACCGGAGCATTAGCATTAGCAGAAGCAGGTGCCTACATTGGAGCAGAACCAGGATCTGAGGACGAGATCGTACCAGAGGACTTCTCCTGAGTATTGGCCTGAGATACTCCTTTATTTCTATTTCTAGTTATTTTATTTCCAGTCTATTTCATTGATGTATCAGACTTGTTCTCGGATTGTTCTCCGAGATACTTTTATTGAGACTTGTTAGTTTATATTTATTTGCATTATTCTGATATTTGATCTGTGTTTATCTGTTGTGGATGAGATTAGTATAGACTGTGAATTATATCATTGTACCTATTTATTATTATATTACAGCTTAAGTATGCCCCGATGGATCCATTAAATTGGGTTTGTCCATCGGTGTGTGCTGCTGGCCATTATCACGCGTCTGGTCCCTCGGTATTTTGGGACTGGGGCGTGACAATCTCACCATGTTGGTTGAGCAGTTTTCTACCATTTTCTACGCCACTTTGAAGACGCTGATATCAATGATGCTGGAGAAGAATTTAGGCTTCGAGGCTCTGAGGACGTCCTGCAACCTTACTATAGCGCAGATTAGATATTTCAGTGACACTAGAAGAGCTGATGCGCTTGAGCAGATAGTTAATGGGTTGGAACAATCCATTAACGGATATTTGCAGCTATCTTGAGGCAGCTTCGACGGTCTCGTTCAAGCTAGTTTCGACTCCTTGACTGCAGAGCTTGCTGGACAACTGGAATCTTTGGACAAATCCGTCCAGGAACAGCAGCAGAAGATGGATCAAGAGCGTGCCGAGTTGGAGTATGTCATTCTCCAGCTGACTCAGTGCGAAGTCGAATATGGGGAAGTGACAGCAAAGGTTATGATTAAGAGATAAGCTCACTCAAGCGGAGGAGGAGGCTGTCTCTTTGTCGGCAACTCGAGATGTGCTGAAGAATTGGAGGGAGACCGCTTAGCAGAATCTGACGCATATGAGTATCATCCATGCGGGTTTCATACATACTCGGTCCGAGCTATCCGCTTTAAACAATGATGCAGCAAGGTTGGAGCGGGCTCGCGCCGACGTCTTGAACTCCAGGGATGAGAGAATGGCTGCTCTGGTACGGCAGATTCGCGACCTATCCGCTCCCCCCAAGTGATGTACTTTTTTGCTTTCCAATATAATTTTGCTCTTTCTGGGAATAATAAAGAGGCTTTCATCTGACTTTGTGGACCCATCATTTTGGAATATAAATGACAGGTTTGGGTGAAAGTGATATCAGAGGTAATATGGACGTGATATACTCTCGGTAAGCTTCAGCTTGACACATCTATTCAGAGATTATATGGACATGATAGAATACGATCCAACTAGTTATACACAAAACACTATCAGAGGTAATATGGACGTGATAGGTCTTAAAGTTCTAAATTAGTTAAACATATCTATTCAGAGGTTATATGGACATGATAGAATACGATCCAACTAGTTTTATTTTGGAAGTAGTATTGTCAGAATGAGATTTTCACCATACTCCATTCGAGCAAAGAAGGTCAAGCATAGTACCTCTTCAGGAATTTTCTATTAATGGGAGCCATCAACAGGTCTCCATTAGGCTTGGCTAACCTGTAAGCGCCGTTTGACAACGTCGTCTCGATCATATAAGGGCCTTCCCATTTGGGTTAGAATTTACCCTTACTCTTGTGAGTAAGAATCATTAGCCTTCTCACAGCTAAAACTAGCTCGCCAACTTTGAACACTCTTTTCTTTACTTTTTGATTAAAAGATCTGGAAATGCGTGCCTGATAGAACGCGATGCACTGTTGAGCTTGGAGGCATTTCTCGTCTAATCCTTCTAACTCTTAAAGCCTTAACAGGTCATTCTTTTCTTGAGTCAGCTCATTAGCCACTGCTATCCTGAGTGACGGAATTTGGATTTCGATGGGGAGAACTGCTTCACTCCCGTAAACCAGTGAGAATGGGGTACAACCTGTCGGTGCCCGTACCGTTGTGCGGTATGCCCAAAGACATTCTCCTAGCTTCTCATTCCAATCCCTCTTGTTCGAAGAGACAAACTTTTTCAAGAGTTTGATAATAGTTTTGTTGAAGGCTTCCGCCAAACCATTAGCAGCAGGATTGTATGCCGTAGAGGCCATATTTTGTATTCGATTTTTATCGCAAAATCGATGAAACGCTTGGCTGATGAATTGAGGCCCATTGTCATGAATTATCCTTTGGGGTATCCCAAAGGATAAATGACATGATGCTTGATGAAGCTGATCATATTAGATGTCTTCACCTCTGCAAGAGGGATCGCCTCTGCCCATTTGGAGAAATAATCTGTGATGGCCAGTATGAACCGGTGACCTCTGGAAGAAGATGGGTGAATATGACCAATGATATCCATACCCCATGCTTCGAAAGGCCAGGATGCGACCGTTGGATATAGAGTTTCAGAAGGTTGATGTATAAAGTCTGCATGGACCTGACAGGCTCTACATTGTCTTGCATACTTTGTTGCATCTGTGATCATAATAGGCCAGTAATAGCCCATCCTCCTGATACAATCCTGTAGCTTAGGACTGGGTTGATGTGCTCCATATACGCCATCGTGAGCTTCACGGATAATTCGCTGCACTTCGTCATCTGAGAGACATCTCAATAGCAGTCCGTCGTAGGTCCGGCGATATAGACATTGTGAAGAAGCATCATGATAGAAGCGTAATGATCGTCTTTTGACGGATACTGCTTCTTTAGGGTCCTCCGGTAAGATTCTGTATGCCATAAAATCTATATAGAGACTTCTCTAGTCTCTCTTGGGAGGATCTATGTTCACAGCGTAGCTGCGTTCTATATAAAATTTATTTTTCACACAGAATAAATCTCTCTTAAGAAGGATCACCGAATTCTGCCTTCTTATAGGAATAGCTAGATCTGCAGCTAGACTGGCTAGGGCATCACCTTTCAGATTCTGGGATCGAGGTACATGCTCTAGGAAGAATCCTTTGAATGTTATGGCTATCTCGACCGTTGCTTGGTGATAAGGGATGAGGTCTGTATTTCGGACTTCATATATTCCTCTGACTTGATTGACGATCAGCAGAGAATCACCGAAAGCTTCCAGAGATTCGACGTCTAATTCTTTAGCGACTTGGAGCCCGATTAGTAGAGCGTTATACTCCTCCACATTATTAGAACATGGCTCGCTAAGAGAATATGTCCGATAGATGACGAGTTTATCAGGAGTGACCAGGACAATTCCTACTCCTGAAACCACGTTTCCCCTGGGACCAGTCCTGGAGGCGCCATCGAAGAATAGTTGCCATGTATTACTTTCCACTGCGAAATTACATTCTGCAACTTCGTCGGGGATGTCCACGTATAGTTTGGAGGTCTCCAGAATCGAGTGAGCAGCTAGAAAGTCAGCCAATGCTTAGCCCTTGATGGACTTCTGAGGGACATACACCATGTCATATGGTGTTAATAACATCGCCCAAGTCACGAGTCGGAAATTAAGAAAACTTGGCTTGTTCATCAATACCCGAAGAGGATTGATCCTGGAGATGATATGAATAGTCTAGCTTGTGACATAGTATCGCATTTTCTGAATAGCGAACATCAGAGTCAAGCATTCTTTCTCCACTGGACTGTACCTGTGTTCAGCTCCGACCATCATCCTTCTTAGGTAGTAGATAGCCTGTTCATGACCCAAATTATTCTTCTGTGCGAGAAGAGCTCCCAGAGAATGATTCATTGCTCGAACATACAACAAGAATGGTCTTCCTATGACGGGAGGCACCAGAACTGGAGGATTAGTGAGGTAGCGTTTGATGTCATTAAACGCTTGCTGACAGGCTTCGTCCCATACGAAGGATACACCTTTCTTCATGAGACGAGAAAAGGCTGACATTTCCCAGAGAGGTTGGATATGAATCTCCGGATGTAAGCCAGACGACCTTGAAATCCCCTGAGTTCCCTCAGATTACGGGGTGATCGCATTTCCAGGATGGCCTTGACTTTATCAGGGTCCACTTGAATGCCTTTTGCAGTGATAACAAATCCCAGGAATTTGCCACTAGATACACCAAGAAAGGACTTCGTAGGATTCATTTTGAGTTGATGTTGGCGCATCAACTCAAATACTGTCTTCAAGTCTTGGATGTGATTATCCTTGAGGCAGCTTTTGACAGCTACATTGTCCACGTAACATTCTACTATTTTGCGCAAATGTTCATGGAATATGTTACTCATAGCCCATTGGTACATAGCCCCGGCATTCTTCAATCCGAAGGGCATGACCGTATAGCAATAAACCCCCAATGGTGTCCGAAAGGCAGTATGCTTCTCGTCTTCAGGATGCATCTTGATTTGATTGTATCCTGAAAATCCGTCCATGAAAGACATACGTTCAAAACCGCATGTATTGTCAATCATGACGTCTGTAATAGGAAGAGAAAACTCATCCTTGGGGCAGGCTGCGTTCAGATCTCGATAATCAATGCAGACACATACTTTTCTATTTTTCTTCATGACTGAGACAACATTGGCGACCCAGTCAGGATGTTGTTCTTCCCAGATGAAACCGTAGGCTATCAACTTCTTGATTTCAGCTTCAATGGCGTCCATCATATCCGGGCGGAACCGGCATTGGTGCTGCTTCACAGGCTTTGAATCGGGCGATATATTGAGTTTATGAGTAGCCACCTTTGGATCAAGACCTGGCGTATCCTCATAATTCTACGCAAAGACGTCGCTATATTCTTTTATCAGCTAGATAACTTCTTCCCTTTCTTCTTCGGAAAGATTGTTACTGATAAATATCGGCTTTGGCGAAAGTTCATTCCCAACGTCAATCTGGATAACTTTATCTTCGGTGGGAGGTTCTCTCTGCTCGAACCGGAATTCCCATTGTGTATTCATTTATTGAGCCCAAGGGTCATTCTCAAACGGTTCGAATTCTTGTTCGTCTGTTTCGAAGGAATCTGCCGATACCGTATTCACTGATAGTGTTTGTCCGAGAGCATCAGATGAGTCGGAGGACGACGAGCCATTCTAAAAAGAGAAAAAGATATCCTCGTTTGACTCAGAAGTTGCAAGGGAGGTGGTGTACCCTAACCCAAAATGAGTTCGTTGACAGTAGGGATCACCGTGCAGCGACATTCGTCTGTCTTTCCCGTAGTTGAGACCTGGTTCCAGCTTCAAGTCATAACCCATACTTTGCATGATCTTCAAAGCTTGTGGACTGTATCTGTGAACTTGTATTTTACCAGCATCATCATTGGAAGAATCTTCTTGTACCGTCGGTTCATCGTGCATGCGGTCGAAGACTATTGAACGCTGACTGCTGAAGGCAGGCGGGACAATGAAGATAGAATTCTGATGTGGTCCATATGTCGTGATGACATTGGATGATGACGCTACTTCCCACACATACAGATGATAGGAGTCTATAGCTTCCAAGAATTTTTGTGCTATAGGTTCTATATCGTCATGGGGAGAGGATTCCTGATTTGGAATTTGAGCGTCAATATACTGGAAAAGAGGATCTTTATTATCATCTGAAACCGCATTTCTGGTTGTATTTACATCAATCGGCTGCTTGTTGCGCTGAAGGCTGATGACCAAGGGTGGAGGCTTCTGGTTCAAAGTGATCACTAGAGGATCACCTCCTTTTCCTGACCTGGTTTTGTTCAGGTAGATAGCCATAGGCTCGATGGCTTTTGGACGAGTAGTTCGCCCTTTCACCTTGATTGATAGAGGTTGCTCGGCAGAGGGTTCTTCTGGCTCCCGGTGGGATTCCTTCTCTGCTTCGACTGATATATCCTCCATGTAGTCTTGATTGTACAACATGGCATCAGAGTAGTAGGATTCTACTCCTTTAAACGGGTTCAGGTCCGCAAACTCCGTTTGTACTGTTCCTTGGGCATCTACATATTTAAAGCATTGATGTAGAGTCGAAGGAACGATGTTGTGGTCGCGGATCCAAGGTCTACCCAGCAGAATGTTGTAGGACACCTCTGAATCAATGACATAATATGTAGCCACTGATATGAGGTCGCTAATCTGGATCCTCAGGCAAATTTTCCCCAACGGCTTACTTTTTCTGGCGTTGAAACCCACGATTATAGTGGTGGTGTATGTCAATTCGCTGGTAGGAATCCTCAGCTGTCTGAGCAGACTATGAGGAATGATGCTGATCGATGATCCTGGATCTATGTAAATCCGGTCGACCTCCATGGAACCGACATACCCGGTATAATAGAGGGGTCTGTCATGCCTGTTATGCTTTAACAGCATGTCATCTTGAGTGAAAGTGATATTCGGGACCACCTCCATCACACTGTGGCATTGGGGACATGCCACGGGTTCTTCGTCAGGGGACTTGAGCTGGGTCAAGTATGCATCCGCCTGCATTAATGCTTCACTCAAGGCTTGACGAGTGTCTTGAGAGAGCCTGAGTAGTTTTAAGATGGACAACCTAGCTGGTGTATTAGCCAATTGGGCCAGGATGTCAAAGTTGTATGGCTTCTCCAAACCTTTATTTTGAATGCTTTTCAAAGGTTTATCGAAGCGCACTTCTTTTTGCTTCCTCTTGTCCGCCGAAGTTGGTCTCGAAGGACCGGTCTCTAGTATGGCGGGTTTCGGTTCTAAAGGCTTGGCAGCTGAGGCGTCTGTCGGTGCATCTTCCTGACTTGCTCCATTGTCTCTGAGGTAGGCTTTCCCTGAACGGGTTCCAGTAGCCAAAACCTCGTCTTCTGATGCCGAGTGTACCGTAATCATGTGACATGGTTTATGCTTCGAGTTCTCCTTAGACTTAGCCTTAGCAGCTTGAGTCTCTTTCTCGATCTCTGACACCAGATCTGGATGAACCCATATAATCTCGCCCCGCTGGGTAGTTAGGGGTACCAGGTCATGATTTTGACCCCTAGCTGGAGGAAGATTAACGATGTTCATCGTTGTCCGAAAAATAGGTGTAACACCGTCCGGGACTTCTTGGGGAGGCAGATTGCCGAATTGCAGAGAGATCATGTTGGCTGTGACTGTCCTCTCGCTGTTGCGCAGAGTGATGGCCTTAGCATCGATCAGCTCCTGGATCTTCCTCTTTAGTACATAACACGCCTTTGTAGGATGGTGTATGTATCTATGGAAGATGCAGTACTTGGGGTTGTTAGTACTGCCGACTTTATTAGGCCGCTTCTCCTCCGGAAGGGTAATCTTGCCGCTTTTGACGAGACACTCGAATATGCTCGGAATATCGTCGTCGTCGAAAGAGTATACTTCAATGGGCCTGGAAGTCCCAGGTTTCGTCTGTGTGGTTGCCGCAGTCTTTTGCCTGGACGTATTGATTGCCAGAGCTTCTTTTCCTTTGGAACCACGAGGATGGTCGCTGTTGGGGGATGACCTCTTACCTATATCGGAGGCAGAGATCATGATGCCATTATCACGCGCCTTCCGACTATTGTCTTTCGCTGCTACCGCTGAGACGATGAATGAGGGCCAATCATGGAACTGATATGGTCCTGTGAACACCAAGATTACGGGAAGAAGGTTCTTCCTGCAAATGTCCACCAATGCCGAGTTTGGAACTCCGGGAGGCATTTGCAAAGTAGCTTGACGAAAATATTCGATGAAAGTATGAACATCCTCTTTTTCCTTCTGCTTCACTTTGATGAGAGAGGACATAGATATGTACATGCCTCCCTCGTAGAATCGTGCGAAGAATAAAGCCTTGAAGTCTTCAAAGGAAGTAATGCAGTTGTCCGCCAGGCTACGGTACCACTAATAAGCCACTCCCGAGAGACAGCCCTTGAACACCCGAGTGAGGAGGGCGTCATTCCCTTGTAATAACACTGTCATCATACTGAAGTAGTTCATGTACTGACTCGATGATATTTTTCCCTCGAACAAAGCCAGAGTCTGTGGTTTATATTTAGGAGGGAAAAGGGCCTCTTCCCAGATAGCCTGGTAAGGTTGGTTGATTCCTAATTTCTTGAGCTAATCTTTGTGCTTCAAGGCATCAAATTGGGCTTTCAACTCCCGTACTGCCTGTATCGGATTTTCAGCCAGTAGCGGGACCACGAAGTGGTGAGGAATCGGTTGTATCGCGACTCCAACAGGAGGTAATACGTTCTCCGAATGAGGAAGCGGAGGAACTGCCGATTCCTGATCTAGAGCAGGCTCTTGGATTGCGTTGGATGGTGGTAAGTCCACCCCCACACGTATCTGAGTTGGAGGAACTGATGCTTGAGCCATAGCAGCTGTGTGTTGAGTCAGCATCATCTGGTGTATATTCTCCATCATGGATTGCATCTCTTTCAGAGATGTCACCAGTACAGTAATGCGTTGCTCAGTGCTCCCCAACGGGGAAGCTTCCTCGCGTTCATCTCCAATGGCATAAACTTCCATCTCCCTGGGTGTCATTGAAGGATGAGTATAGGTCTCTGTAGAAGTTGACTCTATACTTTCAGCATCTGATTCGGGAGACTGGCGACCCCCAGCATCGGAATCAGAAGAGTACGAAGCCGATTGTCGTGACCTCGAACGGGTATTTCGGAATACCCCAGCTTTAGTGTTCCTAAGGAGCTGGTTGAATCTCCTTCGGCTCGGAGTTCTAGAGGGATGACATCTTGAGTTCGATCTACCTCTAGGTATGTGTGAAGCCATGTTCACTGATGCATGTGTGGGCTCTTCTTCTTGGAAAGACAGAGAGTAGTTCAACCGGTCGAAAATTGACCGTTTTGCTTCAGAACTGCAATAATTAACTATAATCCTATGGCTATTACAATAGTGCTCGCTAGGAGGCGTAGTAGACATGTTGGAAGATCCCCTATCCTTGCGTTTCTGGATCAGATACTCACGCAGGTCAGGAGGATTTATAGAAGAAGAAGAAGAAGATAGCATGTTCCTTCTGTTCACATAGTGGGCATGCGGATGTTGGGAACCATAGTCCTCCATGTGCCACCCGTATACAACAGGTTGGCCATCTGGGTAGCGGATGATCCCCGAGGAGTGTGTCTTTCCGCAAACTGAGCCTGCTTTACGCTGAGGGGCCTCACCTGGCATAAATTGGAGCTCTGTTCAGGCTGGCGTAAAGCTGAGGAGGTCCTCAGTCGGCCATCAGCTACTCGCGTAATCCGGAGGGCGGGCAGATTCTTCCCTTGCTGGCGTAAATACCGAGAAGTTGCGTAGTCCACTACTTGCTTTCCCTTGCGTAGATTACAGGGATCATTTGCTTTTCCGCGGAGGGCAGATGCATTTTTACGCACGGAGCGCATTTGAAATTTCTGATTTGGCGCTAAGGCATTGTCAAAAAATTTGTCTGCCACGTCATCGACGGGAGACTGGATTTTACGTGCAGAGCGCGAAATAGACTTCTGGACTAGCGTTGAGGCTTTGTCCGAAGTTTTGTCTGCCACGCCACGGACGGGAGACAGAGTTTTACGCGCGGAGCGCGAAGGTTGTGCAGCGACAACCTGGCTGGTAGGAAAGATCGGAGAGTCGGCAGGAATGGTAGGGGATGTCTTGGGCATCCAGACCTTACGCAGCTTCCTGTTGTCTTGGACAGAGAGAGAGTGGGAGCTACCCCCTGCTCGAAGCATATCTTCGTAGGCAGACTGGTCGAATTGGACGACCAGGGTCTTCTTTGCGGATCCTACGGATACCGCATCGTGTTGAGCAATAGCTATCTCGTCAGAAGAGAAAGACGTCCCCAGCAGAGTCGTCATCTTATGTTTGATAATAAACGAAAGAAATAAGACGAGGTTTATACGAA
Source organism: Iris macrosiphon (assembly GCA_036927795.1). Taxonomy (NCBI): domain Eukaryota; kingdom Viridiplantae; phylum Streptophyta; class Magnoliopsida; order Asparagales; family Iridaceae; genus Iris; species Iris macrosiphon. Next base: position 109,723,843 of record JAYESA010000014.1, read on the forward strand.
ACCTGCTCTTTGGTTTACAAACAAGAAGTACAATTAATCATATATGAGGATGTCAAGTACAATGTTAATCTGGGTAAATATTGCTATAGGAGTCTAATCTGTAGTCGATCACTTTGTCCCTTAGACCACACGATGGTGAAGAAGTGCCGTAGAAGATAGAAAGCAGCTTCGAATGTTGCAAAAGAGAGTGGATGCTCGATGCCAAAGTCGTCGATCACTACTCTTTGCCTGAGCTCTGGATTCTTCTCTCTCCTATTCGACCTTGATTTTCTCCACACTGATTTTCTCGATCCAGTTTTCGACCCTGGGCCTCTGTCGATAGAGGTCTCTATTTATAGGGTTTTTAATGACAGTGACCTTCAGTCGGCGTAGAAGCCGGGCAGTAGAAAGTATAGCACCTTTTTATACGACGGTTACAATAACCGTTACCCACGTATAAATGATCTTTTGAATGAGCGTGTGACGCGTGTCCCTTGAAGAGATAACGCGTATAACTGCTGCAAAGATCATGGCATAAAAGCCACGTAGGCAGTTATCCCTCGGGTAGAAAGGTCGGCATAGAAGCCAATAACTGTGACTATGGTGTAGAAGCCAAATAGTCATCGAACTGGCGTAGAAGCCAAGTAGGCGTAGGAGCCTGATGCTGCGTAGATAGGTAGCTAGCATAGAAGATAGCTGATCCTCCTTCCTTGACTGAGGCCTTGAATGAATTATGTACCAAATAGCCTTAATACGCACCAATGCAAATGTAGCCTGAGCTGGCGTGTTGCAGGGAGATAGCGTACAACGTGCTCTTCAAAGCTGAAAATAGCCTGATGGCGTAATGCGCAAAAGTGATGATGCGAAATTATGGCTTTTGGAGATATAATCAAATCTCTTGCATTAAATGCAGAGATCTGCCCCCATCTTGCATATTAAATGCAGAGGCGTGTCCCGAAGATCTGCCACCTTTTTTGCGCATTAAATGCAGAGGCGTGTCTTTTAGATCTGCCATTATTCTGAGCATTAAATGCAGAGACGTGCCTTGAGCCCTGTACGAAGAGCAACTTTTGACGTGGCAGCCTGTTTGTCTTCTGTGGAGCGTAAACAGCTCACATCTGCCTGTGTAAAATAAGGCAGCGTATTCCCTTGTACGCGTAAAAGCGGTTTATGCCAAGAAAATGTCACTAAACGATAGTCTGGGTCGCTGTGCCGTGCCATCATTATAGCAGTCGTCTGGGTAGTCGTACAGTACCCTTTGTCAGGAGTCAGCCATCAGGTTCACTGCACGATTTGACAGATTCATTTCGGGGAATACAAAGCGTTCCTCGTACACTTCAATGCTGCATTAAAGCGGATGAGTTTTACGTCGTAAAGGCAATACATCATCCCTTTTTAAGCTGAAGCAGCCTGGATATACTGCTTTACGCGGATAGTCCTTGAGCTTATATTTTATGCTGTACTTAGCGGAAAAGCTCTGTTGTACACCGATGGCTCCGAAACCATATTTTACGTTGACCAGTACTAAAATGCTGTGTATAGCTATTCAGCATATTTTTCATGCTTCTACAGTGCATGCTAGTTACTATGGTTTATTAGAGTGGGTAGCCCATACGCCTACTGATTTTCCTTCCCTCCCATAATACTATATTTCAAGTGTGTGTCAACATATATAGTATATAATTTTGACTGAAAAAATACATATATAATAAATATATAAAAATATAATAAGCATGCAAATTACTATAAGCAATTTGGCAAGGTATAATTGTCTGCTCTAAAAAAGAATGAAGTCTCAACTCAAGGTGTCGTCCGATCTACCCATCACATAAATTAAACAAGAAGGTTACAAAAGTGGGTGAATAGGTTCCTCCATTTTAATCTAGTTTAATTCTGAATAAAATAACCTAAAATAGTATTTTAATCTTATTATAATCTGATTTTATTGCTAAAACCTAATTTTGGTCCAAAGAAAGTCAACTTTATGGATTTGTGATCCGTGACACGCAAATCGAGGCAATACGTTGACCAAAAAGTCAACCAACTCAAATCCTTGATTTTTGTGTAAAATTTTATAGATTTTAGTGCTACATGTATGCCGGAATTGACAGTTTCATAAAATTACAAGTCGGTAAAGAGTTATGTCCACTAGGGCGCACAAATGACAGTTTTTGGTAATTTTCTATTTACGTCTACGTTGCACAAATTTTATAGTAGACTAAACTTACTTGTTAAATTATAAAAAAAATAATTTTGTAGAATTTCATCATGTCAGCTTTCCGAAACTTTAAATGGTTCATAATTTCGAGTTCGGGATCTCCCGAAATCTCGAAAACACAAAAACACGTCTGATTTCGGACAGCTGGCACTTTTAAAATTTTCTGAAAAATAGGTTCATAAATTATTAAAATAATTTATATATTGAGAAAACTAACCTTGATATTATTCTAACAAAAAAAACTGGAGCGCGTTTGGAGTCCGGAGCTAGGAGATATCGTCTTTTTAAGTCGTCATAACTACTAGAAAATGAGGCTGAATTTATGACAAATTTTGACTATTTTTGGACGAAAAAGAGATGAGTTGGAAGAAAAATATGAAATAAGAATTTATTCCATAAGTCTAATAGTTATTTATAATGGTGGAGACTACTTAATTGAATACGACTAGGATTGGCTAATTTGGATAGGATTATGATAAGTTCAAATTAGGATAGGATATGCATGAAGTTGCTTTCCTAGTAGGCTCGGGATTTGAATTAATTTAAAATAGAGTTTGATTTCATCTCGATAATTTATAATCTTAAATATAATTAAATATAATAAAAATAATTTATATATAATCTTATTAATATCTATTAACACTAAATTAGCATCTATCTAATATTAAGACTATATATATCCAAATAAATCCTAAATAATTTCAAAAATCTAAATAAATTTCTTAAAATTCTAAATAAAGTACAGAAAATATAATTAAATATTTTAACCTAAAATAAATATTTGGTAGGAACAATATGCAAGTATGGTCTCATAGTAAATCATAAAAGTCCTAGAAATTTATATTTTCTATGTTTTAATTATCCTAAAATTCTAAAAAAATCTCCAAAAATTTAAAATAGCCTAAAAATGATTCTAAATAAATATTTATATAATTAAATAAATTAAGAAATTTATTTTTTAATTAAATAAGAGAATACTCTAAAAAAATTTAATATTTAAAATAATCTATGATAAATATAATAATATAAAATATACACAAAATACTTATTTTGGGTAAGGGGGTTAACAATCTACCCAACTTACAAAAAAATTGTCCTCGAAATTAAAAATAAGGAATAATTTGTTAAATCTTTCACATTCAAATCTAAGGCAAATCAAACGCAATCTTCTTAAAAATTTAAATGACAAAATCTATTCAAATCCATCACAATCTCTTCAAAATTAAAATAACCACTATTTAAATCAAAATTTAACATATCATAATCTCTTCTAGATTTTTAAATAATCAACATTCAAATTTAATTCAAATCTATATGATATCTTCAAGATTTAAATAATCCACATTAAATTTTATATCACGATTTTCAACTATCATAATCTCCTATATATTTTAAACAATTATAATCAAATCTTATTCCTATATTTTAACTTAAGAATTTTGTAATCTTTAAATTTTAAATTCAATTTATATTATCAACATTTCAAATAGGTGATCCAACAATCAAAATTCAACTTTTAATTCAAATTATCAAACTGTAAAATTTTGAACTCAATCCATCAATGTTCATGTTTAGAGTTCTATTATTTATTTATATATTTATTTTTCCTCAAAGTTTTAAATCGTTAATTCAATATCCTATATTCAAAATTTAAATCATGTGCACAAATTATAAATATTTGGTAAGCAATATCAATATTTCCAAATTCATTCTATAAGGCATTCTTATCTTTAAAGTTAAATCATCATCATCTTAATCATTCTTCTAAAAATTCTTAAAATTAAAATGACTTAAATCTCTCAGTCTAATCTTACTTGATCACATTCTAAAAAAAATTTTACCTCAAGTTGACAATGCAACTTCTACCCAACTTAGAATTTATCAATATATCACATAGGCTATACATTTAAGAAAAACTTTCTCAAATTATTTAATTGTGTTATTCAATCCATAAAATATCTCACATGTTTTATGCCCTTAATTACAAAAGATAGTCACCAAGTAATGTGATTGGCTTATGGGGTATATCTAGTACTATCCGTATATCAAACTTATGCCAAGCACGAGCGTTCATCTTTCCGAAATAGGGGAAGACGAAAAACAATGATAAAGAATTCAAGGAGGAGGTAATAGAATACAAGTACGGGGTTCAAGGCGATTAAAAAATTCAAAAAGAGAGTTGTTAGGGCAGTTGTGGATTAAAATTTTATTTTGGTAAATTCCTATTTGCATGCTCATATCAGTACAATTATGTAACCGATACGATATGCTCAAACATGTCTAGAGGGCAAGTATATTCGTCTAACAAGTTGAGTCAACTATATCTCAATCCACGTAAAGTAGTCATGCGAAGAGCGAACCAAGTGCATTAAGGTTGATCAGACCATAATACACTGATTCTGATTTAGACAGTGTATTAGTAGGCGTCCCTAATAACACATATGTCATGAACAAGCTCGATAAAAGAATAAGCTTGTAAAACTAGGCTATAAAATAGCAGCATAAGTGGAGGTAGTCCAAAAAAATATAAGTATGCTGGATTATGATGAAGGAATGTACAAAATAATTTAAGTTCACAAAGAAGATAAGACTCGTCCGGTGTTATGCCTCTACAGATGCCATCTAACTTCTTGTCTAAGTCTCTAGTCGACCAAATGGGGGTATGGGCCTCTAAGTTCTACAGTCTGGGTAAATACTATCTTCTTATGCAAGCCTATAGTTGGTGTCATTCAATTATACTTCATTAATGGGTCAAAAGGACTATGTGATACTAGGTTATGGGACATACTACCCAACTTACAATAATTTAACTAATAGTGTTATTGAACAATAGAGTGTATATACCTAGTACAAGTCATCCTCCTAACCCCTATCAAGCATGAAAGAAAAGATAAGATTAACGTTGAGAAATGATCAAGCAAGATGCAATGCAAGCAATCATATAAGAATATGGAACGAAATCAAGGGTGGTGATTAAATAAGTGGATGAGATCCTATACTCTAATCATATGCGCAGGCTTGCTCGGTAGAGTAATGTAACGGAGACAATATGCTCTCGACCTGCATGGGCCACCACAAAAACATGTCACACCCCAGTCCCAAAATACGTAGGACTAGGAATATGTAAGCATGCCAGCCGTATGTATATGGAAACTCCAATATATGGAAACCATAACACAAACGTACGCTGTATTATGAATAATAATTCACAAGTGGTATAGGTTTATGTCATAAGTCACAGGGCATAACTAGATCTCATCCACAGAATCAAATAACTAATCAACTATATAACTGAATCAAGTATAAAATGCTTGATAAGAACAAGTAGTTGGGTAAAGACAAATACACTACTAACTAGAATATAAGAGAAACCATATAAGTACATCTAATGAACAATGAGACTCGAAGAGAAGACCTCCTCGAAAGAGAGATAAGTAGCAAGTCATGATCCGTACCCCTACGAATAGTCATGATCGTCTACACCTGGAAAGGGATCAGGTCCTCAGAGGGACGTAACAAGATACATAGAAGCATGGCAATTGAATACAGTAAACATGCATAATAGACAGAAAATATATAAGTACGCTGTACTAGACAATCTATATGAAATGCATAATAAGGACAACCTTTCGACGTATAGGTAGGTGTAGGATACTCTATATATCTCACAACTCACACACACATCCATGAACATCATCAGCCGTCATACCGCGAGGGTAGCAACTATCGTAACACCATCAGCCGACATACCGCGAGGGTAGCGACCATCGTGACACAACTACCATAGTGTGTGCTAGTTACTACAGTTTACCAGAGTGGGTAGCCTAAACGCCTACTGATTGTCCTCCCCTCCCATGATATTATGTGTCAAGTGTGTGTTAACATATATAGTATATAATTATGACTGAAAAAAATACATATATAATGAATATATAAAAATATAATAAGCATGCAAAGTACTGTAAGCAATTTGGCAAGGTATACTTGCCTGCTCTGAAAAAAAATGAAGTCCCAACTCAAGACGTGGTTCGATCTACCCGTCACATAAATTAAACAAGTTAGGTTACAAAAGTGTGCGAATAGGTTCCTCCATTTTAATCTATTTTAATTATAAATAAAATAACCTAAAATAGTATTTTAATCTTATTAAATCTGATTTTATTGCTAAACCATAATTTTGGTCCAAAGAAAATCAAATTTACGGATTTGTGATCTGTGGCACACAAAAAATCGAGGCAATCCGTTGACCAAAAAGTTAACCAACTCAAATCCTAGACTTATGTATAAAATTTTATAGATTTTAGCGCTACATGTATGCCGGAATTGACGGTTTCATAAAATCACAAGTCGGTAAAGAGTTATGTCCACAAGGGCGCACAGATGACAGTTTTTAGTAATTTTTGATTTATGTCTATGTTGTGCAAATTTTAAAGTATATTAAACTTGCATGTTAAATTATGAAAGAATAATTTTGTGGAAGTTCATCATGTCAGCTTTCTGAAACTTTAAACGGTCCATAATTCCGAGTTCGGGATCTCCCAAAATCTCGAAAACACAAAAATACGTCCGATTTCGGACAGCTGCCACTTTTAGAATTTTTTGGAAAAATAGGTTCATAAATTATTAAAATAATTTATATATTCAGAAAACTAACCTTGATATGATTCTAACAAAAAAAATGAGTACATTTGGAGTTCAGAGTTAGGAGATATCGTCTTTTTAAGTCGTCTAGTAGGCTCAGGATTTGAATTAATTTAAAATAGAGTTTGAGTTTATCTCAATAATTTATAATCCTAAATATAATTAAAGATAATACAAATAATTTATATATAATCTTATTAATATCTATTAACACTAAATTAGCATCTATCTAATATTAAGACTATATATATCCAAATAAATCCTCAATAATTTTAAAAATCTAAATAAATTTCTTAAAATTTTAAATAAATTACAGAAAATATAATTAAATATTTTAACCTAAAATAAATATTTGGTACGAACAATATGCAAGTATGGTCTCATAGTAAATCATGGAAGTCATAGAAATTTATGTTTCCTATGTTTTAATTATCCTAAAATTCTAGAAAAATCCCAAAAATCTAAAATATCCTAAAAATAATTCTAAATAAATATTTATATAAGTAAATATGTTAATAAATTTATTTTCTAATTAACTAGGAGAATACTCTAAAAAAATTCAATATTTAAAATAATCTATAATAAATATAATAATATAAAATACACACAAAATACCTATTTTGGGTGAGGGGGTTTACAAGCCAACCTCACGGCAGGGAGAATGAGGTTGCGAGTGGTCCTCTCTATTGTCCTAGATCCGCCCGAGACTACGCAGTTGCGCAGCCAAAGCATCAAATACCCCACAAATATGGCCTTCGTGGACAGTTTATGGGTGTCCATTTAGAAGTAACTAGGATCCTCTTCGAGGTCACCAAGATCATCAAGGGATTCTTTACTTTCCCTCTAGGAGACCTTAACTTCCTCACCCTCAGCAACCAACTTCCTTTGCGCCTGAATCAAATCAGCAACTTCTTGCTTGGATCGTGGTGCCCGGACATAAATTTTAGTTGACTCCTGCTCCGGAGAGAGATAATGGGTACAAGTCATGATATAGGGGAGGCTCCCTCAGAAGACTTCTTCTTCGACAACCGCTGACAAATACCGTGATGGCACAATAACACCTGGTATACTGCTAGGATCTCCGGATTCTTTTCCTCCGACTCTTCAAGATTTTTATTACTCGAGGTGTATGTCACACCCAGTCCCAAAATACGTAGGACCAGGAACACGTAAGCATGCCAGCCGTATGTATATGGCAACTCTAATATATGGATACCATAATACACACGTACGCTGTAATATGAATATAAACTCACATGTGGTATATATATGGTCATAAGTCACAAATATACTAAATCTCATCCACACAACAAGTCACAAAAGGAAATAACTAAACTAGAATAATGAGTCTGAATAATCCAAAACTAATAGTCGGGTGGAGACAAATCCACTACCAATGACTGTATCAATACTAAAATGAGAGAGGAGGGTAAATCTCCAATATAAATAAGATGATGATATAAAGGTATCAGCGAAGTGATCCGTCGCTAGAGATAATCAAAGATGCCCCGAAGGTAAGATCTCCTTGGAAGAGATAAGTGGTAAGTCCTGATCCGTGCTCCTGCAAAAAGTCATGAACATCTACACCTGGAAAGGGACCAGGTCCTCAGAGGGACGTAATAAGATACATAGAAGCATGCCAATATGAATACAGTAAACATGCAATATAGATGAAAAATATATAAGTACGCTGTACAAGACAATCTATATGAATGCAAATGAGGACAACTTTTCGACATATGGGCAAGGGTAGGCTACTCGATCTAAGCCTCACAACTCACACACACGTCAGGGGACATCATCAGCCGACATACCGCAGGGGTAGCGACCCTCGTGACTCCATCAATCGACATACCGCTGGGGTAGCGACCATCGGATACGACTACCATAGTGCGTGCTAGTTAGTATGGTTCACCAGAGTGGTTATAGCCCATACGCCTACTGATTGTTCTCTATGATACTAAGTGTCAGGTGTGTGTCAACATATATATAGTATATAATTATGACTGAAAGAAAGCACACATGCAATAAATATATAAAAATATAATAAGCATACAAAGTACTGTAAACAATTTGACAAGGTATCTTGCCTGGTAAGAAAGCTGCAAAGTGTAACGTCCAGGAGTCAAGCACACAGGATCAGAAGCTACGGCCTCAGAATGAACGTCTCCGGATGCTGAAATAAATATCACCAACGTTTCCAGAATAAGCGAAATAGCTAGAAAACACTATCCTTTAGTCCAATTTGGACACAGGGGCAAAACGGTAATTTTGGGTCAAAGCAGGCTCTATGTGTGGGCCCCTTTGCACCGAAAAGCGTGTTAGGGAGTAAAGGTCTCTAAATGGGACAAATTATAGGTCAAACCAATTCTAAACGTCAATACGAACTCAACGGTACTTCCAATTTTGAATTTCGGTGAGCCAAACACAAATTCGCCCAAAAAGTCAACCGTAGGGCCTGCAAATAGGCGGCTTGGTCAACTGTCTCAGAATTGCATGAAAATAGGGTCACAAGACCAGCGCAATTTCTCGAATCCAATGGCGCAAGTTTTGTCGCGTTCTGACGAGCGTACAATAAATAGTGTGGTATTTTATAAAAGTCGCGATATTTGGACTTGTTGCGGATACGGGTTGATTCTGACGCGCACACGCGTCCCAAAAAGTTTTTGCGAGAACCCATACATCTGGGTATACCGTGCGCATATTTTGGTACACTTGGTACACGACAGGACGGTCCCGTTTGGCGGGGCGTGCTCCGTATCACAAATTTGAAGGTTGGAAAAATAGGTATTTTTGTGATTTTTAACCTATTTTATTTCTGCATATAAAGCCTAATAAAATAATATAATTGACAGGAAATGATCTCGGTCAGGTGGTCTTTCCATAGCAAAAAGAATTTCTAGTTTGGATCTCTGTGGTTGGAGATACGAGCCCTTGAACATGGATCATCGTAACAGATTTTTTGAAATTAAAAGTGGTCATTTTTCTTCGACTTGGTGTCGATTTTTACCTAGGTTTGCGCACTGTATGACAGAAACTAATCTACGGGATTTAGAGAGTGATAGGTGATGAACATACCAGTGAAGACGGGGTCGAGTTTGGTCGAGTGATGGCGCGGGAATTAGCACAAAAAGTAGGGTACCTTGCAGCAAATTTCAATCGCGGCGGAGTACGCGATCGCGGGGTTGCGGAGGTGGCCGCTGCCCCGGTGGTGGGCGGGAGTCGAGGTCTGCGCTCAGGTGAAGTATAGATTTAGGTTTAGGGTTTAGGGTCTTATAAATATGATATATATATAGGGAGTGGGGGGGGGGGGACTCGTCCGCGCGCGGGGTCTGGGCTTCCGCCGCTGCTGCTGTTGGCTTCTGTAAACGGGTGCGGGTAGCTAGCTAATGGGTAGGATAGGATATAAGGGTTTGAGTTTTATGTATTCATTTCTTTTCTTTTTCTTTTTCTTTTTCTTTTTCTTTTTGTTTTTGTTTTTGTTTTTGTTTTCTATTTCCTTATTCTTTCTCTTTTCTTTTTCTTTTCTTTTCTATTTCTTATTTAATTACATTAATTTTATTACTAATAATAATAATAATAACATTATTATTATTATTATTATTATTATTATTATTATTATTATTATTATTATAACTTTTACTTTTTATTATTACTATTTCTATAATTATTATTATTACACTTATTATTATTACTAATAATATACTACGATTATTATTACACTGTATATTATTTATTAACCCTTATTATTATTACGACTATATATTATTTACATATATAATTAAGATATTTATAAAATATGTTTGCACCCAATTAAATTCTAAAAATTCTATCACCCTTCCACAAGATTCCTAAAATAAAATAATAGGTTTTTGTACAATAATTCTAAATGTATAATTATCTAGGTACTTAAATCGCTACGTATATATTATCCAATAACTATGAAATAATATAGATAAATTAAATAACTAAATAAATAAATAAAATATTTTAAAAAGATGGGATTTTATATTCTACCTAACTTACAAAAATTTTGTCCTCGAAATTGACACTAACCCATATTCATAATAATCACTATAGCTATTACACTACATTAATATCTAGCAGTACTTTCTAAAGTCATGGTCTGCCATCCTAACTCGTCTACACTACCCAACTTACAAGAGTTCTACTAGTAGTCATAGTCCCTTGAGGCTATTGTCTAGGTTGTAAGACGAATATATTTATTGGGTCGAGAATCTTTGGGTACTTGTCTTGAATCTTACAACCATGATTTTTTCTTTGTAACCGTCAAGTATCATAGTCTAATACTGCCATGCCACCTGACCAATATGTCTGCAAATACTTCGACTACTCTACTACAACGGTCTAGCTGCAGCTGTCACTACTTTGCCAGCGATTTGTCATAGTTGTCAGTTCGTAACAAGTGCCTTCCATTCCTTCCTAAGCATAGTCTAAGTTTTAGGGCAACAATTAAGGTCTTGACTAACTTTATAAAACTATTAGAATTATGAACTAATTCAATAATCTAACATATTTCTATTGGGCTAAATGATGCTACTTAAGGGTTAAATTAATAAAAGAATACAGACATTGCTATAGTGCATATACATAAGGGTTATCATTATGAACTTATCTTTTAGTTGTTAATCATTACTAACATTTATGTTCTAACTAACCAAATAAGGGTGAGGTTGAAGCAATCAAAAAATTTATAATGGCACAAAAGGATACGACTATGATAGGAAGAATTTAGCACGATATAAGGAATGAAGATGAAAGAGAAGATGAGCTACCCAAGGGGTGAGATGGTGATAAGAAGAGAATATTACTACTACTACGCGTGTCATCCATTAGCTTCGCGTGTATGCCATCTGGGTAGAATATCAATACATCCCCATATCTGCTAAACTACCTTATATATAATTCTACGGCTATTATGCACCTAAGATCTCGTGTCACAATAGGGTCATGAGTATGAAATGACACATATAACTATGGTCGTACCTGTATCTATGACTTTCTATGCCTGCGCTCTCTTGTTTGTCATCATGAGTGCTTGGCCTATGGAGTATATCCGGTACTATCCGTGTATCAACTTATACTAGCACGAACGTTCGTCTTTCCGAAATAGGGGAAGACAAAAATCAACAAGAAAGAATTTCAAGGAGGAGATGATAGAATACAAGTACGGGATTCAAAGGGATTAGAGAATTTTGAAAGGGAGTTGCCAAGGCAGTTGTGGATTTAAATCTTATTTTGGTAAATTCCTATATGCATGTTCATATCAGAACAGTTATGTACCTGACATGATATGCTCTGACCAGTCTAAAGGGCAAGTATATTTGTCTAACAAGTTGAGTCGACTATATCTCAATCCACGTAAAGTAGTGATACAAAGATCGAACCAAGTGCACTAGGGTTGATCAGACCATAATGCACCGATTCTGATTTAGACAATGTATTAGTGTGGGCCCCCAATAATACATATGTCATGAACAAGCTTAATAAAAGAATAATCTTGCAAAACTAGGCAATAATAGCAGCATAAGTCGAGGTAGTAAAAATATAAGTACGCTTGATTATGATGGAGGAAGGTACAGAATAATCTAAGTTCACCAAGAAGATTGGTGTTGTGCCTCTACAGTTGCCATACTAATTTCTTGTCTAACTCTAAAGTCAACCAAATGGGTGTATGGGCCTCTAAGTTCTACAGTCTAGATAAACACTATAGCTCTATAGTCTAGATAAGCACTAAAGTTCTATAGTCTAGATAAACACTAAAGTTCTATAGTCTAGATAAACACTATCTTCTTATGCAAGCCTATAGTTGATCTTATTCATTTATACTTCAGTACTTGGTCAGAAGGACTATGTGTTACTAGGTTATGAAATATACTACCAAACTATTAAGATTTTAACTAATAGAGTTATTGAGCAACAGAGTGTATGTATCTAGTACAAGTCATATTCCTAACCCCTATCAAGCACGAGAGAAGATTAACATTGAGAAGGGATTAAGCAAGATGCAATACAAGCAATCAAATGAGAATGCGAAATAAAATCAAGGACGGTGATTAAATAAGTGGATGAGATCCTATATTCTAATCCTATGGACAGGCTTGCTCGGTACAGTAACGTAACCGAGACAATATGCTCTCGACCTGCATGGGCCACCACAAAAATATGTCACGCCCCAGTCCCAAAATACGTAGGACCAGGAACACGTAAGCATGCCAGCCGTATGTATATGGCAACTCCAATATATGGATACCATAATACACACGTATGCTGTAATAAGAATATAAACTCACATGTGGTATATATATGGTCATAAGTCACAGATATACTAAATCTCATCCACACAACAAGTCACAAAAGAAAATAACTAAACTAGAATAATGAGTTTGAATAATCCAAAACTAATAGTCGGGTGGAGACAAATCCACTACCAATGACTATATCAATACTAAAATAAAAGAGGAGGGTAAATCTCCAATATAAATAAGATGATAATATAAAGGTATCAGCGAAGCGATCCGTTGCTAGAGTTAATCAAAGATGCTCCAAAGGTAAGATGTCCTCGGAAGAGATAAGTGGTAAGTCCTAATCCGTGCTCCTGCGAAAAGTTATGAACATCTACACCTGAAAAGGGCCCAGGTCCTCAGAGGGACGTAACAAGATACATAGAAGCATGCCAATTTGAATACAGTAAACATGCAATATAGACGAAAAATATATAAGTACGCTGTACAAGATAATCTATATGAATGAAAATGAGGACAACTTTTCGACGTATGGACAAGGGTAGGCTACTCGATCTAAGCCTCACAACTCACACACATGTCAGGGGATATCATCAGCCGATATACCGCGGGGGTAGTGACCCTCGTTACTCCATCAATCGATATACCGCGGGGGTAGCGACCATCGGACACGACTACCATAGTGCGTGCTAGTTACTACGGTTCACTAGAGTGGTTATAGCCCATACAATTACTGATTGTCCTCTATGATACTAAGTGTCAGGTGTGTGTCAACATATATATAGTATATAATTATGACTGGAAAAATACACACATGTAATAAATATATAAAAATATAATAAGCATGCAAAGTACTGTAAGCAATTTGGCAAGGTATCTTGCCTGGTAAGAAAGCTGCAAAGTGTAACGTCTAGGAGTCAAGCACACCGGATCAGAAGCTACGGCCTCAGAATGAATGTCTTCGGATGCTGAAATAAATATCACCAACATTTCCAGAATAAGCGAAATAGCTAGAAAATACTATCCTTTGGTCCAATTTGGACACAGGGACAAAACGGTAATTTCGGATCAAAGCAGGCTCCACGTGTGGGCCACTTTGCACCGAAAAGCATGCCAGGGGGTAAAGGTCTCTAAATGGGACAAATTATAGGTCAAACCAATTCTAAATGTCACTACGAAGTCAACAGTACTTCCAATTTTGGATTCCGGTGAGACGAACACAAATTTGCCCAAAAAGTCAACCGTGGGGCCCGCAAATAGGCGGCTTAGTCAACTATCTCAGAATTGCATGAAACTTGGGTCACAGGACCAGCACGATTCCCCGAATCCAATGGCGTAAGTTTTGTCGCGTTCTGACAAACGTACACTAAATGGTGCGGTATTTTACAAAAGTCGCGACACGGAGCCTTGTCGCGGATACGGGTTGATTCTGACGCGCATACGCGTCCGAATCAGTTTTTGCGAGAGCCCACAAATCTGGGTATACCGTGCGCACGGGGCAGTCCCGTTTGGCGGGGCGTGCTCCGTATCATAAATTTGAAGGTTGAAAAAATAGGTGTTTTCGTGATTTTTAACCTATTTTAATTCTGCATATAACGCCTAATAAAATAATATAATTGACAGAAAATGATCTCGGTCAGGTGGTCTTTCCATAGCAAAAAGAATTTCTAGGTTTGGATTCTATGGTGGGAGATACGAGCCCTTGAACATGGGTCATCGTAATAGAATTTCTGAAATTAAAAGTGTTCATTTTTTTTTGACTTGGCTTCGATTTTTACCTAGGTTTGCGCGCTGTACGACGAAAACTAATCTACGGGATTTAGATAGGGATAGGTGATAAACATATCGGTGAAGACGGGGTCGAGTTTGGTCGAGCGATGGTGCAGGAATTAGCACAAAAACTAGGGTACCTTGCAGCAAATTCCGGTCGCGGCGGAGTACGCGGTCGCTCGGTCGCGTAGGTGGCCGGCTGTGGCAGCTGCGGTTGCCCCAGTAGTGGGCGGGAGTCGAGGTCGGCGCTCAGGTGGAGTATTGATTTAAGTTTAGGGTCTTATAAATGTGATATATATATAGGGAGTGGGGGGGGGACTCGTCCGCGCGCGGGGTCTGGGCTTCTGCCGCTGGTGCTGTTGGCTTCTGTAACCGGGTGCGGGTAGCTAGCTAATGGGTAGGATAGGATTTAAGGGTTTGGGTTTTATGTATTCATTTCTTTTCTTTTTCTTTTCTTTTTCTTTTTCTTTTTCTTTTCTATTTCCTTATTCTTTTTCTTTTCTTTTTTATTTCTTATTTAATTACATTAATTTTATTACTAATAATAACATTATTATTATTATTATTATTATTATTATTATTATTATTATTACTAATATTATTATAACTATTACTTGTTATTATTACTATTTCTATAATTATTATTATTACACTATATATTATTTATTAACACTTATTATTATTACGACAATATATTATTTACATATATAATTAAGGTATTTATAAAATACGTTTGCACCCAATTAAATTCTAAAAATTCTATCACCCTTCCACAAGATTCCTAAAATAAAATAATAGGTTTTTGTACAACAATTCTAAATGAATAATTATCTAGGTACTTAAATCGCTACGTATATATTATCCAATAACTACGAAATAATATAGATAAATTAAATAACTAAATAATTAAATAAATAAAATATTTTAAAAAGATGGGGTTTTACAGTGTACTCTTCATAGGGTACTTCACCCCAAGGAAGTTTTGAGACGACATACATTTCATGCAAATCCAGTCCTATTTCACCGCCAGGCGTAAAGAAAGTCCTCGTGCGACAGTTATACAATTCCATCAAGGCGATGAATAAGGGTCGATTCATCTGTAGATCGTAACACATACCCCTCACAGCAAAAAATAAGTCGGCTGCTCTAACCTTCCGTTCATACTTCTTAAGAATCCACAAGGTCAGGTGACACCAGGAGGGGCTGTAATATGCCCAGCCAAGAGTCTGCAACTATCCATGGGTATAATGAAGGATCATGATGGAACCTCTAGAAGGGGGTGAATAGGGTACAGCAGAATTATCTATCCAATTAAAAAAATAAGCTAAGTGAAGGCAGCTAACAGCTAACAATAATAAAGTATGGAAAGCAGTAAAGTAAGAGAAAGCAAATGCAAACATCGCGATATATACTGGTTTTTCTCTGAGAGGACTAGTCCAGTCCCGAGAACTCTTGATCAGAGTTGTATCCATTATAATTATCAATAGTGAATCACAAGCTTTGATCTGAAGGCTTGCCACTTCTTTACAACCACGAAACTTGATCCGAAGTCTCGCAACTTCACATCAAGAGAGAGAAAACTGATTGAGCCAAGCTCTTTACAACTCTTGTAGACTTCTAGTCCGAGACCTCATTTGGCACTTAGAAGACTAGGGAGTTACTCTTGTAGATGGAAATTTTAAGGCTCAAATGTTTGCTCACTAAAGGATTAAAGAATGTAGAATGGTATAAGGTGTTGAGACTGTAAAATTCAATCATATTTATACGGTATTAGCAAACCGAATTCGGCCAAAGTTCGGGTAAGATTTAATTCATTTTCGATTGTTGGGCCAAAAAATCAGGGGTTTAGTAACTGGGTTGATTTTATACTATATAGGTGACCAAGTTCGGTCCGATTTTGGTTGCCTATTCTAGAATGGTTTGGGTTTGAAAATAGGCTGATTTGGCGGATAGGTTCAATGGTTTATTTGAGTGGACTTAGGTTACTTTCTACTTGTCAGTACGACTTGATGTACATAAGTCATAGACTCAATAAATATAATATTACATATGATAAAAACTGAGAGCACTTGATGATGCCAAACTTATGAAACATTCGCTAACTTCAAGACATCTTTTTCCTTGTTAGCAGTTGTCTAAAGATAAACTGATATAGAAATATAAATACCTTTCAGGGGCTTCGCTCCCGGAACCCCCACGAGGGGCGCTGCCCCTTTGAACCCCATCCGCTGACCAGGCAGCAAAATCCTCAGGGGTGAGGCTCCGGATAAGTCGTAGACGATTCAGAAAAATCTTTTGGTATAATATCGTCTTTGGCTCATCATCATATAGCATGTCCAATGTTGATCTTGCTTATTCTCTGCATCTCCCTCCGCCTCCCCCACCCCCTCTGGTCTCTCCTCCTCCCTCCTTCCGTGATTCTCCGCATCTCCGCGTCGTCGACCTCGCCATGCCGAGACGCACCTTGAGCACCTTCCCATCGACTCTGTCATCGCCGGAGTCCTCCTCGGAGGGACGACGGAGGCAAGTGAGGTTGGCTACCGTCAGCTCCGTTGCCCCCACCCCCTTCAGCATCCTCCTCTCTAGATTCTCTTCTCCTCCTCCGCCCCTCCGACCTTCTCCTTTTGCTCCTCTCCGTCCTTCACCTCATCTTCCTCTCCAGCCCCTCCTCCTCCCGCTCCTCCGCCCTCGTGTCACCTCGTATAGCCCTCCCCTCTAGACTGTCAAAATTTTAATAGTCCTACCAATTGCAAAGACTGTAAAAATTTTGACAGTCCTAAAAAATTAACATATTTTTTTAGGACTATCAATATTTTGACAGTCCTTCCAATTGTTAAAATTATCAAAATTTTGAGTGTCCTTCCAATTTGTAGGACTGTCAAAATTTTGAGAGTTCTTCCAATTGGTAGGACTGTAAAATTTTTGATAATCCGGATTATAAAAAAATTAATTGAAAGTGGGCAACCCAGTGAGTAAGTTTTGAGAGTGGCAAACTTGTTATTATCAAGGGTAAAAATTTGGGCTGTCCTGAGTTTTTTTGTATTGCCTTTATCAAAGGCCTTTTAAATGGATACTAGGGTTTGGGGGGCGATAGAAGAATGGTTGGCTCTTACGGGTTAGAGCATCATTAGGAAAGGGCCCTTGATAAAGGCACTACAAAAAAGACTCAGGGCAGTCCAAATTTTTTTTAGATAATTACAAGTTTACCACTCTCCCACTACTAAAATTTATGGGATTAGCGACGTTATTAGCGACGTCAAATTAAATCGTCGCTAATATTAAAGATATCAGCGACTCCAAAGAATAACGTCGTTATAAGTCGCTATTTGGCGACATATAGCGACGTTTAGCGATGATAATTCAGTTTTTTAAAAGAATAGTCGCTATAAGTTTATTTAAGGTCGCTAAACGTCGCTGAGTTATATGGTTAGCGACGTTTAGCGACGTTAATATATTAAATATTTAGCGACGTCTATAACGTCGCTAAATATTTATATGAGCGACGTCATTATCTCTCGTCGTTAAACGTCGCTAATTTATTTCATTATTTAGGGTTGACGAATTCCTTTTTCCCTTATTTCCTTCGATCTCTCTCCCAAATTTTTAAACCCCCCCTCCGTCGTGTCCGGCTCCCCTCCTCCCTCCGGCGTCCCCTCCTCCCTCCCGGCGCCCCACCTTGGCAACCCCCCTCCGGCCGACGTCCCCTCCTCTCTCCGGCTCCCCTCCTCCCTCCGGTGTCCTCCTCCCTCCGGCGGCTCCTCCTCCCTCCGGCGTTCTCCTCTCTCCAGCTCCCCTCCTCCTCACTCGGTAAGATCTCTCTGTCTCCTCTCTCTCTCTCTCTCTCTCTCTAACATGACACAATACGACACGATACGATACGACATGACATGTGTGTGGACACTTCAGCATGTCTGTACTATGTTACTACACAAAACACTAAGATGCACATATACACTCTAAAATAATTGTCTCTATGCCGCTTATCGTACAGTACACGGACACAACACAATATATATGTGGACACTTCAAAATTTGTGCACTATGTTTGGTTTAGTGGAGAAAGATCCAGAGGAAACTACTATATCCTCAATTCATGGTTGACATATGATCGACAAGCAGTTGTAAATAATAGGTCTATTCTTGTTTGGAGCTTCCTTGATTGTTGAGTCGTGCTCCATGGATGATCATATTATGTTGAATAAAACTTGATGGTGATGGTTATGGTTCCAAATACATATATGACAATCTATTATTATGCTCTAGAGAACTAGTATTGTAGATGTCGGCCAACATAGAATGACGTATATCGGACCAAAATGTCCTGTCGACTCAAGAAGAGACACGATACAGTATTGGCTTCTTCTAGAACTCGTATCCAACTTGGGCTGATGCTTCTTGCTGCATGTGTTGTTGCATTGGCTACTGCAAACTGCTAAACCTGCTGTTGAAGGCTCTGCAGTGCACTGGCTCTGCTGCTACTTGCTGAGTTTACTTGCTGTTGTGCATCCTTCCTGCTCTGTATTGCACAGTGTTGCTGCACACTGATTCCTCACTGCTGCACTGTGCAGTACAGCTAGCTGCTAGCACAGAGCTGGCACACTGCTCTCCCTTCACTTCCAAATGATACACACTGAAAACTGTGAACTGCTCTCCCTATTGACCCGAGCTCACTTAATCACTCAAACAACCATATGCACACACACATACATAGGGCATTGTGTATCAAGTTAGAGCAGTTCTTACCTTCCTCTAGAGAATTATACTGTATTTAATAATTTATAGGACACATACTGTTATTTTTGCACAAGTATCTAGAAATGGATATGAATTACTATTTGTGTCATCGTTCGTGGATATACAACCGTCATCCTGATGACATGTGCGGTGTGCGGGATGAATTCATTGACGGTGTACAACAATTACTGCAGTTCGCCAAGGCGTTCCCTCAGTACATGGACGGTACCAAAATTAAGTGTCCGTGTGTGAGATGTCGCAACTTGAAATATCATCCAGAAGTGGAAGTCACATATCATTTGTACTCGAAGGGCTTCACGCCGAATTACTATCAGTGGACCGCGCATGGAGAACTTGTGTCTCTAGCATCAGAGTCGGAGCCTTATGTGGATCCGTATATGGATGTCCACGACCACGCTGCTTACGACGACAGGTGGGTGAACATGGTTTTTGATGCGGCGGGGCCTAGTTTCAATCCGGACAATCATGATGCAGTTGAGGAGGCACCGAATGTCGATGCTGTAAAGTTTATAGAGTTGCTGGAGAATACAAGGACTCCATTATATCCTGGTTGTGAGGACCATTCACCGTTGGAGGTGGTTACAAGATTCTTGAGCATCAAGTCCGATTTTAATATGTCGCAAGAATGTTATAATCGACTGATCGATTTGATTATAGAGATCTTGTTCGAGGTACAAAGTTGCCTAAAGACTTCTACTGATCTAAGAGGATGGTGAGATCGCTCTGGATGGGATACGAGAAAATCGATGCATGTCGCAACGGGTGCATGTTGTACTATAAAGACGACAAGGATGAAGATGCGTGCAGATTCTGTGGTGCTGATTGCTACATGGCCACTGGTAGAGGAAAGACTGTCGGTGCAAGAAAGCCTACCGATTCGATGCACTACTTGCCTTTGACGCCGCGGTTGCAGAGGTTGTTTATGGTTAAGGAGACTGCAGAAAATATGAGTTGGCACAAGCGAAAATAGATTGAAGAAGTATTGGATCATCCATCCGATGGAGAAGCATGGAAGCACTTTGATCGAGAGTATCCAAATTTTTCTTCGGATTCGCGTAATGTCATATTGGGGCTCTCCTCTGACGGTTTTACCCTATTTAGACTTTTGGGCTCCCAGTATTCATGTTGGCTTGTGATCGTCACTCCGTACAATCTACCACCTTGGATGTGCATAAAGACTCCATATATGTTCCTAACCGTTATTATACCGGGTCCAAACAATCCGAAGAAGAACATCGATGTGTATTTACAGCCTTTGATAGATGAGTTGAATCAGCTGTGGGAAGTAGGTGCCAACACGTACGATATTTCTAGAAAGCAAAATTTTCAGATAAGGGCAGCACTTATGTGGACCATCAACGACTTTCTGGCCTATAGAATGTTATCGGGATAGAGCACTCATGGTCGTCTCTCATGTCCGTATTGCATGGACCGTACTAAGGCTTTTCGTTTAAAATACGAAGGCAAACCGTGCTTCTTCGATTGTCATCGATAATTTCTGCCGAAAGATCATCCGTACCGGAGGAACAAGAATATTTTTCGTGTGGACATTGTGGAGAAGGCCAATCTACCGCCAAGGTGGCCCAGATACACGATATGGGAAGAGGTAAAAGATTTACCAAGTGCTATCGAAGAGCCTGCTAAGGGGTACAAGTGTGACGGATTTGGTCGCACACATAACTGGACAAAGAGGAGTATATTCTGGGATCTGCCATATTGGAGCACCAATCTTATCAGACATAACCTTGATGTCATGCATATCGAGAAGAATGTGTTTGATAACATAATCAATACTGTAATAGAGGTAAAGGGGAAGACAAAAGACAATCCGAAGGCCAGGTTGGACTTAGAAGAAATATGTAGGCGTCCTGTGTTGCATTTGATAAAGGAGGAGAATAAAAAGTTAAAGCAGCCTAAGTCAATTTTCTTATGGAGAAAGAGGATAAAGGGAGACTTTGTAGGTGGATTCAGGGTCTAAAGTTTCCAGACGGGTACGTGTCAAACTTGAGAAGATGCGTCGACCTCAAGGAGAATAAACTGGCGGGTATGAAGAGCCACGATTGTCACGTATTCATAGAGAGGTTAATTTTGATTGCATTTCGGGAATTCTTACCGTAGGTCGTTTGGGATCCATTGACAGAACTCAGCATATTCTTCAGAGATCTTTGTTCTACTAAGTTGCTCATCGATCGTCTAGAAAAGCAAGAGAATGACATTGCGGTAACACTATGTAAGCTCGAGAAGGTATTTCCTCCTGGATTCTTTGACTCTATAGAGCATTTGCCAATTCATCTTTCCTATAAGGCACGTGTTGGTGGTCCTATCGGTTATCGGTGGATGTACCCCTTCGAGTGGCATCTGAATCACCTAAAGAGAAAGGTAAAAAACAAGGCACGAATTGAGGACTCTATTTGTGAAGCTTATATTCTCGAGAAGATTACAAACTTTTGTTCGACATATTTCAAACCTCATGTTACTACTAATAGAATGAGAGCTCCGAGAAACGACGACGGATATCAGGAATATAATGATGCAATACTCAAAGTATTCAATGCGTCCGAAAAGTCTTGGGGGAAAATAAAGAAGAGATATTTGAATGACGACGAGCTAAGGGCTGCTTAGTTGTATATATTACTCAATTGTGATAAGGATGAAGTGGAGAAGCTAGAGGGGTAAGTAATTCATACATCCACATTTACATCATCTCAATGTAATAGTATAAGCTACTATTATGCTACTAATCAGCAGTTGCTTCATTATTTTTTAGCACATATAATGATGAGTTGAGGTCGATTAGACCCTACATAACAGACGAAGAAGTAGAACAAGAAATGAGATGCCATTTTTCTTCTTGGTTGAGTGCATATGTAAGGAGCTTGGTAATTACTTTTTATTTTTGCACTTATAAAATAAATAACTTACTATCGCTACTTTGGTATGTAGGTCGATCGTCTAATAACACCCGAGACTGAATCTATTAGAACTCTAGCCAAGGGACCAATTACTGCCGTTAAAATATGATCAAGTTTCTGTGTGAATGGGTTTAGGTTCAAGTCAACAAATGCTCCTATCAGAGACAGCTTTTTGGATCTTGATTCCACGAAAAATAGTTGTTTGTGTATCAAATCTTCGAACTATAAAGACGTCGATCCAGGCAATGATTTTTTTGGCATCTTACGAGAGATTGTGGAGTTGGCATATAATTATGGCACAGAACCTGCTAATATCGTGCTATTCAAGTGTGAATGGTTCGATCCGATTCAAAATCAAGGTTGGAAAATTGACAAGCATGGCTTTGTGGATATAAATTACAAGCGTAGATATCAAGGCTACGAACCATTTGTCCTATCAAGTCAGGCTCAGGTCGTGTACTTCACAACTTATCCTAGATGGGGGACAGCGAGGTCGGATTAGTGGGCAGTATGCAAGACTAAAGCTAGAAATACCTTTGACATTGACGAAATAGCTTATCAGGAGGACGAGCTACCTCTTATAATAAATATTGTAGATGTGGCCTCAACGAAAGTTACTCATTACACGAGTAATAATGTAGAAGATGTCGAATTATCCGAAGAGGAAGACGAAGATGAAGTAGATGAAAGTGAAGACGAAGAGGAGGACGAGGAAGGCGAACAAGATAAATTTTTTGAAGATGATTAAAAATAAAATATTTTGCCTGTAGAATATACTATATTTTGACTGTAGAATATACTATTTTGATGAATATATATATTATATTTTGACTGTAGAATGTATTATCCATTTAGACTTGTGACACCACTAGTTATTTACTGTACAATTCTATGAATGCTGTGAGATATGCATAACATTTTGACTGTAGAATGTACTATATATTTGTGTATTTATTTATTCATCATATGTTGTTATCAGGTATGACAGGACGACGCGGAGGGTTCGGCAGGTCCCAAGGTAGACAGAGTGCTCCTCCGGTACTGCCTACTGTTGGTTCTGGATCCTCGTCGTCCAGTACTCCAGTATATCGATCAGTCACATCTTCGACTGCGACGATGTTACGTGGCATCACTCCTGGGATGAGTAGTTCCAGGCCTGATAGTACTCCCTCGTCCAGCGTTCCTCCTACTGACAGAACCATGGAGACAGATGAGCCATGGAGACAGATGAGCATATGGAGGAGGTCGTGCCAACATTGTCCCAATATCAGCTAGATCCTCCATGCGCACCTCCGGAGGAGACGAGGACAGAGATTTGGTCCGACGGTATAAAGTAAGTCAATTAGATGGTTTAGCATCATATATATCGTATATTTATTTATCATATATTGACTTTTTCGATCAAAATAATTATCTCTGTATAGATATCGTCCATCGTCGGTTCAGAGACGCCTGGGCCTCTTTCTGAGGAACAACTATGGTGGCCCTTGGATCAACTACTCTGAAGCTCCGGAGGAGAGGAAGGTGTTCTGGTTTGCGTACTTTAAGATAAAAGTATATATATAAATCCTATAATTTATGCATATTATATAACTTATCCGTGATGCTCACTTATTAAATTATTTATTATAGTAAACGTATTTCTATCCTCCGTACCGGGCCGAGTTGATCGAGCATATATTTTCTGTCTTTGCCGTCAAGCTTATCCGTGATACTCTGGATGACCAGAAAGCTCAAGATCGCATTGGAAAACCGATCCAAGGTTGGATCACGCATGAGTAGTGGACTGCGATGAGGGCTAGATTTGACGATCCGAGGTACAAGGAAAGGTCTGAGAAGACCAAGGCGGCTAGGCGAAATACTGCAAAGTGGTGTGGTAGCTCGATTCCGATGACGAAACATTTTCGTCGTTTGGTATATTTTTTATTTAAGATATATTATTTTAATATAAGTACGATAAAATGGTAGTAGGAAAAAATATTTAATTTTAGTACTAAATAATATATTTTTAACAGGTACAGAGGGGTGAGGATGCAAACATGGTGACCATCTTCCTGGCCACCCATCGAAAGAACGAAAATCTCATTGATGAGAGGGCCTCACAGACCTATGTAAGTATTACTTTACTTTGTGTTAATTATAATATAACTTAAGCAATTATCAAGTATCCAAACTTTTCTAGGTCGAGTATCTTAGGCTGCGTAAGCGGGCGACTACTAGTGCACTTACAGCTGGAGAGGTGGGTACTTCCTCGCAGCCCGCTCCAGCTTCGTCGGCGGACGAGCTGTAGGTGACCGCCATTGGTGGTCTCCAGAGGGGTACGTACTACGGTACGGTATCCTATGGTGCCCTGGTTGCGATGCAGTCATCTAGCCTCCCTGACAAGTGCGCATTCCCCACAGCCCTCGCACTCGTTGGCCTGAGTCCAGGAGGCCGTTGACCGTCAGATTGCGTCTCTCCGTGATGAGTTGCTGTGAAGGATGGAGGAGCAGCCCCGATCCTAGCCACAAGCGGACGATGCGACGCTCATCGCATGATTTGATATACTCGAACGCAGCATCATGGAGCTCCGGGATTTGACAGCTGATTTTAGAGCCTCGACAAAGCCCAGCGTGACAGAGCTGCAGGCATCACAGCTATCCATGGGCGAGAGGCTGACGATGATGAATGATTCAATGGTTCATAGCAGTACGAGGCTGTTATCTACCATGGATTCATACAACCAGCGACTCGCAGAGTTAGAACAGATACGTCCTCCTTGTGCGCCTACATCGACACAGACTCCACCGACGACACTGCCTTCTCCATCGACATCGGTGTCGATTTTACGGGAGCAGTATGATATGTTCTTATCATTCATGTGCGCCGTTGGTCATTCTCCTGCAGATCCGCAGTAGTCCTAGTTAGGACCATTTTATTATTGATTGTTTGTGTTTCAGACATTATTTTTTGTATTCTTTAGGACGAGGCTTTTAATTTGCTGTATTCTTTGTATTCTTTAGGACGAGACTCAGTTGTATGGATATTTGCTGTATTCTTTACGACGATATTTTCTCCTGATTCGGTTTTTAATTTCAATATTTTGTTTTCTTCAAATTTTATTATATTATTCATATTAAATATATGTTAATTTACCAGTGTTGAGTGTTCAACCCAAGGGGGTCGGCAAACCCAATAAATTCATCGGAGGGTTGCTCCGGGTCTATTTGTACATATTGTGAATTAATAAACTGCAGGAAGAATAGTGTGGAAATAATTCAGTATTTATTTTTTTATTTTTTTACTGTACCTTTAGCGACGTTTTTACCGACGTTTAGTGATGTTAAGTCACGTCGCTAATTATGTCACTAATTACGTCACTAGAAATGTCACCAAACAAAGTCGATGTCCGTCGCAACATACTGACATGGCAGTATTGCCAGGTCATAGAAACGTCGCTATAAAAGTCGCTATGTACGTCGCTAATTTGCGACTTAAAGCGACAAATATACACGTCGCTAATTTAGCGACATTGGCTCGCTAAACGTCGCTAATCTAGCGACGTATTTATGTCGCTAGAAAACGTCGGCATAGCGACGTTTTGCGATATTTTTTCAGTCAGCGACTAGTTTAAAGGCGACTTCAGTAAAACATCGCTAAAATTATTTAGCGACGTTTATTGATCGTTTAGCGACGTTTATTTACGTCGCTAATTTGACTTATTCTGGTAGTGTCCAAACTTGATCAGGACAGCCCAATTTTTTTTAGGACTATCCAAATTTTGGCAGTCCTAACAATAGGAAGGACTTTCAAAATTTTGACAGTCCTACTAATTATTAGGACTCCCAAAATTTTGACAGTCCTAAAGAAATATGTTGATTGTTAGTACTGCCAAAATTTTGATAGTCCTTCAAATTGGTAAGACTGTCAAAATTTTGACAGTCCAGAGGAAGAAGGTGTCTGCACAAGGAGAGACAAGGGAGGAGGAGGAGGAGGAGGGAGGCGAAGGCGGAGGAGGAAAGAAAGGAGGAGAAGGAGGCAAGAGCAGCGGCGGAAGCGGTCGTCTTCCTCCTCCACCTCATCGTCTTCCTCCTCCTTCTCCTCCTCGAGCAGCTCCGCCTCCTTCTCTCTCCTCCTCGTTATCTTCCTCCTACTCGAGCAGCTCCTCCTTCTCCCTTCTCCTCGTCATCTTCCTCCTCCTCCTCGAATAACAGAAGCGGCGGAGGCAAGAGCAGCTGTGGCGGTCGTGCTATGCTGCCGCACGTCCGGTGGTTGGGGCACATGCGCGAAGGCAGGAGGTGGTTGGGGGTGGGTGTAACAACTTGTTTTTTTTAATTTCAAGATAAATTTTTTGGATTTCTCGGTAATTTTTAATTAATTATTAAAAATGTCCTTCATGGATTAATATTTTTATGGATTAAATTAATTTTTAAAATACTACAAATATTATATTTTGTGTGTATATTTAATTATTAGATGTTGTGTAATTTTTTTGGAATTTATTGGACTAAAAAACTATTTTTAAATGACAAAAAATCCCTATTTTAATTAAATCGGACTAAACCGGATTAAACTGAACTAAACCAGACCAAACCCAACCCGAACCAAACCAGCTAAACCCAACCGACCCAAACCCTAACCTAACGGGTCGGGTCCGGACTCGACCCGCTAACCAATCAACCCACTACCCGCTAGCCCACTAAACCCTAACCCATTCCCCATGATCCCTTCCCCCGAGTCCGCCGGCCCTCACCCCCGACTCCGACGCCCCGCACGCGGCCAACCGCCCACGACCCCGTCCACGACCCCCGGTCACCCCCACGACTCCCCGCTCCACCGCCTCTCCCTCTCCCCTCGCCTATAAAAGACCCCCCCCCGAGCCCCCGCCATCTCCCCGCTGCCACCGCCACCCGAGCACCCCTCCGGCGTCACACCGACCGACCCCGACTCCGTACGACCCTTCCCCGACTGTCGGCTATGACCCCACGGCCCCAGCAGCCACAGCCTCAGCAACCGCCGCCGCGGTGCCCCGTCGTCGTGCCTCGCCGCGAACTACCAGTTCACAAATATCTGTGAGGTACCCCTCTTCTAGCTTGCGTAACTTTCTGTACATAGATCTGTATTCCATTCTGTCAAATCCTACGCGTAGACCGCGTGATCCTCTCGAACCCCGTGTAATTCGTTCGGGGTATCATATCCCGTGTCGGTCGTAAACCGCGACGCAAAAACAGGAAAAATAACCCCATTTCTGTGATTCAGAAATCATCCCAAACTCACAAGTTCATGACCGATTTACTCCCAATCTGTTTGTTAATTATAATTTCTGTTTGAACAGTTAATTAGACAACATAACCGAGTTCTAAACCCTATAATTAGTTTATTTTAATTCGTTGCATGTTGTGTTTTATTCGCGGGTAAAATTGACCAAAAACTTGGTTTTTAAAATCCGAATTTTCTCGAAATGGGGTACGTCCCGCCAAACGAGGCGACTTGGTCGCATGCGAATTTCACCGAAGGGTGCGCACCGTCAATGCGGACGTGTAGGATTTTGCAGAAGTTGATTTGGATGTGTGTGCACACCGAAATCAACACGTATCCGTCGACAACGTCCCGTATCGACTCTATTCTAAAATTCATTGTAACTTCGTGTATGCTCGTCGTTTCGAAATGAAACTTATGCCATCGGATTCGTACCATTTTGCTGGTCCTTTGACCCAAGTTTGGTTCGATTCTGAGAACGTTGACAAAATCCCGTATCTTGGGCCCCACGACTCCACTTGACGGGCGATTTTGTGATCGGCTCATCGGAATTCAGTTCTGGATATTCCGTTGGGTTCCTATCGTCGTTCTAAACTTGTAAACACTAAGTTTGACGAATTTGGAGAACTTCGTCTCTGGCACGCTTTTCAGTGCTAAATGGGTCATATGTGGACCACGCTTTGACCAGAAACTGTTAATTCTGTCTCTGTGTCCAAATTAGACTTATGGATAGTCAATCCTAGCTATTTCATGTCTTCTGAGTGTGATGGTAATGTTGGTTTCAGCATCCGGAGGTGTTCCTGAAGATTTTGCTGATATCGGAACAACTATTGGAGTTCAAACCCCAAGCAAGTGTACCTTGCCAACTTGCAGTAGCTCCTGTTATATTATTTGCTTGAGTTATTTCTATATATATATACTTCTGTGATGTACCTGTTCAACCTAGGACCGTGAGACGTTGCTTATCGTCCGAACAAGATTCGGGTGTCGACATCGTACGCGGAGTCGTGTAACGTCACTTAGAGAGTTGATATTACGATCCTATTTTCGTGCTTGCTTTATCAAGTACGTCATACCATAGGACACATGACACTATTCATGAGACAGAATCTTTCTTGAGTTATTCATGGTGATTCTGTATAGGCTTACAGGATTCGTGACATAGGTCTTGCATATACATAGATATTATTATGACTCGTTGTGCTAGCTAGAGGTCTTGATATTGCGTGTTATGGACATGAGACGTCGTGGACATGAGACGTGTGATTACATTGGGTAGGGAGAGTCTTAACATACGAAAGGCTGATTATGTTATATATATATATATATATATTACATTACTGGAGATACCTTAGACTCGAACCAGAGCTTTGGCACATTTACTGGCCCTTCGAGAACAAATGTTGCTATGGGTTTTCCCGACACAGAGTCTATAGTAGTTTCAGCCTGAGTATGAATAATGCTCCCACTTTCATTTCATATAGCTGGTTACATAGCTTGCAATATTTATACATTTTATATACTGCATTTACTTTTGGCATGTTGTTTCTTGTACCTTGTTACGTCCCTCTGAGGGCCTGGTCCCTTGCCAGTTTTGCAGCATAGACCATTATGGAGCCTGCCTGGAGTTGCTGATGTGTGTTGCTTTGTCTTACAGGAATTTGTGCCAGGTACTTATATCATTTCTTCCGGAGTCATGGTTATTATTCATATTATTTATTCATCTGCTGATATAGCCTAGTTTTATAGACTCATATTCCTTTCTCGAGTCTATTCGAGCTTATGGGTTACTGGCGGCCGACTTTAGCAGATGTAGCTCATTCTTGTATATTCTGATCATTGTGGATTGAGGCATAGGTATTTATATTTACTTGATTATATAGATAGCGACCATTCTAGTACAGCTTATACGTATTCGAATCGGACCAGAGTCTAGTCGAATGCGTAGCTGGCATGTTACGTATTCCTAGTCCTACTTATTTTGGGACTGGGGCGTGATAGTGGAGGAGGAGCAGGAGGAAGTGAGGTGGGCAGCCCTAGTAAAATTTGGACTAGCCTGAGTAAAAATTCTTTGTAACTTTGGACTAGCACCAATATTGGACTAACCCCGAGTCTTTTTTGTAGTGCCTTTATTAAGGACCTTAGAAAAGTCCATCCTAGAATCTAGATTCTAGATTAAGAATTGAGAAGCACATTTTGTTGAATAGTAAGTCTCATCCCAAGTTTCAATTTCAAGATTTTTAGGTCCAATCCACCCACATGAATTATAGGTTGGGTCTAAAAATTTCTAGATTCAGAATGTAGAAATTTATTTTGTAGAATAATAAATTTCAATTTGAAGCCACAATTTCTAGATTCTAAATTTTATATAATTTTTTTCCCAAATTAAATTTTGACCACGTAATCTTTGGGACCAAAGGTCATTTTATCATTTTCTACTATTCTCATACAAATTGAACCAATTCTACATTTACCTTCTTCTTTTTCTAATTTTGGACCTCAAGATGCAATTTTGAGCACCATCTACTAAGAATGCTCATATGGGCCCAAAATAATACTATCCGATCCGACAAAGTGAAGGTCTCTCTACCATTATTGTCTAGGGGTGAGCATTACTCGGTTTTGGACCGAAAACACAAAACTGAACCAAGTAAGAGTTTCGATTTGGTTTTTAAAAAATTGATTCAGTTTCGGTTTTGAAATACTTTTTGAAAATAATTTATTCGGATTCGATTTCAGTTTCGATCCAAAACTGAAAATCGAATAAGACTTGATACAACATCAGGAGTTGTTCGAGCCGAGAACTCGGAGATCTACCCAAAGGAGTACTTGTGAGCTACGGTAGGACTTCTCGTTGAGATTTCATGTATAATTAACTAATTAGCCGATATTCGAAGCAAGTTATATTCTTGTACTCCGTATATTCTTTCAGTACATGTATCAACTGGATTGTTCCCGTCGTACTTGTTTCAAGTGTATACATGTTGGATAGATTCTATTTCCTATCTCTACTCCAATATATTATATTTCAGTCTTTTACTTCCCTATTGTGATTATGTTTCTTATTTCGTCTGTGGGTTAGATTAGTTTATCTGCTTAAGAATTATTGTTTGTGGATTGGAGATCATGTTTATACATCGGAGTATGCTTCGGTAGGACTAATTGGGTTGGATTCCTTCCTAAAGTCGTATTAACTGGCCAGGTCCACGGTCAGGTCAGGCCGGTCCGATTTTTTTTTGTATAAAAAAAATTTATATATATATTCGGACCGGCCTAGTTCAGTTTTTTTTTATTTACTTATATATATATATATATATATATATTAAAGTAAATAAAAAAATCGGGCTGGTCCGATCCAACCCGGAACTGGTTCGGACCCGCAAAGTTGCACACCGGACCGAGCCGAACCGGACTTACGGACCGTTTTGCCAACCCAACCCGGACTGGGTTTGACCGGGCCGGGCCAATGGCGGATTCCGGCCCGGCCCATCCATTTAGACACCTTGATATGTAATTGTCAATAGAGAGCTCATATATAGCTTCGTTTGTTTAAATGTTAATAAAATAATTTATACACTAAATATTAATATATTATTAATTATCTTTTTATTACTATTTATCTTCTTACATAATAATAATTTATTATCTTAATTGATGCACACTAATTCAACAATATTTGTTGTCTATTATTAATCAATTGTCTTAATAACTCAGATATTATCATAACTATAATTAAATATTCATTAGTATTTCAATTAATTAAGAATAAAAACATTTAATTAGCACAACTCCAACTGATATCCTACTCCTATTTTTCATCCGAACCACACTTGTAAAAATGATATTTTGGCCCACTTTCAAAGTGATGAGTAGTTGATGTTAAAAAGTACGAAAATTTTCACTAACAGATAACTTCTAAAAAATTCTAGGCAGAGAATCTTTTTTGCCAAAATTCTATAGAAATAATCGAAATGTCCATAGTAAAGACTTCTATTTGATTCCGATGTTAAACAACACCCCCTTCTCCCCACATCCACCACACCACCCCCGCTAAACCTAACAAAAATATTTAAAAATTTAAAACACCGTTAATAAAGACGTTTATTACGCTAAAAATGTTTTTACTAAGAACGTTTCTGTGCTACCAGTTTTTATTCATTTAAAAAAGAAATATCCTTAGTAAGGGTGCAAGAAACGTCTTTCTTAAGGACGTATCATTTGTTTTATTTTTAATTTTTTTAATTGGGTGTATTTATTTAATAAATTAGGTGTGATGGTTTTGAAATGAGATTTTTAATACGTTTAGATGCAGCGGTTAAAATAACCATTGAGAAAAAATATATATGAAAAAACAAATAAACCGAAAAAAAAAGTTTTATAGCCGTTGAAAAAATAAAATGAAAAAAATTCAAAAACGACCTTGCTAATGTGCGTTTATCTTACAAGCAACCCCATTGGCAAGGACATTTTTTCTGTTATTTATTTATATGTTTAGCCACTTTAAAAAAATAAAAATTATTAAACAACTATATTATGGGCGTGTGAAGTACAACAAAAGGTCCATAGTATGGATGTGTCACCATTTTTTAAGAAAACATCAGAAAAATCCTTAGGACGTTTTTATTGTTTCTTGCGTCCTTTGAACTCTTGTGCCGTTTAATTTTAAAACAAAATACACGTCCTTATTTGTTTACAAAATTCCACACTTAAAGGTGTTTTGAATGCATTAAAAAAAGTCTTAGTTTTTAGTGGTGGACATTTAAAAAAAATTCACACGCACTTAGTAAGTGCAATTTTGCTGGCTTAATACATTTCAGACGTCCTTACCAAGGACATTTTTTTTGTTTCATTTTCTTCAACTGCTATCAAGTGAAACGTTCTTGACATTGACGTTTTAGGTCTTTATTTAGAATTTTGATATTGTTCTCACTCCAATATTGACACATTTGAATGCTTTGGATAAAAAATTCTACAAAAAGAACAATTGTACATGTACTAAAATTAAAATGTACATGTGGCATAAAAATGAGTGTAAATCCAACTTTTATATAATAATAAAAATAATAATATATAATTTGTGGGAGCGAATTTTAGGTCCATTTTTAGATACCAAGTCCGACGTACAACTAATAAAGTGGAGGTATAATAAGCATAATGTTAGTTTATTTCAGTTTATATTTCTGGATCTGTTCCTTTTCTGATAATATTGTTTAGTCTACATTAACTCATTTTCAAGTTTTTTGAAAGTAGACCGTGGTGAAGGAAATTCTCCATGGTCCATGAATGGTCCATGAATCCGGCAACGAAAAGAACAAGTCATTTCGAAACATAATTTTAGGCAAGCATGAGCACGCTATGGCAATATTGTTGACACAAAATTTTAGATGAAACGTAAGTCATTTTGAAACACGAATCATTTTTGGAAAGTAATGAAGATTGCAATGCATAAGAAACATTTTGTAGTGAAACAAATTAGTAATATTAATTTTATTAATAGATAATATAAAAAATTATATATATATATATATATATATATATATATATAAGGTATCCATATTCGGATAGGAGTAGGAGAGGAGATACCTGATAGGAGGAGAGGAGAGGAGATATGTATCCACATAGAAAAAATAATCTAATCATAAATCTAATTATTTTTAACACCCCCTTAAAATTTATGGTGGATCAAACAACATGAGTTTGCTCAATAGAAACTGAAATCGCGGTGTGGGGTGTGACTTTGTAAAGAAGTTTGCCAGCTGATCAACGACGTCACATGTGGTAGAGAAATAGTGCCAGTCCAAATTTCTCATGGACGAAGTGACAATCAATCTCAATGTGCTTTGTCCGCTCATGAAAAAATGGATTATTTGTAATATGTATTGCACTTGTTGTCATAGTGAAGCGACGTAGGTCCGGTAGGAGCAATCCCCATATCAGAGAGCAGTCTGCGTACATGGACGATCTCCATAATGGTGGCAGCCATAGCTCTGTACTCTGCCTCAGTAGAAGAACGTGCAACAACATCTTGTTTCTTGTTTCGCCATAAGTTCAACGAATCTCCAAAAAACAAACAAAATCTTGTAGTAGATCGTTTGGTGATCGGATCTCCTGTCCAATCTGCATCAGAAAATGCTCGAAGCTCTAGAGTAGATGTAGAAGACATAAATAATGAGCGTGTAATGGAGCCCTGAAAATATCATAGAATCCGGAGTAAGGCACTATAGTGAATTGATCGAGGTGCGAAAATGAACTGGCTAACAATACATTCTACATGAAAAATATCTGGCCTGGTCAAAGAAAGATACACAAGTTGACCCACTAGTGGTCTGTAACGAGTAGGATTTATGAGAGGCTCATCATCTGTGGGACGAAGCTTCACATGAAGCTCTAAAGGAGTATCAACTGTGCGATAATCCGATAGACCAGCAGACGAAATAATTTTCGAAGTATATTTCTGCTGTGAAACTAGTATCCCACTCTTACCTTATGAAATCTCGAGTATAAGAAAATATCAAAGATTGCCAAGGTCTTTCATCTGAAATTATTGATGTCGGTACCTCTGGGTAGCTACAATCCCTGCTGAATATCGCCAGTCAAAATTATGTCATCCACAAAGAGTAAAAGAAGAACTCGTCCTTGCAGTGAGGACCGCACAAACAACGAAACTGTTGAAAACCTGTCTCGCATATATCACTCTGAAAATACTCAAACCAAGCTCGGGGATCTTGCTTGAGACCATAGATAGCACGATGAAAGCGACAAACATGTCCCGGTGGAATAGAAAGTCCTGAAGGGGGCTCCATATAGACAACCTCAAATAAAGAACTGTAAAAAAGATATTCTTCACATCCATCTGATAGAGTGGCGATTGACGAGTGGCAGCAACAGCTAGTAATGTACGAATTATGGTTATCTGAGCAACATGTGCAAATGTATCATCATAGTCAATCCCATGCTCATGTGTAAAACCCCGGGCAATAAGGCGAGCCTTGTGTTTCTCAATGGATCAATCATGTCGATACTTGACCTTGAAGACCCACTTGCAACTAACAGGCTAGACCCCGTCTGGTAGTGGAACAATATTCCAAGTACCTGTCTGCTGAAATGCTCAAAACTCCTCTGACATTGCCTCCTGCCACTCAGGGTACTGAATAGCCTCTTGATAAAAAAGTGGCTCTCGTGTAGTATGAATAACAGTAAGAAAAGAATAAAACTGCGGAGAATATGAGGATAATGTAGCAAAACCAAACTTGTCTGGTGGACCAGAACAAGCGGGAATAAAACGAGCAAAAGGTCGATGAGTACGTTATGACTGACGAAGATGTGGTGGTAGAGGCGTATATGGTGGAGATGACGGTGTAGTAGATGATGGTAGAATATGTGAAGGATCCTAGTGAGGTAGCGATGGAGGCATCTTAGAAGGAGCTGTACCAGGAGAGGAAAGCAAAGGAATAGGATTAATGCAAACACTTGACGATGGAGCTGGAGGGTACAAAAAATGAACATCTGATGGTGGGACAGTAAAATAAGGAGAGTCCTCTAGAAATATGACATGGCGAGATACACCAAGACGACAGGCCAAGGGATCATAACAACGGTATCCCTTATGCTCAAAAATAAAACCGAGTAAGACACACTTGGCTGATCGGGCTGTCAACTTCGTACTTTGTGTCTTCGGAAGAAGAACAAAACAAGTATACCCAAAAGTGTGAAGCATATTGTAATCAGAAGGACATGAAAAAAGACTCTCATGAGGTATTCGACAAGACAAAATAGAAGAAGGTATGATATTGATAAGATTGACAGAGGTAAGAATGGCCTCTGCTCAAAACGTTTGTGGAACAGAATAAGATAACAAGAGAGAACGCACAGTCTCAAGAATATGATGATGTTTGCGCTCGGCTACCCTATTATGTTCATGAGAGTAAGGACAGGACTGTTGAAAAATATTGTCGTGAGATTGTAAGATAGATCTCATGGTAGTGGAGAGATACTCACGAGCACAATCAGAACAAAAAGTTTTAATCCTAGCATTGAATTGAGTATGAATCATAGTAGTAAACGTCCTATAAATGGTAGAAAGATCAAAACGGTGACGCATGAGATAGACCCAAGTATAACAAGTATAATCATCAATAAAGCTAACATAGTAGAGAAAATCTGCCATAGATGGGATATGAGCACGTCCCCATATGTTAGAGTGGACTAATTCAAAAGCGCTAGTTGATTTTGATAAACTCTTAGAAAAAGATAGGGCTAAGTGTTTTGCTAACTTACAACCCATATATATGGAAAGCGAAGAGAAAGAATCATGTCCAAGAGCTCCAATATGGAATAAACTCTTTAGATGGGGCTCTGAAATATGACCTAAGAGTCTGTACCATAAGTTGGCAGCAGACGTGATGATAGCAGCATAACTAGAACTCAAAATTTGAGTTGATGAAAGATGAAGAAACTCTTAGTGGTACAACCGCCCCTTCTTATGGGCATGACCAATCGTCTAGTTCGTACGAGGATCCTTCAAAAAACATGTGAGGAAATCAAAATAATAATAAATCCACTTTCACAAAGGCTACTAACTAATATGAGGTGTAAAGTAAGATGTAGAACATGTAAAACAAAAAGAAATCTCAAGGTGTCAGAAATAATGGAGCCAGATTGAGTGATGACCAACTGAGAACCATCAATTGTGTGTAAAGTGGGAATGTGGGATGGTAAATGTGTAATACTAGATAAAAGACTAAGGTCAGAAGTCATATGATGAGAAGCACCCGAGTCTAATATCCAAGAAGTAGACATACCAGTAGAGACAGTTGCAGAGGAGTTAGCAAAGACAGGTTGATGCTGGAGATGAAGCTGGACCTGGAGCTCTAACTGAGTTAGACGATGCTGAATATCTAAAGATGTCTGAGCCTGAGCAGATGTCTGAACCTGAGGTACATGAGAGTGAGTCGAGGAAGAATCATTTGTCTATATCCGCTTGACGAATTGAAGCTTTAAATGTGGATAAAACAGAAAACAATTATCCACTTACTATTTAGACTTCTGGCAATGAGAACAAGTCAGACTAGACCGCTGGCGATGTCACTACCATATTTTCTAGGAAATGGTATTTTAGTAATTTTATAATTAATTAAGTATTGTGCTTGATAAATAATTATTGTTGTATTATTTAATTATTGTTAGATGTTAGTTATTTATTTTGGACTTGTGTTAGTGGACCTAACTAGTTTAGTTTAGACTCATGGACCAACATGTATTAATTGTTAGAATTGAGCCCATTTAGAAAGCCCATTGATTAGGAGGAAGGATGCTTAATTTAATTAAACCATTAGACTAGAAGCTTTCCTCCTTAATTATTTCTTCATGAGAGGCCCCAAGGGGTATAATGGACATTACATAGTGACTTGAGGAAGGGGTAAGGGACTGGCCTATTAAAGAGGGGGGGAATGTTTATCTTTCCTCTTTTCATTTGCAAATTAGATCTAGAATTTTTTTCAACCAAATTCATTCATTCCCATATCATTTCTCTACCAAATTTTATCCCAATTCCTTTCCAAATCACCATTAGAGGCTAGTGGAGCAAGGATCTAGAAGAATAAAGCAAGAATCTACAAAAATGAGCAAGGATCTACAAGTTGGAGGCCAATTTTATCACATTTGGAGGCTGCATTGGGAATCCATCTCCCAATAGGTACAATTCAGTTTTTTTTTCTTAAATTAGGTTCTAAATATGAGATTTAACCATAAAAAATCAACCATATGCATAGGCTACACATATGATTTGGTTTTGTGTTCATAGGAGACCTATTGAGAAAGTTATGGTACTTTTTATGTCAATTTTGGGGGAATTTTGAGATTGACATTTGTTGTGTGTGTCAATTTGTCATATAGATCAATTTAGCATGTGCTTGTGTGTTTGGGGCTAGTGTCTTATCCACAATTGGGTACGTGTAGGTCGTATCCCAACAATTTGGTGATACGTGTTGATTTTGGGAGTTTTCCTCCGACACGGGGCTTTGAGCATATCATATTTTGACACGGACACGTAGATTTGTATTTGACTATTCATATTATTCATAAATAATATATTAGACTTGCTTGTGTCCTTCGGGGTACGTTTGGATGTGTGGTAGACTCGTGTCGCAAGCGTATCCTAGATCTAGTGGGATACGGGTGTGATACACTCCATGTGTTGTGCAATTTAATTTCTAGATCTATTTCTCTTGTCATTGTGATGTGTAATTATATATATGTGTATATATATATTGTTGTGTATATATATTTATGTATTGATATGTCATAGATCTATGTAACTATTTTACTTATGTGTATATATATATTTATGTAGCTATTATTCTACATATGTAAGAGCTATTTAATACTGTAGTGTGTATATATATATATATATATATATATATATATATATATATATATATATATATATATATATATATATATATATATGATATGGATACATATTATTATATGATTATATATACGTATACGTATATGTGTTGATTATATATATGATACTATATATATGTATGTTAAGTTATATGTAGTTATTATGTATATATATATATGTATATTATTAGTTGTGTTATATATATATATATATATATATATATATATATATATATATATATATATATTTGATGTGTATATATTATATATAAGAGGGGAAGATTTAGTGTCACAAACAACAGCAGCAGTAGCACAGCAGCAGCAGCGGATTAGCGACTGCAGCCGCAACAGCAGCACAGCAACAACGACAACAGCAGCACGGCAACAACGATAGCAGCAATTCAGCAACATCGACGGCAGCAGAAAAATCGTCGCAGTAGCAACAGTTCCCGCCAGCAGCAGCAGCAATTGCGACGGCAGCAACAGCTCTTTAGCGACGGACCTACGGTTATATATATATATATATATATATATATATATATATATATATATATATATATAGTTATAGTTATAGTTATAGTTATAGTTTATAATATAATAGTTATATATATATATGTATATATATGGTATTAATATATATGTATATATGTTTCTAATTGCGAATTGTGTTTTAGTATACTATAATTATAATTATTAATTGATAGCATATAATTATTTATGGGTAGTTAGTATAAACAAGGTATTGGATATTATCTTGAGATACCAAGGTAAGTATCAAGGTATTTTAGGATACCCAAGGTATTGGGTTTGGGTATCAAGATTATGGTTTAGTGTTGTGATACCAAGTTGGTTCGAAACCAAGGTATCCATTTAATGTCATAATTAGGATTTATTTATATATATATATATATATATATATATATATATATATATATATATATATATATATATATATTAATATTGTTTGACATATATATGTGATGCTTTACCTATTGTTTTACGTATCCTGAGATACTGTATCCTAGTATCCTAAGATATAACTTTTATGACCTAGACTATAGTGTTTGAAACCAATATCTTTGAGATAGACTCTTGTAACCTAGAAATAGGTAGTTTGACATATTTGACCATAGTTTGACCATAGTTGACCATAGTTTGACTTTTGACATAGAGATGGCTTGTTGACCTAGAAGTTGACTAGTTTAACTTAACCTTGTATTGATATTATATTCCATATCTAGGTCTTCGAGGCACCGTATCAGACATCTGTGAGACTATTCTTTGGACTTCAGGCGAGTACATTCTCTGATAGTTTCTCATTTATAATATCCTCTATGTTCATTGTATATAGTGTAGATATTCATGTTTCTTGACATGATGGTTACACGAATTGGTATATCCGGATCTCGTCATGAGATGTTATTCCTTGGTATATGGTGTATCTTGTGCAATCCTTGTTTCATTGATTATCTTGTAATAGTACAGACACTGATTCTCGGGAAGAGTCGCTATCTTCTTGGGGAATCCCGTGCCATAGCGTACCATGGTTGGATCTTTTATACCAGTCGAGGGTGGGGAGTATTTTAGTGTAGATATGTGATCATACCCTCCTTGTATCAAGTCTTGCTCTTGAATAGTGTTAATCATACACCGCACGTATGATTAGCCAGGCCATAAATCTTGTATCATGTTCCCAAGCCGATCATATGTTAAAGCTAGTACTCACACACTTAGTCATTAGTATTCTTGTTCATTGTCATATTGCTCATTATTGTATTATTCTAGTATTTTCTTATTGTATATCTCTTGTATCTATTGTGCATCTTGTATATTCACATCTATTTATTGTTACATAGTTTTTATCATTGATTAGAACTGATGTTAGAGATGTACTCTGCTCCTTTCCTGACTGGATATATTTTTTCCAGATGACACTGAGGACTGGTACCCTACACATTATGGACCTCAGGATGTTGTGGGTTTAGAGTCAGAGACCCTGGCTCAGGAGGGACTTATCTAGTCAGAGACCCTGGCTCAGGAGGGACTTATCCCAACTAAGACAGACGATCCGAGTTTAGTAGCTTCTTAGTATCCTTGTACTAGATTTGTCTCCAGCAATATTTTTGTAGTATTCTTTCAGACTCATTGATATTATTATTTAGACTCATGAGTTGTATGTGACTATTCTATTCTTTTATCTGATTCGTGCTCATTCCCATCTTAGATCTGTGATTGAGTATATTGTTATTGTTGGTGGCTCATTATATTGTTAGATAGATTATCCAGACAAGTGATATCCTACTTCTTGAAATAGGTACATAGAGGACGCATTTTTTTTTCTTTTTTTTCTTTTTTTTTGAAATAAATCAAAAGACACATTTAATAGGTTACTAAGCTGCTCCAAGGATAATTTTAATTATGTGTAATTGGCCTTGTCTTTATCCTCTTCAATATCTTTGTCATCATCTTCGTTGGAAACTTTAAGGTCTTTGTCTTCATTGGAAATTTTTATGTCTTCGGAGTAGTAGAGAATTAAATTAATGCATGTAAGCATGCCTCCTAAACTCAAGATCCAGACTATTAAGGTTGCTGCATGGATGCTCGTGAGAGGAGGTTTTGCTCGACGGCGGAAGAGGTCAGGCGCTCGAATAGGAAGAAGCGGAGGTGAAAGCGCTGCAACAAAGAATTTAACTGAGCTGCTGTCGGCGACGTTTTCCACCGTAGACAATAACTTGAGTCTTGATTAATGCACTACTTCTGGAGATAATTAACGATATTGATTATCTAACAGAAACTCTAAACAGCTCTAGAAGAAAAGAAAATTCTAGACTCTGATACCATGAAATAAATCAACAATATTGATTTTATTAATAGATAATGTAAAAAGATATACAACTACAAATATATATATAAAGAGAGAGAATGTATCAAAATCCGGATATGAGTAGGAGAAGAGATATCCGAATAGGAGTAGGAGAGGAGATATGTACCCATATAGAAAAAATAATCTAATCATAAATCTAATTATTTTTAACATGTAGGAATGAAACCCAACTTAGAGGTTGGGATGAATTGAGTTGACTGCTACGATGTTTATTAGATACATAATCAAAATTTCTCATGTTTTAAACTTTGTAGTTGTCTTGAATGAAATTGAGTTGACCATGCCACATACTCGTCTTCTTTTCTGTTTTGGTTTGTTGTGCATGAATATACTATGTCGAGTAGACTCGCATTAAGATCGCAAAATATATCCGACTGAGAATACCGAGGGTGATCCTCAAGTATTCCGCTGAGGGACATAAAACAACCTTCCGGTGGGCCTATTGTTCATGGCGTATCCATTGTTGGATACAAATAGTAGAAAATAGTTCTGACATGGGAGCTTCTGATACAACGCAGCTCAGAACTTTGCAGCCCGATTGGGTCATGATGATGATACTATCGGAAATGATTGACATTACGTGTCATATCCTGAAAAAAGAGAGGCTATACTAGTAGAATATATATCGGGGATATCAAATATATGATATTGGACTTAACAGCAGTATAATTTTCAGGAAGTATTTTATCTAAGAGGAGTTTGGACCACAGTAATGGACCCTAGGATAGTATAGGATCATGACCGTTTTAGAAGAAAACTTCTGGATATGTAGTCGAATCATCCGCTAGTGGATGTGAGAATGTAGGAGGAAACCTATTATAGCATGTGGAGCATAATTTTATCGAGGAAAGCAAACATGCCTTGATGTGCCGTAGGAGAAAAATAATCTACAAGGGGTGGACGAAAAGCCACTGATCCATAGAAAGATTAGCGGTTGTGAGTGAGACCCATAAGTGTACGAAACTTATTGGACACAAACAAAAAGTATGACACAAATAGAAAATACTGAAAGTAAAATATATGAAAAACCTACTAGCTAATCCTCTGGGATTAAAATAGGCATATAACAAAATGACACAAAGGTAAAAAAAATTATTAGAATTCTACAAATCCTCTAGGGATTAACGTCGACATAAACGAAAACAAATACGAAAACAAAGAACAGACAAACATATACTTTTTTTTTCTTTTCAGAAGTTTATTAATCCTCTAGGGATTAAAATAAATGGAGGTGGAGAAATGAGAAGTTCGATAAGGGATTGAAGTACTGCGACCCTGACGGAAATGTACAATACCCTTTTATTGTTGGCCTACTGGGAAGACGCTCGACCAATAAGCGACTGCTACGGGTAAGAGCTATCATACCTTGGCGTGCGCCGTCTATCGAGTCATCACCAGCAGATGTTGGCAAAGGACGCCCAATGATCGAGGATGTAGTGAGATTTTATACCTCGTGGAGCATCATGTTTGCCACCAGAAGCTTCATGAATATTACTATGAGGCTGATGTTAGAATCCTATGATGAACGGTCAGAGGAAGTTGATCCTTCAGTGGATGAGGAAGCTACATCAGATGACAAACTTGGGGTGATATAGCCGAGC
Source organism: Iris macrosiphon (assembly GCA_036927795.1). NCBI lineage: Eukaryota > Viridiplantae > Streptophyta > Magnoliopsida > Asparagales > Iridaceae > Iris > Iris macrosiphon. Next base: position 109,766,514 of record JAYESA010000014.1, read on the forward strand.
CCGCGTTTGTTCTTGTGATAGTAGTCATCAGGATTGGATTTTGAGACGAAGGTCCACGGTGGGATTCAACGTCCTTTACCATGGTTCAGTCCACGTCCTTTCTAGAGATCATATCCATTTTGTTTCATCATGTTCTGGGTGCTCTGGCTATAAATGTAGTAGGGGATGTGCCCCACTTCTTCTTCGTAACTTTTTCGTGGGTCCATCAGGTAGGACCTCTCTTTGCCGAAGATGATAATGTGCTGGCCTTCTGTAGAGGGTGTACCAGAAAGATTGCACTCTACTCCCAACTAGGAGGATTGTCCGTCTGGAAATCTGGAGATACATGCATCAACAAGGGAGCCTCCGTGTACATAATCGATCATATCTAATGACTGGACCTTCTGGTAGTATATGGAGTCGCCAGATGACTAAGATCTTTCTCTTCACAGATAATATTTTGTGCATCTCTTGCGAAGGTGGGGAGATCGATGACGAGGGGCTCGACATTATTCAACCATTGACGGGACTTCAGGTCAGCCAAGTTGATGACGAGAGGGGACTCTGGCTTACTCAGGGTGCTAAGATCGATGATATAAGGTGGCTCGTTTGTAACTGGGCCTCTGTGGGCTTTCAGAGTACTCAAGTCATTAACGAAGGTTTCTGCTTCCTCGTAAAGAGTGGTCCTTCTTTTGTAAGCTCTGAAAGAGAGAACAATAGGTTCTTCGTCCGTCGTGTTAGCCTCTTCTTCATCGTCGCATCATTACCGACGCTTTCCCTAGACGGAGTTGATTTGTAGATAAGAGCAACCGAGAAGTGCGCTTCCAATCCCTTAAAGGGGTTGACATCCGCGAACTTAGTTCTAACTTTTTCTTGTGAGTCCACGTACTTAAAGCATTGGTGGTGAGTCAAAGGTACAATCAAATTCTCATGAATCCATGGTCATCCCAGCAGTACATTGTAGGACATTTCTACGTCAATAACATAGCATGTTACTTCCGTTTAGAGGTCCTCGATATCACACTTCAATTGAATCTTTCCAAAGGGAATGTTGCAATCAGCATTGAAGCCAAGGATGGTGGCATTGGTTGTTGAACCAATGCATCGGTATGTTCAACATCTTCAGTAGGTTTCTAGGGAAGATGCTTATAGATGATCCTAGATCAATATGCATCTGGTCCACCTTGATTGAGCCAATGTACCCAGTAAAGTACAGGGGTTGATCATGCTAGTTGTTTTCAGCAGCATGTCTTCCTACGAGAAGGTAATATTGGGAAATTGTTGAGTTGCATTTTGGCAATGCAGGCATTCATCATTCAACTTTAAATGAGGTGCTGCGATCTTCATCAAGTAGGACTCCGCCTATACAGGGCTGGCCCAGGGGTTGGATTGCCCTTGTCGAAATAAATTTTGGTTGCCCCTTGACCTTTATTAAAAAAAAATTACAACAAAAGTATATAGATAAAAAAATTGATAAAATCAAGATTACATTGTTCTTTTAGATTTAACTATACCATAAAATCTTGATTACAAAAATAATAACAAAAAAGAAAGTCCGATCATAATACTTTATAAACTAGTACAATCCGGTTCAAAGAAAAATGCTTCTATTTGCATTTTTTGAAGCAAATTCTTTAATTAAGTGATCATACTCAAGCTTCTCTAGTAGTTATTTTCAATTGAGATCATAACTAATCCGTTTAATCTTTCTTGTGACATGGTGGTCCGAAGATAATTTTTTATCAACTTCAACTTAGAAAAACTTTATTCCGCCAAAGCAACCATCACCGGTATAGTCAACAAAATTCGATAAGCAACCCAAACATTCTGAAAACCACCATCTTCCCAATAAGATCTTATGAATTCAAGGATGTCAATTGATTTTTTACTTCTTTAGGCAATATTGCTTTCAATTCTCTAAGGTCTCCAAATAACTCTTTGCCATTTATATCACAATGTTGGCCGTGTTCCAAAACACTTTCTAGTTTAGTGCAATGTTCCATCAAGTTTTCATCACTAACACTTCTCAACTTTGCATTAAACAAGAACCCAAATATTTCTTCATAAAGCCCATATTGTTCAAATCGATCAGTAAGTGATGTAAGAGCTTGATCTATAATGTGGATAAAGTAGGTAATTCTAAAATTATCCTCCAGTGTTTGGCTTTCTTCGGCACCCGCCTCCATATCCTCATCGAAATGCTTGTTTCTACGAGCAATTCTTTTTTTTTTTGGAAAGATCATATCGATACCAACTTCATTAGCAAGTTCTTTGGCTTCTTTCATCAAGTCTTCAAAACCATCTACTCTAAACTTTTGAAAGAATACGATGAGCTCAGCCAAATTCGATGCCATCGTCTATGCTTGAATAACTTGCAACAAAAATAAAAGACTTTATTCAACTCATTCGAATAGACAAGCCACTTTATTTCTTACTTCTCTCTGTTTGGTTGATAACTAATATAATGTCTAGAAGAAAAATATCTTCCATAGTCTGTCTCTTGGAAACTCATCATTTTCTTTCAAAATTTTAATGGGACCTTGTTGAACTAACATTATCCTATTGGCATCATTAATAGTTCCCCACAAACCCGGATCATAATTTACATCAACATCTTTCTCAAGGTCAAGTATACTTCCATTCATAGGCTCCACATGACCCTCACCACTAGCTTCTTCATTAGCAATAACTCTTCACCCCCCATAGATTCGTTATTTGCTACTTCATCACCTTCATTTCTAGGCTCTTCAAGGATATCATCCACACTTTCGTGATTAGCTTCTTCGACTTGACTCAAATGTTCAGATTTTTGAGCTCTTGCATTAAACAACTTAGAAAATGAGCTCGCTAGTGATTATGACGTTGCATATTTACGTTGCTCGACCCTTCTATTATAAGCTCCAGAATTTTGTTGTCGAAATCTTACTCGATCCTTATCATTTTCATTCTTCGTCATAGTACCTATACAAATATAACATCACAATTTTATTTTAAACCATAATTACTAAACTAAGGAGTTGGCATCAAGAATCTACATATTAGTCTGGGACTAATAAGAAATCAGCATCTTTGTAACTAATAAGGAAAAAAAAATCGTGTTTTTTCTCCATTCCAGTGTCCTCCATTGACCTATTAGTCAATAGTCATGACTCATTTGGACTATGTAATTTGGACTATGACATCACCTTTGGGAAAAAAATTAACACTTGGCAAGTTTGATCCCATGAATATCTATGTGAATCATGACCCCCATCTAAATACTTTCTTCCAACCCATTTAAAATTATAATACTCGGGAAGTTTGCTCCCAAGTCCCATGAACCCATCCTACGGTCCCCGTCCCAACCACAGGACTTTAGGAGTTTGGGAGCCGCATGGACCCTTAAATAAATTTATTATTATTATTATTATTATTATTATTATTAGAAGAAGAAGAAGAAGAATACCGGCTCCGGGGGGGTCGGCCAGTCGGGACCGCGGGTGTCACGTTTCTTCAGCGACTGAAGGCTTCAGCCAGGGAGCGGAGGAGAAAAATAAGGATTTCAGAATTGAGCTTCACTTATTTGGATGCAGGTAACAGGGCTTGTGTGGAATAATAGGGTGCTGTTATTTGCGCTTTAATTTAATTTTTTTTTATGGCCTGGGGGGTTTCCCCAATAGGGGGGTTGCCCAAACCCTAGCTCTTGTCGGGCTTCCCCACGGGCCAGCCCTGCGGCTATTAGAGAGCTTCTCGAAGTGCATCCCTAGTCTTTTTAGATAGACACCATGTTGGAGGTAGCCTTCTTCTGCTCGTTGCATAGTGTAAGGACTTTGGAGTCGATCGGCAATTAGATCTTGTCCTTGAGCACATAACATTGTACTGTAGGGTGACCCATGTACCGGTGATACTCACTCACTTAGGATCATTAGATGTGCCCCACCTCTTCAGGTCTTCTAATCTCATGGAGCTGAATCTTATTCCCTTTCAACATGAACTGGAAGATGGGAATTATGTAGTCCTCATTAAATGTATAGTTTTGCGGTGTCCTCTGGAATCGTGGCTGTGGTTGCCTTGATGATTCTCCCCCGAAAAGGTCTACCACCATAGCATCATTTCTTTCATTTCGGTTCAGTTGGAACTGCCTGCTCCCATAAAGGTTGACCCTTTGAAAATCCAGTTGGGCGAAGTTCGTTGCATGTTCCTCAGCTATTTTGGCACTGCCAATCAGGGCTGCCCAGTTCTTAAAAGGGGTAACTCTGAAACAGAACTTGATTGGCGACAAGAAGTTATTCCTTCATGTATCCATGAGCATGGCTACTGAAATACCTTAAGGGCAGTTGAGAGCTGGTCTACGAAAGATTTCGATGAATTCCTTAGTTGATTCTCCTTCTTCTGCCTAACGTTGATTAAGGAAGTCATGTTGAAGGTGATCTCCTTCTCGTAGAAGCGAGACATAAATTTTATCTCCAGGTTATTCCAAGATTTGATGGAACCGACAAGAAGACTATAGAATCACTCGAACGTGGGTCCGCGGAGAGTTCCGATGAAAAGCTTTCCGCGAAGGGCATCATTTGTCGAGATGTCAAAAGTCTACGACTTAAAATAATAGAGGTGTTGACTCGGTGACGTCAGACCTTCATATGGCACGAATGTTGACGACCTGTAATGGCAATGCCAACTGCTTTGTCCCACTCGATTGGATATGGCAGGCCTACCCACACTTTTGGACGTCTTGTCGGTTGATTAGTGACTCGAACTTGGCCTCTAAGCTTTTTATTGCGGCTTCGTGAGTTTTTTTGCTCTCTGCATCTTCGGGCTCTGCGGCAACGAATGCAGCGATGGTCTCCTGATTGCCCATGTTAGTTTGCTGAGGTACTGCGGCTGCTGGGCTTCGCTGCGTCATAAAAGACATTAGAATTACTCGTAATTATTCTATTTTTTCCTCTATGTTCTACATGAGGACGTTGGCGTCTTCTCTGATGCCAATACCTTGTATAGGCATGTGAGTTGGTGTGCTTCTTTCTTTAACGGAAGGCAAGTTATCAAAAGTAGCATAAATTGATTTGACGCTTTCAACCTCGGATTCAGACCTGAGTAGATTGGCTACCCCCAGATGGAGTGGCATATTGCGTTGAGCGGATCTTCGACCTGGTTCCTCGGTATACACCTTTAGCGAAACCAATTTGGATAGACATCCTCTACTCATCGTCGGACTGCACTGGATTTGTGGCCAATGTCGGAGGTTGGCTAGCTTCTTCCTATCTTCTTGGTTTCTTTCGACTATATTCTTGTCACACCATATTAACAGAAGCGTACAAGGGTTTTATTTGGCAGCCTGTCGTGACAGTCGTCTTCGAGTTGGCGACAGGACCGCTTGGAACTTGTCAAAGGCAGAAAGCCATACGAACGAACATTGCACGATGTTTGGATCAGTATTACCTGATTAGAATCTGATTGTAACAAGCTAAGCGAGGACGTACAAACCCTGGATCATAAAGGACCTCTTTCCTAAGATTGAGATGCCCCCACAGGTCTAGATTAACTTAGTACGAAACTTTCATTGGTCGCGGGATAGATGACACATTTTTTCAATGCCTTACCGTTGATACAAGTACTCAAGTGGCTACTACCACCCCAGAGATTCTTCTGTTTCTGGCGAGTTGCTAGTTGGCGTAGGATCGTCTATCCCCGGAGGATTGGTTTCCTCTGTGAGTTGGTCATCCTTGGGAGAATATCTACCCCTAAAATAAGTTTCACGTAATGCTTCAGATAAGTTTCACGTAATGCTTCAGTTTCAAGTGGAATACTTGGTTTACATTCAGATAGGTACTACCAACTTTTGGAATCACTTGTCAATTTGGACGCTTATGACGTCGCCTTTGTTTCACGAGAAGAATTCCCCATACTCCTAAATAGAACCTTATCGTAACCTAGTGGCGACGTGGGGTTTGACTCTCGCTTTGCTCAAAATATGCTCTATTGATTCATGGATACCGAGGGCCTTGACATGCTCGGTAACCTCTTTAGGGGAGTAGATTATGTGTCCTTGTTTGGCTGGATCAACACTGTTGACGGTGATGTCGGGTTCAGCATGAAGGCTCATTGTAGAGAGGTGCACTTTTTGGGCAAGCATGGACGGACTGTCTCTTCAAACGTCTGTTGATCAAAATCTATGATCATGGCATCGATACTATTTTCCATCGATAATATATCGAATTGCGTCACCGCTTTCTCATTATAGGAGTAAGTCGTTCGCTAGCTTATTTTCGTGCTCAAGTAACATGTGTAGAGATTGGAAACAAATTTTATTGAACTCGTCGTCAGACAACATTACAAAGAGAATGTAAGTACAATGGATGAGAACTAGTACAAGATTCTGGAAAAGTGGGACGGTGGAGGTCGGATCAGAGTGATTATTTTGCTCCGTTGACTATCAAATACAACTATGGGATGGAAAATGTAGTAGGGGTGAGAAGAAGCTTGGTATCGAGAGTACTGTATGCAGTCGTATTGGCCTTCATTTGAAAAGTTGTGAAGTACCGGGTATTTATTAAAGAAGGATAATCATCCAGTCATTGTCGCTGAGTGGGGAGCTTTCATAGGCACGATCGTAGCATAAAAGGAGAATGCGTAGCCCATGTTCCAACATGACATGTAGGTATTTTGGCCATAGCAAAGAGCGCTTCCTTCTGGAGATGCCAGGTAGCTTACAGTTGGATTAGTTATGCACCACGACAAGATCATGGGGGAATGATGGTGGCCGAGGGTTGGCGAACGATTATCCATTTACACAGTTAAGCAGGAGCTCTTCGCGGAGGAGTGACGGTTATGGGGTGAGTGGATAAACCACCTTCCCACATTATCAACTATTGACGAGACTCGTGGGAGTCGTAAGAGATGTGGAGCAGAGATCCTACTTTAGGTGTTCCGCTGGGGAAATAGAATATACTAGGTCCTTTTCGCGGGTGGAAAACCCACGAAATCAAGCTACCCTCGTTGGAAGAAATAAAATCTTGTCGTTTGCTAGTTGGGCTAGCATCGTTGACGTGGCCTGATGGTTGACAGTGCCCTTGAAATAATGTGCTGCTTGTAGCGCATGATGACTTGATGGCCATTTGTTTCCGTTAACAAAAGTCATACTAACTTTTATTTAGAAATTTGTTTGTAGTACAAAAGAATCCAAAGATTACAAGGAATTTTAAATGCAAAAATTTGGAGAGTTATAGCGAGGGAGGTCGAATTTGCAACTAACACTTATGCTCCGTTGACTACCCAAAGACAAAGGTTGGAAGATTACTAACTCTCAGTTCACTAACAAGAAGGGCAGCAATTTGGCTCAAAAGCACTCAGCTTTCGATGGGTTTGGGAAGCACATGTTCCTTCTATTTATAGTCATTCATACTGTAACAGCTATATGCGCATGGATTTGAAAAGTCACGGCTTTCTGACTCTGCCGCATAGAGTTTGGCTTGCCGCATAGGATTCGACAAACAATGTGGGGCATAATCCGGATCTGAACGTATACGCATAACCCGGTCGACTTGACACGTGATATGTGTTGCAAGTGATTCAAGAATCCAAATTAATGTGGCCTGTGTTTATAATGTATGCACTATTAATGCATTTAAGGCGCATAACTGTCTCTTAATCTTCATAATGGTCACTGCCCACTGTATAATAAATATGAGGGATTACTGCCGCATGGAGAAATTGTCGCATGAAGGCTTTGCTAAGAAAAGTAACTAGAGAGGCTTTGTCGTATAGATGCTAGCCGCATGGGAATATTGTGATGTGGTATCACACAGCTGTAATTGACAAAATTAAATATGATACTGACGTAAGCACTGTCTTCTGTTGCATAACCATCGTCTGCATATATTATGAAGCGATCAGAGCAATTAATTCTGTGTCATAATGACGTATGCGGCTCGGTTATCTTTGTCGCACAACTGTCTTTGTCGCATGCTCTCAAGATCACTTCTTGTGTCGCATAGACGAAGATTTTTTTTTTTTTTTTGTTGAATGCCTTATAGTGTTTGAACAATTAGGTGTATGCGGTATCACTTAGTTTGGCACATAGCTTCTTTAGGCGCATGGACTTAAATTTTTCCATGCTTCTACACCTACCACGTGTTGAGCCCTTTTCTTCCGTTGGAGGGTGTTAGTTGGAGTCTTCCGCGAGGATGACGTGGCTTAAGTCTTTCGTTGGAGCCTCTAGTCTGGGTCTTCCACGGGGATCTCTTGGAGTTGCTTTTCCGCTGGCATAGGGTGTAGACTTGAAGATTTTTCATGCTTGTACATAGAAGAATATGTCACTCTCCTTAGCACGGAAATCTGTTTTGCGCTAAATAGAAGCACTTGGGGGATTTCCCGGGTTACGAACCAACAGCCGAAGAGCTGAAAGAACCGTGGACGAGTTATAGCAGGACCTTACTTAGCTCAAACAGATGCAGATATAGAATGTAATAGCTCTGGTCCTTGAAGAGCACGCCAATCTGACCGCTGAGGTGCCGAAGGAAGAATCTATTTATACTCATAAAAATGAGGTCCTTAAATCCAATGCTGAATATGAACAACTCACTATTGCTGGATTGAACCGCCTTTCTACCCAAGATTCTTATCCAAGCAGATGGCAGAAGTTACTGAATAGATCAAACTACTTCAAAAGAAATATGCAAAAGCTAGAATCTGATCTGGACATGATTACGGAAGAGCGGAAGACTTTCAGCACTAAAGCCAATGCCATAGTCACCTATTCTACTGATCTGGATGCACAATTGGCCATGCTAGAAAAGGAACATGAAGATCTTGCTCCCTTCAAAGATGACGTTGCTCGTGAACGGAAAGCTGAACGTTAGGTAACAGCCCAACGACAACCCAAAATAGTTTTTCCACGCCTGAGGATTGACGAGCTGTGTGCAAACGTTGAAGAACCTTAGCACTTGTATCAATTCTTTTTTTGTTCTAGCTTAAAATGGTCATCTTGTATCTCCATTTTAGTTCAAAAGAAAGAAATAACATTTTGTCACCAAGACTTTTCTGTGAACGAATGCGAACACTTTACTAGAGGTAATAAGGACGTAGTAAAATATTGCATTCTTTGGGGAATGGAATAATTCAACTAGAGGATTTTCAGTGGACTTATTATCTATTGCATGCCTAAAGTTGGGTATAAATAATAAGTTAAAATCGGGATGCTATCCGAGGTAATATGGATGTGATAGCTAAAATAGCATGTTCGTTCAGAGGTAGTATGGGCATGGCAAACTTAGCAAAATAAATTCCTGTAAGGATTCAATTTTCTGGAAAATAATTTAGAGGTGATATGGACATGACTATTTTTACGAAACATAGCGAACTCTGCTAGGGAGTTGATTATTTCTAACCCAAATGGGGATTAGATATAACAAATCCTCAAAGCAACTAGGCTCTAAGAACTAGCTTAGGATGAAATAATCATGAGGGGCTACCTCTAATCCAACTGGGGATTAGAAATAAGACATTCTTAGAGTAACTGGGTTTTAAGAATAAAATTTATTTAGCAATCTCAACTAGAATGTTTCATAGGATCTGAGAACTATTCCACTAGAGAACTTTAGAGGATCTATTATCCATTTCGTATTCAAGACTCTTTGAATACGAATAATATCTCGAGAATACTCTATGGAAGATAAATGCATCACTGTATATTTACACCGTTGGAAATTTGGTGATGTAAACACTGTACATCCTTACAATTTGCATATTATGCATATCCGCTAGGGACTATACATAATATTAATTCTTTAGAAACTTTTCATTAATAGGTATCATTAACAAGTCTCCATTAAGTTTTGTAAGTCTGTAAGTACCATTGGAATGACTCCACCATGAACGTTCCCTCCAATTTAGGATAGAATTTGCCTTTAGATTTGTGTGTCATGACCATGGATTTTCTTAGTGCCAAGACAAGATCACCGAACACTCTTTTTGTCACCTTTTTATTAACGGCTTTAGAAATAAGTGCTTGGTATACCTCAATACGCTGTTAAGCTAATAAATATTTTTTATCAAGCGTCTCCAGCTCTTGTAACCGCGAATAATGGTTGGCTTCGGTTGTTAACTCGCTGGAGAGGGGATCTGAATCTCCAAGGAAAGAACTACTTTGCTCTCATAAAACAGAGAATATGGCATAATGTTGGTCGAAGTCCGTACCGTTATGCGGTAGGCCCAAATACAATCACAAAGCTTTTCATTTCAATCGTGTTTGTTAGATGAAACAAACTTCTTTGGCAACTTGATTATTGGCTTTTAAAATGCTTTAGCTAATCCATTTGCGGCAGGATTATATGTGGTGGAAGCTATATTCTGAATCTGGTTCTTATCACAAAACTGATATAATGCATAACTCGTAAATTATGGACCACTATCATGGATGATCCTTTTGGGAAGACCTAAATAATAGTGACATAATGCTTAATAAAACTAATCACGTTAGATGTATTCACTTTGATGAGCAGTATAGCTTCTGCCCATTTGGAGAAGTAATCAATTATAACAAGGATAAACTGATGACCACAAGCCTAGGAAGGGCTAATTGGACCAATGATATTCATGCCCCAAGCTTCAAATTACCATGATATGACCGTTAGATGTAGAAATTCTGAAGGTTGATGAATGAAGTCGGTATGAATTTGACATGCCTTGCATTTTCTTGCATATTCTATGGCGTCCGCTACCATAGTGGGCCAATAATAACACATATGCCTGAGACAATCTTATAACTTGGGACCACGCTGGTGTGCACCACAAGTACCATCATGAGCTTTACATAGTGCTTGCTTTACCTTTATATTCGATAAACATCGTAGCAGAAGCCCATCATATAAAAGATAATACAATATTATGGTTGTTGTATCATAGTAGAATCGAAGATAGTGTCTCTTAACAAAAGTAGCTTCCCTGGATAATCTGGAAAATTCTATAGACAAAATAGTCTATGAACAGGAATCTATATTCTTTGACATCAATGTTCATCTCTGCTGCATAGCTTTGATGAACGTACAAGTTATTCTTGGCACAGAACATCTTCCATCCAATCACTGTGATCGAATGTTGCGTCTTGACAGGAATAGCTAAGAAAGCCGCAAGACCAGCTAATACGTCTACATCGATATTCTGTTATCGAGGCACATGGTCGATAAAGAAATCGAAGAAAGTTGAGGCTAAATCAAGCCTGGCATGGTAATATGGGCTGGTTCTTTATTCCGGACCTCATACTCTCCTCGGACTTTACTGACTATCAGCTTAGAATTACCAAAAGCTTATACTAGTCTATCCATTTTGTTTAGCTAACTAGAGCCTGATAAACAAAGCATTATACTCTGCTATATTATTGGAACATGGTTCCATCAAAGAATATGCATGATGGATAACAAGATTGTCAGGGGAGCTTAACTCTACCCCCACTCATGTAATGATATTGCCCTTGGGTCCCGTTCTTGAAGCATCGTCGAAAAATATTCGCCAAATAGAATCGTCCATCATTGTGTTTGACTCTAACACTTTTTTCGGAATATCGTCATAGATTTTTGATATTTTCGATACGGATGGGCTATCAGGAAATCGGCTAATGCTTGACTTTTGACTACCTTCTGAGAAAAGAATACCATATCGTACGAAGACATCATCATCGCCCACGTAGTTAGGCGAGAGTTAAGTACACCAGGCTTAGTCATCAACACTCTGAGAGGATTAACTCTGGAGATAACGTGGATAGTTTGTCCAGTCACATAATGATACATCTTCTGGATTGCAAATACCAGAGCAAGACATACTTTTTTGACATGATTGTGCATGTTTTCAATATCACCCATCATTTTGCTGAGATAATAGATGGCGTGTTCATGGCCTTCGTATTTTTTTGGGTCTAAAAGTGCACCAAGGGAATGATCCATTGAACAAACGTAATACATGAAGGATTTTTTCACGAATGGAGCCACCAACACTGGAGGGTTCATGAGATACTTTTTGATGTCTATCAAATACATACTTACATTCTTCAGTCCAGACGAAAAAGACTCATTTCTTCATCAACTAGGTGAACGGTTGATACTGTCCATAGAGTTTAGAGATGAACCTTCTGATGTATGCCAATCTTCCTTGAAGACCATGAAGCTCGTTAAGATTTTTCGGAGGACACATTTCAAGGATAGCCTTGATTTTTTTCAGGTCGAGATGAATACCCTTCGAAGTTATAACAAACCTAAGAAAATTGCCGGTGGAGACTCCCAAGAAGTACTTGGTTAGATTTATCTTGAGTTGGTGTTCACGCATTAGTTCAAACATCGTTCTCAAGTCTTGGAGGTGATCGTACTTGAGACAACTTTTAACTACTATGTCGTTGATATAGCATTCCACTATTTTGCACAAATGTTCACAAAATATTATGATCATATCTCCCTGTATGTTGCACCCACATTTTTCAAAACTGAAGGGCATTACCGTATAGAAGTATACCCCAACAGTGTTCAAAATAATGTGTGCTTCTCATCATCCAGTAATATTTTGATTTAATTGTAGCCTGAAAATCCATCCATGAAGGACATCAACATGTACCGTCAATCATCACATTAGTAATCATAAGTAAGAACTCATTTTTCAGACATGTTATATTTAGATCGCAGTAGTCTATGCAGACTCGGATCTTTTTTTTTATGACTGAAACATCATTGGCTACTCGGTCGAGGTATTGTTCCTCACGAATGAAGCCGCTTGCTATTATCTTTCTTACTTCAGTTTTAATAGCCTCCATGACGTCGGGAGAAAATCATCGTTGTTGTTTCTTTACTGACTTAGCATTTAAAAGAATATTGAGGCGATGCATTACAATTTGGGGATCCATACATGGCATGTCTTCGTAGCTCTAAACAAAGATATGGATATACTCTTTTATAAGATGTATAAGAGACTCCCTATCTTCTTCAGAAAAGTTGGAAGATGACTCATCTCCCAAGTTGACTTGAACGACTTTATCTTTAGTAGATGGTTCTCATTGCTCGAATCATAATTTTTACTGAGATTCCATATTTTGAGCCCAAGGTTATACTTTGAAAGGCTTGAGTGGTTGGTCATCGTTATCGACTTGGTCTACTGACACCATTGTAAAATCCCTCAAATTTTAAATATATATATTTTTTAATTATTTATAATGAAAGTAAGTATTTATACTCATGGTAAACTATAAGCATAGTTTTAATTTAATATGCATGTTACAAAGATAATTTTGTATGTAAATATATGAATAACATATTTTATATAAATGACTAAACATATTTTAAAATAATAGGATTAAGATAATAAATAGTTTATAGTAGTAGTGATAAATAAAAGAAATAAAGTAAAAGATTTAAAGAAACAAAGAAAAAGAAAAAAAAGAAAAAAAAAAACAAAACAAAAACCTAAAACTACCCAGGCCCCGACCCGAGTCCCCGACCCTATGGCCGCGTAACCAACCCCCCCCCCCCTTTCGATCTCTCTCTCTCTCTCTCTCTCTCTCTCTCTATATATATATATATATATATATATATATATACTCAAGATAACCCTAACCCTATCCTCCATATATTAACCCTAATCCTACTCACGTCCTCTGTTGCAGCCCCGACCACCGTGCTCCGCCCTGAGTGTCATGACCCGCACCCAGAATAAGGGCACGAATAGTGATCAATGTCCATCCTACGCCGCAGCATCGGTGGTAGAACGTTGTCTGGGTCATCCATACTATCTAAACTTCTCATACAATATATATATATATATATATATATATATATATATATATATATATATATATATATATATATAGTACCTATCAATTATCTCAACTCCAAACGGAAGAATAATATGGTATCTGATAATGATAATCTATTCTCAATCACAATGCAAAGTAAGAAAGATAGAGCATGAGATAGAATAACGAAAGAAAGAGTCACAATACATCCACAAGCCTGAAATAATATATACATGCCATAAGCCTTAATAAGAGTCTAATACAAGTCTAAATAGATCATCAAAACCTTCTCAGACTCTGGTACTAAGTCCTCCTGCTCTAAATGAGTATCCTGTAATGGTACGCCGTTCTGTGGTCCGTAGTAGGTAGGATACTGGTCTACGAGCCAATCATCTAAAAAAATATATCCAGTCAGGATTGGAGCGAAGTATATACCTCTGAAAGCAATTTCAAATACATAATCGAGCATATATAATAGATAATAGAAAATGATACACGATAACTAAACATCAGAATAAAATGAACTAGAGTGAATAGGTAATGTACTGGAATGAAGAACAGACAATAGAATACAACAATATAATAAAAATAAATTAAACTAGCTAAAGTTCCATGGAATACAAGTTTATTATATGATCGATTTAGGTTGAACACGAATACAATATGGTAACTTGATTACACGTGTGATATGTAATCGACATGTACACGAATACACTTGGACTTGATCACATAACCAACTCTTATTCCTCCATCCCCAACCAATACCAATGGATCCAATAATAATACGTTACGAACACGAATATGGGCACACTAAACACGAGCAGTGTGTGAACACAAAGTACACTAAAATCAATACCTGATACACACGACAAAATACATATAAAGGAGTACCCGCTGAACAAGGTAAGGGATAACATCTCTTGACAGGATCCATATAGTACTAGTCCATGAAACTACTGTGTCAGAATCAAGTATACAGTTCTAGAACATGCAATATATACACTATTTTAAAATAAAAACTAACAGAGAAATGTACTCGCCTCAGTTCCTGAGGAAATGGTATATCTCAGTATCCCGGCTGGTGTTAAAGTCCTTAAATTTGGATATCATGTTAAATTGGGTATAAAATAAATAATAATGAGCTACAATGCAACTATACATGCTCTACTAGGCCATACTAGGTCACACTAAGGTAATTGGGTCAAGATTGGGTACTAATTAGTCAATACTAGCTAAACTAGATCCACACCAAACTAACTAGTCTTTTTGGTCATTTAATGAATTCTCACTAATTAACCTAGGTATTACCTTAGCCAAAACTTATCATTAACAAACTATATATATGAACTCTACCTAATAGTAGCTAATTGTTGACAAGTATATATATATATATATATATATATATATATATATATATATATATATGATACTCGAATATAACTACTACCAAACAATTGATACTAGCACTAATATACTAACTGTCAGTATCGAGATTAACTACATATACTAACATGACTTAATGACTGAACTCACTAATTGAAAATGCCAATGCTACTGCTGGGTCTGTTGGGACAAGATTGCTCCCAGGTTTACTTGGAAACTGCCCCTCAACACAATTACAATAATACACCTTAAACCTTATATATACTCACTGGTCTGTGTCTACACACTGGTGCCAATCCAGTAGTGCTCGAGCCCTAACTCTAGTTCACTGCTAGCTAATCCCCCAGCTCCTTCCCCCTACAATACCGATACACATATCAGTGCTCCCCACTGATACTGCTACTATGCACTACTGTAAATGCCATTTTTGTTGTTGCTACTAAGGTATTAGAATCTACATAGATAGTCAACCTAAACTAACTGATACTCTATGCTATTATCTAATCACTAACTGGTAGAGTTAATTAATACTAATTCTAATACACTGACTGATAATTCAGTCCTAACTAACGTCTAACATGCCAAAACTAAATAGCTAACTGATAACTAACCTTACTAACTAAGTGACAGTTAAATAACACTAACATAACACTCCTAGACTGATACCACTAACTGAGAGTACTATAATGACTATTGCTACTAACCGATGACTTGGCATTCACTAACTAATATATACTCCATCATAACCCACAACTACTGATATTGTTATGTCTTTATTTCCTTCGTGCATACACTTCAATCACCATAGCTCAACCCAAAGAAATCACACACACATATAACACACCAATTCTCTCACTTATGCACTCGTATTAAGGTTCAGTTGCTCTAGTTCACAGAGCTCTTGACCTTTACACCCCTCACACGACTTGGTATCTTACTGCAGCCAACTCTCCATATCGGATATTACAACCGATACTAATAGATGGGATACACTCAACTGGCAATGGCTCATACTGCTACGGTTGTATCTTAGGATCTAAACTGACACTATAACAGTGTATCCACTGATACATAAATCAGTGTAATCACTGATTTAATATAAACCATTGTCTTGAACATCCTCACTCACTGAACATTAGCCCCCTTCTAGCACCAAGTGTACATCAATGTGTTAACACCCGAGTCCCCCACAGTACACCTCATATTTGCAGCACCATAAGGTTTTAATAACACAACTGCAATGTCCAAGTTCTCCTCTTGAAGTATTCAGTGAACTGCACACACCCCTTTACAAGAACTCACCTGAACACTCATCCTCAAACAGTCAGGATCCCTTACACATCTGACACCAGTCTGCAACCTGACTCCCCAGTCCCCTTACTTCCCAATAACTCCTACTGCTATTGTTCTCACTAACCAAGCATAGCAGTTGTCACGCCCCCAGTCCCAAAATACGTAGGACTAGGACACGTACATGCCAGCCGCATGAATATGGCAACTCCAATATATGGAAACCAAAATCCACACGTACGCTGTGATATGAATATCAATCCACAAGTGGTATAAACATATGTCACAAGTCATAGGGTACAATCTAAATCTCATCCATGAAATCAAATATAAATAAATAACCAGTATCTATGAAACTAGATCTCAATAAGAAGCATCTAAGGATGATAGTTGGATGGAAACAAATTCACTACCAACTCGAATGAAAAAGTACAACACAACAAATACAATATAGGAATACCAGCTAACGACCATGGGCTCGAAGAGAAGACATCCTCGCAACACAAGTAATCATCCAAATCTGCGCTCCTGCAAATACTCAAGAACAGATACACCTGACAGAGGACCAGGTCCTCAGAGGGACGTAACAAGATACAAAAAATACGAGCCAATTTGAATACAGTAAACATGCATATTATTTGAAAATAAATAAGTACGCTGTAAAAGACCATCTATATGAATGCAAATGAGGACAACTTTTTGACGTATGGGCAAGGGTAGGCTACTCGATCTACCTCACAACTCACACACACGTCAATGGACATCAGAAATCGATATACCGCGGGGGTAGCGACCAGCGAGACTCCAGAAATTGACATACCGCGGGGGTAGCGACCAGCGCGACACACGCCCGTAGTGCGAGCTATATACTACGGTTTACCAGAGTGGTTAAAAGCCCATACGCCTAATGATTTTCCTCGATGATACTAAGTGCCATGTGTGTGTCAACATATCTTAATACATAGTAATGACTGAAAGAAAACTACACATGCAAGAAATATACAGAAATGTAATAAATATACAGAAATATACTAAGCATGCAAAATACTGTAAGCAAATTGGCAAGGTATCTTGCCTGGGGTCCTGCTGCTGGTATGAATCAGAGTCCAAGTCACAGTCCAAATAGCCTATGTATTACAAATTTATCACGTCAAAAGATAAATTATTTTAATTTATTTAATTCTGAAATAATTACTCTAAAATATTTTAATCTTATTATTCTTATTTTTATGTTAATTCCTAAATTTTGTCCAAAGAAACTGAATTTTATCAACTCGAGGCTCATGGCACGCAAATCGAGACGATATGTTGACCGAAAAGTCAACTGACACAAACTCAACTTTCATGCATGATTTTCTGTAGATTTCAGCGTAAAAAATATACTGGAATTTACGGCTCGTCCGAATTCAAATTCGTTTGGGAATTATGGCACATACAAATTTTGTATTGTGCACCGATGGTTAAATTCTAACCTAGAAGTTCTACAGAATTAACAGTATTTAAATACTTCGAATTAAATTCTGGGAAAAATATATGTCTATGATCTCGATATTAGCTTTCCGGAACTTTAAACGGTTCATGATTCTGATTCCTGGTTCTCCCGAAATCGTGAAAACATCGAAACACGTCTATTTTCGGACATGCTGTGCTCTACGAATTTTCCAGAATTTAATACTCATAATTTCGAAAAACAATTTATATAATCAGAAATCTAACCTCAATATCGTTCTAACAAAAAAAACTAGGCCTTGTTTGGAGTCCGGAGCTATGCGCAATGGCTTCTGGAAGATGATGGAACCCTAGATGGCAATTCTCCAAAAATCGGCTCAAGAAAAACCCTAGAAAATAACTTAAACTATTATATATATAGAGGAGAGAGAAAGAGCAGCCGCGGCTCGGATTCTGCCACGTGGCAGCCATCCATGGCTCCCCGCTCAGATCGAACGGTCAGATATTCACGCGGCTCAGCTGAGTCCGACTCGGACTAGGATGCGGCTCGGCTCGGCTTCACCCCGCGGTCACTGACAGGCGGGCCCGGCACTGTTCGCTGCGGGAGGCTGACAGGTGGGCCCCCTGTTTGCTGACTGGGCAGAATTAATTACTTTTTGGCTTTTCTTTTTTCAGAAATTAGTTTTTAATTCAGTTTTTCATAATTAACTCAAAATAAATGCTAAAAATAATCAGAAAATTCCCAAAAAAATTAGAAAATATATTTTATTATTTAGAACCTAAAATAAAAGTTTGGGATATTTTTAATTAAGTTTGAACATAAAATAAATTCTTCAAAGTACTAGAAAATTAGTGTTACTAGTTTTTAATTAACTAAAAATTATGGAAAAATCTCAATAATCTAAAATAGCCTAAAAATAATTCTAAATAAATATTTATATAAGTAAATATACTAAAAAAAATTATTTTCTAATTAACTAAGAGAATACTCTAAATAAATTCAACATCTATAATAAATATAATAATATAAAATATACACAAAATACCTATTTTGGGTGAGGGAGTTTACAGCAGTAGTAGTAAATTGCAACTTGGTTCGAGCCCTTCCCATTACTCTATGTTGCTATCACTTGCTACTGTTTCTTCCTCATTTTTGACCTATGTACAGGTACTACAACTGATAGCAACCCATCACAACACAGCTACACCAAGTAATCATATATATCTATATATATATTTATAGATTAATATAACTTTATAACACTAAGTATATAGTTATAAATATGACACTCAATTAATACACTACACTAGAAGCATTTACATAAACACTTAACATGCAATGATGCGATACTCTATGATACACACCCAAAAGAGATACCAAAACTCTTAATTCTCTATAATTAAATAATACTACACCTATATAACATCCATACATGACCAATGTAACTTGGTACAATAGAAATTGAAGAGAATTGTGCAAAACCCCTAAAATTGGGCCCCGTGTCGCACCGTATCACAAAATATCTTGATACGGCCTACACGTATCCAATTGTGGACACGTGCCTAGTCCCATAATCCTGATCTAAGTCTAATTAGATCTAATTGGTCTCAGGACACACAATTGATGTGTCAAATTCATAATTCCCCTAAAATGCTATAAATTACCACATAGAATTTATAATACATAGCCAAATAGCCTAGAACTTGTTCCTATAGATAGTCCTATGTCATGGGGTCATTCCTAAAGGTCAAATACATGATTAAGAAGCTATAATAAGAGAAAAATTCTAGAATTACCAATTGAAAGATGTATTTCCAGTAAATGTAATTGGACACGATCCGGACACGATCTCTAGCTCCAAAGCTCCTTCTCTTTGTGCTCCTTACTTCTCCAAGCTCCAAGGCCCCAAGAGTGATGAATTTGAGAAGAAATTGGTGATGAATTGTGTAGAAAATCAATGGAGGAGAAATGAGAAATTATGGATCAAGATTTTTGGATCAAAATAAAATGCAATTGATGAGGAGAGAGAAGGAGAGCCCCTCTTCAAGTGGTCGGCCCCTTACTCCTTCCCCAAGCTATATGCTAAGGTCCCAAATACCCCTACATGATGTATTATTAGGAATAATTAAGGGTGAGTATTTTTGGAAGTCTATAACTAATTATAATTAAACTAATTCTCCTTAATTAATTAGTGAAAATGACTAATGGCCTTGGGTCCAAGTTGGGCTCACTAATTGTCATGACAAATCTAAATAGGTCCATATATGTCAAGTTTAAATATTAGCTAGTCTCTCTCTAACTAACTAATTAACACAAGTCTCTAATGAAACAACTAATACTAGTCACAATAATTATAGCTCAACATAATTAATTAATACAATCATCACATTTATATTTAATATTATATTTCTATCAATAATTATCCATGCCAAATTACCAAACTACCCTTAACTAGAAAAGTGAGGGTGAAAATCCTACCCACCTTAGAAAAAATTTGTCCTCAAAATTAAGGAAGAACTAACTATCAGGCAATCAATACAAACAAGAAAGAATTATACCTCACAGCTCAAACATATAAGGATATCGCTCGCGCATCTCGGCATCTCGCTCCCAGGTGCTCTCTCCTGGTAAGTAATGCCTCCACGCGACGGTCCAAAATCTCCATGGGCTACTCTGGGTAGCTGAGAGTCAGACCATCCTTGATCTCCGAGTGATCTAGTACATAGCTAGGATCTGCCATGTACTATCTCAACTGTGACACATAAAAAATGTTGTGCACTCCCTCTAATGCATGTGGCAAGTCTAGTCTGTAGGCCACTGCACCGACCCTTTCAAGAACACCGAAGGGTCCGATGTACCATGAACTAAGTTTTCTGCCTCCACCAAAGAGAACCGTGCCCCTTGTCGGAGAAATCCTTAAGAACACCAGATTTCTAACCTAGCACGAAATACAACATTAGCATAATATGTTGTCACTACCATATTTCTAGAGTAGGGGCATTGTTGTCATTTATAATATATATTGTGTTGTAGTTACATAATATGTATTATCTGTTGTATTATTAGTATTAATGATATGGGTTAGTGGACTAGACTTGATATGACCATTAGACTCAACCTTAGACTAGACATTTTTGGACCCACTAGTTAATCCCTTTTGATTTAAGTAGAAATTTGTTAAACCCTCACTTGGAATAAAAAATTCACTTATTGAATAGCTCTTCATGACAAACCATTGAGAGCAAATGTGACATTATGCATTAACCAAGCCCTAGGTTGTGTGGCCGGCCTATATAGGAGAGAGGGAGCCTCCCTTTAGTTCATTCATTAGCTCATAAAAAATCCTAGAAGTAGTTCTTCCCCAACCCCCTTCTTTCCTTCACCAAATTTTATAAATTTAAACCCCAATACCTCTCATTTCCCTCATCTAAGAAGCCTAGAAGCTTAGGTTTCAAGAAGCATTGGAGAAGAAGGGGCTTGGCTAGAGAACCCTTGACTTTGCATTGGGAATCCATCTCCCAAGAGGTAAAATTCTGAAATCTTTTCTTTAAATTCTGTTTTCATGATTTTATTGACCATTAGGAACCCATACATGGTTTAGAAATACCCTCAAGGGGAGAGAATTAGTTTCTTTTGGTTTCTATAGTGTTTTATACATGAAGTTGTGTTCCATTGGGGGTTTTGGGTTGTTTGGAGTATTTTTTTCTCCATTCTTTATTGCAACTAACCATAATAGATATATATAGTTATTTTTGATATACATAATTAGTATTTATGGGTTATTAAGGGTTTTGGCATAAAGATTGGTTGTGTATCATGAGTATCTTGGTTGTGCACTCAAGGTGTTCGTTGAAATGACCAATAGGAGTGTGCACATATCTATAGTATCATTCATGTGTGGATACATATATTACTAGATGTATAAATATATGTTTACATGCCTAAGTATGTGTAGTGTTAGTGTATGTATATTGCTTGAGGGCAGTGAGGTGATCTGTGTTCTGTCTTGGTGATAGTGTGTGTGTCTGTGATGGTGGTGAGGAGGAGTAGGGTGTCTCAGGGATAGTTTTGAGGGTGTATGAGTGTTAGTACTATGGTTGTTCAGGAGTTTGGACTAGGGGGAATATTGTTGTATCTGTGCAGTGTCAAGAGACATTGCCTTCTGTAATGCAACAACACTTTGGCACACATTGAGCCTGTATAGTACTGGAGGGTTGTGGGGTTCAGATACTTTTATTAAGGGAGGATAGCAGAGTTGCATTCGTGTTCAGTATGGGGCAGGTCAGGGTGTTGAGGGAACTGCAATTAGGATTGAGCAGTTGCTTGTTGAATTGATGGATTGGGCAGTGTAACACTTCAACAGCAGTATGCTCGGGCAACTACTGCAGGGAGCAGTAGTGCTACTTGCAGATAACAAGTTGCATTACCAAGCTATGAGCTACTGTGTTTTTATGCAGCAATAATTGCTTGCTGACTTGGTGTTAGAGTACTGAGATATTGGCTTTTCAGTTCTGCAGAAGAGTTATCGGGTTTGATACTTGGGAATGTATCAGTTCAAGTGTGAGGATATGGGGGATATGTATAGTGCCAGGTTGTGTATCAATGTAGAGCACCCAGGTTATTGATACAAGGTACTAGTGATGAGGGTATTTGAGTGTTCAGTTATGTAATTAGTACATTTAGGTTTAGTCAAGGAGTATTCACTGATATGAGGGATTTTCAAGTAAAATATGTGAGCATGCAGTGTATCCAGTAAGGGGCAGACCTAGACTCGTGTGTGTGATGCTGGATTTAGTTTTCTATTGTATCATAACTGATACTAGTATACCAGTTTAGATACAATTAGTATCTTGGGTTGAGTATTAAGTAGGTAAGATGTTATAGTGCAGTGGTTAAGGTTAGTTATGGTAATATTATATATATAGTTAAGTTATAGGTGTTGGACTTAAGATAACACCTAGATACTAAGGTAATTTATTAGAGTAAGGTATTGGAGTATTAGTATAGGTAATAGGTTAGGTGTTGAGGTATTGTTAAAATATCAAGTTATAGGTTAAGATATAGCTAGTATAGCCTAGTATAGACCTAGTATCACCTATAAACCCAATTCATATGTGGTTATGGACTCTAAACCTTAGTATTGACCTAGTATGATACCAAGTGGCCTAGAGTAACATAATATTGACTAATATTAGCTAGATATTGACTAATATAGACTAGGTACCTTAGTATGATCTAAAATTTGACTAGTATAGCCTAAATGGACCTATAAATTATATTTTAGCTCATTTAAGCATGTTTATCATTCCAATGCACCAAATAACATTGATAACTCATATTCGGTCTCTGTGACTGTAGTTTGGACCTTGATCCTTACATATTGCTCAGGACCGCAGGCGAGTACATTCTCTGACAGTTTTTATTATTTTGATCATTACTATGATTCTAGTTATAGTGTATACTATATTCTGACACAGCTAATACATATGCTAGTATCATAGATAACTGTCATGAGGAGTCGTGATTGGAATCCATCACACAAGATGGGGACAGAAAAATATTAGCAAGTTATGTTATCATATCCCATTTTACATATATCATAGCTCACCTCACATATCACGTAGGGGATAGCCTGACCATTTACATGCCTCATAGCCTGTTATATATGATTAGCCTGACTATTGCTCATATTATAGCTACTAGATGGTTAGCCTGACCTCACATGTATCATAGCCAATTATATATAACAAGCCTGATATAGTCCCAAGCCGATTATATAGCAAACTGATATTTTACAACATTTAGCTAGAATTCTTATTTTGTTATTTTAGTACATCTTATTTCTAGCATTAACATATATCTGTTCATTGCTGGTTAGTTTTATATGATAATTACATGTCTATCCAGTATCCTTTATTTTCCAGTATTTCTTTCACCATGTATTTCCTTGCACTATTTTATAGTTTTTATCAATATAATTAAAATTGTTATTGTTTGTGCTTCGCTCCAATCCTGACTGGATAATATTTTTCAGAGGATCTTGAGAATTTTTGTCCTACCCATTATGGTCTAGGAGTAGATTATAATTACATCCCGGAGATTCTAGAGGAGCCACTCCACATAGAGGAGACACCATTCGCAGTTGTTTAGACAACACTTAGCCTAGTTTATTTATATATTGGATCAGTCTAAACTTTGAGACTTGAGTTGTATTATGTTGAGACTGATCTACGTAAGATAGCTAGACTCTAGACTTTTGTTTTGAGTTGTATTCTAGACTTATGTCAGAACTTCTTTATATGTTTTCATATCTTATCGTGCCATTTACCTTCTTATAATTATTTTGATTGAGTACCTTATGAATTGATGATCATATGCATATTCATTATCCTCCTTATGAAGTTGAGATCAATGACAGGTTATTTTGTGTGTTGTGTTAGTGTAGTTGAAATCTAGACAGCGTTCTACCACCGATGCTGTGGCGTAGGCTGAACGTACCCATGGCTCATGCCCAATTTTTGGGTGCGGGTCATGACACATTTTAGTGGTGGCCCATGCAGGTCTACTCTATGAAGAGTAAGATTAGGTCATAACTAGTACAGTATCGTAGTAGTGCTCAGACTTATAGTACTATTACGAGCATGAGATAGGGTATAGATGAGAGTATGCTCAATCACAACTAGGGAATTCCAATTTTATTTTGCTATTCTGAATAATTGCTTCTTTTAAATTTTACTGTCCTTCTTTGATAATATCGTATATTTTGCCTTAATTTATTTCTTCTTTAGATCTTTCTTCAGGATACCACCGAAGACTAGGTCGCTGAGATTGGGACCCGCAGCTTCTGAGAGGTCTGCCACCTCTCGAGCTGCCACCCAGACAACTGGAGTTGCTCCTCCTACTTCACATGTTCATCTAGGAGTTTCCAAAGCTTTCGGGGGTCCTCCTCCCCCACCTGTCAAAAGGGTTGTCTGACTGTTACGGAGGATATTCCACCACCACAGATTCCGTTTCCAGGAGGTGTGCCCGCTGACGGAGCACAGATGTTCGCATTGATCTAGGGCATGGTGGATGCTCAGAGAATATCGACAAAGGCTCAGCGAGTTCAGGCTGAGGCGCAGAGGGTGCAGGCAGAGGTGTACCAAGCACAGACGGAGCTGATGAGGGAGAGCATGGAGAATGCTTATCAGGTGGCTCTCCAGGTCGTGGAGCAAGTCGCACAGCAGCATCCTGGCCAACACCAGCATCAACAGAGACCAGGCACTTTAGTGAACTTCAAGAGGATGATGCCTCGGGGGTTTAAGGGTGTTGAGGGGATACTCTACGCCGACGACTGGCTGGAGGACATAGAGAGGAACTTGCGCTTGGCTCAGATTCCAGAGAGTCTGCAGATCGAGGCTGCCGGCAACCAGATGTTCGATATCGCGTTGACTTGGTATCGTACGGAGCCGAGACTTACTGCTAGAGGACTTAATGGAAGGCTTTCAAGGAGATTTTCAAGGAGAAGTTCTTTCTCGAGTGGCCTTAGGAGCCTTGAAGAGTCAGTTCCATAACTTGGTCCAAGGGAACATGTCGGTCGACAAGTACGCCACAGAGTTTTACAGCTTGAGTTATTTCGCACTGTTGATTATTCAGGACCCAAGAGACCGAGCCCAAAAGTTCCGGAAGGGGCTGATGAGAGAGATTAAATTTCGTACTTCTGGATGTCGTACTACTATCTTTGAGGGCATTCTGATGGATGCCCAGATTGCTGAGGATGATTTGGACCTCAGGTCCTAGAGAGGATACGATATTTCTGGATGAGAAAGTGATAGTGCAGGACCGTCCAAGTATCCCCACTTCCAGCAGTAACAGAGGTCGTATCAGCACCAGCAGCACCAGGCACTAGCTCGAGGACATATACAGCATGACCTACAGAGGAAGATCCAGCATGTTGTCTAGTATGCATACTAAGGGAAGGCGGAACACAAGAGAGACATCTGCAGAAAAAGGTTGGGTACATGTTTGTCTTATGGATCATCAATGTACCAGTTGAGAGACCGTCCGTCTATTCAGTCTCGTCCAGGTCAGTATGGAGTAGCCGCTCAGAGGAGACCTACCGGAGCACCTACTGCACCAAGAGGCCAGTAGAGGGGACCACCACTTTTGCCACAGCAGCAGAGGTTTGTCCAGTACCAGCAGCAGAAGAAAGGTGCACCCCAGGGATGAGCGTATGCCATGACGGTCGAGGAGGCCGAACCAGTTGGAGACGTGATATCAGGTTCAGTTCTTCTTGATTATATTCCAGCACTTGCATTATTTGATTCTGGCACTTCATATAGTTTCGTATATGTATCTTATGCTCTTAAGCATCTTTTAGAGGCGAAACCCTTAGATAGAACTTGCAAGACCACGATTGGCGGAGGCATTATCCTAGTCAGTAATTTTTATAAGGACTGGAGAGTTTCATTGGGAGACCGAGAGTTTAGTGTGTGCTTACTCGTAATGCCACTTTCAGGATACGATATTGTACTCGGGATGGACTGGTTGAGTAAGGACCATGCTACTATAGATTTTTGTGGAGGCAGAGTGATATTTTGATTGCCAGGAGAGCCAGAGTTTGATGTCGCCAGAGGAGCAACGGAGCAGAGCAGGGGCACCTTTTGTGGAGCCAGGATGGAAGAAAATGAGTTGCCATATCTTTTGATAGCGGAGTTCCTGGATGTCTTTTCAAAGGAGTTGCCAGGTTTGCCGCCAGACAGAGATGACGAGTTCTCTATAGACTTGGTACCAGGCGCAGAGCCAATATCACAGTACGTTAATAGGGTCAACAACAGCGAACTGGCAGAGTTGAAGAAGCATGTTGATGAGCTACAGGATAAGGGCTTCATCAAATCTAGTTCATCACTATGGGGAGCTCCAGTTTTATTTTTACCAAAGAAGGATAGGTCGGTACACATTGTATCGACTATAGAGCTCTGAACAACCTCACTATCAAGAACAAATACCTGCTGCCAAGGATAGATGATCTCTTTGATCAGTTGAACGGCGCGAAGGTATTCTCAAAGATAGACTTGAGGTCAGGCTACCATAAGGTAAAAGTGAAGAAAGAAGATATTTCGAAGATAAATTTTCGGACTCGATATGGCCAGTTTGAGTTCATGGTGATGTCGTTTGGGTTAACTAATGCACCGACAGTATTCATGAACCTGATTAACAAGGTATTCCACTAGTACCTTGACAAGTTCGTGGTGGTGCTCATCAATGATATTCTTGTGTATTCAAAGACCAGGAAGGATCATGAGGAGCACCTGAGGATGGTTTTGGAGACTCTAAGGAAATAGGAGCTTTACGGGAAGCTTTTGAAGTACGAGTTCTTCCTTGACAAGTTTGAATTCCTTGGACATGTGGTGATGGGTGACGGGAACTCAGTTAAGCCGAAGAAGATCATGGCAATGGAGTCGTGGACTACTCTCAGTTCAGTGGCTGAGATCATGAGTTTTCTCGGACTAGCAGGTTACTACAGGAGGTTTGTACAAGACTTCTCCCGGATTGTAGAGCCGATGACTAGGCTGACCAGGAAAAATGTGGATTTTGTATGGACGGAGGATTGTTAGGCCGCATTTGATGAGCTGAAGAAGAGATTGATGATAGTCCAGTTTTGCCGTTGCCATCAGGGACAAGTAGATTCACTATCTATAGTGATGCTTCTGGGAAGGGTTTGGGTTGCGTTCTTCAGCAGCACGGGAAGGTGATTGCCTATGCTTCCAGAAAATTACGTCCTCATGAGAAGAACTATCCCATCCATAATTTAGAGTTGGCAGCGATTATATTTGCTCTAAAGTTGTGGAAACACTATCTGTACGGAGAGCGTGTGGAGATCTTCACCGACCATAAAAGCTTAAAGTATGTGTTTATGCAGAAAGAGCTGAATATGAGGCAGAGGAGGTGGTTGAAATTGATGAAGGACTTCAATATTTTATTGCAGTACCACCCAGGAAAGACCAACATAGTCGCTGATATCTTGAGCAGGTATCCAATAGTTATGTACTTGACGACAGACAGACACTTGTTGGCCGAACTTGAGAACTGGGGAATTAAGGTGCTAGTACCTGGTATCGAGATTCAGATGTGGGGATTGCAGATACAGTCCGAGCTGATGGACAAAATTAGAGCTAGGCAGTATGAGGATGAGGCTCTGAGGAGTATCAGGACACAGGTTCGGATATAATTATCAGAGGACTTCACTATTGCTGATGATGGATCATTGTAGCACGGTACTAGAATATGTGTGCCGAGCGGTGAGCTACGCAAGAAGATTTTACAGGAGGCACATCTCTCTCAGTACTCGATGCATCCAGGTACCAACAAGATGTACCGAGACCTGAGGGAGCACATTTGGTGGTATGGTATGAAGTGCGAGGTAGCACATTTCGTATCAAGGTCTTTCGTATGCCAGCAGATAAAGGCGGATAGACAAAGGCCAGGTAGATTGCTTCAGCCTTTACCCATCTCAGAGTGAAAGTGGAAGCATATGACTATGTATTTTATTTTGGGGCTTTCACATTCTCTAGGAGAAAAAAATGTAATTTGGGTCATCGTAGACAGGTTGACCAAATCAGTCCACTTTTTACCATTCAAAGTGGGTACGTCGACGGAGAAGCTAGCGGAGATGTATGTGCGACAGATTGTCAGATTATATGGGGTTCATGTGAGCATCGTCTCGGATTGGGATAGTCGTTTTACTTCTCACTTCTGGAGGAGTTTACAGGCTAGCTTGGGCACTCAGCTCAAGTTCAGTAGCGCATATCACCCACAGACAAACGGACAGTCGGAGAGAATTATTCAGACTCTCGAGGATATGGTACGCATTTGTGTTCTGGATCTCGGAGGTTCTTGGGAGGATCATCTACACCTGGTAGAGTTTTCTTACAACAACAGCTACCAGGCCAGTATTGAGATGTCACCATTCGAGGCTCTATATGGACGGAGGTATCACACACCGTTATCTTGGTATGATATCAGTGAGAGAGCATTGTTGGGACCAGAGATGGTCGTGGATGCAGCGGAGAAGGTAAAACTCATCAGAGATAGACTTCGAGTGGCGTAGGACAGGCAGCGGCATTGGGCCGATAGCCACCATAGACCCTTGGAGTTTGAGGTATAGGTTTTGTTAAAATTTCTTGTGATTGCTTTATTTTAGATTGTGTGTTAAGGCTGTATTGTTCTAGGTTGATGATTTGGTGTTCTTGTTGATTTCTTCGACACGGGGCATGATTCGCTTTGGTGGAGGCGGGAAGCTTAGTCTACGGTACATCGGACCTTTCGGTATTCTTGTGAGGGTTGGTACAGTGGCCTATAGGTTAGACTTGTTGCCTGCACTGGAGGAAGTACATGACGTGTTCCACATATCATCGCTGAGACAGTATGTGACAGATCCTAGTCATGTACTAGATTACTCGAAGATCAAGGTTGGTCCGACTCTCAGCTATCCTGAACAGCCCGTAGAGATTTTAGATCACAGAAAAAAGGTGTTGCAGAACCAGACTATTATATTGGTTCGTGTTGCATGGAGACATCACTCTCCAGGTGAGTCAATCTGGGAGAGGGAGGAAAAAATGTGCGAGCAGTGCCCGTATCTCTTCGAGCCTTGAGGTATAGTTATTATTGTTCTGATTATATTTTTGTGCTAGTTTAGTTCAATTTCGAGGAGAATTTTTTTTAGGAGGGTAGACTTGTCACTACCATATTTCTAGAGTAGGGGCATTGCTGTTATTTACAATATTTATATATATATTGTGTTGTAGTTACATAATATGTATTATATGTTGTATTATTAGTATTAATGATATGGGTTAGTGGACTAAACTTGATGTGACCATTAGACTCAACCTTAGATTAGACATTTTTGGACCCACTAGTTAATCTCTTTTTATTTAATTAGAAATTTGTTAAACCTTCACTTGGAATAAAAACCCCACTTATTGAATAGCTCTTCATGATAAACCATTGAGGGCAAATGGGACATTGTGCATTAACCAAGCCATAGGTTGTGTGGCCGGCCTATATAGGAGAGAGGGAGCCTCCCTCTAGTTTATTCATTAGCTCATGAAAAATCCTATAAGTAGTTCTTCTCCAAACCCCTTCTTTCCTCTACCAAATTTTAGAAATTTAAATTCCAATCCCTCTTATTTCCCTCATCTAAGAAGCCTAGAAGCTTAGGTTTCAAGGAGCATTGGTGAAGAAGAGGCTTGGCTAGAGAACCCTTGACTTTGCATTGGGAATCCATCTCCCAAGAGGTAAAATTCTAAAATCTTTCCTTTAAATTCTATTTTTATGATTTTGTTGACCATTAAGAGTCCATCCATGGTTTTGAAATACCCTCAAGGGGAGAGAATTAGTTTCTTTTGGTTTCCATAGTATTTTCTACATGAAATTGTGTTCCATTGGGGGTTTTGGGTTGAGTGGAGTGTTTTTTCTTCTATTCTTCATTTGCATAATTAGTATTTATTGGTTATTAAGGATTTTGGCATGAAGATTGGTTGTGTATCATGAGTATCTTGGTTGTGCACTCAAGGTGTTCGTTGAAATGACCAATAGGAGTGTGCACATATCTATAGTATCATTCATGTGTGGATACATATATTACTAGATGTATAAATATATGTTTACATACCTAAGTGTGTGTAGTATTAGTGTGTGTGTGTTGCTTGAGGGCAGTGAGGTGAACTATGTTCAGTCCCGGTGACAGTGTGTGTCTGTGATGGTAGTGAGGAGGAATAGGGCGTATCAGGGATAGTTTTGAGGGTGTATGTGTATTAGTACTATGGTTGTTCAGGATTTTGGACTGGGGGAAATATTGTTGCATCTGTGTAGTTTCAAGAGATATTGCCTTATGTAGTGCAACAACACTCTGGCAGATATTGAGCCTGTGTAGTACTGGAGGGTTGTGGGGTTCAAATACTTTTATTAAGGGAGGATAGCATAGTTGCTTTCGTGTTCAGTATGGGGCAGGTCAGGGTGTTGAGGGAACTGCAATTAGGATTGAGCAGTTGCTTGTTGAATTGATGTATTGGGCAGTGTAACACTTCAACAACAGTATGCTCGAAAAACTACTGCAGGGAGCAGTAGTGCCACTTGCAGACAACAAGTTGCATTGCCAAGCTATGAGCTACTGTATTTTTATGCAAAAATAATTGCTTGCTGACTTGGTGTTAGAGTACTAAGAAATTGGTGTTTCAGTTCTGCAGAAGGGTTGTTGGGTTCAATTACTTAGGAATGTATCAGTTCAAGTGTGAGGATGTGGGGGATATGTATAGTGCCAAGTTGTGTATCAATGTAGAGCACCAAGGGTATTGATACAAGGTACTAGTGATGAGGGTATTTGAGTGTTCAGTTGTGTAATGAGTACATTTAGGTTCAGTCAAGGAGTATTCACTGATATAAGGGATTTTCAAGTAAAATGTGTGAGCAGGTAGTGTATCCAGTAAGGGGCAGACCTAGACTCGTGTGTGTGATACTGGGTTTAGTTTTCTAGTATATCACAACTGATACCAGTATACCAGTTTAGATACAGTTAGTATCTTGGGTTGAGTATTAAGTAGGTACGATGTCATAGTGCTGTGGTTTAGGTTAGTTATGGTAACATTACATATAGTTAAGTTATAGGTGTTGGACTTAAGATAACACCTAGATACTAAGGTAATTTATTTGAGTAAGTTATTGGAGTATTAGTATAGGTAATAGGTCAGGTGTTGAGGTATGTTAAAATATCAAGTTATAGGTTAAGATATAACTAGTATAGCTTAGTATAGACCTAGTATCACCTAGAAACCTAATTCCTATGTGCTTATGGACTCTAAACCTTAGTATTGACCTAGTATGATACCAAGTGACCTAGAGTAACATAGTTTTCACTAATATTAGCTAGATATTGACTAATATAGACTAGATACCTTAGTATGATCTAGAATTTGACTAGTATGGCCTAGATGGACCTATAAATCATATTTTAGCTCATTTAAGCATGTTTATCATTCCAATGCACCAAATAATATTGGTAACTCATATTAGGTCTCTGTGACTCCAGTTTGGACCTTGATCCTCACATATTGCTCAGGACCGCAAGCGAGTACATTCTCTGACAGTTTTTATTATTTTGATCATTACTATGATTCTAGTTGTAGTGTATACTTGATTCTGACACAGCAGATACATGGGCTAGTATCATAGATACCTGTCATGAGGAGTCATGATTGGAATCCATCGTACTAGCTGGGGACGGAGAAATATTAGCAAGTTATGTGATCATACCCCTACTTTATATGCATCATAGCTCACCTCATATATCACGTAGGGGGTAGCCTGATCATTTACATGTCTCATAGCATGTTATATATGATTAGCCTGACTATTGCTCACATCATAGCTAACCAGATGGTTAGCCTGATCTCACATGTATCATAGACAATCATATATAACAAGCCTGATCTAGTCCCAAGCCGATCACATAGCAAACTGATATTTCATAACACTTAGCTAGAATTCATATTCTGTTATTTTAGTACATCTCATTTCTAGCATTCACATATATTTGTTCATTGCTGGTTAGTTCTATATGATGATTGCATGTCTCTCCAATATTCCTCATTTTTTAGTATTTCTTTTACCATGTATTTCCTTGCACTATTTTATAGTTTTTATTAATATAATTAAAATTGTTGTTATTGTTTGTTCTTCGTTCCAATTCTGACTGGATAATATTTGTCAGAGGATCTTGATAATTTTTGTCCTACCCATTATGGTCCAGGAGTAGATGGTGATAACATCCTGGAGATTCCAGAGGAGCCAGTCCACATAGAAGAGATACCACCCACAGTTGTTTAGACAACACTTAGCCCAGTTTATTTATGTATTGGATCGTTATAAACTTTGAGACTTGAGTTATATTATGTTGAGACTGATCTATGTGATATAGCTAGACTCTAGACTTTTGTTTTGAGTTGTATTCTAGACTTATGTCAGAACTTCTTTATAATTTTCATATCTTATCGTGCCATTTACCTTCTTATAGTTATTGTGATTGAGTACCTTATGAATTGATGATCATTTGCATATCCATTGTCCTCCTTATGGAGTTGAGATCATTGACAGGTTATTTTATGTGTTGTGTTAGTTTTGTTAAGACCTAGACAACGTTATACAGTCGATGTTATGGCGTAGGCTGGACGTACCCACAGCTCATGCCTAATTTTTGGGTGCGGGTCGTGACAATATCTTAGTATCCCAGCTAGTGTCGAAGTCCCTAAATTTGGATATCATGTCAAATTAGGTATAAAATAAATAATAATGAGCTACAATGCAACTATACATGCTCTACTAGGCTATACTAGGTCACACTAAGGTAATTGGGTCAAGATTGGGTACTAATTAGTCAATACTAGCTAAACTAGGTCCACACCAAACTAACTAGTCTATTTGGTCATTTAATGAATTCTCACTAATTAACCTAGGTATTTCCTTCGCAAAAACTTACCATTAATTAACTATATATATGTACTCTACCTAATAGTAGCTAACTGTTGACATGTATATATATATATATATATATATATATATATATATATATATATATATATATATATATATATATATATATATATACCTATATGATACTCATATAACTACTACCAAACAATTGATACTAGCACTAATATACTAACTGTCAGTATCAAGATTAACTGCATATACTAACATGACTTAATGACTAAACTCCCCAATTAAAATTGCCAATGCTACTGCTGGGTCTGTTGGGACAAGACTGCTCCCAGGTTTACTTTGCAACTGCCCCTCAACACAATTACACTGATACACATGTGTCTACACACTGGTCTGTATCTATACACTGGTGCCAATCCAGTCGTGCTCGAGCCCTAACTCTAGTTCACTGCTAGCTAATCCTCTAGCTTCTTCCCCCACAACACTGATACACATGTTAGTGCTCCACTGATACTGCTGTTGTGTACCACTAAAAATTCTATTTCTGTTGTTGCTACTAAGGTATCAAAATATACATAGGCAGTCCACCTAAACTAAGTGATACTCTATGCATTTATCTAATCACTAACTGGTAGAGCTAATTAATACTAATTCTAATACACTGACTGATAATCCAGTCCTAACTAACATCTAGCATGCCAATACTAAATAGCTAATTGATAACTAACCTTACTAACTAAGTGATAGTTAAATAACACTAACATAACACTCCTAGACTGATACCACTAACTGAGAGTACTATAATGACTATTACTACTGACCGATGACTTAACATTCACTAACTAATATATACTCCATCGTAACCTACAACTACTGACACTGCTATGCCTCTATTTTCTTGGTGCATACACTTCAATCACCATAACTCAACCTAAAGAAATCATACACACATGTAACACACCAAACTCCCTCACTTATGCACTAGTATTAAGGTTCAGTTGCTCTAGTTCACAGAGCTCTTGACCTTTACACCCCTCACACGACCTGGTATCTTACTACAGCCAACTCTCCATATCGGATATTACAACTGATACTAATAGATGGGATACACTCAACTGGCAATGGCTCCTACTGCTTCGGTTGTATCTTAGGATCTAAACTGTCACTATATCAGTGTATCCACTAATACACAAATCAGTGTAATCCCTGATTTAATATAAACCAATATCTTGAACATCCTCACTCACTAAACATTAGCCCCCTTCAAGCACCAAGTGCACATCAATGTGTTAAACACCCGAGTCCCCCACAGTAAACCTCACAGTTGCAGCACCATAAGGTTGCAATAACACAATTGCAATATCCAAGTTCTCCTCTTGCAGTGTTCAGTAAATTGCACACACCCCTTCACAAGAACTCACCTAAACACTCATCTTCACATAGTCAGGATCCCTTACACATCTGACACCAGTCTGTAACCTGACTCCCCAGTCCCCTTACTTTCCCATAACTTCTACTGATACTGCTCTTACTAACCAAGCATAGTAGTAGCAGTAAACTATAACTTGGTTCAAGCCCTTCCCATACTCTATGTTGCTGTCACTTGCTACTATTTCTTCCTCATTTCTGACCTACATACAGGTACTCCAACTGATAACAACCCATCAAACACACAGCCACACCAAGTAATCATATATATGTATATATATATTTATATATTAATATAACTTTATAACACTAAGTATATAGTTATAAATATGACACTCAATTAATACACTACACTAGAAGCATTTACACAAACACTTGACATGCAATGATGCGATACTCTATGATACACACCCAAAAGAGATACCAAAACTCTCAATTCTCCATAATTAAATAATCCTACACCTATATAGCATTCATACATGACCAATATAACTTGCTACAATAGAAATTGAAGAAAATTGTGCAAAACCCCCAAAATTGGGCCCCATGTCGTACTATATCACAAAATACCTTGATACGGCCTACACGTATCCAATTATGGACACGTACTTAGTCTTATAACCTTGATCTAAGTCTAATTAGATCTAATTGGTCTTATGACACACAATTGATGTGTTAAATTCATAATTCCCCCAAAATTATCATAAATTACTATATAGAATTTGCAATACATAGCCAAATAGCCTAGAACTATTCTTATAGGTAGTTTTATTCTACGGGATCATTCATAATGGTCAAATTTATGATTAAGAAGCTATAATGAGAGAAAATTTTAGGAAATACTAATTGGGAGAGTGATGCCTCCACGGGACATGCACCAAAGGAATAATCTGGTTCCACAACACCTTCTCCCTGAGGTCCAAAATCTTCACGGGCTGCTCTGGATATCTGAGAGTCGGACCAACCTTGATCTCCGTATGATCTAGTACATGGCTATGATCTGCCACATATTATCTCAGTTGTGACACATGAAATACGTTGTACACTCCCTCTAATTCAGGTGGCAAGTCTAGTCTGTAGGCCACTGCACCAACCCTCTCAAGAATACCGAAGGGTCCGATGTACCATAGACTAAGCTTCCCGCCTCCACCAAAGAGAATCGTACCCCGTGTCGAAGAAATCCTCAAGAATACTAGATCGCCAACCTAGCACGAAATACAGCTTAGCACGAAACATAATCTTACACTCTAACTAAAATAAGCAATCACAAACAATACAAATAAAATCTATACCTCAAACTCCAATGGCCTTCGGTGGCTATTGGCCCAATGCTGATGTCTTTTATGTGCCACCCGTAGTCTATCCCTGATAAGCTTCACCTTCTCAGCTGCATCCACGATCATCTCTGGTCCCAATAAGGCTCTCTCACCAACATCATCCCATGATAATAGAGTGCGGCATTATGCCTCAAATGGTGATATCTCGATACTGGCCTAATAGCTCTTATTGTAAGAAAACTCTACCAAGTGAAGATGATCCTTCCAAGAGCCTCCAAAATCTAAAACATAAGTGCGTAGCATATCTTCGAGATTCTGGATAGTCCTCTCCGACTGTCCGTCTGTCTGAGGGTGATATGCTATCTAAACTTAAGCTGAGTGCCCAAGCTAGCCTGCAAACTCCTCCAGAAGTGAATGTAAAGTGACTATCCCGATTTGAGACTATGCTCACAGGAACTCCATACAATCTTACTATCTGACGCACATACATCTCCGCGAGCTTTTTTTTAGATGTACCCACTTTGAATGGCTGAAAGTGGACTAATTTGGTCAACCTGTCTACGATAACCCAAATTGCGTCTTTACCTCCTAAAGAACGTGAAAGCCCCGATACAAAATATATCGTCACATGCTCCCACTTCCACTCTAGAATGGGTAAAGGCTGAAGCAATCCACCTGGCTTCTGTCTCTCAGCCTTTACCTGCTGGCATACCAAGCATCTGGATACGAAGTTAGCCACCTCCCACTTTATATCATACCACCAAACATGCTCTCTCATGTCCCTATACATCTTGTTGGCACCTAGATGTATAGATTACTAAGATCTATGCGCCTTCTGAAGAATCTTCTCGTACAATGCTCCACTCGGCACACACAACCTGGTAATGATCAATCATCTACAATATTAAAGTCCTCTGCCAATCTCATTCGGACCTGCGCTCTGATGCTCCTCAAAGATTCATCCTCGAACTGTGTAGCTCTAATCCGGTCCATCAACTCTGATTGTACCTGAAGTCCCCATATTTGTGTCATAACTTCAGAAACTAACACCTCAATACCAAAACTATCAAGATCGGCCAATAAATGTATGTCTCTCGTCAAATATATAGCCATTGGATACCTGCTCAAGGCATCCGCGACTACGTTGGCCTTCCCTGGATGGTACTGTAAAGCAATATCGAAGTTCATCATCAACTCCAACTACCGTCGCTGCCTCATGTTGAGCTCTTTTTGTGTAAACACATACTTCAAGCTCGTGTAATCTGTAAAGATCTCTACTTGCTCCCCATACAAGTAGTTCTTTCACATTTTAAGAGCAAAAATAACTGCTACCAACTCTAAGTCATGGGTAGAATAATTCTTCTCATGCGGGCGTAATTGACTGGAAGCATAGGCAATCACCTTTTCGTTCTGCTGCAACACATAAACCAAACCCTTACTCTATGCATCACTATAAATAAAAAATTCTCATGTCCTTGATAGCAATGTTAATACTGGAGCTGTAGTCAATCTCTTCTTTAGCTACTCAAAATCAGACTGACAATCCTCAGTCCAGACGAACTCTACGTCCTTCTTAGTTAGTTTAGTCATCGCCTCTGCAATCCTGAAAAATCCTGAACAAATCTTCGATAATATCCTGCTAATCCAAGAAAACTCCCGATCTTCGCTACTGAACTCGGGGTAGACCACGACTCAACTGCCGAAATCTTCTTCGGATCTACTGAGATCCTGTCTCCTGTAATCACATTCTCGAGAAATTCAACCTTATCAAGGAAGAACTTATACTTCGAAAGCTTGTCATACAACTTCTCCTTCATGAGGGTCTCCAGAACTATCCTCAGGCATTTCTCATGCTCCTCTGGGGTCTTCGAATAAATTAGTATATCATCAATGAATACTACCATAAACTGATCCAAATACTGATGAAATACCTCATTCATCATGTTTATGAATACCGTCAGGGCATTGGTTAACCCAAACGGCATCACCAAGAACTCAAACAGCCCATACCGAGTCCTAAAAGATGTCTTTGAAATATTCTCCTTCTTCACATTTACTTGGTGGTACTCGACCTCAAGTCTATCTTTAAGAATACCTTCGTTCCGCTCAACTGATCAAATAAATCGTTAATCTGCGGCAATGGGTATTTATTCTTGATAGTGAGGTTGTTGAGTGTCATATAGTCAATACACATGCGTACCGACCCATCCTTCTTTGGTACAAATAATACCGGAGCACCCCATAGTGATGATCTACAGTGGATGAAGCCCTTGTCCTGCAACTCATCCACCTGCTTCTTCAACTCCGCCAGCTCACTGTTGTTCACCCTATAGATGTGCCATGATATTGGCTCTGCGTTTGGCACCAAGTCTATAAAAAACTTCATATCTCGGTCTGGTGGCAACCCCAGAAACTCCTCCGAAAAGATGTCCATATACTTAGCAATCAATGGATGTGGTGGCTCATATTCTTCTACCAAAGCTCCACAGAAATCTCCCTCACTATGCTCTATTGCTCCTCTGATGAACTCAAACTTTGGCTCTCCTGGCGGCTGAAATAAAACTTTGCCACCACGATAATCAATACTACCATGGTGCCTACTCAACCAATCCATCCCGAGTACTATATCGTAGCTCAAAAGTGGCATTACGAGTAGACACACGCTTAATTCTCGGCCTCCCAAAGAAACTCTCTGATCCTTGCAAACATCACTGACCAGGATAATGCCACCCCCGATCATGACCAACGATTCAGTCTCAAGGTGATATTTCAGAGCAAATAATATAGATACGAAACTATGTGATGCACCAAAATCAAATTAAGCATGAGCTGGAAAAGAATCAAGATAGACTGAACCTGAAATAACATCATCGACTGGCTTTTCCTCCTCGACGGTCAAGGCGAAAGCTCGCCACTGTCGCTTGGAACCTCTCTGTCACGCCCCAGTCCCAAAAATACGTAGGACTAGGACACGTAAGCATGCCAGCTGCATGGATATGGCAACTCCAATATATGGAAACCAAATCCACACGTACGCAGTAATATGAATATCAAGTCCACAAGTGGTATAAAATGTATCACAAGTCACAGGGTATAATCTAAATCTCATCCGCGAAAATCAGATATAATTAATAACCAGCATCTATATAACTAGATCTCAACATAAATATCTAAGGATGATAGTTGGATGAAAAAAATCCACTACCAACTCGAATGAAAAAGTACAACACAACAAATACAATATAGGAATACCAGCTAACGACCATGGGCTCGAAGAGAAGACATCCTCGCAACACAAGTAATCATCCAAATCTGCGCTCCTGCAATTACTCAAGAACAGATACACCTGGCAGAGGACCAGGTCCTCAGAGGGACGTAACAAGATACAGAAAATACGTGCCAATTTGAATACAGTAAACATGCATCATATTTGAAAATAGATAAGTACGCTGTACAGGACAATCTATATGAATGCAAATGAGGACAACTTTTTGACGTATGGGCAAGGGTAGGCTACTCGATCTAATCCTCACAACCTCGCACTCGTCAGTGGACATCATCAGCCGACATACCGCGGGGGTAGCGACCCTCGGACTCCATCAATCGACATACCGCGGGGGTAGCGACCATTGGACACGACCCACCATAGTGCGTGCTAGTGACTACGGTGCTACCAGAGTGGTTAAAAGCCCATACGCCTAATGATTGTCCTCTATGATACTAAGTGTCATGTGTGTGTCAACATATCTAATACATAGTAATGACTGAAAGAAAATTACACATGCAAGAATAAACAGAAATGCAATAAATATACAAAAATATACTAAGCATGCAAAATACTGTAAGTAATTTGGCAAGGTATCTTGCCTGGGGTCCTGCTGCTGGTATGAATCAGAGTCCAAGTCACAGTCCAAATAGCCTATGTATTACAAATTTATCACGTCAAAAGATAATTTATTTTAATTTATTTAATTATGAAATAATTATTCTAAAATCCTATTTTAATCTTATTATTCTGATTTTTATGTTAATTCCTAAATTTTGTCCAAAGAAACTGAATTTTATCAACTCGAGACTCATGGCACACAAATCGAGGCGATCTGTTGACCAAAAAGTCAACCGACACAAACTCAACTTTCATGCATGATTTCCTGTATATTTCAGCGTCAAAAATATGTTGGAATTTACGGCTCGTCCGAATTCAAATTCGTTTGGGAATTATGGCACATACAAATTTTGTATTGTGCACCGATGGTTAAATTCTAACCTAGAAGTTCTACAGAATTAACAGTATATAAATACTTCGAATTAAATTCTGGGAAAAACATATGTCAATGATCTCGACATTAGCTTTCCAAACTTTAAACGGTTCATGATTCTGATTCCTGGTTCTCCCGGAATCGCGAAAATATTGAAACACGTCTATTTTCGGACATACTGTGCTCTACGAATTTTTTAGAATTTAATACTCATAATTTCGTAAAATAAATTATATAATCAGAAAGCTAACCTCAATATCTTTCTAACACAAGAAACTAGGTCTCGTTTGGAGTCCGGAGCTATGCGCAATGGCTTGGGGAAGATGAAGGAACCCTAGATGGCAATTCTCTAAAATCTCTCTCTCTCTCTCTAAGATAATAGGATAATTAGGGTTATAATAATAATATATATATATATAGGGATGTACCTGCGACTGAATGGATATTTATAGGCTGACACGTGTCAGAATCTGATTGGATGGTTTTTGTTATATTATTTGTTTTTTATTTGCCTTTATCAAAACATTATTTAAGTCATTTTAAATCTAAATAACTCCAAATAAATATTAAAAATAATCATAAAAATCTGGAAAAATTACATAAAATATATTTTGAACCTATAAACCCTAGAAAAATATTTGGGACAATTTTATATTCATAACTTTACTACTATAATTAGGAGAAGCTCTAAACATTAGTTTTATCCATTTAACTAAAAATAAATACTAATATTATTCCAAAAATTCTGAAATAATTTCAGAAAATATATAATAATATTATAAACCCTAGAAAATAATGTGGATCCATTCTATATTCCTAGGATTTCACAATAAATTCTACAAGTTCTAAAAATTAGTTATTAGTCTAAATAACTCCCAATAAATACTAAAAGTATTCAGAAAATTCTCAGAAAATTCCAGAAAATATATTTGACTATTTAGAACCTAAAATAAAATTTTAGAATATTTTTAATTAAGTTTGAATATAAAATAAATTCTTCAAAGTCCTAGAAAATTAGTGTTACTAGTTTTTAATTAACTAAAAATTATGGAAAAATCTCGATAATCTAAAATAGCCTAAAAATAATTCTAAATAAATATTTATATAAGTAAATATACTAAAAAAATTATTTTCTAATTAACTAAGAGAATACTCTAAATAAATTCAACATCTGTAATAAATATAATAATATAAAATATACACAAAATACCTATTTTGGGTGAGGGAGTTTACACTCTCTGCTGCTGCTGGAGCTGAGCGAACTGCTACTGTTGTGGTGGTAGAGGAGGTCCACTCTGTTGTCCCGCTGGTGGTCTCGTGGGTGCTCTTTGTTTCTGAGCTCCGCCCGGAGCTGTATGAGCTGGAGCATTAGGACAACCCCTCAACTGATGGTCTCCTGATCTGCAGAATAAGCACTAGCCCAATCTTATCCTGCATGCATTCCAACCATATCCCTGCTTCTTATAGAATGGGCAAGGAATAGCTGGCCTCTAGATCTGGTGCATCTGTTGTACCGGTGCTCTAGATGGTCCATGATACTGCTGCCTCGGCTGATGGAAATACCTCTGATGCTGCTGCTGAAAGTGAGGCCACTTTATTGGACCCATACTCATCCACCGTCATATCTCCCTGAAGGAGGAACTGAAACTGGCTCTCTAGAGATGTCAGAGCCACATCTAGAAAGAACTTTTTCTTGAAGAGCTCCTTAAAAGCTTTCCAAGTAAGTCTTGGTGCTGAGATCCTGGGGTCCGTCCTGAACCAAGTCAGTGCGATGTCAAACATCGTGCTTCCTGTAGCCTCAATCTGCAACCTCTCTGGAATCTGTGCCAGTCGCAGATTCCGCTAAATATCTTTTATCCAATCATTAGCATAAATAATCTCTTCAGTGCCTTTAAAGTCCTTCGGCCCTATACTCTTGAAGTCTATGATAGTCCCCAGCCTCGGTTACTGTGGGGTAAACTAAGGTGGTGCCGTCTGTGGCTGGTCTAAGGTGACTCTCTCGACTGTGACGACCATAATCTGGTGAGCATTCTCAATGTCCATCCTCATAACCTCTGATTGGCGTCGTTGTACCTCCATCATCTACTGAAAGAGCACAAACATCAGCGTCTAATCAACTGCAGGTGGTGGAGTGGAAGATCCCCTAACCTGTCGGTGCTGCCCTATGTACCGGAGGTGGAGCACCTCCAAAAACTGCTTTAAAAATGTCCACTGGGTCGGTGAAGTAGACCTCCAAAATATAGCTGCTGGAACAGTGTCTGCTGGTGCTGCTCTCACAGGCGACGAAGTGACCGACCTCGCTAACATTGCGTCTGAGTGTTGGGAACGTGTCTTCGGTGGCATCCTAAAGATAGTTGAAACAAAGGAATCAATATTGAGTTTGATACGATATCATCAAAGAATGACAGAATTATTCAAAGTAAAGCAAATATTCTAATAGATAAGCATAGCAAAACTGATATTGGTAGTGTTTCCTAGTTGTGATTGAGTATACTCTCAGCCTAAATCATATTTCCTAAAGCAGGCTCGTAGCAGTACTCTAGGTGACCACTACTACGATATCGCTCTAATTGTGACTCTTGGCCAGCATGGGCCACCACTAAAAATGTGTCATGACCCGTACCCGGAATAAGGGCACGAGTAGTGATCAACGTCCAGCCTACCGTCGGAACATCGATGGTAGAATGCTGTCTGGGTCATCCATACTATCTAAACTTCTCACAATATATATATATATAAATATAAAGTATCTGTCAATCATCTCAATTTCAAACGGAGGAACAATATGGTATCTAATAATGATTATCTATTCTCAATCACAATGCAAACTAAAGAAGATAGAGCACGAGATGGAATAACGAAAGAAAGAGTCACAATACATCCACAAGCCTGAAATAATATATATACATGCCATAAGCCTCAATAAAAGTCTAATATAAGTCTAAACATATCATCTAAACCTCCTCAAACTCTGGTACTAAGTCCTCCTACTCTAAATGAGTATCCTCTAATGGTACGCCATCCTGCGGTTAGGTAGGACACTGGTCTATGAGCCAATCATCTGAAAAATATATCCAACCAGGATTGGAGCGAAGTACATACCTCTGAAAGCAGTTTCAAATACATAATCGAGTATATATAACAGATAATAGAAAAGGATATACGATAACTAAACATCAGAATAAAATATACTAGAGTGAACAGGTAAATGGAATAAAGAACAGACAATAGAATAACAATAATATAATAGAAATAAATTAAACTAGCTAAAGTGCCATGGAATACAAGTTTATTATGTGATCGGTTTAGGTTGAACACGAATACAATATGGTAACTCGAATACACTTATAATATGTAATCGACATGTACACGAATACACTTAGGCTTGATCACATAACCAACTCTTATTCTTCCATCCCCAATTAATACCAATGGATCCAATTACGACACGTTACGAACACGAATATGGGCACACTGAACACGAGCAGTGTGTGAACATAAAGTATACTAAAATTAATATACGATACACAGGATGAAATACATGTGAATGAGTACCCACTGAACACGATAAAGGATAACATCTCCTGACAGGATCCATATAGTACCAGTCCGTGAAACTATTATGTCGGAATCAAGTATACAGTTCTAGAACATGCGATATAAATACTATTATAAAATAAAAATAAACAGAGAAATGTACTCGCCTCGGGTCCTGAGCAAATGGTATATCTCAGTATCCCAGATGGTGTCGATGTCCCTAAATTTGGATATCATGTCAAATTGGGTATGAAATAAATAATAATAATGAGCTACAATGCAACTATATATGCTCTACTCGGCCATACTAGGTTACACTATGGTAATTGGGTCAAGATTGGGTACTAATTAGTCAATACTAGCTAAACTAGGTCCACCCCAAACTAACTAGTCTATTTGGTCATTTAATGACTTCTCACTAATTAACCTAGGTATTACCTTAGCCAAAACTTATCATTAACTAACTATATATATGTACTCTACCTAATAGTAGCTAACTGTTGACATGTATATATATATATATATATATATATATATATGATACTCATATAACTACTACCAAACAGTTGATACTAGCACTAATATACTAACATGACATAATGACTGAACTCCCCAATTAAAACTGCCAATGCTACTGCTCGGTCTATAGGGACAAGACTACTCCCAGGTTTACTTGGCAACTGCCCCTCAATACAATTCCACTGATACACCTTAACCCTTATCTACTCTCACTGGTATGTGTCTACACACTGGTGCCAATCCAGTAGTGCTCGA
This sequence comes from Iris macrosiphon, assembly GCA_036927795.1. Classification (NCBI taxonomy): domain Eukaryota; kingdom Viridiplantae; phylum Streptophyta; class Magnoliopsida; order Asparagales; family Iridaceae; genus Iris; species Iris macrosiphon. The sequence continues at coordinate 109,811,115 of JAYESA010000014.1, forward strand.
GCCCTAAGTCTAGTTATAAATATGACACTCAATTAATACACTACACTAGAAGAATTTACACAAATACTTGACATGCAATGATGCGATACTCTATGATACACACCCAAAAGACATACCAAAACTCTCAATTCTCCATAATTAAACAATCATATACCTATATAACATCCATACATGACCAATGTAACTTGCTACAATAGTAATTGAAGAGAATTATACAAAACCCCAAAATTGGGCCCCGTGTCGTACCGTATCACAAAATATCTTGATAAGGCCTACACGTATCCAATTATGGACACATACCTAGTTCTATAACCCTGATCTAAGTGTAATTAGATCTAATTGGTCTCATGACATATAATTGATGTGTCAAATTCATAATTCCTCCAAAATTGCCACAAATTACCATATATAATTCACAATACATAGCCAAATAGCCTAGAACTTATTCCTATAGGTAGTCATATGCCACAGGGTCATTCCTAATGGTCATATGCATGATTAAGAAGCTATAATGAGAGAAAATTTTAGGAATTACCAATTGGGAGATGGATTTCTAATAAAAATACAATTGGACACGATCCGGACATGATCTATAGCTCCAAAGGTCCTCCTCCTTGTGCTTCTTGCTTCTCCAAGATCTAAGGCTCCAAGAGTGATGAATTAGAAAAGAAATTGATGGTGAATTATGTAGAAAATTAATGGAGAGAAAATAGAAAATTGGGGATCTAGATTTTTGGATCAAAATGAAATACAATTGAGGAGGAGGGAGAATGAGAGCCCATCTTCAAGTGGTCGACCCCTTACTCCTTCCCCAAGATACATGCTAAGGTCCTAAATACTCCTACATGATGTATTAGGAGGAATAATTAAGGGTGGTTATTTTTGGAAGTCTATAACTAATTGTAATTAAACTAATTCTTCTTAATTAATTAGTGAAAATGACTAATGACATTGGGTCCAAGTTGGGCTCACTAATTATCATGAAAAATCTAAATAGGTCCATATATGTCAAGTCTAAATATTGGCTAGTCTCTCTAACTAACTAATTAACACAAGTCTCTAATGAAATAACTAATACTAGTCACAATAATTATAGCTCAACATAATTAAATAATCAATACAATCATCATATTTATATTTAATATTATATTCCTACAAACAAATACCTATGCTAAATTACCAAACTATCCTTAGCTGGAAAAATGAGGGTGACACTGAGTCGCCGGCGATCGCCGCCAAACTGCTGCACTCGCCTGGACAGCGACATCAACGACTTCCATCGACCCAACTTCTAGGTAAGAGATATCTCTCATATTCGATCCATTTTATGACAAATTTTTTCGTACACGGTCACAACATAATCCTCTAGAAATCCCTTAAAGTAAAATGATTTTAGGTGTCCTGGATTGATCGAACAGTAGATCGAAAGTTGGACAAAAAATTGTTCAAAAAGTTCAAAAATTTAGTCCAAGTACCCTTGTTCATACACAGTTTTCTACCAACTCGTTAAATATATTCAAAATCTATTTGAAGAACTTATTCACAATATATCCAAGATTATTTTCATTCTTTTAGTTTTTCTTAGTTTGTCTTATTTATCAAATTATTGTATTTCCAAATCGACAAAAAAATTATGTTTTTCAAAACCCAAATTTTGTGATACGGAGTGCGTCCCGCCAAATCGGATCACCTCATCATGTACCAATTGTACTAAAAGACGCATATGGTATATCCTAAATATGGACTTTCGCGAAAGTTGATTTGGACGTGTGTGCACGTCGGAATCAACCTTTATCCGTTAAAAATCCCCTATATCAATGTTTTGCAAAATATCCAATTAGTTTTTGTACTCTCGTCAGATCATAACGAAACTTATGCCATTAGAATCGCGGCGTCTGACTTGTCCTGTGACCCGAGTTTCGTTCAATTCTGAGTCAGTCAACGAATTGCTATTTCGCGGATTCCACGATTCGATTTAACGAGCAATTTTATTGTCGGCTCACCGAAATCCAAAAGTGGACATACCCTTGAGTTTGTATCATTGATTATGATTTGTTTCACCTATAATTTGTACTATTTAGAGACATTTATTCTTGGTAAACTTTTTGGTGCAAGGTGGGCCACATATGGACTCTGCTTTGACCCAAAATTATCGTTTTAGTCCCTGTGTCCAAATTGGATGAAAGGGTAGTATTTTCTGACTATCTCGCTTATGTCGAGACTGTTGGTGATGTCTATTTCAGCATCCAAAGATATTTTTTAGCTTTCTTATTTTCTGGTTTGTTGTATCTATTATCTTGCGTCGTTTCAGCACCAAATAATTGTCAAACAAGTATACCTTGCCATGATTACTGCTTATTTACATTCATTTATACATGTTTTATTTCTGTTATTTATTTTCTTATTATTTTATATTATTAAACTGGTCTTTTCGACTATTTTATACTTGTTTCATTGACATATTTGGTTATTTATTTCTATTTGGTTTTGTGGATGAGATTAGTATCACCTGTGACTTGTGACATTATATACCACTTGTGAATTATTATTCATAATACAGCATATGTATGTGTTATGATTTCCATATATTGGAGTTTTTATATACGTACGGCTGGCATGCTTACGTATTTCTAGTCCTACGTATTTTGGGACTAGGGCATGATATATTTTTATGGTGGCCCATACAGGTCAAGAGTATATTGTCTCGATTACGTTACTCTACCGAGCAAGCCTGCATTTATGATTAGTTTATAGGATCTCATCCACATATTTGACTTTATTCCTTGATTATATTCTAAATTCTTTGAACCTAATTATTTTCTCTCACCTTTGAAATTATATTTACTACTTTCCCCTGAACTCACTATCATTATTCCTTACCTCTCTCTATCCCGGAGGGATGAACGTACTTTCTTAATTATTTTGTACGTATAATTTTTTGCCATAGTAAAAGTCCATGTTGTTAGAAGGTCTCAGAAGTTGACTATGATGACATACATCTTAGGAAACAAACTAGAACATTGACCACTTCAAATGCTTAGTATAAAGGATGAACCTTAAGCATTCAGCACCTGTAAGTTAATTGACCTTTACCCTTGCTATATTTAGACATGACTTGAGAGTAGTATGGATACTACTAGGTTTAGTTAAAAATTTGACCCGATTATTTGACTCTAGTATTGAGGAACCAATAGAAATTCAAGGTTTGATATTAGGACTAAACCGAACTTCCATAATAAGATAATATAAGAGAATTATAAATTTAGATTCTTGTCTTGGTATTATCAGAGCAGTATCTTGGGAACCAAGAGGAATGAACCAATACCATAGTAGGAGCAAGGGTACCCTATCATCAGCCTAGCAGATTCCCTAGAATCTAGGATCATCGTTGATTCACATTTGAGTATTCATGAGTCATCTACCGTGCCATATTATCCGACCTGAGTAATTAACTTTTCTTTATTATAACTTTTTTATCGTTACTTTAATCATCTAACCATTGCAAGGATATGACTCTATTTCTAAATCGTGTCAACCTAGCATACTATCATATCCTCGCGAATATAATCTGCCCTTAGAAAATATATTATTATCCAACTAATTATATACTTTCCCATCTTGAGTTAACACATCCCCCAATCATAGATCAATTATCATAGCTCTTTAAACAATTGAACCTAGTGAAGGATTAGAACCTTTCCCTTGACCATATCCTGAACGTAGAGACTAGCATACCACTTTCTCTTAGGAAACCATGGTATCGTCAAAAGTCTCTATTTATTTTTATATCTTGTTTTCCGGAGACCTTAAATTTTGATGCTCATTATTTTGTGCGATAACAAAATTTCCCTTCGTTCTCAAATCGTGCCACGTTCGTTGAATCCAATACTATTTGAATATTTTCTCATTCCAAATTATTTCGCTTTCCTCCTTGAGATTTACTCATTATTCTCCTACTGAAACGGGTAATCTTGCTCCATAACCGTTGACTTTAAACGTTGATTGAAAATCAGATCATGCCACCTTGCCTTCTAATTGTTGGACAAGTAATTCCTTTATTACGTCAGGATTATAGCTTGTTAGTTGTAAATTATGATTTGTGGTTAGTTGTTAGAACTTGATAGGTTGAGTTGTTCATTTAGTTTATATTATGATTTGGTAATTATCTTTTAGTTTAAAATCATATAACCCTATCCTTATATCTCAATACAGATTATATTCTTTCTCATATTGAGAGCCCGAAACTTCTTCATTCTTAATATTATCACCTTTTGTTCTATAAACACTATGATTAAGACTTTAGGGATGACCATTACCTAGGAAGTTTTATAATGCACTAGGATACCCTAATAGTACCTAGATCCTTTCCTTGTATACCTTAACAAGAGTTTCTATTTTATTGCAAGAACAAGGCTATTTCGTAGAATCACAATAAGGCAATTACCATATTAGTTGAATTCTTGTAAGTTGGATAGCATATCTTACAATATCAAATTTGGTAGTCATTAAGATACACAAATGAGGTATAATGGAATGGAACTAAATATATACTTGTGTGAGAAGATAGGGGTTTCCTATACTGTAGAGTTTTGAAGGTTCATAACCCTAATTGGTCAACCATAGACTTAGATAAGAAGCTAGTATGGCAATTATAAGAGGCACAAACACCGGACGAGTCTTAGATTCTTGATAAACTTGAACTATTTGTATCTTCAATCATCATAATCCTACGTGCTTATATTTTTGGACTATATTGACTTATGCTGCTATTATAGCCTAGTTTTGCAAGCTTATTCTTTTATCGAGCATGTTCATGATATATGTGTTACTGGGAACGCCCACTAATATATTATCTAATTAGAATTGGTGTATTATGGTATGATCAACCTTTGTGTACTTGATTCGCTCTTCATATGACTATTTTACGTAAATTGAGATATAGTTGACTTAGCTTATTAGACGAACATACTTGCCCTCTAGACAGGTTAGAGCATATCGTATCAGTTATGTAACTGTACTAATATGAGCATGCGAATAGGAATAGACCAAGATAGGATCTTAATCCACAGTAATTTAACAACTTACTTATTGAATGTGATTATTTCCCTTGACCTTCGTAATTGTACTTATTCATTTTCCTTGACATCACCATCATTATTTTTTGTCTTTCACTATTTCAAAAATATGAACGCTCGTGCTTGATGGAAGTCTGACACATGGATAGTACTATATCTATATACCTCACTATGACACAGGATTTTAGGAGTATAGATAAATATAGAATTATATATGGTGACTTAGCAGCTATAAGGATAGGATGATATTTTAACTAGATTGCATACCTAAGGAACTGGTAGATGATACGAGTAGCAGTAGTAGTATTCTCTTTCCTATCAACCCCCCGTTCCATCGAGCTACTTATATCTTCTATCGTATACTTTGTATCATCGATTCCATGTGCAAGTTCTTCTTGTACTGTAACTTATTTGTGCCATATTACCTTATTTAAGCATACCAATCCAACCCTTAGTATTTAATACATAAGTTACATATTTCCCTTTTTGAAGTTGAGGTATAATATTTCGTACTCAACTCATTTCTACCATATTGTCTTCTCTTATTCTAAAATCGTGCCTTAGTTTTAATTTCGATGACAAAATTTGTGTAAGTTAGATAGAATGTAAAATCCCTCGAATTTTAAATATTTTTTAATTATTTATAATGAAAGTAAGTATTTATACTCATGGTAAACTATAAGCACAGTTTTAATATAATACACATGTTACAAAGAAAATTTTATAAGTAAATATACGAAGAACATATTTTATATAAATGACTAAACATATTTTAAAATAATAGGATTAAGATAATAAATAGAGTTTAGATTAAAATCTAGTAGTAATAATAATAGTAGTAGAAGTAATAATAATAATGATAAATAAAAGAAATAGAGTAAAAGATTTAAAGAAATAAAGAGAAGGAAAAAGAAAAAGAAAAGAATAAAAAAAATTCTAAAACTACCCAGGCCCCGACTCGCGGCCCCGACCCTGTGGTCGCGTGACCGACCCCCCTTTCGATCTGTCTCTATATATATACTCAAGATAACCCTAAACCTATCCCCCATACATCAACCCTAACCCTATACATGTCCTCTGTCGCATCCCCGACCACTGTATGCTACCATGAAGCACCGACGATCGCCACCCTGAGCCGCCGATGATCGCCACCAAACTGCTACACTCGCTTGGACAGCAACATCAATGACTTCCATCGATACAACTTCTAAGTAACACATCTCTCTCATCTCTGCTCTGTTTTACTAGACGTTTCTTCGTACACTGTCACAACATAACCCTCTAGGAATTTCTTAAAGTAAAATGATTTTAGATGCCCTGGATTGATCGAACAGTCGACCAAAAGTTGGACAAAAAATTGTTCGAAACAGTTCCAAAATTTAGTCTAAGTTCCCCTGTTCGTGTCCAGTTTTCTACCAACTGTTTAAATATTTTCAAATTAATTTGAAGGGACATATTCTCAACATATCCAAGATAACTTATATTCTTTTAGTTTTTCTTAGTTTGTATTATTTGTCAAATTATTATGTTTCCAAAACAACCAAAAATCATATTTTTTAAAACCTAAATTTTATGATACGGAGTGTGCCCCACCAAATCAGATAGCCTCTTTACGTACCAATTATACTGAAAGGCGCATATGGTATATCCTAACGTGTTGTCTTTGGCAGAAGTTAATTTGGACGTGTGTGCACTCCAGAATCAACCTGTATCCGTAAAAAGTCTCTCGTATCAGTGTTTTGTAAAATATCTAATTAGTTTTTGTACACTCGTCAGATAGCAACAAAACTTGCGTCATTGGAATCACAGCGTCTGACTTGTCATGTGACCCGAGTTTCGCTCGATTCTGATTCAGTCAATGAGTCGCTATTTCGTGGACCCACGATTCGACTTGATGAGCAATTTTATAATCGGCTAATCCAAAACTGGACATATCATTGAGTTTGTATCATCGATTAGGATTTGTTTGACCTATAATTTATCCTATTTAAAGACTTTTATTCTTGGCACACTTTTTGGTGCAAGGTGGGCTACAAGTGGACTCCGCTTTGATCCAAAATGATCATTTTAGCTCCTGTGTCCAAATTAGACGAAAGGATAGTGTTTTCTGACTATATCGCTTATGTCGAGACAGTTGGTGATGTCTATTTTAGTATCCAGAGACGTTTGTTTAGCTTTCATATTTTCTGGTTTATTATACTTGTTGTCTTGCGTCGTTTCAGCACCAAATTACTGTCAGGCAAGTATATATTGCCACGATTACTGCTTATTTATATTCATTTATACATGTTTCTTTTCTTTTATTTATTTTTTATTTTTTTATATTATTAAACTGTGCGTCCAAGAAAACTTTGGTGCAACAACAAGATGCATCATTATTTATCGATTTATTTATATTATGCATATTGACTTAGAGTTAAGAGACTATCCCTTGATTTTGAGGAATTATTGTTTTATTTGGACATGACACAGGTGTTACATGAGTTGTGAGTCTCATATAGATCACGGACTTGCGTATTGATTGATCATCAGTACGTATAGGACGTGCGATAGGAATAACTGCTATTAGAGATATGCTAGAAGACTTAGCAGTTACTAGAGGTAGTGCGTGTCATGGATGTGACACGTTAGTAGCATTGGGAGGGAAGAACAATGAGTAAGCGTATGTGTCTCCTTTACACTTTTTCTTATTTGCCCGTAAGCTCCGTCAGAGACGCGAGGCGTTATGCCCCACTATTTATTGCAGGCCTATGACGATCAAAAGATGTTATGCCTGTGGCTCCTGGATCTCCGAAAGAGCTATGCCTATCCCATTATATTAACCAGATAGTCCATACGCGAGAAAGTTGTTCTTAAAATACATATCACTTAGAATAGTTAGGAACTTTGTTGGATATTTATTGCAGTTTATTGTGGCATGCTTGTATGTATCTTGTTACGTCCCTCTGAGGACCTGGTCCCTTTCTAGGTGTAGACGATTATGACTATTTATAGGAGCACGGATCGGGACATGCTACTTCTTTTAATTTTGAGGAGGTCTTCCCTTCGAGCATCTCTGATCATTAGATGATGTATTTATTATATTTTCTTTCATATTCTAGTTTAGTAGTAGATTTGTCCCAACTAACCATTGGTCTATTTGACTATTTCATGCTTAATTCATTGTCATATTTGGTTATTTATTTTTATTTGGTTTTGTGATGAGATTAGTATCACATGTGACTTGTGACATTATATACCACTTATGAATTATTATTCATAATACAGCATATGTATGTGCTATGCTTTTTATATATTGGAGTTGTCATATATATATGGCTGGCATGTTTACATATTCCTAGTCCTATGCATTTTGGGACTGGGAGTGCTAACCATATTGACTAATAACGCTTGCTTGAATATTTCTCCAATACTTGTATCAGAGTCCCAGTGAAAATGCTTTTCAGCTTTGGCTTCTGAGCATTTTGGAGTTATTTTAGGGGTAACATAACCCAAACCACAGCACATATGCTGATAGTAGATTTGGCGTTTGCCTTTTGGAGAAAAGTGACATAATGGTAGATGTCATCCTTTGCCAAAGTTTAGTCCTTGGTTGCTCTTCAAGTCATAGCCCATATTCTGGATGATGTTCTTGGCTTATGAATGGTAACGATAAAGTTGTATTTTATCATTATTATGCTCAGGATCGTCAGTAGGAAAATCTTTGGCATGACCCATTGTTGTACCGAAGATGACATGTTTATCTCCCTTCTTCCTTGCGAGAACTTTGAAGTAGGAGTCCTCGTAGGAGAACATGATGACCCAGCCGAAAAGGTAGCTGAATCTAGCATGCACAGATGCGTCCCTAGACCAAAATCAAAAGCATATATAGTATCAATATACTCTTTCACAGATGGATATACATCAGAACGGTTCAAAGGAACCCATTTATTTAAAAATACAATATTTCCTCCTCAAGAATAACATCATCGAGGGAATCAACATTAGGCTAGGTTTTTATGTACACTTACAGCACAACATCAATTTGAGTGTCGGTCGCAGATTTGGCCAAGTCTACCACAGAGGGTTGTTCAACTGAAACATGATGATTGTTACGATGATGGTCAATCACCAAATATTTTGAGTTCCTTGCAGCATTGAGATCGATTACCAATGAGCAATCATCTTGTCACCCACGGGTTGATTTATGGATGTTGGTTACGAGAGGCTCTACGATATTGTGATATGGGATAAAATGACTGATTCTCTTACGAAGGTTTACCACAAGAGGTTCATATGTGTCTTTGTGGGTGACACGGCCCTTAACACGGATCTTGAGCGAACCCTCGGTATTTAAGTCTGCTTCAGCTTCTGCTTCATCATCAGCATCATTGTCCTTCTTATCGTGGTGGTGTTGTTTGTATAACACTGAGTCAAAGTAGTAAGCTTTAGTGCCTTTGAATGGGTCAACATCAGCAAACTCTGTCCTAACCGCCTCCTATTTGTTTATATGCTTTAAGAACTGGTAGATTATTGAAGGTACAATCATGTATCCATGGACGCCTTAGCAAGACATTATAGGATACATTAATGTCTATGACATAGCAAGTGATCTCGGTCCGCAAATTACCTATCTGACACTTGAGGCAAATCTTGCCCAGAGGGTGGCTTCGTCCAGCATTAAAGCCAAGTATGGTTGTGTTGGTTGCCGACAGCTTGTGCATCGGGATCCCCAAAATCTGAAGTAGAATGCGAGGGATGATACTGAGTGACGAACCTGAATCAATATGCATACGATCTACCTTGATAGCACCAATATAGCCAGAGTAGTACAAAGGCCTATCATGATGGTTATTCTTGAGCAACATATTGTTTTGAGAGAAGGTTATGTTAGGAATTTTCTCCATCACAACATGCGGCTGGATCCTCAACGGGCGCTTTGATCTGTGACAAGTAAGAGTTAACGTGCAGCAACGCCTTACTCAGTTTATCACGCATCTCTTTTGAGAGATGAAATAGGTCAAAGAAGGACAACCTTGCAGGCGTATTGGCAAGTTGTGTTAATATGTCAAAGTTTTAAGCTTTGTCAAGGCCTTGGGGAGGGTTCTTCTTCAGTGACTTGTCGAACCAGACCTCCTTCTGCTTCAATTTATCAACTACTGCGGGTTTAGATGGACCTGTTCCTGGAGCAGCTGGAGAAGCAGGTATAAGAGTAGAAGGAGTATTATCCTCCTGGACAGGATCATAAACCCGAAGATAGGTCTTACTGGACTTTGTCTCTCCAGATAGTGCTTCATCCATAGTTACAGGAAGAACCATGTGATACGACCTACTTTTATTCTTTTTTCTCTTCTGTTTGGAACTTGAAGGTGCTGCTTCTTGTTCCATATATTGGGAAATATCTGGGTGTACCCACATAATCTCACCACACGAAGTGGTGAGTGGTACCAATCATATTGCTTGGTTACAGGCCGGTAGAAGATTGACAATCTACATGGTTGTTATCGGGATTGGAACAACGTCATCTTGGACTTCTAATGATGGGAAGTCACCAAATTGAAGGGACACCATGTTTATAGTGACCTTTTTCTGATCAGAGTAAAGGGGAATAGCCTTGGAGTCAATGAGCTGATTGATCCTCCTCTTCAATATGTAACAGTCCTTTGTAGGGTGATGCATATATTGACGAAATAGGTAGTACTTGGGGTCATTTGTGCGACCCACTTCTTTCGGCCTTCTGATATCGAGCAATTTTAGTTTGTTGCTTTTTATCAGTACATTGAAGATATCAACCACATCATCATCGTCAAAGGAGGATGTCCCTTTTGGCTTCGGGTCATCCGAATACTTTTGCTTTGACTGGGAAGCGCTCTTGGTAATGTTAACAGTGAGGGACTCCTTCCCTTTACCGTTGCGATTACTGTTGTTGTTGTTGTTTTGGGGATGCTTTCCCCTATCTCCAGATTTTAGAAATTTGATCCCAAGTGCCTTGAGATCATCGACTGACTTTTCAGCAATGTCAGCATTTTCGATGAAGGTGGATCACTTATCGTATTTGGTTAGTCCTAAACAGAACTTCACTGTCGGTAGCAGAGTATGTCTGCAAGTGTCCATAAGCATAGACTTTGGAACGCCAGGAGACATCTTCAGAGCGAGTCATCTGAAGCGTTCGATAAAGTACCTTCTCCCTTTGCTTTGTGGCAATGGGGGTTGATATATTGACTTCCATACCGCCTTCATAGAACCTAGCTAGGAACATCATCTCCAAGTCCTTGAATGTCTTGATACCATCATTTGGTAGAATATAGAACCATTCAAAGGCTACTCCTTGCAGGGTATCGATGAATAACTTGGTGATTAGTGCATCGTCCTTTAGTAAATGCACCATTTGTGAGTCAAAGTACTTTATGTGTTGACGGGGGGCGACTTCATGCTGTCAAATGGAAGTAGCAATTGCGACTTGTACTTCGATGGACAAACGACATTATACCACTCAGGAGGGTATGGCTGTGATACCCCTAGTTTCTGAAGTTTATCCCGGTTGTACATGTTATCCAAACGGGCATTCAAATCATGTATGGCTTCTTGTGTGTCAACTGCTTGTGGAGGAGCAGTCAATTATAGAATAGTAGGCAGAGTTCTTTGCATCACTAGCATAGAATCACTCCACGCATTTGGAGGATTGAGAGGATGCGCAGCAAAGTCCTCATTGTCAGCAAGATTTTGATTTGCTTGATCCTGAGTCGGATAATTATTATGGTGTAGTCAAGGCCATTTAGATATCCAGTATCGCCTACCGAATTAAGTTTGTCGTAGCGCTCATATATTGCACTATAGTTTCTAAGGTTTTGAGGCATTGACGGCCACTGCTGCACTCATTATTGTTATTATTAGTCATATACACATGAGCTATGTGTGGAGTGGTAGACGAAGTGGTTGTCATGCCCCGGACCCGCCCGGGCCGCCGCTCCGCCTTGCCCTGCCCCGTATGGCCGAAATTATCGAACCGGGCATGAATCACCGTGCCTCAGAGCGCCGGACGCGAATCACCGCGCCGGTCCCGCGGGTGCGAGGAAGGGGAAGGAATGGCCTGGCCCGATCGAGCCCATCGGGGATGTGATACCGTGCTGGCCTGGGGTTGCGTCCGCATAAGGCCAATCGTTTAAGTTGATAGTTGGCTATCATCGTATCAATCGAGTAAGCAGCGAAAAGGGACTTATTGTAATGCAATGTATTTAGCTAACTGAGTATTCAGGACAATCAAGGCAACTTGGTTTCCTTTAGCAAGGCATATGTTCGTTCCATACATTATGCTTCCTTATACGATAGTATTCTCGGGGCAACAATTAAAACCAGGATTCCGGGTCTTAGGGACTGTGGCACGCCTATCGCTCCCTCGGACAATCTAGTACCTGCAAGCAAGTAAACTGTTGGTGGGTCAGCACTTTAGACAAGTACTTGTGAGATAAAACAACTGAACAGAAACAAGCATTCACTCAAACCAACACTAAGTAATCATGTTATAAAATATTACATTACTAGTGATCTTTCTAGTTTTACCTAGGTTTGTTTCATGCAGTTCTAGCAGAGTCAATTTACATTGTTTGGAAACATGTTTGAAAACAGAGTTTCATATGTAATAAGCAAGACAAGCAATCGTTCATGTTTCAGGGTATGCGTAGCGTGTCTCGTGTGACTCGAGGGTCAAATGCATAGCTAGACACATAATGCACAAACTTAGGGGCGGTCCTCTATCCAAGCCAACACAATGACTTAGCTATATGCAGGGTGGTCCCCGAGTATCTCAGGATCGGCAGCTGGTTGTACAGCATACCAATGACTCATTCATCTGATGCTAATGGCAACTGTGACTCATTATTGCTTTCCACTATCTCTGTAGTAGCCGTGACACATGCAGTTCAGCTCTCCACTAATAGCCATTGTCCGACCGCATGTGAATGCATGGAACACTATCAATTAAACTCTAGTATGCAGACGAGATGAACCATCAGAATACAATCTCCGTTGCGGGGCAATCTGACTTATCACTTGAATACATTCAGGCACAATATGGTTCTCTCGAAGCATAGACGATAGTGAACATGTCCATGCACTCTAGGCAAGCGTTTCAGGATTCTCGTTAAGCAGACATTGTTTCAAAGACAAGCTAGGTGAGTTCTTTCATTAACATGCAAGGCAGGTTCTATCATTCTCTTATGAAAATATTGCAAGCAAAAACTTAAGTTATTATTAAGGCGTGCAAGAATCAGAGAACGAAGTTCTGCCCACTCACCTGATACATAATGCCGACGTAGAGCGGGGCATTACATACTTACCAACCAACAAAAAGTTTCGTCCTCGAAAGTTCAAGGATAAACTTCTCGATATTTCGAGCAGCGACAGTGCCGTCCCTCGCCGTACTCAATCAAAACAATCAAGCAATTCAAGTTCAGAAAATATTTACACTTTGAGAATATCTATGGACTTATTGTATGGAACGCTCTATTGCAATACCATATCGAGCAATATCTCAGAGTCACAGCAACGGTTTTGGGCCAGAAGATTGATTTCGCTCTGATACCATTCTGTCATGCCTTGGACCCGTCCGGACCGTCGCTCTACCTTATCCCGCCCCGTATGGCCAAAATTATCGAACCAGGCACGAATTACCGTACCTCGGCACGCCGGACGCGAATCATCGCGCCCGTCCCACGGGTGCAAGGAAGGAGAAGGAATGGCCTGGCCCGATCGAGCCCATCGGGGACGTGATACCGTGCGGGCCTGGGGTTGCGCCCGCACAAGGCCAATTGTTTAAGTTGATAGTTGGCTATTATCGCATCAATCGAGTAATCAGCGGAAAGGGACTTGTTGCAATGCAATGCATTTAGCCAACTGAGTATTCGGGACAATCGAGGCAACTTTGGTTCCTTTAGCAAGGCATACGTTCGTTCCATACATTATGTTCCCTTATACGATAGCATTCTCGGGGCAACAATCAAAACCAGGATTCCGGGTCTTAGGGACTATGGCACGTCTATCGCTTCCTTGGACGATCCAGTACCTGCAAGCAAGTAAACTGTTGGTGGGTCAGTACTTTATACAAGTACTGGTGAGATAAAAAAATTGAACAGAAATAAGCATTCACTCAAACCAACACTAAGTAATCATGTTATAAAATATTACATTACTGGTGATCTTTCTAGTTTTACCAAGGTTTATTTCATGCAGTTCTAGCAGAGTCAATTTATATTGTTTGGAAACATGTTTGGAAACAGAGTTCATATACAATAAGCAAGACAAGCAATCATTCATGTTCAGGGTGTGCACAACGTGTCTCGTGCGACTCGAGGGTCAAATGCACAGCTAGACACACAATGCACAAACTTAGGGGTACTCCTCTATCTAAGCCAACACAATGACTTAGCTATATGCAGGGCGGTCCCCGAGTATCTCAGGATCAGCAGCTGGTTGTACAGCATACCAATGACTCATTCATCTGATGCTAATGGAAGATGTGACTCATGGTTGCTTTCCACTATCTATGTAGCAGCCGTAACACATGCAGTTCAGCTCTCCACCAGTTCAGCTCTCCACCAATAGCCATTGTCCGACCGCATACGAATGCATGGAACACTATCAATTAAACTCTAGTATGCAGACGAGACGAACCATCATAATACAATCTCTGTTGCGGGATAATCCGACTTATCACTTGAACACATTCAGGCACAATATGGTTCTCTCAAAGCATAGACGATAGTGAACATGTTCATGCACTCTAGGCAAGCATTTCAGGATTCTCGTTAAGCAGACATTATTTCAAAGACAAGCTAGGTGAGTTCGTTTATTAACATGCAAGGCAAATTCTATCATTCTCTTATGAAAATATTGCAAGCAAAAACTTAAGTTATTATTAAGGCGTGCAAGAATCAAAGAACGAAGTTCTGCCCACTCACCTGATACATAATGCCGATACAGAGTGGGGCATTACAGCGGTATAGCTAGAGTCTATATTGTCTAATTCGGATTCTTGGGGCACGTTGTACTCAGGAAAGGTTGTCATTGCATCGTCTTCGAAGTCTAGAAAATTACTACCCCCAGTCCGTGATGCTGCATTGGTTGCTTCAGTTTGCAGAGGGACGTTGCCCCCTGGTTGTGGTACATCATGGTCATACTCCAAAGGGGTACTAACCCTTAACTATAAAGCATCATCTTTAGGTTGAGGCCTAGACTTGAGCTCTTTAGACGAATTATCATGCCCCAATGTCCCCCAAGTTCGATCGCCCCAGCTAAACGTGAATCACCACGTTGCAGCGCTCCCGCGGGACCATCGTTCTCATCGGGAAATAATGTAGTACGGGCCTGGAGTTTTGCTTGCACAAGGAGATGATGTCAAGCGTCATTATTATCATCAAAATTATCAAGTTACAGCGAAAGCCAAGTATTGTTACCAACAACAACACAACAGAGTATATGTAGCGAATCTCTCGAAGGGTTCAAATAAAGATGCCATAATGGAGAATGCCATAAAGGCTTACAACACTCTTTCTCTTACTTGTCCACAAAGGTACTTACCGTTCCATACATCATGTCCCGTATATCCAAGCTGAGCCACTATACCTATGTACCTGAAAGATATGCCCACAAATGTGGGTCAGTACACAGCCGTACTGGTGAGCGGGATAGTCCACTCGTCTATACCGACACTAAGTAGATAGTGAATGCAAACAGTCATATGGTGATCTTTTTACTTGAACCTAGATTTATTTCATGGCAGTGGCATGACATCACTACCAAAATCTACGCTATTAGCGACGTCTTCAGCGACGTAAGTTATTGAAGTCGTTAATTTTTATAAAATTAGCGACTTTAATAAACAATGTCGCTAAACGTACGTCGCTATCTGTGACGTTTAGAGACATTTAGCGACAACAATTTCTATCGTAAAAATAAACGTCGGTATAGGTCGCTGAATGTCACTACATTTTCGATAAATAGCAACTTTTTTGCGACATGCAGCGACACAATTTTTTATTGTAAAAAATATGCGCTGACAAAGGTCGCTGAACGTCGCTACAATTTTAATTTATAGTAACGTTTAGCGACGTCTATTTAGACATCGCTAAATTGTTTAATATAGGGTTGGCTGCTTCGTTCCCCCCCCCCCCCCTCCATTCTAACCCAAAAAAAATTGAAACCTAAAAACACAGCTCTCCCCCCTCCAGATCGCCCCCCCGCCACTGGTATCCCCCCGAGCACCTCCCTCCGGCATGGCTCCTCCCTTGCGTGGTTGCTCCCCTCGCACGGCTTCTCCCCTCCGACGACCTCGGGCTTTTCCTCCTCCTCTCCATAGCTCCGGCTACATCTAGGTAAACCCTAACCCTATATCTCTCTCTCTCTCTCTCTCTCTCTCTCTCTCTCTCTCTCTCTCTCTCTCTCTCTTTCTTACAGATACGGACATGACACAACACACACACAGCGATATGACACTAACACATACACGACACTGACACACATGACATTGACACTGATACGATACTAACACAGACACGATATTGACACAGACACAGACACACACATGTATAGGGTATTGACCCGGGCCGTAGACTCGCGGTCCAGGACGTCAAGCTTGATGAACCGGTCTAGACTCTAGGCCGGGTAGGGGTGCTCGGGTCAGGCGGCGGGTTAGGCCATACACGATCTATGGTGCGCCGGACGCGCTCGACCTCTTTAGAGCCTCCACGAGTGTAAGCCCCTGATTTTTCAAAAATATTAAATCTTGGATTTTTCCCAATTTTCTGGAATTTTCTGGAAATTTTTCTGTAATTAAAATCAAGGTTTTCAATTAATAAATGATTTTTATTTGGCAATAAATAATATTAAAATATCATGAAAATAATATTTTTGGGTGTAAAATGAAAAATTGGACTTAGGGTAATTTTTCTGGATTTTTCTGGGCCTCAGAACTATTTTTAAATGCCTAAAAACAATTTTCAAATTAATTAATTAAATTAACTGTTTTTATTATTATTATTATTAATTATTATTTTTATTTTATTTTATTTTTGTTTCTGGGCCGGCCCGGCCCAGTGGGCCGAAGCCCAGCCCAGCCCAGTCCCCCGCCCTATCGGGTCGGGTTGGGTCAGCCAACCCGACCCGCCCGCAAACCCCGACCCGCTCCCCAGCCCTCTCCCCCGCTCCCCGCTCCGCTCCCGCCGGCCGCGCCGCCCGCCGCTCCGCCCGGCCAGCGGCACGCGTCCCCGCGCCCCCCGCGCTAGCCGCCGCTCCGCCCGGAGCCCCCTCGCCTCGCCACCCCTATTTAACCCCCCTCTCCGCCACAGCCACCTCGCCGCCACCGCTGCCCGACGCCGCCACGCCCACCGCCACCGCTGCCCGACGCCGCCACCGCCGCTATCCCTCTCCCCGGCCTCCTCCTCCACCGTGCCCGGCCCCCTCGACGACTGCCTCCGGCTCCCCCTCAGCAGCAGCGGCCGCAGCAGCCCGCCGACGGCCGCCCCTGCCGCCGACGGTCCCCAGCCGCCTCGCCGTGCCCCCCCCGCGCTGCCCCCGGCCCCCTCCGCCTCTGCCCGGCCGCCCTCCGCCGGAGTCCGGCGAGAAAACCCTAAACCCTAATTCTTCGTGTCGGACACACCCTGTGTCGTGTCGGACACGACACGGACACGATTTCAGCCCCGGTTTCGAGCCCTGTTCAGGTACTCATAACTTTCGCCTCGTAGCTTCTTTTTTAATTCCGTAAATTGCGTTGTGAAGCCTGTATGACCCTCTCGGTGTCCGGACAAACTGTTCGGGACATCGCGTCCTGTGGTGATCGCACACCGCGATCCAAAAATAGGAAAAAATCAGACCCTGTTTCACCCCGGAACTGAGTACGCTCCGCCAAACGGGACGACTTGGTCGCGCGCGGTCTTCACAGATACGTGCGCAGCGTCGATACGGACGTGTGAGATTTCGCGGAAGCTGATTCGGGTGTGCGTGCACACCGGAATCAACGCGTATCCGCGGACATCGCCCCGTATCCGCCTTTTCTGCAATTCATCCTAACTTCGTGCACACACGTCGGATCGAGACGAAACTTGCGCCATCGGATTCATAGCGATACGCTGGTCCTGTGGGTCAAGTTTGGTTCGATTCTGAGAACGTTGACGAAATCGCGTGTCGTGGGCCCCACAGGCCCCGCTCGACGGGCGATTTCGTGATCGGCTCATCGGAATCCAAATCTGGAAGTTCCGTTGGGTTCGCATCAGCGTTCCTGACCTGTTGACACTAAGTTTGGTGAATTTGGAGACCGTTGACCCGGACACATTTTTCGGTGCAAAGCGGGCCCACCGGCGGACCCCGTTTTGACCCGAAACTGCCGTTTTTGCCCTTGTCTCCAAATTGGACCCAAGGACAGGCATTTCTAGCTATTTGACATCTTCTGAGCGTGATGGTAATGTCTATTTCAGCTTTTGGACTCATCTCTGGAAATTTCTCCAAGAACCAAATTAATCAGATCCAAACAACAGGCAAGTACCTGCACTTCAAGTTTAACCTTTATATTGTGATAAATAAATTTCCCTGCTTAATAGTACCACTAATGATCATATGTAGAGTTAGAACACTGGATTTCATGTCTTGAATAATATATTTCATGTCTTGCTTTTCATGTCGGGTGGGAGAATACTAGGAGGCATGTAGTTTACCTTTCCCCTTGTCGTGACTGCTAGCTGTTGGTACGCGACTGTACCATCAGCCTTATTCCTGATTGTTCCTGACTGCTAGTCGTCTATGACGGCCTTATTAGCCTTATAAACCCCTACATGCCAACTATGTATTCTAAATACACAAGTTCACGCACATAGTTCCTGTCTTGTTGCAGTTCTTGTTGTCTTGTTACAGTTACATTTCCTGTCACATTTTTCCTGTTTTACTCGTATTTCTGGTTTATAGCAATTAATCATACTTTACTTCTAGTCTTGTTTTATAACATTATTTCTCAGTTAATTTCACTATTTGCTTACGCATATTCTCAACATGATGCTTAGTCAGTTATTTTCTACCTGTCACAAATATTTAGCTTAAATCTTGTTGTGCATTGTGTACTTTGCTCCTTTCCTGACTGGATCCGTTGTTTAGGCGATGATGAGAACCTTGCCCCTACCTATTATGGACCCTATGAGCCAGCAGGTGATACAGTTGCAGAGCCGGTTCCCCCCCAAGAGACTACTCCTGCAGAGTAGTTAGCATTAGTTGTTTATTTCCTTTCATCTTAGTAATCGGGTTTGTCCCCGATATTATATGGTTCTGTAATAAACTCTGGATCTGATTATCATATTCTGATTATAAAATCTTAGCGTTCTTTTTCCTGCTATTTTTCTTGCCTATTTAATTATTGTGAATGAGCTAGATTTATTACCTGTGATTATGCCCTAGACAGCGTACTACCGCCGACACTGCGGCGTAGGCTGGACGTACCCACGCACTCGTGCCCAAATTTCCGGGTGCGGGTCGTGACACGTTTTAGTGGTGGCCCATGCAGGTCAAACGACTAAATTATTCGGTTCCAACTTAGGGACCGAACAGGCCTGCAACAAGATTGAGGATTTTAGGATAAAGCTCATTCACAGTATAGGGTCCTTATTTCAATTCTTGATATCATTTCTGCTCAATTATCCTATCGCCTTTGATTTCCAAGTATTCTATTCTGATTCTCCTATCCCTTAATCTTTCAGAATGGTTCAGACGAGAAACACAGTAGGAGGCACATCAGAAACAGCTGAGCAGAATGTGCCCGAGACTCTTGCACTCCCGCCGCCTCCATCTGTTCCAGCAGTTACTCTAGATGGGGCACAGCTACTCGGAGTGTTCCAGGGACTAGTGGAATCCCAGAAGGAACAGACTGCACTTCTGCGGACCAGCCTCTCAGAAGCTCTTAGGTCCCAGGAGTCGCCACACAAGAGGCCAGGGAGTGCCAAAGACTTCAAGAACCTTAAACCCCTGGAATTCTATGGAACTGAGGGCATTCTCTACGCCGATGAATGGATAGAGAACGTAGAGCGACTCCTGAAGACTGCTCGGGTCCCTGATGATCTCAAAGTGGAGTCCGCAAGCCTGCAACTGTTCGACATTGCTCGAACCTGGTTCAGAGATGAACCCCAACTATCTGCTCCTGACCTCACCTGGGAGGACTTCAAAAGGCTATTCAAGGAGAAATTTTATCCCGAAGTGGCTCGGGAAGCTCTCGAAAGCCAATTCGAGAGACTGGAACAAGGTAACATGTCTGTTGATGAATATACTGCTGAATTTAGCAGGTTAAGCCACTTTGCGGAGTACATGGTTCGTACCCTGGAGGACAGAGCCCGTAGATTCAAGAAGGGACTGTCTCCGGATATTCGCCTTGCTGTCACCACCAGCCGAGCCCGCACCTACGAGGAAATCTTAAACGTGGCACAAGGCGTTGAGAGAGACATGGGGCATAAGCTAAAGCGAGAAAGAGATACCGGAAATACGGGACCCAACAAACGCCCTTTTCAACAACAACAACAGCAGAGGTCCCCGCAGCAAACCCAGCGTCCTCTCCCTCGAGCCACAGCACCCCAACACCAAGCTCAAGGACAGAATCAACGAGTTCCCACTTGTGGCTTTTGTCAAAAACAAGGTCACACCTGGCAAGTTTGTAGGAAGAGACTGGGTGCCTGTCTATATTGTGGATCAACAGAACACCAAGTGAGGGACTGCCCCACTGCTCCAGGACGCGGACAAGCTTACGTGATGACCGTGGAGAACGCGCAAACTCTGGAAGCAGCTAATGCGCGTAAGTGATTCGTAGATACCTTTTCTAGTATTGCTTAGCTCATGCCTATTGGTTCGTGACCTCAGCCCCAACCTAGTAATTTTGAACTTGCTAAATACCTGGTATGCTTTTAAAATTTGATAACTGTTTTAGAGACTTTTTGCTATTGTGCTTATTTTGTGTTATTTTGTGAACTTCAATAATTTGTACCTCCTTTCATCATTATCTAGCGCACTTAAATTTTGCTGAACTTGACATATGCTGCTATTTTATAGCTTAGTTTTGCAAGCTTACCTTTATCGGGCTTGTTCAGGACACATGTATTACTGAGGCCTGATCAACCCCACTAATACAAGTGTCTACTCAGAATCAGTGTACTACGGTCTGATCAACCTTAGTGCATTTTGGTTCGCACTTCGCACGACTACCTTACGTGGATTGAGAGATATAGTGACTAGTATACTTGCCCCTAAAAGTGTCCGAGCATATCGTATCAGTTACATAACCGTACTAATACGAGCATGCGAATAAATGATTACCAGAATAGAATCTCAATCCATAACCGCCTGACAATCCCCATTAGAATTCTTTAAACGCCTTGATCCCTATACCTCTGTTCTACCACCTCGCCCTTAAACTCTTATTATTGATCCTCGTCTTTCCTTACTTCGAAAAGACAAAATCCTGTGTTTGATATAAGTTGAATTGTAGTGTTAGACATACCCCTCAGACCGGTCAAATTGATGTTAACCCTTTATGACTAAGGCAATACCCTAAGTGATGTGTTTTGTGTTGCAGACTTAAAGATTCAATACCATGATTTATTAAGTTGGGACCTAGCTTTACTAGTTGTACAGCCTTAAAGGATATGGGTAAAATTATAAGTTGGGTAGCGACCGCAATGTTCACCTAAGAGAAACCCGTTATATTGTGACCAAGTGAGTTTGGACAGAGAGAACCCTGCCATAATTTAAATTTCGAGGACAAATTTTTTTTATAAGTTGGGTAGATTGTAAGCCCCTGATTTTTCAAAAATATTAAATCTTGGATTTTTCCCAATTTTCTGGAAATTTCTGGAAATTTTTCTGTAATTAAAATCAAGGTTTTCAATTAATAAATGATTTTTATTTAGCAATAAATAATATTAAAATATCATAAAAATAACATTTTTGGGTGTAAAATGAAAAATTGGACTTAGGGTAATTTTTCTGGATTTTTCTGGGCCTCAGAACTATTTTTAAATGCCTAAAAACAATTTTTAAATTAATTAATTAAATTAACTGTTTTTATTATTATTATTATTATTTATTATTTTTATTTTATTTTATTTTTGTTTCTGGGCCGGCCCGGCCCAGTGGGCCGAAGCCCAGCCCAGCCCAGTCCCCCGCCCTATCGGGTCGGGTCGGGTCAGCCAACCCGACCCGCCCGCAAACCCCGACCCGCTCCCCAGCCCTCTCCCCCACGACCCGCTCCCCGCTCCGCTCCCGCCGGCCGCGCCGCCCGCCGCTCCGCCCGGCCAGCGCCACGCGTCCCCGCGCCCCCGCGCTAGCCGCCGCTCCGCCCGGAGCCCCCTCGCCTCGCCACCCCTATTTAACCCCCCTCTCCGCCACAGCCACCTCGCCGCCACCGCTGCCCGACGCCGCCACGCCCACCGCCACCGCTGCCCGACGCCGCCACCGCCGCTATCCCTCTCCCCGGCCTCCTCCTCCACCGTGCCCGGCCCCCTCGACGACTGCCTCCGGCTCCCCCTCAGCAGCAGCGGCCGCAGCAGCCCGCCGACGGCCGCCCCTGCCGCCGACGGTCCCCAGCCGCCTCGCCGTGCCCCCCCGCGCTGCCCCCGGCCCCCTCCGCCTCTGTCCGGCCGCCCTCCGTCGGAGTCCGGCAAGAAAACCCTAAACCCCAATTCTTCGTGTCGGACACAGCCTGTGTCGTGTCGGACACGACACGGACACGATTTCAGCCCCGATTTCGAGCCCTGTTCAGGTACTCATAACTTTCGCCTCGTAGCTCCTTTTTCAATTCCGTAAATTGCGTTGTGAAGCCTGTATGACCCTCTCGGTGTCCGGACAAACTGTTCGGGACATCGCGTCCTGTGGTGATCGCACACCGCGATCCAAAAACAGGAAAAAACTAGACCCTGTTTCACCCCGGAACTGAGTACGCCCCGCCAAACGGGACGACTTGGTCGCGCGCGGTCTTCACAGATACGTGTGCAGCATCGATACGGACGTGTGAGATTTTGCGGAAGCTGATTCGGGTGTGCGTGCACACCGCAATCAACGCGTATCCGCGGACATCGCCCCGTATCCGCATTTTCTGTAATTTACCCTAACTTCGTGCTCACACGTCGGATCGAGACGAAACTTGCGCCATCGGATTCATAGCGATACGCTGGTCCTGTGGGTCAAGTTTGGTTCGATTCTGAGAACGTTGACGAAATCGCGTGTCGTGGGCCCCACAGGCCCCGCTCGACGGGCGATTTCGTGATCGGCTCATCGGAATCTAAATCTGGAAGTTCCGTTGGGTTCGCATCAGCGTTCCTGACCTGTTGACACTAAGTTTGGTGAATTTGGAGACCGTTGACCCGGACACGTTTTTCGGTGCAAAGCGGGCCCACCGGCGGACCCCGTTTTGACCCGAAACTGCCATTTTTGCCCTTGTCTCCAAATTGGACCCAAGGACAGGCATTTCTAGCTATTTGACATCTTCTGAGCGTGATGGTAATGTCTATTTCAGCTTTTGGACTCATCTCTGGAAATTTCCCCAAGAACCAAATTAATCAGATCCAAACAACAGGCAAGTACCTGCACTTCAAGTTTAACCTTTATATTGTGATAAATAAATTTCCCTGCTTAATAGTACCACTAATGATCATATGTAGAGTTAGAACACTGGATTTTATGTCTTGAATAATATATTTTATGTCTTGCTTTTCATGTCGGGTGGGAGAATACTAGGAGGCATGTAGTTTACCTTTCCCCTTGTCGTGACTGCTAGCTGTTGGTACGCGACTGTACCATCAGCCTTATTCCTGATTGTTCCTGACTGCTAGTCGTCTATGACGGCCTTATTAGCCTTATAAACCCCTACATGCCAACTATGTATTCTAAATACACAAGTTCACGCACATAGTTCCTGTCTTGTTGCAGTTCTTGTTGTCTTGTTACAGTTACATTTCCTGTCACATTTTTCCTGTTTTACTCGTATTTCTGGTTTATAGCAATTAATCATACTTTACTTCTAGTCTTGTTTTATAGCATTATTTCTCAGTTAATTTCACTATTTGCTTACGCATATTCTCAACATGATGCTTAGTCAGTTATTTTCTACCTGTCACAAATATTTAGCTTAAATCTTGTTGTGCATTGTGTACTTTGCTCCTTTCCTGACTGGATCCGTTGTTTAGGCGATGATGAGAACCTTGCCCCTACCTATTATGGACCCTATGAGCCAGCAGGTGATACAGTTGCAGAGCCGGTTCCCCCCCAGGAGACTACTCCTGCAGAGTAGTTAGCATTAGTTGTTTATTTCCTTTCATCTTAGTAATCGGGTTTGTCCCCGATATTATCTATGGTTCTGTAATAAACTCTGGATCTGATTATCATATTCTGATTATAAAATCTTAGCGTTCTTTTTCCTGCTATTTTTTTTGCCTATTTAATTATTGTGAATGAGCTAGATTTATTACCTGTGATTATGCCCTAGACAGCGTACTACCGCCGATACTGCGGCGTAGGCTGGACGTACCCACGCACTCGTGCCCGAATTTTCGGGTGCGGGTCGTGACAACGAGATTAGACTTGATTGTGTTCAAGTGGCAGATTCTAAATATTATATAATAAAGAACTTATATCAAACTTTATATATATATATATATATTATTCTATGTATTTATATGCAACTTTTTATAGTTTTGAATGACAATTCTTAGTTAGTGGAGCAATTAATTTAGCTGACTAATTTTAATTAATTCAAATCTTGAGCAATTAATTTAACTTAATTGATAAATGATAGGTGTGACCATCCTAAATAGGGTTTACATATATGTATAGGGGAATCAAGTCAGAGGATATTTTACTTATGCATTAATATAGTGTAAAGGTTATAAATTAGTCTATGTTCTAACAGAGAATATTAGAACGTCAAGGAGAAGTGTTAGTAGTGGTTGGTGTTAGAAAGCATTATGATCATGATGGTTGTGTGCTTGTATATAATAGGTATATTTTTGTTGAAATTATGCTTGTATAGGCTTGATTCTTATTCTGATCTGTCCATTTACTAGAGTTTGAAATCTTTGGCTCTATATTTCACTCAAGTATCGGAAGCCATGTGACTAAAATATGTCTTCTATTCTCCTTCATATTTCAGTCTCATGGCTTTCGGCACCAGAGCGTAAGGTAGAGACAAATGTCTCATGCCTTCTAGGTTCATTTACCTATTTCTTATTAGGTTTCTAGCTAGGTAATGGCTCACAAGAGACACATGACGACACCCATATCCTTCTTTATATATGTCCATCTTTAATGAACATGCATTTGTATCCATCTTTGCCTCTATTTGAATAATATATACTTAAATAATATGTATCTATCTTACAAAAGTATCTAAAAATATATATGAATTACTACCTACGGCATCATTCGTAGATGTACAACCGTCATCCTGATGACATGTGCGGTATGCAAAATAAATTCATAGAGGGTGTGCAACAGTTCCTGCAGTTCGCGAAGGCGTTCCCTCAGTACATGGACGGTATCAAAATTAAGTGTCCAAGTGTGAGATATCGTAACTTAAAATATCATCCAGAAGTGGAAGTCACATATCATTTGTACTCGAAGGATTTTACGCTAAATTATTATCAATGGACCGCGCACGGAGAACTTATGTCTTTAGCATAGGAGTTAGAGCCTTATGTGGAACCGTATATGGATCTCTACGACCACGCTGCTTACGAGAAAGGGTGGGTGAACATAATTTTTGATACGATGGGGCTTAGTTTTGATCCAAACAATCATGATGCAGATGAGGAGGCACCGAATGTCGATGCTGCAAAATTTATGGAGTTGTTGGAGAATTCAAGGACTCTATTATATCCTGGTTGTGAGGATCATTCATCGTTTGAGGTAGTTACAAGATTGTTGAGCATCAAGTCTGATTTTAATATGTCACAAGAATGCTGCAACAGACTGATGGAGTTGATTATAGAGATCTTGTCGAAGTGTGCTAAGTTGCCTAAAGACTTCTACCGATCTAAGAGGATGGTGAGATCGCTCTGGATAGGATACCAGAAAATCGATGCATGTCACAACGGGTGCATATTGTACTACAAAGACGACAAGGATAAAGACGCGTGCAGATTCGGTAGTGTTGATCGCTACAAGGCCACTGGTAGAGGAAAGTTTGTCGGTGCAAGAAATCCTACTGATTCGATGCACTACTTGTATTTGATGTCGCAGTTGTAGAGGTTATTTATGGTGAAGGAGGCTGCAGAAAATATGAGTTGGAACAAGGGAAAATAGATCGAAGGAGTGTTGGATCATCTATCTGATGGAGAAGTCTGGAAGCACTTTGATCAAGAGTATCCAAAATTTGCCTCGGACCCACAAAATGTTATATTGGGGCTCTCCTCCAACGGTTTTACCCCATTCGAACTTTCGGGCTTTCAGTATTCGTGTTGGCCTATGATCGTCACTCCGTACAATCTATCACCTTTGATGTGCATGAAGACTCTATATATGTTCCTAACCGTTATTATCCTGGGTCCGAACAATCCGAAGAGGAAGATCGATGTGTATTTACAGTCGTTGATAGATGAGTTGAATCAATGGTGGAAAGTAGGTGCCAACACGTACGATATTTCTAGAAAGCAGAATTTTTAGATGAGGGCAGCACTTATGTGGACCATCAACGAATTTTTGGCCTATGAAATATTATCGGGATGGAGCACTCATGGTCGTCTCTCATGTTCATATTGCATGGACCGCACAAAGCCTTTCCGTTTGAAAGTCAAACCATACTTTTTCAATTGTTATCGACAATTCCTGTCGAAGGATCATCCATATCGGAGGAACATGAAGGCATTTTAAAGAAGGCCAATCCACCGCCAAGGTGGCCCGGATACATGTTATGCGAAGAGGTAAATATTTACCAAGTGCTATCGAAGAGCCTGCTAAGGGGTACAAGTGTGACAGATTTGGTCGCACTCATAACTGGACAATGAGGAGTATATTCTGTGATCTGTCATATTGTAGCACCAATCTGATCAGACATAACCTTCATGTCATGTATATCGAGAAGAATGTACTTGACAACATAATTAATACTGTAATGGACATAAAGGGGAAGACAAAAGATAATCCGAAGGCCATGTTAGATTTGGAAAAAATATGTAGACGTCCTGCGTTGCATTTGATAGAGAAGGGGAATGGAAAGTTAAAGCAGCCTAAGGCAATTTTTTTACTGGAGGAGGAGGATAAAGAAAGACTTTGTAGGTGGATTCAGGGACTAAAATTTTCAAACGGGTATGTATCAAACTTGAGAAGATGCGTCGACCTCAAGGAGAACAAACTGACGGGTATGAAGAGCCACGATTGTCACGTATTCATAGAGAGGTTAATTCTGATTACATTTTGGGAATTCTTATCAGGTCGTTTGGGATCCATTGACAGAGCTCAGCATATTCTTCAGAGATCTTAGTTCTACTAAGATACTCGTCGATCGTCTAGAAAAGCAAGAGAAGTACATTGCGGTAACATTGTGCAAGCTCGAGAAGTTTTTTTCTCCTGGATTCTTCAACTCTATGGAGCATTTGCCAATTCATCCTTCCTATGAGGCACGTGTTGGTGGACCTGTCGGTTATCGGTGGATGTACACGTTCGAGCGGCATCTGAACCGCCTAAAGAGAAAGGTAAAAAATAAGGCACGGGTTGAGGGTTCTATTTGTGAAGCTTATATGCTCGAGGAAATTACAAACTTTTGCTCGGCGTATTTCAAACCTCATGTTGCTACTAATCGCACAAGGGCTCCGAGAAACGACGACGGATATCAGGAATCTAATGATGCAATACTGAAAGTATTCAATGCGTCAAAAAAGTCTTCAAAAAAATAAAGAAGAGATATTTGAATGACGACAAGCTAAGGACTTCTCAGTTGTATATATTACTCAATTATGATGAGGATAAAGTGGAGAAGCTAGAGGGGTAAGTAATTAATAGGGCCACCCATCGGAAGGGGTGAAGACGTTAACATGGTGACCATCTTCCTCGCCACCCATCGGAAGGGCAGACAGCTCATCGATGATAGGGCCACACAGACTTACGTAAGTATTACTTTACTTTTTTTTATTTTATTATAACTTAGAAAATATGCAAATAAATATCCATGTAGTTAGTAATAAGTTGCTTAGATAATAGGGTTATTTACACTAACTCTCCCTATATTTTTTGGTTTATAACATCGGGTACCCTTGCTTTTGAACAACTTAGAAAATATGCAAATAAATATCCATGTAGTTAGTAACAAATATATTTATCGAGCGATTTATTTTTTTCTAGAATGAGTATCTACGGCTTCGTGAGCAGTCAACGTAATATGCTGCGTCTGCACCTCCCGAGGGAGAGGCCGATACTTCCGCGCAGCTACCGGCCCACACAGTTCCGTCGGCTAGCGAGCTATGGCAGACCATCGCTGGTGGTCTTCACAGAGGTACATACTATGGTACGGGAACCTACAGCGCCTATGTTACGATACAGGGCTCTAGGACCCCCTCTTCCCCTGAGCATACCCCACAGCCATTCCAGGAGTCGGTGCAAGTCCAGCAGGAGAGAGTTGATCATCAGATTATGTCTCTGCGTGATGAGATAATGAGACTGATTTTGCAGCAACCCCAGTCCCAGTCGCAGATTGACGATGCGAGGATCATAGCACGTTTTGATACGCTCGAGCAAAACCTTTTGGAGCTTAAGACTATGACCGAGGCGACACAGCGGGACATTACGGATCTGGAATCATCGACACAACGTTCCATCACTCGGATTATAGGTGTCATGGATTCATACAATGATCGTCTATCAGCATTTGAGCGGATACGTCCTCCTGGTTCACCGACATCGACACCGACTCCACCGACGATACTGCCTCCTAGTTCGACATCGGTGGCGCTTTCACAGGGCCAGTTGGACAATATCATATCCCAGTTGCGCGGCTGTGTTCCTCCTCCTCCTTCTGATCAGTATTAGTCCTAGGTTGGACATATAGTTATGAGTTTATGTGAATTTGGCCCATTTTTGGGGAATTTGTGTGACATTGGCCCATTTTTGGGTCTGTTGTATATATTCTTTTTGTGATATGAAGATATTTATTTCAGAATTTTATGTATGTATGAATTTGTATGACATTGGCCAATAGTGATAATAGATTTGAATTTATCGGTGTTTAATAATTTGTTTATGTGTGATAATCTATTTTTATAAACTATGAATATATTTGTATAAACTGCAGGATGAATATTGTTATATAAATTATTATGTAACAATCTATTTTTTAAAAAATTACAGCAATTTAGCGACGTTTATCGACGTCTAGCGACGTTACGTCGCAAAGAGGTATCAGAACGTAGTTATCCCTGTACCAAGACATCGCAAATATGTCGCTAAAAGTTACTAATTTGCTGACTTGGCAATCTGTGCCATGTCATCAAGACGTAACTAAAATAGGTTGCTAAACGTCGCTACATTCAAAAAACATTAGCAACGTATATGCGTTGCTAAACGTCGCTAACGGAAGAATGTCAACAAAGTTTAGTGACACAGTAAATGTCACTAAGTATAAAAATATCAGCGACGTTTTGCAACTAAATTTGTGCCGCTCATATATCGAAGTTGCGCCGCAGAACGTCGCTAATTGGTGAAAATGTCGCGACGTTCATACGTCACTAAGATACGTCGCTAGTTGCAACGTATAGCGACGTAATTTTATTCAGCGACTATATTGACCGCGACAATTATAAAACGTCGCTAATAACGTCGCAATTTTATTTCAGCGACGTAATTTTATAATTTATCGACGTTTTGTAGCGTCGCTAACCCCATAATTTTTAGTAGCGTATAATAAGAAAAGTTGTAAAGCAAGTTAAGCATGCAAGCATTTAACTTAAGCAAATACACTAGCAGTTATATCCAACTCAAATAACACTAAGCATGCAATTCGTTCTACTAAAATCCAAAAGCAAAGCGTGAACTTATTTAATCACGTCATATCTCCAAGTCTTACAAATTCAATCATCGATGCGTATACTCTTGCCCAAGGCAAGGTGGCCACTTGTCGTCTACTCGAACGCAACAATCTCAAACTGATCCTATCTATATGAAGGTCACTAGCCAAGCCATAAAAGACTAATCCGAGGCATTTTGACCCGATACAGCATTGATAGCTAGCATGCGTTGTGGTCTCAAACTGCCAGTATCGTGCTCAAAGTACGTTATCATTTGTTTCCTCCATGACCAAACGGTCCCGATGCCCCGGTGCCTATCCCATTCGAGGAAACCAAACCCTGCGTCCGTGACATACAACGATGAAAGGTAGGTATGACAAGAGAATCAAGAATTCTTGCCCTGACCAAACTGTACTCGCCCCATTCTATCTGATTCACCATCTCTGCTCTCAAATTATAGCCCAAGGTACCATTCTCAAATTATCTCCATTATGCACCATGCCGGTTCTCGATACAGTGCTCCGATTGGTGCATCGCCTCGCTCCGAAAGCTCCGTAGAACAATGCCCCATCATTGGCACAATGCAGTTGCCCAATTTTGACCCACAACTGCACATTTTGCTTGACAAAGCATTCCAACTTGATACTCGTTCGCAACACACGCTAGCTCGATCGATGAAGGTGTTCCAAAGCTCCAACCAAGATGATCCACTCAAGCCCCAACAGCCCAAACATAAGTCCAACTCAAAGCCACCAATTTTATTCATCCAAATGATGCACGCCACAATACAATGATTCTATTATTCCAAACTAAGTTTTCAAACCATAACGTGTGTTCCATATTATTAGGTATGAAGGAGTAGAGAAGAAGGGAGAGAGCCCACTCACCAAGAAGAATCTGCTAGCAGTCTGCCTTGTCGATTCGGCGGATCCCTTTAATCCGTAGTCCGATACGGAGCACGATCTACTCAATTGGTATGACCGTGAGATAAGGTCGTTCTCTCCAAATCATCCAACCCAATCAGACTAAGAAAGAAGGCATTATCGCTCCAAATCTCGCTATATCTGTACTGCTCTGAACGAACACCCTAATTACATAGCACGACGCCCATGCCTCAGCCCAAACGAGGTACCACTTTGATTGCAATGAACTCTGTATACCATCTGCATAAGGAAACCAACTTACTCAATATTTATTATATTCTCAAATCTCAACGTAATGCACCGAGTGGTTGTGGGATATTACATAATATACCACTTAGAATATGGCTCATCCTCGAACCAAACCAGTACCCATTCCTTTCTCGTATTTCTACTTGACCATTTCATAACTCTGCTCCAAGTAACTCATATTGCACTATTCCAGACTCATCAACACTGCTTCTTGCCGAATGCCCACACAAATTTTATATTTCTACATCCTCCTTGTAGCTCAATTCAAATTCAATATATTGCTTAGTTTTGGTCATACACATATTTAAGGCGTACCCGAAATACATGTATTTTAGCCGAGCTTAGTGATAGCAAATTTGGACAAGTTACAAGGGTATCTTCATGTCCAAAACATTCATCGCCTCATTCTCGACTAAACTAATCCTAACATTCATCCCATAACTTGTCCCAACATATGCTATTTTTAGAAACGATAATTCTCTACCGGCGATCGCTCTACCTTGACTCAACTCAATTTGTGTTCTGACTTGGTCCATTCTCTAGCGATAATCCAAACCACACACGCTTCAAGTCCTTGTGCTTCCAAGCGTAATGAGTATTCTAGTCTCTATCATCCATCAATTTTTGAATTCCTACTTGCGTCATCTGACACTCAACTAAACAATATCTAACTCGACTTCAATCACACCATGTTTCGCATACCCATCTCAAAATATTATCTCCATGCTCCGAACGATCATCACATCTGATACTACCCCAACTAAGCGACTTACCCAAACATCATACTGAACTCTTAGATCAGTCCGGCCTAACACTTCTGCCTTAAATCTTAATTCCTCTCTGGGTGAACATCTATATTAAGGTTCATATGATCCACGAAGATTTTTTTGCCATGCCATTGGGATAGTGTCATCACAATTTTAAAGCGGACACACTCGCCATAATTTCTAGGTCGCACATTGAATAGTTCTTCTTCGCGCTGCTTTAACTACCTCGAAGCAAAGGATATCACCTTCACCCTCTGTATGAGCACGTTCCACAAACCAAGTCCAATTTTATCTTGTAGATCTGAGGCACGTATGTCCCTTCCGGAAGTGCAAGGATCTGAGTTGAAGCGAGCTGCGGCTTTAACTTCTCGAAGCTAGTTACACAATCGTCAATTCATATGAATGTTATTCCCTTCTGGGGCACGACGAGTCAGAAGCGATCCTATATTCGATAATCTGTGACTCTGAATCTCATCAGTTGACTTAGGCTATTTTTATCATCGCTTTGATCTTCTGGCTTCATCTTTAGCTGAAGACTATCCCAATGATCTCTCAAATCCAACACTCGATCACTTAGACTAATCTTTGACATACACCACTTAATATCCACACTCGATGCATTCCCAATACGTCGCTGCAAGGGTCATTCTATGGTCTATAATATTTATTTTGATTTGACGGTCAAGTCGCTAGGGTCAGTTGTCCCGAAGCTACGCTCGATCATTGTAAGTCATTACGATGGACCGTTACTACAAACCATGATATGTCTCATCTGCAAGTCTGAAATATTACCAAACAACACACTTCAAATATCCTTCTAAATTCGAGCACTTCATTCACTACCTTTTACGTATTCGCTAACCAAGCGCCACCTAACCACTTAGAGTTTGACTATCTATCTAAGCCGCTAATTAA
Source organism: Iris macrosiphon (assembly GCA_036927795.1). Classification (NCBI taxonomy): domain Eukaryota; kingdom Viridiplantae; phylum Streptophyta; class Magnoliopsida; order Asparagales; family Iridaceae; genus Iris; species Iris macrosiphon. The sequence goes on from JAYESA010000014.1 coordinate 109,844,027, forward strand.
GAAACTGCGCTCGTTGAAACCGTCTTCCAATATACCGTTATTTTGTCCTGAATCCATCAAAAATCCTGAACCACCTTGTTCGACTTCTCGCACTACTACTTGCAACATTTTCTGAAACTATAGGCTTGTTGTAGCGCCCCGTTCCCCCGGTACGGGGAGCACGGCTAAGAAACACAAACGGTATCGTTCGATCGGGATAGATTGAAACAAGAACTCATCCTCGTTATGAATTTGTTTCTTCGCAATCGATTCCCATATTCAGTGGACCGTGCCCCCGGGATCGACTTAGCGGCAGAGTCAGGAGGGACCTCTCCGCTGTTATCTTTTATTGCCTCGGATTTCGATGTCGCTTGTTGCTTTTGTGCTTTGAGTTAGTTTTCATATTTGCTTGTTTTTATTGAACGGTTTCGATGGATTTTATTGTTTTCGTTCATTGAATTGCACTTCAATCCCGAGATTGGAAAGAGAGAAAGAACTATTAATCAAGCTGTTCGTGCAATGCAGGTGAACGAGCAATAGGCGGCTTACAAGCGGAGTCGTGAAGCGCCTCTTTCCTTCTCCCTTCCAACCATCTAAGTGAGTGACTACCATCCCGATTAGCTAGCCCTGCTTCCAAGTCTTCACACCAAAAACTCTTGTATTCTTGTAGTCCCGATCAGAATACCAAGTAATAATAAAAGATACCAAGATAAAAAGAGAATAGACTTGGATAATATTGCTTGTCAATCAAACCTGTGAACGGTTACTTACTTGCATGCTTATTCGTTTGGAATGTTCATCATATGCATAAATACAATTTAGAATCGCATACTCTTCTTTAAATTATGCTATGAACAGAATTTATCATGAATGCAATAATCTGAATAGGGAGACTATGCAAAAGTAGATCTCCCCATGTTACCTTCCTGTGCCTGATATTGCCCTGAATTGCCTCAACTGCTAACTTAATGTATTATGTTGATCACGGACAACTTGTGCACAAGGTCTTAGTTCCTGCGGACGGTCTCTAGGGCATTGGCACCGATCCGATCCGGGCGGGAACCCTCCTGTTTAGTCATCCTGTACAAGGACGGAATAGCGTGCAGCACATCCTATGCTCTCGCTGCATACCATCCTCGTCAGCGACTAAAATTGGTCTATTATGGCATCCAGCCAGTGATCTACTGTATATTTAAACCTGTTGCAAACTAACTTGTGTCTTCGTGGCAGGGAAGGCATGGTAAGTATTATGCAGGTGGTTCAGACGGGCAGGTAAAATCCACCGAACGGTGGCAAGTTCATTTCAGTAAATTCTTTATGCTGCTTACTTGTAAATGAACTAAGACAAGATAGAAATCCACAAAAATATGCATGCTTCATTAAAAACAACGTATTGATTGGTATAGCTGGGTTAGCTCGCCTTCACCAGTATGTTTCGATATACTGACCCTCGTTGAAACAGGTTCTCCGTACCAAGGCAAACCGAGCGAGGAGCCGAAGTCGTCTTCCCAATCCAGTCCAGCTGTAGGCGCATCCTCGGATCGTGCCGCTTTTGAAGTACTTGAAGAAAAAAGCTTACAATCCAAGCATAATGCAGCTTCGTGGCAAAGTCGTCCTCCAGTCCGGAGGTCTATATCATTTTAAAGTTTAGTAAAGGGATATAATGTACAGGACTGCTATCTCATTTTGTGTCAAACACTTTTGTAAGCCCGTGCGACAAATTAGCTGACTTGTTCAAGAGTTTGTAATAGATGTTCATTATCAATAAAGAAAACTTTTTCATGTTTCAAATCTGTGTTTAATTTATCTGCGTACTCTGAATATGTGCTCGTTATGCAAAACATTAAAGCCTTGTGCGGGCGTAACCCCAGCCCGCACGGCGGTCACGGTTCGGGGGACGCCCCAACGATTCTACGAAATTGGGTCGTGATACTTGTTCCATTTCTTATCTATGTGACACGCTTCAACACTATACGTCCAACTCGCTCGAGTGGCACGGTAATTTACTTCAACGTCGTCTTCTTATTCTGCTATTTTCAAAGGTCTATCCACCACGATCCTTGTTCTTGTTCTATTCCTTAGCACCATCTTGATTTCTTCGTATTCCGCTATGTCCACATGTTCTCGATGACTTGCATGCCAATCCCAACATAAATTTACCTTAGTTGCACCGTCTTACTAAATCTGCATCACCTATACTCTGAGCCAAACTTCTCGAGCGTTATCATCTGTATCTCTCAAGTTCGTGCGACTCCATCACATTGCTCCTTTAAACCGAACGTGTTCCTTTGCACAACCAATTTCTTCCTTACATTACCAAAATTCATAGTCCGTAATCGCTATTCTCTAATACGTTCATCGCTCACGCACCGTGCACAACTATCCATTCCTTATGCTCAACTCTCTGCATCGATAATTACTCCATCAAATCTTCTAAATCGCACGAGCCGAATTCCAATATTCAAACTTTTCGTTTGATCGATCTCATTCGATCTTCAATACTTAGTCCGCGTCACATGCACTCCTCCTTTCCTTCAATTTGCCTATCGTACTTGCTCCACATCACTCTTCCCAATTCAAATATTTGCTCAACTAATTTGGCTATTACCTCGACGCAAAACTCTATCTTGTTATCTTTTCATCAGTCATGGCCTTGTCGTCCCATTCTGTTCGCTATTCTCAACTGTTTGATCCATACTTATTCTATTCCTCATCCAATATAACTTTTATTGACACAAGTTTGACCATAATTTAACATCCGCTTCTTCATATTCCAAAACATAACTCAGCCGATTCGCACAACCCAACTTACATTATCGCTATCCGTGTCCACTACGGCAATTTTATTGCTGCCCATCCAAACATTCCAATACCGCGATCACTACGTGGTATACCATATACCACTTTGAATCAAGTCACTCCTTGCATCACACTTCTCTGCACTAATCCAACATTCGTTCGAGCTATCTATTCTGCGTGATCCTGCCATTTCCAACTCAAAGTCTGACACGAAACTTAGCCAATGCATGAACCATCTTACTCTTTTGTTGATCTCGTCTGTTGCAACTTGCGCAATATTCCATTCTTCATACTTCCAACTATCTCTCAAACCGTTCGACACATTCGCTGCACGAGCAACTCGTGCAATGTTCTCTCTCCCTGATATCCCAAGTCACTACTCAAATATGTTTAACACATTCACTGCACGAGCAACTCGTGCAACGTTCTCTCTGATATTTCCATAAGAAACTCAAACTTCGTCCAACAATTTCATATCTTTCCAATCCCTCTACTCATAACATGCCAAAATCCCATCTCGTCTGCCAAATCAATTGCTCACCGATGCAACCAAAATCTTTCTGAATGACTAGCCAAACAAACGCAACGATACCTCTCAACTTGCTGCACGGATGCAACAATGCCACACAACTTGTTGCATGAATGCAACGACGCCAAACGATGCTACACAATTCTATCAAACTGCTACGTAAAGAATGCACCCACAATCAACAAATATATAGACTTATTGTATGGAACATCCAATGTGGCATCGAGTAGAGCCAAGAGCCAAATGATTCATGGAAGCTATTTAGATTTTGTGATGAAGCAAAGAAAAAGTCCGAGGAAATGAATTGGGAGCTCTGATACCAAATTGTCATGCCCCAATCTCCCACAAGTTCGATCGATCCCCGTTGAACGTGAATTACCATGATTCAGTGCTCCCGCAGGGGCATGATGTCGTCCGGGCTTGGAGTTTTGCTTGCACAAGGCGATGACGTCAAGCGTCATAGTTATCATCGAAACGACCAAGTTGCAGCGAAAGCTAAGTATTGTTACCAACAACAACACATCAGAGTATACGCAGCGAAGCTCTCGAAGGATCCAAATGAAGATGCCACAAAGAAGAATGCCACAAAGGCTTACAACACTCTTGCTCTTACTTGCCCACAAAGCTACTTACCATTACATAAATCATGTCCCATATATCCAAGCTGAGCCATTACACCTGCGTACCTGAAAGATATGCCCACAAACGTGGGTCAGTACATAGTCGTACTGGTGAGCGGGGTAACCCACTCGTCTAAACCGACACTAAGTAGATAGTGAATTCAAACAGTTATATGGTGATCTTTCTACTTAAACCTAGATTCATTTTATGTCAGTGACATGACATGTTAAGGAAAGCTGTAAAGCAGGTTAAGCATGCAAGCATTAACTCAAGTAAATACACTAACAGTTATGTCCAACTACAATAACACTAAGCATGCAATCCGTTATACTCAAATCCAAAAGCAAAGCGTCAACCTATTGAACCACATCACATCTCCAAGTCTTACAAATCTAATCATCGATGCGCACACTCTTGCCCAAGGCAAGGTGGCAGCTCGTCGTCTACTTGAATGCAACAATCTCAAACCGATCCTATCTATATGAAGGTCACTGGCCAATCCATAAAGGACTAATTCGAGGCATTTCGACCTGATGCATCGCTGAGTAGCTAGCCCGTCTGGTGGCTCGAACTCCCAGTACCGTGCTCAAAGCATGTTTCCTAAGTATTTGGTTTACCCTAAATTATTGAATTTTTTCCAACTGATGTAAGGGATATACACAAAAATATCTTCGACGAAGAAATCAGATTATCGAATCCACTCAACCCAACTTGCTCTTCTTTCGTTGAACATCCCAGTCCTTCCGAAGCACCCTCGGTAAGCAATTTCACAGCCCAAGTTCCACAATTTTCGTATGGACTGTCAAAAATTATGATGGTCCAACAAACTTGGTGGACTGTCAAATATTTTGGCAGTCCTTCTTATTGGTTGGACTGTCAAAATATTTGACAGTCCTACATATTGCATGCAAATTAGGACTGTCAAAAATATTGACAGTCCTAACAATAAGAAGGACTGTCAAATATTTTAACAGTCCTAAATAGAACATGATGTTCAACGAACAACATGTTCTATTTAGGACTGTAAATTTTTTTGACAGTCCTTCATATTGCTAGGACTGTCAAAATTTTGACAGCCCTAAATTAAACTAGTTGACAACATGCTATATTTAGGACTGTCAAATTTTTTAACAATCCTACCATTATGAAGGACTGTCAAAACTTTTGACAGTCATGTTTATTATATTGTGTTTGATTGATAAATTCTTGTAAACCCCCTGAATTTTCAAAATTATTAAAACTTGGATTTTTTCCAATTTTCTGGAATTTTCTGAGAATTTTCTGTAATTAAAATCAAGGTTTAAATTATTAAATAATTTTTAATGGTTAATAAATAATATTAAAATATTATGGAAATAACATTTTTGGGTGTAAAATGACAAACTGGACTTAGGGTAATTTTTCTAGATTTTTTTTGGCCTCAGACCTATTTTTAAATGCCTAAAAACTATTTTAATTAATTAATTAATTAATTATTTTATTATTTATTATTATTATTTTTATTTTTATTTTTATTTTCCGGCCCATTGGGCCTGATCCGGCCCAGCCCAGTTCTTACCCAGCCCGTTCCCTTACCGGGTCGGGTCGGGTCTGCCCGAACCCGACCCGCGAGCCGCCCGACCCAGAGACCCGGTCCCCCTCTCCCCACGCCGCCCGCGTCCCGCGCCGGCCACCCCGCGCAGCGCCGCGCTTCCCTGCCACGTTCCCCCGCGCGCCTCCACCTTCTCCGGTCGGCCTCGCCTCGGCACCTCCCTATATAAGCTTTCCCCCTCTTCTTCTTCCTCCTCCCACGATCTCACCCTAACCCTAACTCCGGCGACCCGACTCCCCCCCCTCCCGAGCTCCTCCACCAGCCCTTTTCCTCGACGCCACCGCCGTGCCGCCCTCCTCCGGCGCTGCACAGTCGCCTCCTCCGGCGCCACCCCCCCTCGATCCAGCAGCAGCGAGCAGCGGCGCCACCCCAGCCGCCGTCGACGCAGCCAGCGCCTCCGCCGCGTGCCCCCACTGCCTCGGCCTCCCTCTGCCTCCGCTCCGGCCGGCCGCCCTCAGCCAGAGAGCCTAACCCTAACCCTAATTTCTACTCCCTGTGTCGGACACGGACACGGGACACAGTGTCCGTATCGTGTCGGACACGATTTTGCCCGGTTTTCGGGTCTCGTTCAGGTGCGTGTATCTTTTTGCTCGTAGCTCCGTTTTCAATTCCGTAAATTACGTTGCGAAGCCTGTATGACCCTCTCGGTGTCCGGACAAACCGCTCAGGGCATCGCGTCCTGTGGTGATCGCACACCGCGATCCAAAAACAGGAAAAACTAGACCCTGTTTTACCCCGGAACTGAGTATGCCCCGCCAAACGGGACGACTTGGTCGCATGCGGTCTTCACAGATACGTGCGCGCCGTCGATACGGACGTGTGAGATTTCGCGGAAGCTGATTCGGGTGTGCGTGCACACCGGAATCAACGCGTATCCGCGGACATCGTCCCGTATCCGACTTTTCTGCAACTCGTGCTAACTTCTTGTACACTCGTCGGATCGAGACGAAACTGGCGCCATCGGACTCGTAGCAATACGCTGGTCCTGTGGGTCAAGTTTGGTTCGATTCTGAGAACGTTGACGAAATCGCGTGTCGTGGGCCCCATAGGCCCCACTCAACGGGCGATTTTGTGATCGGCTCATCGGAATCCAAATCTGGAAGTTCCATTGGGTTCGTATCATCGTTCCTGACCTGTTGACACTAATTTTGGTAAATTTGGAGACCGTTGACCCGGACACATTTTTCGGTGCAAAGCGGGCCCACCGGCGGACCCCGTTTTGACCCGAAACTGCCGTTTCTGCCCTTGTCTCCAAATTGGACCCAAGGACAGGCGTTTCTAGCTATTTGACATCTTCTGAGCATGATGGTAATATTTATTTCAGCTTTTGGACTCATTTCTGGAAAAATTTCCCCGAGATACAAACTATATTTGGATCCAAACAACAGGCAAGTACCTGCACTTCAAGTTTAATCTTTATATTGTGATAATTAATTTTTTGCTCTACTAGTACCTTGATGATTACACGTAGTGTTAGAATACTGGATTTTATGTCTTGAATACTGGAGTTCATGTCTTGTTTTTCATGTCGGGTGGAAGAATACTAGAAGGCATGTAGTTTACCCTTTCCCCTGTCGTGTTTAATAGCTGTTGGTACGCGACTGTACCCTCAGCCGAATCTCGATTATTCCTGTTTTATAGCCGTTTATGATGGCCGAATTAGCCTTATAAAGCCCTACATGCCAACTATGTATTCTAAAACAAACACAAGTTCACACAGATAGCTTCTGGTCTTGTTATAGTTCTTGCTGACTGTTGTAGTTTTATTTCCTGTCTCATTTATTTCTGCTTTCTCATATTCCTGTTTATAGCATTAACTCTGAGATATTGTTGTTTCTTTTATACATATTCTCAATATGATACTCAATCTAATTGTCATAAATATTTAGTTTAATCTTGTTGTGCACTGTGTACTTTGCTCCTTTCCTGACTGGATCCGTTGATTTAGGCGATGATGAGGACTTTGCCCCTACCTATTATGGCCCCTATGAGGGAACAGATGACACTTATGAGGAGCCAGTTCCCACCCAGGAGACCACTGCTGCAGAGTAGTAGCAGTAGCTATTTTTATTTATTGCTCTTTATCTTAGTAATCGGGTTTGTCCCCGATTTTATTTCTGGATTCTGTATTAAACATTTGATCTGTTGTCACATTTATTTCATTTGAAATCTTCAGCATCTTTTTCCCATTATTATCTTGCCTATTTTATTTGTGAATGAGCTAGATTAGTTAACTGTGGATTTGACCTAGACAGCGTACTACCGCCGACTCTGCGGCGTAGGCTGGACGTACCCACGCACTCGTGCCCGAATTTCAGGGTGCGGGTCGTGACAATTCTTCCACCCATATTTTTTAAACTTTCTTTTTCTTGGTAATAGGGAATAACAAGTACTACTGTCACCATGCATCCTGCTATTGTCGTTGATGTCGGCCATCTATTTTTGGGAGATATTTCTTTTGGATCTCATAAAGAAGCATTAGATTGGTGCAAACAAGTTGGACTTCAACATAACATAGTCATTGTCATTTCAAGGTTGATAAGATCAAGGCCGGACTGGAAAAATTTAGAGCTTGGATGTGAAAGAGGTGGTGTGTTTATGAGTCGTCATAGAAAAGATAAATTTTTCGACAAAAAAGTGTCGAACAAAATCATTGGGACAAAAAATGTGGATGTCCATTCAAGCTGGTGATTGTATGCGCCAACGATGATGTGGACAGCCATAGTTAAGAATGGAATCAATCTCCTGGCCAACAATGATCGGTCATTCTCCTATTCCTCCACCTGCTACGATTTGGTTTAAACATGCACCCGAAGAAGCAATCTCCTGGACAACACCTTACACGGCAGCAATAAATTCTTACAAGAAGTTATTGAAGATAGAGGAGCCCAGAGACATGTCTCATGTCTACTTAGATATTGTAATCGACTGATACGAAGAAAACTACATGCTAATAATTTTTGCACTTTCTATCATTTTGACAAATATATAATGTATTACAAAGAAAAGAAAGAATAAAATATTACAATATGAAGAAATAAAATATAACATTTTGTTATTTTTGACATGGTTTACTTTTGAGTATCCTGGTGCTATGAAGATTTTGAGTATAGAAATGCAGACAAAGTGTTTCAATATAAGAGGACTGTCAAAGTGTTTCAATATAAGAGGACTGTCAAAAATTTTGACAGTCCTGGCTACAGTCAGGACTGTCAAAAATTTTGGCAGTCTTAATAATAACCTGCTGGAAACATAGGACTTTCAAAAAATTTAGTCAGGACTATCAAAAATTTTAACAGTCCTAATAATAACCTGTTGGAAAAAATAGGACTGTCAAAATTTTTTACAGTCCTGATTATACTCAAGACTGTCAAAAATTATGACAATCCAGATTATTGTTACGACTGTCAAAATTATCAACAGTCCTTCAATCCAGTACGATTTCAATAGGACTGTTAAAAAATTTGACAGTTCTTACTATAGTGAGGACTGTCCAAAATTATGACATTCCTTCAATCCAGTATGAGTAAACAGATTAATCATCTTGCAAAAGTTCAATAGGAAATCATTCAACACCAATCAAAGTTACAAAATTTTCTCAACTTTAGAGTAAACACCGATCACACAACAAACATCAAGTAACCGAAAATCAAACACCCATCAAAGTTAGATCAAACACCATTCTCAACTTTACATTAGATCGAACAATTTTAGTATATTACAACCAACTTGTTTAATTATTTTATCATATTACAACCATAAACACCCATCAAAGTTACAAAAGTTTTTTTACACAAAAAATCATATTCTTTTCGCAAGAGATTAATCATGTGTCAGTTCATATCGGACTTCACTTTTCTATCTACTCCAAAGTGCAAGGTAATCACCGTCACTGTAGAAGAGATTATCTTGCACTTTGGAGTAGGTAGGAAAGTGAAGACTGACATAAATTGATACATGATGAATCTCTTGGGAAAAGAAGACCTTTCAATGTTCTAAGCATCAAATGAAATGGAGGAGCATGTTCTAAGCTTCCTGCCGTCCTTTGAATCTACTGTATCCATAGCTCCAAACCAATTAGCTTCACTGCAAGTTCCACAAAAATAAGAGATTAAAGAAATGTTTCATACACCATTCATAAACTCAGGACTATAGAATTTTTTTACATTTCTTGAAGTATTAAGGATTGTAGATAATTTTTGCAATCCTGAAAACAAACAGGACTGTAGAACTGTGGCGAATTTCTCTACTTCAAATCCCTAAAATGGGTTCAAAAGTTCAAAAATTGACCAAAACTTATTCATAAACCTATTGCATGTTACTAGACTATGATATTTTGGGATTTAACAAGGATTGGAAAGAATATTTAAGAAAATACAAAAAAAATCCTAAAATTAGAGATGGAGAAGATGGAGGAAGAAGAATGGGAAGATGTTTTGTACCTTGATCATTAAGAAGTTAGAATGAAGAATTTTAGGGGTTTGAAGGAGATAGGGAGATGGAAGAGGTAGAGAAGGGAGAGGTTTAGGTTTTTGAAGAGAGTGTGTGAAAGTTAGAATGAAAGAGTTTGGAGGGTGTTTGGGAGATGGGGGCAACCCCAAGTAGTAAAATGGCTGCTCCGAGTAAAAGTTCCTCTAAACTGGACTAACCCCAATCCTAACTAGCCCTGAGTAAGTTTTGATGTGCCCCGATAAATAGTCAGGATAAAGGACATTGTACGAGTTGAACATTCAAATAAAACCAATTTGACCCAACCCACCCGAGATTTATGCAACCAGGTTTTAATTCAACCAAACCCACACTCATCCAGGCTAGTTGGTTTGCAGATTTGGAACACCAAAATGGTCCAAATCCAAATTTTAAATAACTTCACATATTTGGTTAGAAGATTTGCAAACAAAATTTACTATACTTTGACATGAACAATAAATCTTGTCTACCAAAAAATCGAAGTTTTGACATCAAATTTTTTTTTCCCTTCGAAGCGGAGAGCAAAAGTTAAAAATTAGCATTCCCACTTCGAACGTTTTGTTGAATAACTAATTCATCTCTATTTGAACAAAAAGAATATTTAATATTCATGTCACTTAAACAAAAAGATACACTTTCCCACTCACTTTTTCAACTAACCAAACACCAAACTTTAGGATTTTTTACTTCTAACCTCCACTTCTTCAAACCATCTAAACGGAAAAAAATTCACTTCATTCCACTTCACCTACGCAAGATATCGATTTTCAGATTTTTCTAGTTTGCTCCATTCCCCGAAAGCCCTAACTCACCATGTACATCTCAGTGACGAAAATCAGTTTGTGACTATCAAAACTCGGAGATCAATTGCAAGTGTTTACCTTGTATGGCAAGAGCATTAAAATGTACAAATAAGAAGTTCCACGGCAAAATGTATAAACTCTGAAAATGAATTTCTAGTTCTCTGGTTTTGCAGGTGTACAAATACAAAAGCTTGCACAGAAAAGCTTGCAGACATCCAGATTCTCTGCCACATGAACACTTCTCCAATTAATTGCCACTATACATATTTTATACTTCGTCAGGTTAGATCACTAGTGATTAGCAATCAAAACGAGGCCATATAAGTCTTCCAGTTCAAAATATAATACATATCAAAAGGTACTCTTTACAAGCCCAGACTCGAGGTGCCTCCTTGCAACACAGGTTATGTAATGTCATTCTAATCTGAACCCACAAACAGCACAATCTCATGATCAGCCTAATTGGCTCGCTGCAACTCAAAACCGAGCTTCTGCTGAGAAGGATAAAACATATTATGTTAGATGCGTGAGCTTATATAAAATAAAAGCAAAGAAGATTAGATTTGATTTGGGATATTTTAATAATTTCTAATCTGCTAACATGGTAAACTAGAGGTTTCCTAACACAACATTGAAAATGTCAATCGTTGAAAACCAATGAGCCAAAATAACGACTAAAACCCCATTTTTCTCAAACATGAGAATCAAAACAAAAACAAAAAAAGTCAAGTTGCTTAAGGCCTACTACATACTCCTATCTATTATTGATTGAGAAAACAATACAATCAAATTTGTTTTTTTTTTCCTACTACATACTCCTATCTAAGTTGCTTAAGGCCTAAGAAAGCAATTCCTAAAAGATATAAACTAAAGAAAGAAAGAAAGAAAGATTACAAAATTAAGCATCCAAAATCATACCAAATATACCCTATACCCACTTAGCCGCCTGAAACCGGTTGCCATGCCAACTTTTTCAGAATCAAAAGTGTGCAAGTGCACAAAAAGCCTCCGCACTAAACATACCAATGGTAACCGGTCGCATACCCGAAATTGGTTTGTCCTGTCTATAGCATCTGCATTAGACCCCATCTCTTATAGAGATTAAATCTGAGTACATTTGTCTCTGGCTAGATCAGGTGTCCAATCGACATCATCTACTTCAGCAAGCACACTATGACATCGCTACCAACATTGAAAACATTGCGTTTACGATGTTGGTATAAAAATTTATGTAGCAACTTGTTCCATCTCGCACTAGCCTTTGCAACTGCTCCCGAGCCTTCTCTGAATATGGTCTTGGTCCACTAAATCTCCATTGTCGTGGTCTTCTCCGACCCCTCCAAAACCTCTTTCAAGTACCTATTCTCCTTCAAGCCCTCAACCTTCTTCCAGAGAAACATGCCCGCCCATTAGCACATTTGCTATTGTGGCAAGCTCGACAATCCCACTCCAGAAACAGGAATGAGGTTGCACAAGATATCACATATGGTTGATAGCCCTCCAGGAAACTCCCGCAGAAGGCTACTCTATACTCGTTGAGAACCAGTCGAGTCGTACCTTAATTGGACTCGCTTCCCCTTCTATTGACTCTTTGGTTTTGTACTTTCTTTCACTACCAAATCGTGCACCTCATGCGCCTCCTTGAAGTCCCCGTTTGCTTCCTTCGTGGGGATTGGCAACGATAGAAAAGTCTTCCCCTTCTCTTGTAAAAATTTTGTTCGAATACTTTTCTGCAAAGGCGTAAGTCTGTACCTAGCCCCGTCCTTTACTAGCCGGTACATGTTGTTATGCCCATCATGCTACATGCCAACATCAAATTGCCACGACCTCTCTAACAACTTGTGGCAAATGTCAAGCTCGTCTATAATGCCACAATATATCTCATCTTTATAGGCACCAATGGAGAAAGAAACTCAAAACTGGTTGCTTACAAGGACGCTTGACATATCTTGAATCCACCTAATAGAATATTTGTTACTGGTGTTTTCTAACGCCAATCATGCATCCTCGACAGAAAACACCAATCATGCATCCTCGACCAACTGTCGACTCACGATGTTCTCTTGGTTGTCACTACCAATCACAACTCCAAACCTTCGTCCATGGATGGTACATCGAGTTCGAATAGTTTATTCATTTGCAAGGAATTGTCATGCCTTGGTGTCAACATGATCTTTCGTATTACGCCAAGGAACGCATTTCCTTCGCTTGGGCCACATTTGATGTCTTCATTTGTCCCCTCATTTTGATGTTTCTCGTCTTGCATAAGCCAATTGCTTTTGTCGTGGACAATCACTCGAGCAGTGACCAAATTGATTGCACTTGTAACATTTGCCAAGGCCGGCCTGGCATATAGGTTGTTATCGGGCAATCATCTCCTTGGGTGCTTCTTCGAGTGCTTTGGACTCTGCATGATCAACCGTCTCCAATTGTTATCTCGATTTTTAGTTTGACTGCATCTTTCTTGCAGCAGTCGCTCGATTGCAACACTCGATTCCTGGCCTCCATTAGATTGAGACTGTACTGAGCTCCGATCCAATCTAAAATCGCTAGATTGAGTCTATCCATCAAGTGAGATACATGTTGCCCCTTTGGTCTCATCAAGATGATTTCGCTCGGTAAGACGCAAAAACTCCATAATATATTCTTGAATGCTCTGTTGTCCTTGTGCACACCTCTGGTACTGATGGAAAAGGTATTGCTCGTAGTCATCAGGTAGAAAAAAACGGCTTCAGCTTATTCTACTTTTTCTCCCATGAGATGATGCGTCTCTTCCCTTCTCTCTTACGCTCATCCGTGAAAACTCCTAACATCTCTAATGCTCCGGGGCTCGGGCCACTCTTCAATTGCCTTTATCTTCTGGGGATCGGCAGAGATTCCCGCAAGAGATACGACAAACCCTAGAAAAATAATCACTTCAGTAGAGAATGCACATTTCTTAGGGTTCGCATACAGGCTCTCTTTGCGTAACGTGACACACACTTGTCTTAAGTGATCTACATGTTGGTCCATAGATTGGCTATAGATAAGTATATCGTCAAAATACACAACCAAAAATCTACCTACAAAAGGCAGTGCCTTCTAAATCGAATAGCCAAGGTCGTCCTAAAATGATATATCCTACATCCATCTTAATCACATCGCACCATACATTGTCCTTATAAATAGCAAAATCTACATGAACAAGACATCTCTCCTTAACGCTAATGGATGACTCATTTTGTAATGCCCCGCCTCCAGCGGTTCACTTAAGGAACACTTACTACTTTGACTCGGTTGAGAATCGAGTCTCGGAAAAACCTTACCGCCTAGTCAATCACGGACGAAATGCAACGAACCCTTCCAACTGATGGAACTGCTTCTATTGAAATTAGTCCAAGAGTTTTCGTTGGATATTTTGCTGCTTGGTTTTGTGTTGCTTTATGTTTTGTCTTGCTTTCGATTATTTGGTTTTCATGATTCGCTTTCCTCGCTTGCTTCATTTCGAATCGTAAGAGAAAGAGATCGAAGGATGCTAACCAAGTGTTGTTGTAACTTCAGGACACATAACCAAGGAGTGATCGCTGCGTAAGGCTTTCTCATTCTCTCGCGTTGATTCATTCGGTAAGTGGCTTCGACCCTTCAATGAATCCTTTGTCTTCACGTCTTAATAAAAAGATCTCTAGTCCACTCAAAGTGCCTGTCCCTATGCTTAATTTGACACCCCAGTAACAAGGTAATTTAATGAACATGAATCACATGTTAACTTAGAATTGCTACTACTTATTACATGATAAAGAATTGTGATATTTGAATCATAGAATAATCACTGCAACCATTCAGGATATAGATAAACGTTCCTTATCATATGATGCACATTGAAACTTATAGAAAACATCTTATGGTTTGAATTGATCGATATTGACTTATTGAAGAGCTACGGCTCTAACCAAAAGAAGATAGTTCATATAGATGCATATTGTTCAACTGTTGCAATAGAATTGATTATTTGATAGAATACATTCATCGCATCGGTCTTTGGACAACTTGCACACATGGTCAGTCTCTTGAGCGGTTCTTGGGACACTGGGGATCGTTCGGCCTGAGATAGATAATCGAAACACCATGAGGCTTGTAGTCCTCGCGATTAGGGGGATGTCATGTCTAATAGTTAACATGGACTTGTAGTTCCAGCTGTTATTCATGGGTTTTTTCGTGAACCATCATGTAGTTAGGTCGCATGCTAGGCTTACCTTATTGCATACCTAATACTTGATGTGATTGATTCATAAGTTATATACATATATGTAATTTGTTGTCAACTTGTGTGTCTGCTGCAGGGATAACCGTTCGGCCGTGGATAAAAATTATTATATGCATGGTTCAATCTATCGTTTATGTTTCTTTGTATGAATCGTTAAAAAGAACATAGACAACTAGAAAGATCACGTAATAGTAATGCTAGCTTCACATGCTTACTTAGTGTTGATATTATGTGAGTTTGGCTACGGTTACTCACCAATACATGCTGAGTACTGACCCACGTTTGTGGGTCTCCCCAGGTTCAGGTAGCGAGAGCTTGGCGAGCATTTTGAAGCTGTAGGAGCGCGTCCATCCAGTGGAGCTGCGCTCATTGCCTTAAGTTTTTGCCTTTAGTTTCCCTTTCGTCTGCTAGTTCCTTCTGTTTGCAAGCTTTGTTTCTAGGTGTTTTATTTTCTGTCCTACTAAAAGGATATGATGTATGGACGTTGTGGCTAGTTTTTGGGTTTGTAAAAAGAGATGTAAGCCAACTATGACATATTTTGTAATCAGCCAAGCTAGTACTTTGTAATCCAATTTCAAGTACTCAATAAAGAAAGTATTTTGTGTTCCTATCAAATGTATTCAAACTTTGGTTCTCTGTATTTTAAATTATGTGCTTCTATATATATGTGTATTTTTATCTAACTTATGTTTTGTGCAGGTATTATGCCTTGTGCAAGCGCAACTTAGGCTTGCACGGCATTATGCCCAAGCGAGGACGATCGGTTCTGTAAGAACCAAACGAGGATGATCGGTCCTTGCGGGATCGGGGCGTGACAGGTGGTATCAGAGTACGGCTCTACGTCCTTGGCCTCTGCAAATATCGTTTTCAAAAATGATATAAGTTTTCAAGCGATTTCAAAAATCCCGGATTTCAAAAATAATTGCAAATTTATATAAGTAAATTGATGGTATTAAATGTTCCAAATCTTGAAAAGTATGAAAAACTCAATGTCCCATACAATAAGTCCATAATACGTTATAAGACTAATGCAAGCTACTATATTTTTGCAGAGAAATGGCTACGACCGACAACCGAGGGGCATCGGGAGCATCTGGCTTGACCGATGACAAAGTTGATCGCTTTATAGCCATTATAGAGAATCAACAAGAACGATTTAAGGCTCATCAGCAGCGGGCTGATGCTCGGGCCTTGGCACAACAGAAACAACTTGATGCCTTGACTCAGATAGTAACGATATTGGCAGCCAATAGCAGTGCATCGGGAACCGCCGCGACACATGTAGCAGCCGCACCCGCGCCTCGAGAAGTTGGCCTAGAAGAAGCAGATGAACCTCCACAAGAGGCCAGAAAGTGTACCTTTAAAGGCGTCGAGTTTCTGAAGTTGAACCCTCCAGAGTTCGAAGGCAGGGCCGCGCCGGATAAGGTGATGGACTAGGTCGCCAAGTTGGAGGGCCTATTTGAGTCTTAGAAGCCAGAAACTCCTAGGAGGTCAACGAATCTCAGTAAGAACCTTCGATTCGGCATTTCTTACTTAGGAGCTCGTTTGGAGCTCGTTTTCCCGATGACGGGAGCTTCGTTTCTCCGAGGACGGAAGCTCGTTTCCTCGACGACATGATCGCTTCTCATAATATGACCATAATTTTAGAAGATGACATAAATTTTGTGAAAGAAATTGGAATATTTTTAATACACATTTATCAAAGTACCAAGAAACTAAAGATTCTTACTTTGACGTCATAAAAAATTAACATGCGAAAGATCTCTCTGTAACTTTGAACTGAACTTTATAAATTCTAATAAATTTTAAGATATTTATAAGTTTTGATAACAATAATTAATAAACATTAAAAATTTATTAGCGCACGCTCCCATCACGCTCCCAAATTTAGAATCTTCTAAGTAATCTCGCTTTCCCGCCCCCGCTTCCGTCCCCGCTCCCGCTTCTGGCTTCTAAGGTTTGAGTTTGCTGGGATACCTGCGAACAAGAGGGTGGTGTATACAGCCATGCAGCTACGGTTATGTGCACACCACTGGTGGCAGATCAAGAAGTTGGATCTCGCCACAAGGCGCCTAGACGGCAAAATCACTTAGGGGATGTTCAATGATGCATTCTTAGAAAAGTACCTCCCTCCGGCTGTCAGACAGAGAAATGAAGACGAATTTACCGAACTTAAGCAGGGAAGCATGTCCGTCGAAGATTATGAGTAGAAATTCTCCAAGCTTGCTAAGTTCGCTAGCTCAATGATTCCTAACGAGAGGGTTCGTACGTACCGATTCATCATAGGATTAAACGACGAACTTATTAAGGATGTGATGAACCGGGAGTGTACGTCATACATTAAGGCCTTTGAGGCAGCGGTGCAAAATGAACCATTCACACCATGAAGTGTTCCAGAAAAGGCATCACCTGCTCGAAATCCTCCCACCAAAAGATACCACGATGGAGGGAAGAAGATAGAGGGCAAACAGCGCCCTAGACTTGAGTGCAGCTATTGTGGCAGACCAGAGCACGTAGTAGAAACTTGTCATATTGCTAGAGGGGAGTGTTTCAACTACGACAAAAAGGGCCATCTTCTGAGAAACTATCCGACAAAGAGGCCCGCGCCACATAACTGCAACGAGAATGCCGGACGTGTCCAGGATCAGAACCCTGTGCCAGCTCCAGCCAACAGACAGACTAATCAGATGGGGAGACCTAGATATCAGCCGAATATTGAGCGCGATGCGAGCGGACACGATGTTGGTGAGTCTGATTCCTTTAACCTCTTGATACATTGCACCTCGACTCTTTCATCTCTTAAGTTTTGAGGACGAAACATCTTCTCGGTGGAGTATAATGTAATGTCCGCCTCCAGCAGTTCACTAAAGGAACACTTACTACTTTGACTCGGTTGAGAATCGAGTCTCGGGAAAACCTTACCGCCTAGTCAATCACGGACGAAATACAACGAACCCTTCCAACTGATGGAACTGCTTCTATTGAAATTAGTCCTAAAGTTTTGGTTGGATATTTTGTTGCTTGATTTTGTGTTGCTTTGTGTTTTGTCTTGCTTTTGATAATTTAGTTTTCATGATACGCTTTCCTCGCTTGCGCATTCATTTCGAATCGTAAGAGATCGAAGGATGCTAACCAAGTGTTGTTGCAATTTCAGGACGCATAACCAAGGAGTGATCGCTGCGTAAGGCTTCCCCAATCTCTCGCGTTGATTCATTCGGTGAGTGGCTTCGGCCCTTCGATGAATCATGTCTTCACGCGGTTCCTGGGGCACTGGGGATCGTTCGACCTGGGAGAGATAATCAAAACACCCTGAAGCTTGTAGTCCTCGCGATTATGGGGGTGTCATGTCTAATAGTTACCTTGGGCTTGTAGTTTTAGCTTCTATTCATGGGTTTTTCCGTGGACCATCATGTAGTTAGGTCGCATGCTAGGTTTGCCTTCTTGAATACCTAATACTTGATGCCAAGATTGATTCATAAGTAATATACATATATGCAATTTATTGCTAACTTGTGTGTCTTCTGCAGGGATAACCGTTCGGCCGTGGGTAAGAATTAGCATATGCATGGTTCAATCTATCGTTTATGTTTCTTTGCATGAATTGTTAAAAAGAACCTAGACAACTAGAAAGATCACGTAATAGTAATGCTAGCTTCACATGCTTACTTAGTGTTGATATTATGTGAGTTTGGCTACGGTCGCTCACCAGTACATGCTGAGCACTGACCCACGTTTATGGGCCTCCCCGGGTTCAGGTTAGCGAAAGCTTGGCAAGCATTTTGAAGTTGTAGGAGCACGTCCATCCAGTGGAGCTGCGCTCGTTGCCTTTAGTTTCCCTTTCGTCTGCTAATTCCTTCTGTTTGCAAGCTTTGTTTCTAGGTGTTTTATTTTTTTGTCCTACTAAAAGGATATGATGTATGGGCGTTGTGGCTAGTTTTTGGGTTTGTAAAAAGAAATATAAGCCAACTATGGCATATTTTGTAATCAACCAAACTAGTACTTTATAATCCAATTTCAAGTATTCAATAAAGAAAGTATTTTGTGTTCCTATTAAATGTGTTCAAATTTTGGTTCTCTGCATTTTCAATTGTGTGCTTTTATTTGTTTATTTTTGTCTAACTTGTATTTTGTGCAGGCACTATGCCTTATGCAAACGCAACTTAGGCTTGCACGGCATCACGTCCAGGCGAGAACGATTGGTTCTGTAAGGACCAAGCGAGGACGATCGGCCCTTGCGGGATCGGGGCGTGACACATCTACCCATCTAACCTTATACGGGTTAGGATAAGGTTCAGTCTTAAGACCAGTCTTGGCTACCATGTTAGATGCAATAGCGTTAACACATCTCCCACTATCCAAAATCACCTTACATGATTGATTACCAATTCTACTAAATGTGTGAAAAATGGAGGTACGACGTAAATCGTCAGTGTCTTTAGCTTGTAACAAGACACATTAAACAACACTAAGCCTGGGGTCTTCACGTCCCCTATCAACATTCCCAAAAGTCGAGGAACTCCTAATGAGACACATATATCCATCGTCATTAGGACGATCATCTTCACACTCTCCTAGATATGGTTCATGTTCTACTACGTTGACATTCTGGTCTTCGTCGGGTTGATCATCTATAAGGAGGGTTCAAGTTGGGCATTGATGTGCGTAATGACCGTAACCATGACACATATAACACACAGTACGAGGATTGGTCGTGAGTCTCCCCAAGTAAATCCTTTTCGTTGGGGTTTCTTGACGACGACGGTACACTAGGTTTTGGCTTGGGTTGGGACTGATTAAACCTAGGGTTCGACTCATTGGGTCTGTTAGGAATAGTTCATAAATCACGCTTCCTATTGAAAGAGGGTCTTTGAAATCGGTCAAGATCATCGACCAATTGAAGCATGCTCTAATGAAATCACTTCACACAGAAACAAATCACGTTGTAAGTCATCTCGAAGTCCAGACCTAAACCTAGAAAGGGTCATTTCAACCTCTTCTATTACTTCACATCGAATTAAATATTCGTTGAATTTGGAGATGTATTCCGTGACAAGACAATTGCCTTGGGTCAGTTTCTGTCATTGATCCAAGAGCCTTTGTCGGTAGAAAGTTGGCATGTATTTTTCTTTCAACTTCTCTTTCATCTCATCCCATGTAATAATTGGTACTTGCCTCCTTTGTAGCAACAATCGCTCAACACTTTGTCAATGCAACTTAGCTTGTCCAACTAGCTCCATTCTGGCAAAAGGGACTTTCCTAGCCTCAGACATATCATACCACAGAAAATAGTGGTCCATGTCTGTCATCCAGTCAATGAAAACTTTTGGATCCAGCTGACCGTCAAAAGCAGGCGCTTCTATTTTCACGCTTCTCATTATTCTCTCGTCTTCTAAATCCTGATGAGGTCTCGGGTGTGGCATATAGTCATGATGTCTGACGGGATCATTCTGACGGTGATCAAAGCCTCTAGGTCTATCCATATCCAGATTATCTTGGCGTTGTCTATAGTCTTGATGTCCAACTGGGTCATCCCTACGATGATCCAAACCCCTATGTTTGTCTCTATCCATCTCTTGATGGTCACTATGATGGGAACCCTCATCCAACAGGTCAGGAGTTCTACGACATTCACGTTCGAGTCTTTCAAGTCGGTTTCTAGTATCTTCAATAGACATTCTTAGCGCATTGACATCTTTTTCTATGTTAATTAGGCAGTTTAGAATATCTTGCAACATTTGATCTTGTTTAGGGGCTAAATCAGGAGTGGATTGGTATTGTCTATCACTACAGGTGCTAATGTAATGTGATATGGGTCCTAACAAAATTCTAATTATTCTCAATGCACAAATTAAAGGAATCTAATGCAAAACGAAATCTAAACCATGCTCTGATACCAAAATTGATGCGGAATGGATACTAGACTTAAAATCAGCAAATTTAAATTGAATTAAAGTAAGTTTAATTTAGCTCTCTGCTAATTACCAAATAATTTCTATGTTACCAAATTAATGATTATGTAAAGCAAGAGATCATAATCTAACATGCAAACCTTAGGTTTTGTAGAAAATTGAATCGAGTTACCATTAAATCGAGACAATTCTCTATTTAATATGTGTGGGTTGATAGCAACAAGTTCCATTTGTTTTATTTTTTTAGTCGAAGCACTCAAGTTATTGGTGGATCAGCAACCTTTTGATAGCGTATTGGATGGTAGATGCAGTTGCCATAATTACTTTATTTAAAATGAAGAGGGAGACTAGAATTAAAATGTTGAATGGTTACCAAAAGGAGGAGGGAGGGAAGGCTTCTGCTTTTTGCTTCCGCTTGATGTTGCTTCCGTTGCTGCTGCTTCTACTGCTACTGCTTCTGTTGTAGCTTCTACTGTAGCTTCTACTGCTACCGCTTATGCTGCTCCTGCAGCTACTGCTGCGAGTGGGATGACGGGGGTAAAGGGTATATGTTGCCCGGAAGGAGTGAGGGGAGGTAGAGAATAAGAGGGATTTAGGAGAAGGGGAAGGGTTTGGCTATCTCAACCATAGAGAAAGTAGGGTTCATAAAAAAAAATCTTTTTATTCATTCAGTTTTTCATCTCTATCCTTTTGACAAACAAGGATATAAATAAACTCTCAAAACAACCAACTAACCAATTCCTAGGGAATAGGCAACTAACAACTACAAAACCAAACAACCTCCTCCTAAAGACTAGGTAACAAAAAAAACAAAATAATTGAAATTTGAATTCAAAATTCTAATTTAAATGCTAATCCATATTGAAGCCATGTCGTGTCGTCTTTTACGTTGGTAGGTCTTCGTAATTGGGGGCCTAATGTCCTCATCAATTCTCCTGAGGTGAGAAAAATTCGGCTCTGGCGAATGACTCCAGTGGCTACTGTTGTAGTACTTCAGTAAATTTGGATCAAGCTGCTACAGCTCCTCCCGTGTAATCCACGAATCATCAGATTCAGGACGACCTCTCCATCGAACCAAGTAACGTTGACAATCATCATCTCCAGTAGAGATGATCTGATCATCCAATATTCTATTAATATGATCTGCTGATTGGGACCATGGAAATGAGGGTAGTGATAGAGAACTCTCTGGAAGAGGTTCAAGGGTAGGCTCATGTAAATCCACAAGTGGATTTTTTGGACTAATTGTGGGACCTTTGTAAACCATCAAATCCTCAATAGTAAATGTAGAACTGATCCAGACGGTAAGTCAATGACATATGCAATCGGTCCAATTCTCTGTAAAATTCTAAATGGTCATGTACTGTGAGCATGTAATTTCTTAAAGGATCCTGGAGGAAACCGTTCCGTCTAATCCGGACTATAACATAATCACTAATTTGGAATTCAAGAAATTTTTTGTGTTTATCAGCAGAAGACTTATATTAAGCATTACTTAATTCAAATTTTTTGCTTATTTCTTTATGCAAATTATGAACATGTTCGACAAATGCAGATGTTGAATCAGAAACCCTAGAATGCTGAGACATGGGAATGAAATCTATAGGCCTCCTTTGTTTAAAATCATGCACGACCTGAAATGGACTCATGCCTATGGACCTATTAACTGAACAATTATATGCAAACTCGGCCCGAGGTAAAATGAGATCCCAATTCTTGATATTTTCCCCAACCAAGCAACGTAGAAGATTCTCTAAACTCCTATTAACCACCTCAGTCTGTCCATCAGTTTGGGGATGATAAGCCATAGTAAATGTCAACTTTGTTCCTATCAAGTGTCATAGGATTTTCCAAAAGTAGCTTTGAAACTTAACGTCCCTGTCGGACACAATCGTTTTTGGTAAACCATGCAATCTAACGACTTCATCGAAATAAATTCTAGCAATTTTGGAGGCGCCTAACGTTTTAGAACAGGATAGAAAGTGTCATCTTCGAAAAATGGTCTACTACCACAAAGAGTCATGGTTTTCTAAGGGTCTTCGGTAAGCCTAGTATAAAATTCATACTAACATCTATCCATGGAAGGTTTAGATAAAGGAAGCGGAGTATTCAAGTCTGTATTTTGTTTTTGTTGCTTAGCTAGTTTGCAAGTACGACACTAACCGATGAGTTTTGCAACATATCTTTTGGCACTAGGTAGATTAGCTAACGTATTACACAAGTTAGCAAATCTTTTGCAAGGCTATATATACGTGTGTTAAAACATAAGGCGGGAGTTGAGAATAATGTCGCGGATGCGCTTAGCCGACGTATAGTTGTACTGTTTGACATGAGTGTTGAAGTTGTTCGCTTTGATAAGGTCAAAGAAGAGTACAAGTTGTGTCCTAATTTTGGTAATATTTATATACTTTTGAGAGATGGGTTGACTCGTGAGATAGATGGCTTTCTATTGACGGATGGCTATTTATTTCGATTTAGCAAACTATGTATCCTACGTATGTCATTGAGAGATTTTCTGGTGTGGGAATTACATGCTGGTGGTTTGTCCGGTCACTTTGGGCGAAATAAGACTATAGAAGCTGTTGAGGATCAATTTTACTGGCCTAGTGTAAAAAGAGATGTTGCAAAACTCGTCAGTCAGTATCGTACTTGCCAACTAGCAAAGCAACAAAAACAAAATACAGACTTGTACACTCCGCTTCCTATACCTAACCGCCCATGGATAGATGTTAGTATGGATTTTGTACTAGGTTTACCGAAAACCCTTAGGAAACATGACTTCATCTTTGTGGTAGTAGACCGCTTTTCGAAGATAGCACACTTTTTGCCATGTTCTAAAATGTCAAACGCCTCCAAAATTGCTATAATTTATTTTGATGGAGTCGTTAGATTGCATAGGTTACCAAAAACGATTATGTCCGACAGGGACGTTAGTTTCAAAGCTACTTTTGGAAAAGCCTATGGCACTTGATGAGAACAAAGTTGACATTTACCACGGCTTATCATCCCAAGACTGATGGGCAGACTGAGGTGGTTAATAGAAGTTTAGAAATCTTTTACGTTGCTTGGTTGAAAAAAATATCAGGAATTGGGATCTCATTTTACCTCGGGCCGAGTTTGCATATAATTGTTCAGTTAATAGGTCCATAGGAATGAGTGCATTTCAGGTCATGCATGGTTTCAAACCAAGGAAGCTTATAGATCGCATTCCCATGTCTCAGCATTCTAGGGTTTCTGATTCAGCATTTGCATTTGCCGAAAATGTTCACATCTTGCATAAAGAAATCAACAAAATAATTGAATTAATGCTCAATATAAGTCTTCTGCTAATAAACAAAAAAAATTTCTTGAATTCCAAATTAATAATTATGTTATAGTCCGGAATAGACCGGAGCGGTTTCCTCCAGGATCTATTAAGAAATTGCATGCTCGCAGTGCAGGATCATTTAGAATTTTGCAGAAAATTGGACCGAATGCTGACTTACCACCTGGATTCGGGAACAATTCTACATTTAATATTGAGGATTTGATGGCTTACAAAAGTCCCCCAATCCAAAAAATCCACTTGTGGATTCACATGAGCCACCCTTGAGCCTCTTCCAGGGAGTGCTCCACCACTACCCTCACTTCCATGGTCTCAATCAGTAGATCATATTGATAGAATATTGGATGAGCAGATCATCTCTACTGGAGGTGGTGGTTGTCAACATTACTGGGTTCGATGGAAAGGTCGTCCTGAATCTGATGATTCGTGAATAACACGGGAGGAGTTGAGCAGCTTGATCCAGATTTACTGGAGTACTACGACAGTAGTACTGGAGTCATTCGCCAGAGCCTAATTCTTCTCACCCCGGGAGAATTGATGAAGACATCAAGCCCCCAATTACGAAGACCTACCAACATAGAAGACAGCGCGACATGGCTTCAATATGGATTAGCATTTAAATTAGAATTTGATTTTGAATACGAATTCGAATTTCAGTTGTTATTCTGTTTTTTTATTTGTTATTCTGTTTTTTGTTACCTAATCTTTAGGAGGAGGTTGTTTGGTTGTTTTGTAGTTGCTACTTGCCTATTCCTTAGGAATTGGTTAGTTGTTAGTTGTTTTTAAGCCTATTTATATCATTGTTTGTCGAATGATAGGAATGAAAAAGTGAATCAATGAAAAAAAATTATGAACCCTACTTTCTCTATAGCGGAGATAGCCAAACCCTTCCCCTCTCCTAAATCCCTCTCATTCCCTACCTCTCCCCGTTCCTTTCGGGCAACAGACACCCCTTTCCCCCTGTCCTCCTCCCACTCGCAGCAGTAGCAGCAGAACCAACAGCAGAAGCGTTAGCAGCAGAAGCAGAAGCAGCTGCAACAGAAGCAGAAGCAGGACCAGCAGCAGCAACATAAACAGCAAGCAGAAGCAGAAAACAGAAGCCGCAGTTCCCTCCCCCCCTCCTTCTGGTAACCATTCGACATTTCGATTCTAGTCTCCCTCTTCATCAAGGTTCTAAACGGCGGTAGTCAGGTGCACGGCGGAAAGAGTGCATACTGCCTAGGCCGCTTAGGCACCGCCTAGGCACCGCCTAGGTGGTTGATACATTTTGGACATTTTTTTACTACTTTACCATAGTTTTGCATATTTTAAGGATATTTCATGCATAACTATGTTGTAGAACAAAGATTTATTAAGTTTTAGTATTGTAAAAGTGAACCACATGCCCATAATGCTTACAAAACCGTTTGGCCAAAACATCTTGTTAGGTATTGCTCTGCTTAGGGGTCCACCTACGCCGCCAAAGCTCCGTTGGCCGCCTACTCCGCCTACCGAAAAGCGGTGTCGAGAGAGACTGTCTACCGTCTAAGCGCCGCCTAGGCGATCGAGACGACCGCCATTTAAAACACTGCTCTTCATTTTAAATCAAGTAATTATGACAACTGCATCTACCATCCAATACGCTATCAATAGACTATTGATCCACCAATAACTTCAGTATTTCTAAAAAAAACAAATGAAACTTGTTGCTATCAAACAACGTATTAAATAAAGAATTGTCCCGATTTAGTGGTAACTCGATGCAATTTCCTACAAAACCTAAGGTTTGCATGTTAGCTTATGATCTCTATAATCATTAATTTGGTAACATAGAAATTATTTGGTAATTAGCAGAGAGCTAAATTAAACTTACTTTAATTCAATTTTAATTTGTTGATTTTAAGTCTCGCATCCATTCCGCATTAATTTTGGTATCAGAGCATGGTTTGGATTTCGTTTTGCATTAGATTCCGTCAATTTGTGCATTGAGAACAAATAGAATTTTGTTAGAACACATATCACATTGCATGAGCACCCGTAACAGTAGACAATACCAACCTACTCCTTATATGACCCTGAAGATGATCAGATGTTGCAAGATATTGGCCCCCAAAAGTATTTGCTAAGATTTGCTAACGATTCAATAGTCAACCAATCTCTCAAAGGTATATAATTTACGCAAGTACGACACTTACCGGAAGCTAAGATTTGCTAACGATTCACACAAATCTATAGAAAAGAATAAGGATGTATTTGGGAACGGAGTTTCGAAAAGAAAACTGGGGTTTGGTGGAATTTGGCCCCCAAACTCCAAAACACAACTCTGGTGCGTTTGGAAACCTTTTGGAGCTAAACTCCAATCCTAACTCCAAAACAAACCCCAAAAGTGGAGTTAGCAAGTCCACTTTGTTTAGATTTTTCACCCCAACTCCAAAATGTTATCTTCCCTCCTTTGAAACCCTTCTTTCATAATTTCTCCTCCCTCACGCACTCCCACCTCCTACCCCTTATCTCCCCTGCTCCTTATTCTAGGTTCTATCTTTCGACATGCCATCCAACCATGGATGTCATTGTTCTCATATCCGAATCTGTATGATTTTGGATTTTTATGATATTGTAGTTGATGGCAATGAGTAACATGATTTTTATGAAATTGTATATCATTTTTGGATGAGAATGCTAGATTTTTGTGTTCAACGAAAATATGGATTATAATTTTAGGACTATTTAACTAGTGATTACATAATCTGAAGAAACAAAACTCCAAAATAAAATCAAAGTCCCCAAACGTCCGAAAGGTCACTCAAAACTTCAATTAATTTAAGTGGAGTTTCATAACTTGTAACTCCAGTGTCAAGTCTCAAAACTCCAACCTAAACCTAACTCCACTTTATAAAACTTTGTTCCCAAACTAGGCCAAGAAAGACTAATGTTCGTACAGTACATCTAAAAAAGATGTATAAAGGTCTATATGGATCTCTAGGAAAAATAATTAAGATTAGGGATCTAGGAAAAGGACCACATAAAGAGAAATGATAGAGTGCATCTCCAAGTTTGCCAACTCCATATGCAACTCTTTTACTATTGATCCATAGGACATAATCGCAAGAATGTTTGATTGTTTGCAATTGGTTGCAACACAATTCTAGAATTTAGTCCTTTGTGGACTAATACTAACGAAGCTGCCAACTCTAAAATACCCCCTATATTTGAATATTTATTAAAGTGTTATATGAAATGCATCCTTTATTAACAACGAATAATATCGAGTTATTTAGGAAATACATTTTAATCATAATTTTAATCTCACAATAGGAAATGACACATGAGATTACACGAAATTCAATGTGCTGCAGTTGCACAGCTTACTAGTTAGTAGTTACCTATTTCATTTGCAATTTAGGTACATGCCAACCCCACCTTAATGCGGCCATGAGCACATCACAGTTAGATTTGTAAATGGGATCTTCTTATGTTGCCCCTTAGCCCTTTGAACCAAATTCATGTGCCCTTACATGGTTGCATATACAAGAAGTCAGGCCTATAAAGAAATCTAAAGGTTGAGGCTTAACAATAAAATGGGAAAACATATATCAGGATAGCATCAATTAAGAATGACATGGTGGAGAGCTAACTGAGATGGCTGAGATTGTTAGTATCTATTAAGAAAGTGTGTTGTCGACAAATATGATTTGAAACAGAGTAAAGGAGATAAAGTAAGTAAATGAATGTTATAAGTTCTAACCTTCAAGAGTCAATAGATCCATATGGCGGGTCAATACTATTCTCTTTTGATGATGAGCCCAAAAATCTGTCAGCTTCTAGGCAACTATTATCTTCAAGATCCTGACGGTGGGAGGTGCCACTTATTTTGGCCTCTAGAAGGGTGAGAGTGGCGTCTAACCGCAATATTCTCCTGTCAAAATTATATATGTTTACAATCAAAGCATAAGCAAGCAAGAAATTAAGAAAATGGTGCTGCATGAGCATATGCTTCCAACAAATTCTTGAAAGCTAATATTTTCTTGCCCTTGTAAGGCATATAAACATAGTTTGTACAGACTATCCAAATTTATTTCAGTACCTCAGCATTTAGCACTCATATTCTCACCAATAGATGCTCTGGTATAAGATACTAGTTAAAAGAGCTACGAGGACTAGATATGGTTTTCAAACAGTCGACACCAAAAATTTTAGGATAAAGACTGTTTTTGTAGCATTTAGTGTTGTAGACATTCTTGAACAAGTCCCATAGACTGAAACCAGAAACTGGTTAACAAACAGCAGTGCGAACTGCTAATGAATCTAAAAGCAAAAAAAACTGTTGAAGAGAATTGGAGAGAATCAAAAGCCGCAATGAAGAATGTTCGCCAGAGATAGGAGAACAGTTTGTTGTGGTGGCCAGAACCATCGTTGCTCAAAGCAAAATTCGACCGTCTTTTATGTCGATTCTCTCCTAGGAACTAGCAAGTTCCGATTGCACCGTCAAACGAACTTCTAGAATGCTCAAGTAATCACATCCCTTTTGGAGCAAGCATTGATATGCTGATGCAAAGGCTCGGACAATCACTGCCACGCTTATGCAAAAAACACTCGTTGGTAGAGAGGAATCTCTCAGTCTATTTCTTTTCGGATTACTCCTTTACACAAGAGAGCTGGGGCTCTCCTATTATCAGAGACCAACCACCCTTGATCGGTTACAAAACTGAACAACCCACTAAAGAACATGGAACATTAATAGGAGAAACTCCTATTCATTAGGTTTCAATGGTGGTAACATCCATACTTATCAATCAAGCTGTTAGGCGACCAGCGAATCTACTAGCTAGCCTAATACACATATGAGGTGAAGCTATACGCAATGACGGAGCTACCACGCATCTACAGCGAGGCTACACCCGAAGCTGGGCGAGGCTACTTTGTGGGCTACGCCGTGAGGCTACCCCCTGTAAGTCCGCTACTAGAGCAGAGTAGTCAAAGGCACGCCTCAGGCGCGCCTTGCTCCTAGGCGCAGGGGCAGCGCCTCAGGGCACTCCAGGCGAGGCGCAATTCTTAAGGCGCACCTAAGGCGCGCCTAGGTGCGCCTTTTTCGAGCGCCTTGGAATAGCTAAGGCGCGCCTAGGCGCGCCTTGAAAATCTTGTGAAAAAATAACATGTTTAGACTATTTTTTTAACTGTTGTACTGTTTTTAGACTATTTTTTGAACTGATGTACTTTTTTTTTTTATTGTTTTCTCTCACTCACTCAATTCAAAGTGATTGCAACCTAGACATTGGAGAATTTGAAGCACACATATTTATCAATGTAGAAATCCGATGTGAATATATATATATATATATATATATATATATATATATATATATATATATATATATAATTTGTGCGTCTCGTGTCGCTCGGGCGCGCGCCTTAAGTGCGCCTTGCGCCTCGGGCAATTTGGACCATTTGTGCCTTGAGTGCGCCTTGCGCCTTTGACTACCTTGTACTAGAGTCGCCCATAAATATGCCGAACTCTGCGTCCGATGCATACGTGCGTAGTGTAAAGTGTGTTATCAAAACGTCACTTTGCGTCATTCGCCCACGTCCTTGCCTGAATTCGAGCCGAAGGGATTCTCCAAGAAATTGTGATAAAAACAATGTTGGTTGTGGGATTTGAATCTTGCTCACTAGTACAAAAAATCCATCATACTAACCGCTTGAGCTAAAACATCACATGTGTACAAGTCAATAAATGAATAATCAAATACTGAAATACATACACATGGGTACATATATATAGGGTTTGTCCCAAAATGGAATAATGGGATCAGGTCATTAGTGGACTAACCCTAATAATTTTCCACATATTTTAATATATGATTTGAGTGTTTCCCATAGTGACCGTATATCGTGCATTAGGATTGATATTGCTTGACTTGAATCTTTCCGTATGAGGTAGAACTATATTACGATACAAGATGGACTAAGCCTTGAATTCAGTATCAAAGATTAAAAAAATTTACTCACATGAATACATCAATTGTGCCTTTGATCACATGTTTATGTGTCAACCTGGATTATATGTATATTATATGTATACATTTAGGGTGTCTATAAATTTTTTCGCAAGATACGGTCTACATCTTTGTTCACACATAATGGGTCATAACTCATGTGGTTCCTTCAGTTAACAACGGTTCATCGAAAAGTGCATAATATCCCATATGCCTAGAGAATATCCTCTCCACCTAATGCTATGATAAATGTCGGATCCATGATCCAATCAGACCGGAATATACAAGTACCACTCTAATGATAACATAATACACTTCTCCATGTTATGCTAATAAAGAATTTTGTTATAACTGAGATATCGCACTAGATAACCAATCATTATACCGTCACATGTCCTGATCGCATCGACGATTGATCGGATACGGGATACATATCCTACATGAATGTAAAATTTGTGTCCTAAGAGATAACTTTGTATCCGTAGATACAGTGAGACATCAATGTCTCCACAATCAAAGGGTAGTCTATCTTGCTATGTAAGGTTTGGATAGATCAATTTGATCCCTTCGGTCGAATGCACCGAATTATGACTTGGATACCAGGAATCGATCAAGTAACAATATCAATATCACAACAATAATGGCAAAAATGCTAATAATGTAAAATGTTGTAGGCCATATATACTTGCTTGATCTGCCTTCGGAGATGAGTCGATGTGTCGGGCACGAACTTGTTCGGACACGGGAGAATACTAATAACCGTATCACAACAAGTACCAACACGTTTGAAAGTCTTGAAGCAATCACTAGCATTGAAATGCTAATCGTTAACGTCTACACTTGATATCAGTAACTGTCAGCTTCAACACTACTATCTCGACTCCCTTCACTTCAGCTTGAGTCTTGTTCGCCATAGTCACATTCTCGACTAAAGGTTCATAAGTTGCAAGTAGATCATTCACGAAACACACATGACATAAGGCTCCAGTGTCTACTCACCAGTCGATATCAAGTGTAGACGTATTTACATGCGAAATTATAACAATAAGGTTAAGTCTACCTTGTGTTTGTGTTCCTTCTACTTTGGCTTGGACTTGGGGTCTCTTTTGTACTAGTCCTTGTTGCAATTGAAGAAAACTACCTCTTCCTTGGACTTTGATTTACAGGAATTTGAAACTTCAGGTTCTTAAAGTCTTTTTTGTTGAATGTAGACTTATTTGTGTCCTTCTGCTCCCCAGATTTGACCAAGTTTGCCTTAGCAAACTGTTCGGACCGAGAGTCCACCTTGATCTCGTTTCTGGCTTCATCCTCAATGCGGATGAAACAAAAAAAAAAATTCAATTTCACTCCAGCCTTCTTACAATACATATAAGTAGTGAAGCGATCTCAGCTTCGAGAGAGTTTAGAAAGTATTACTCCTACTATTAACTTGTCAACAAGAGGCCTATCTCGTTATCCAGCTTTTGTTGAAGCTTCACGAGCTCCTTTATCTTGGCTAGTATAACATTTTCGTCTTCAAATTACATTGCCATGAATTTGTTGACTATATAAATCTTGGACATATTTTCATCGTCCTTGTACTTCTTTTCAAAGACTTCAGATTTTCTAGCATTTTCTTCTTGTTGTAGGATTCGGCTATGTTGTTGTAATGACCCGCTCCGCGGGGTGGTTTGGGCAGGTTTTTTGGCTTGAAGGGTCTGGTTGGATTTGGATTCACGTGGAGGAATCATGGAGAGTTCTATGTGATCAATGGAATACCTTGCTCCGGATGGCGACATTGTGTTGGCTTCTTGGTTTATATCGGCTGGTTGGTTTTGAGCTATGCGAGAAATCGTAGGAATTGAGCGGTGATGCAGACTTGCTTAATTTGGTCGGATTTGATGGTTTATGGAGCAGGATTCGCTTGTATGATTATCCCAATTAAGAAGATCGTACATTACGTCAAATCGTCTTTCTGATGATTCATTTAGGGTCTTCATGATCGGAACGAAATCAATTCGTCGAATGGTGGATGATTTTGATCCTTCTCTCCTTTACTTTCATATTTAATAAAATGATGTTACTAGTCTTTGTCTCTGTATACGATGAGTCTGTTAATGCTAAGTAAAGAGAACCAAGATAAAAGAAAGTAATCTAATTGATGTTAACTTGTATAACAAATGTAGAATAGTGTATTGTGCTTTAAAAATATGGAATGTTGTATCTGTTGTTATAGAAATGTAGATAGCCCATTGTTGTTGTGAACATGTAGAATATTACATTGTTGTTACAAGGAGATAGAAGTGTGGAGAGAGGTTTTGATACCATTAAGTCGCCAAGATATAATATAGTGCGGTACCACGGAATGTTTGGAATAGGATGCAGTACCCAAAGAACTGTATTGGATGTGAGTGAACAATTGTACGAGTAAAGATTTAAATTACTTTATTTCAGTTTATGTACCATGCATATATTTTTATAGTCAAATTGTTCACACATTTGCATAGTCATAGACAACTTATGCAAAAGGTTTGGCTTTCCTCGAACGGTCACCGTAGCACCTGGCCGATTTGGCCTACGAGAAAATTATATGGAACGTGCTTCACACACGAGATATTGTGAGACCTTCAGTGGGGCTAGCTACCCAGACTGGAAGGGTGCGTCACAATACGGGTATTTCGGGACCTTCGGTGGAGCTCGCTACCTGCACACGAAGGATCGTCGTCTTACCAAAGATAGTCCAAGATGGTTTGTGGTGTCATGATTGTCATATAGTTAGGTTGGATGCTAATGTCAATCTGCTTGCATGCTATCGGATTGTTTACGGTAACGAATTCACTGCACATTTATATTTTATGAAGGCTAACAACTGATGCAGAAAAATACTTATGACACATTATATATATTATGAATTGATAACATGAAATGAGTATTGATACGAAAAATCGATATAAATCGATTTTTGTAGGGAAGGGTTGTACCTTGGGTAAGATTCATTGTGTTGATGACACGTTCATATATATATATATATATATATATATATGACACTATTAACCGATGACACATTTATGTTTCTATATATGCTTATGAATTATTAACTGATCCTAAAGCAAAAATAGAAAGACCACTTAATAACTTTATCTACCATCACATGATTACCGTATTGGTTTAGTTGAGTTGGCTAAAGACCACTCACCAATGCATTTCCCAAAGTGTTGACCCCCTCCTCTACATGTTCGGAGAGTCACTTGGACGAACTGAGATGTTGGAGCTCATTGTTCGGCTGGAGATTTTTTTTTGTTATAAGTGACATAATATATAGAACAATATCGATTGCATTAATCTCATGAGTTGTAAGTCTTGTGGCATTATTTATTGTAATAATATCTAGTGTTTGTAATATAGTTGTTCTTTGGCAAAGAGTCGTCTTAATTCCGCTGTAAATTATCGACAAAAATAATCAATTTTGTATATCTCTATTCAATTTTTCTGCTTATTTTTTGCTGCAATGACTTTGTTTCTGAGATATTTTATCGGTTGTGATTGTGCTTGCGTTGTACAAATACAATTTAGACTGTGTACGACATCATGTCCAGTGGCGACTTTCGGTTCTATGGAACAGGAGCATGACAATTGTCGTCCAAAGAGTTGAGGATCAAGAACTTGCATAGCTTATTATCTCTCTTCCATTGTTGTTGAGCAGTTATCGCAACATCAATCGCTTCAACACTATTATCATTATCTAATATTACAGTTTCATTGAGAACATACCCCATATTCATGAGTTGGAGATTAAAGTTTATCTTCCTCTTCCGGTTGTTGTATTGTTCGCCAAAGTTGGTATTCTGAAGACTTGTATGTGCTTCCATATGAAGTTTTTGTAAGAGAACCTTGCAAACTTGGGATGTTACACGAATATCGCTTTGAGATTGTTGTTGATATTTTTTAACAAGTCTTTTAGACTGGACTAGAAATTGGTTATGTTAAGTATTAGTATTAGTAATAGTAATGGCCTTTAGTCCCACATCGGGTAGAATAATAGAGAGGGGTTAGCCTCTCATATATATATATATGTAGTCTTCTCATCAATAAATTTTATTCCATTATTCCATTTCTACATGGTATCAGAGCCATAACCCATCCACTTCTCTCCACAAAAAAAACCTAACCCTAGATTTCCTCCACTCCCTCTCCGCTGTCGCACCCCCCTCCTCCCCCCGCTACAGCCCTCCCACTCCGTTGTCGCCCTACCCCTCCTCCCCCTGCTGCTGTCGTCGCCGCTTGTCGCCCCCCCCGGCCTGTAGTACCCCCAACTACAGCAGCCCACCTCCTCCCCACCTCCTTCGTCGCCCCACCGCCGCCCTCCTCCAGCACCCGCCCCCTCTCCTCCAAAACCCTAACCCTAGCCCTAACCGCCAACATGTCCATAAACCCAAACCCTAGCCCTAACCCAGCCGCCTACCCCAAACCCTGGCCGCATTTTTCCTATTCCAAAAAAAAAACATGTTGGAGGACTCATAGGGCATACATTGGTTTGTTTGCTAGAACCTCTAGACACTCAACATCGGTTTCAGGAATGTAACAAAGAGTAGACAAGTGGTTTACCTTGCGTGAATCTTTGTTTCCTTCCTTCCTTGATCTTCACATCGGGATCTAACAGAGAGTAACCTGGATTGCCTCTCTGTCCTACCGTGTGTGGTCCACATTCAATCTCTGCTTCTATGAGCATGCTGGTACTAGCACGTTTCTAGCGCATTGGCAGAGTTGATGTGATTATCAAGTTGGAAAGATCAACCCGACAATCGAATCCGGAATACTGAGGGATGACAGGCGCTGAGGCGGATAGCCGTGCTACAGACACTAGTGTCGGAAACGCAATGGCAGGACCAACGGGCACTGGCATAACGATTTCCTCAACTCGACTCTACTCGACATGGCGAAAGAAGGTCGAGAAGACAATTCGGGGAATACGGTTGTCCAAACATCTGACTAACAACCCTCCAGCAGAAACTGATCCCATATTTGAGCAATGGGAGAGATGATAGACGATTGTTTATACAGTTGATGAATTCAATGGAACCATCGATGGAAGACGTGATTCAAAATACAGATTCCGTGAAGAAATTACGGGAGATCCTGGCGGCGGCGTTTGATGGAAAACGTGATTTGTCTTGTATCTACGACTCGGTCGTTGGTGTATACCAAAAAATCAGGGAGAGAAATCTCATAAGGATTATTACCGGGCCTTTAAGGCTATGACTGATGAGATCGATCATGTTTTACCCCTCACAACGGATATTAATGAAGCAAGGGCTCAACGTTAGCAGCTTCATGTCATGGCATATCATGCATCTCTCCGTCCTGATGCGGACTCTACTCGCTCTCAGATCATTGATGGATCTGATGTTCCGTCTCTAATAGAGGCTCACTATCGTGTTCTTCGGGCTGCAAAAGTCGTTGAGATCACTCCGGGTGATGCTCCTGGTGATCGATTTGCACTTTGTGCTGCTCGAGTTGGATTTTGTGGCGGTCGTGGTGGACAACGTGGTGGCCGGATTGCTGTTCGTGATGAGGGAAGAGGCATTGGCGGTCGTGATGGAGGAAAATCACGCACATGCTTCAACTGTAGTCAGCATGGCCATTTCCAGTGGCAGTGTCCTACAACTCCTACCGCCAATGCTACATCGGACGCACCTGAAGATGGCGTTTGATCTGTCCAGATGACTGCAGAGTCATATACAGATTTTTTTGAGTTTCAAGCTCAACGTCATGTTAAGACATCCACATCTGGTTCCACAGTCGAGTACTCCGCGACTTGTGTGGTGAGATCGAAGCAGTGGATGATTGACTCTGGTGCGTCAGCTCACATGACTGGCGATGCAGGTATGATACACAATTACATATCGGTGTGACGTGTTTCTGATATTACTGTTGTCAATGGTGGTTCACTAACAGTCCGTGGACGTAGAAGTGCACGTCTTTCTTCCGGACTGTCACTCAATTATGTATTACATACACCTAGCAACCCGTTCAGTTTACTTTCCATTAGTCAGATTACTCGCGACATGCATTGCTCGGTAACATTTTTTTCCTGATAGTTGTGTTTTTCAGGACCTAAAGACTGAAAAGGTTGTCGGTAGGGGACATGTGGCTGGAGGCTTGTACCTGTTTGACGCACCTTTCTCTGTTGCTTGTGCCGGCGTGAATCTCGATCCTTTCAAGCTACAATGTCGTTTGGGCCAACCATATATCCAAGCTCTCCAAAAATTGTACACATCTTTAGATATTCCTGTTTTTTTCCATTGTGAGTCGTGTAGTTTGGCTAAACATCATCGGGTTTCCTATTCGATAAGTCAAAATAAATTTGCATCTGCTCCTTTCAAGTTTAGTGCATTCTGATATATGGGGGCCATGTCAGGTTGACTCAATGATGGATTTCAAGTACTTTGTTACATTTGTTGATGATTACTCACGTGTCACTTTTGTCTATCTGATGAAAAATTGCTCCGAACTATTTGACATTTGGTACAATTTTTATGTGAAAATTAAAACACAATTTGGTGTTCCGATTAAACGTCTTCGAAGTGACAATGATCGTGAGTATCTGTCTCGTGAGTTCAATTCGCATCTGTCTCGACATAGCATCATCCATCAAACTTCATGTCCTTATACACCACAACAGAATGGTGTGACCGAACGCAAAAATTGCCATCTCTTGGAAATGACGCGTGCTCTTATGTTTCAAGCACGTACTTCTAGAAAGTTTTGGTCGGATACAGTACATGCAACTTGCTATCTTATTAATCGCATGCCATCGTCGGTTTTCAATGGTGCTTCTCCATTTTCTCGGCTATATCCCAAATGAGAACCGTTTTCTCTACCTCTTAAAATTTTTGGTCCAGTGCCCCAAGTTTATCAAGAGAATTTCTTATTGTTCCATGTTCAAACATACCAGCCCCCCATAAGGGTGTCCTCCCCTACCGAACTAATATTTCGGTCTGACGGTCTGCAGACACCGGTTCAGTCAGCACCGTCGTCGTCCGAACGAGCATCGCAGATAGTGCCCACAGTCACAGTCATTCTCCTCCTTTAGCTCGACTGATTCGCCTCCGCCTGTTCCACCAGCTCGACCTCATCGTGCCTGTCGTGATCATCTCTTGTATGTTAAAAATTACAAAGGGCTCGCGAGCCACACTTAGTCCTTGATAGCTACTATTGATGAGATTCAGATTCCTAATACTGCCAAGGAGGGTCTCAAACATCCCGGTTGGCGTGCTGCTATGGAAGAGGAGATGAAAGCGCTTCGGGAGAACCAAACTTGGGACTTGGTAGATCTACCGCCTGGTAAACAGGCAGTAGGTTACAAATGGGTGTTCACGATCAAAGTAAAACCGGATGGCACTCTTGATCGACTAAAAGCTCGTTTGGTAGCTAAAAGATATTCTCAGACCTATGGTGAGGATTATTTTGATACATTCTCCCCAGTTGCAAGGATGACCTATGTACGAGTTCTCTTGGCCTTAGTTGTTCGTTATGACTGACCCTTACTTCAGCTGGATATCGAGAATGCATTCTTCCACAGAGATCTTGACGAAGAAGTGTATGTGGTGCAACCTCCCGAATTCGTTGCAAGGGGGGGTAAAATATCATATGAGGAAGGCCCTCTATGGTCTCAAACAATCACCACGTGCATGGTTTGGTCGATTTACATATGTTGTCACTCAATTTGGCATGTGTCAATCGAAGAAGGATTATTTAGTATTTTACAGACAGTCATCAGCTGGAAGGATACTACTTTGTGTCTATGTTGATGACATTGTGATCACGGGAGACGACAGTCAGGACATTGCAGGACTGAAGAAGTTTCTGGAAGAACAGTTTTAGACCAAGAATATGGGATCGTTGAACTACTTCTTGGGTGTTGAAGTCATATGAGAAAAGAGGCACATTGTCATGTCTCAGAGGAAGTGTGTGATAGACATACTAAATGATGCAGGAATGATGTAAGCCAAGAGAGCAACGTCGCCAATGGACCCAGGAGAAATGTTACTCCCCGGCGAGAGGATGCTGATGACTAATCCGGATCAATATCGTCGAGTGGTTGAAAACTAACTAGTTGACGGTTATGACTCATCCAGATATTTCCTTTGTCGTCAGTGTCGCGAGTAGATTTATTTCTTCTCCACGAGTTTCGCATTGATAGGCAGTTCTCATAATTATGCATTATTTAGACCAAAATTCTGGAAAAAGAATTCGTATGGAGAATCAGAGACATACAAATGTTGAGTGCTTTACCGATGCTGACTGGGGTACAAGTCTGACGGATAGACGATCTACATCTGGTTACCCAGTATTTATTGGCGGAAACTTGGTATCATGGAAGAGCAAGAAGCAAAGTGTGATCGCACGATCAAGTTCCGAAGCAGAATATCGAGTTATTGCTCATGGCACAGCAAAGGTATTATATATGAAGCATCTGCTAGAAGAACTGGGAGAAGAAACATGATCTAAAGCATCAGATATGTGGTGTGATAACCAGTATGATATCCATATTGCTACCAATCTTGTGTTCCATGAAAGGACAAAGCATATTGAAATTGACATTCACTTCGTCTATGATGAGTATAAAAAGGGGATAATAAAGTTTCATCACGTGAGGACCGGTGATCAGATAGCTGATATATTCACAAAGTCTCTTCTGGGTCCTCGGGTTCAATTTCTGGATAACAAGCTGGGCATGATTGACATATATACTCCAGCTTAAGAGGGGGTGTTAAGTATTAGTATTAGTATTAGTAATGGGCTTTAGTCCCTCATCGGATAGAATAATAGAGAGAGAGCTAGAGGGGTTAGCCTCTCCTATATATATGTAGTCTTTTCATCAATAAAATTTATCCCATTATTCCAATTCTAATGGTTAATAAAGCAGTTTGAACTGCTAATGAAACTAAAAGTAGAAAAAATATTGAACATAACTGGATCAGTCAATATTGGAACAGTGGCAACTGCTGAGAAGCAACAAAAGCTACTATAAAAAATGTTCGCTAGAGAGAGAAACCAGTTGGGGCGGTTAGAACCACCGTTGCTCAAAGCGAGATTCGGCCATATTTCACATCGAATCGCTCCCAAGAACCAGCAAGGTCCGAACGCACTATCAATCGAACTTCTGAACGCTCAATTAATCACCTCCCTTCTCGAAGCAAGCGTTGATATGCTAATGCAATGGCTTGGACGAGCGTTGTTGCGCTTATGCAAAAATAACTAGTTGCTATAAAGGAATCTCATTGTCTCGTTTTCTTTTCGAAGTACTTATTTACACAAGAGCTAGTGCTCTCCTTATATAGGAGTTGCACCTTGGTCATTTACAAAACTGAACAGCCCACTAAAGATCGTGGAGCATTAATAGAAGTAACTCCTATTAATCAACATTCAATAGTAGCTCTGCCACTGCACATGTAGCTTCACCACAGATGAGTGGTAGCTTCGCTGCATCTGGCGAGGCTACAGGCGAAGCTGGACGAGGCTACCCCATGCGACCCGCCCCTGCGTGGCAACCCTGCAGGCCATACGCTAGGGAACCTGCTTGGATACACCGAGGCGGCTACTAGAGTCGTCGCCAACTCTGCGCACGTGCCATCGAAGTGTCACTTTGTGTCCTTCGCGCACGCCCTCACCCAAGCCTAGCTCGGGAGCGATTCTCCAAGAAATGGTACCAGGTCATTAATGGACTAGCCCCAACATTTAGCACTAGTATTCTCCTAAAAGTTCACCAATTGGTGAGCACTCATAGTAGGTAATAAATTAAACCTCGGGAAATATATCGTGTTTAGAATTGCGCAGATGACTGACTGATATAGTCCCGATCAAGACATCTGAATTCCTAAGTCTACCAATTAATTTGGGGAAAGAAAGAAAGAAAGAAAGAAAGAAAGAAAGAAAGGCAGGCAGGTATGTTGAGATATAGACCGACCGGTGGAGTTGGGAGAGCTTGTCCTCGCAGATGGAGGAGAAGGAGTTGAGGAAGCGGACGGTGTTCCCGATATAGATGTTCACCTGCGAAGCATCAATTTCATTAGGGTTAGGGTTTAAGAAACAAGAAGAGGAGAGAGAGAGAGAGAGAGAGAGAGAGAGAGAGTGATGAATCATGACGAACGAGATAGAGAGTTCTCTGGTCGGAGACGGCGAGAACTTCGGCATCATCGTCATCTACTTCTTCTTCGTCCAATTGCTGGATAGGAGATAGAGGCGCGGAATGGAAAGAAGAAGAAGAAGAAAGACCTCCTCTCCACGCCATCATCAACCAAAAGACCACAAGCAGCTGCTGCCGGGCTGAGGGAGGAAAAAGGACCTTGGTGTGGTTGGGAACTTTTGGGGGGAGGGATATGAAAATTTGAAGGAAATGAAATTTTTATGGAGGTCTTACTCAAGGCTACACAGAATTGGACGAGTTCAGTTTAGAGGAACTTTTATTTAGGTTAATTATAAGGGCACTACTATATTTACTTGGAGCTAGTCCAGAGGAAACTTTACTTACACTAGCACATTAGTTTACTCATACTAGCCCACTTTGAAACCTTCTCCCAAACACTTCCAAACCCTCCCCACCCCACCGGAGCTCTCCCCCCTCCCGCCGGCCGATCTCCGAGAGTCTATCCTCCTCCTCCTTGTCGATGGCTCCCTCGAAAGAATCAAGGTACAAATCATCATTCTCCTTGTGCTATTGCATTTGCAAAATTGTCCAAAAATTTAAAAAAATCCTATTGCATTTTGAAAATTTTGAGTGATTTTCTTTTCATTCTTCAAATGAGGGCATACAAGTCCTTGGCGGAGTTTAGGATGTAGTTTAGACGTTCACTTGGTTGATCGAACACGATTTTAGGACATACAATGTCGAGAATCGTCGACATTGTCGAGCAGTATCGGACGGGACTGTAGATTTTCCTACAGTCCCATATAGATTTAGGACTGTAGGAAAATCGACAGTCCTATTTATATTAAGGACTGTCGAATTGTCTACAGTCCTAAATTTATATAGGACTGTAGGCATTTCAACAGTCCTAAAAAATTATGACTGTTGAAAATTCTGCAGTCCTGTATACTTACAGGATTGTAGAAATTGCTACAGTCCTGAATGTAAAATTAAATTATGATGTTAAAATAGAAATTATTTTTTTGTCTTATAGTCATGCCCCTGGGAAGGACACTGTGGATGAAGATATAATGAGAAGACGCCCTACTGCATCGATGCGTAAGAAACGCACAGTTTCGCGTACTATTGAACCAGGCGTCACTATCCGCGAGTCCGAGGCACGCCCTGAAGTGAGGAAACGTCGATTGACGAAGAAGACTGCCACTCGTTCGAAGAGACGTGCTCCTCATAGTTCTTTCGGTTCTTCTTCCTCCTCCGATGAGGACATGCCAAATGTTCCAAATCGGCCTACTAATGGTTCAGGGCCTTCTCAGCCTACAGATAGTCCTGTCGAGAGTCTCCCACAAACTCTCAGAAACTGGACTACTGATGGTTCAGGACCTTCTGAGCAGACAGATAGTCCAGTCGACACTCGTCCAAACGGTTGCTCTATGTTACCGTCGATCGAAAACCATATTGCATACCAAATATGGAACAATCTGGTAAGTACATTACGTTATGATAAATTTATATATAGTTATAAGTTCAAAGTTCATTTTACATAGAGGTATAATTTTATCCAATTGTTGACTTTTCAGGAGAGTTCTCGTATGTTGACGGTGATCAACCACGAAAAAAAATACAATACATAGAGGTATGAATTATTGGGAGATGATGTGAAGGCAAAAATCAGTCCCACCGGTCTACAATATTTGGTTAGCTACTCATATACAACGGTGGATAATGCACTGATTTCAACATTTGTAGAACGGTGGCATCCAGAAACCAACACTTTCCATCTACCCAATGGGGAGTTGACGATTACCCTTGATGACGTCCATCATATATTGGGACTTAGGGTTGATGGTCGAGTCATGATGAATCAAACTTTTGATGAGTCGAGCATCAACTTTTATGACTATATTGTGGATTATGTATCAGGGTGTTTGGGAGTTGATGCCACTAGTTTTACTAGTCTTAGAGAATTCAAAAAGTCATACGGACTTCCTCTAAAATATTTGGAGGAGATATTCGCTGAGCCGGCCCCCGAAATTGATAATAGCGAAAATGTGGCCCGTGGATATATGCGGTTCATCTTAGGGGCTGTCGGCATTACCGATAAGTCTGGAACGTCCATAAATGCCAAATATCTCCTCAATTTGGACAACATTGACACGGTGGACGAAATTTCTTGGGGAAGCGGTATACTGGCATACCTTTACCGCGAGCTTGGTGCGGCATCCCGTGTGGGTTCGAAGACAATATCCGGATGCCAGACTCTACTCCATGTATAGATATATCTTTGTCAACTTGTATACATAAATTTAAATTGTGTTGTTTATTTTTGGACTAATATATTTTTAACCTGGTTACGTGAAGGCATGGATATACGAGCACTTTCCAACCCTGCAACGGGCGAAACTGAACCGAGGATATGACGAAAACTTGCCTAGAATGTGCCGATGAAAGCCAACTAAGGAAGATGCCAAACGTTCTCACACATTGGCCGCCCTACGGCATGCACTCGAAGATATGACGACAGAAGAGGTGAATTTAGACCTAATTTTGTACTTAATTGGTATTAATTTACTACGTTATGCTAAATGACGTTATGCTAAATTTTATGAGTTGCAGATTGTATGGGATCCATACCGTGATTTGCGACAGACTACCCGTCCATTGTAACCAATCGCCTTATATCACGGTCTTATCAGTTGTCATGAAATCGTAGAGGCTTATATGCCGGATAGAGTGCTCCGTCAGTTTGGCTACGTACAAACTGTCCCAAGGCGCACTTTGAAAATGATAACTCCTCCACGCGGGACAAAACCGCTAAACTATATTCCCGCGTCGTTCAACTGGGTATCGGACTTCTTTACCGAGTGGCAACGCCACGTTATTAGAGATACCGACCGGCAAGCAGCAGTCAATATGGCGGAGTGCAGCGACGACTACCTCGCCTACTACGTCGGTGTCGGACTACCGACCTTGTTCCAACGCGGAGGAGATATTGTGCGTGTACTGTCAGATCTTCCTGCCAAATCGGTCTTGTATACTGCACTGGTCAAGATGGTGAGCCAACTTGTAGACTTTAAGTTTGATATTTGTAACTGTGCCTAACAAAATTTTTAAATTCTCATGAATAGGCAAGAAAAGTGAAAAAGTTGGGAAGAAGTCTCGTAAGTTGCCAGGGTTCAAATTATATGACAATCAATGACGAACTCCAACAAATCGACAACGCTGAAGATTTTCCTTTCTTGGAAAATAGAGAGCAACGTACAAAGAGGCGCCATGAAGTTTAAACTATCATTTTGAGTTGTAAAAGTTTGAATGAATATGACTTTTGAGAATTGTAAAAGTTTAAACTATGATTTTGAGTTGTATAACTTTGATTGAATTTGCTACAATTGACAGTTTCAATGAATTTTCTACTATTGACACTTTGAGTTAATTTGAGTTGTATCAAAGTTTAAACTATCAATTTGAGCTGCATACATACTGTTGTCTAATTTGCAGACATTATAGCTAATTTTACATATAAGACAGTGGATAAACTTTAGGACTGTCACAATTTTGACAGTCC
The DNA here is from genome assembly GCA_036927795.1 of Iris macrosiphon. Taxonomy (NCBI): domain Eukaryota; kingdom Viridiplantae; phylum Streptophyta; class Magnoliopsida; order Asparagales; family Iridaceae; genus Iris; species Iris macrosiphon. The sequence continues at coordinate 109,887,959 of JAYESA010000014.1, forward strand.
TAGTATATACTAGGACTGTCAAAATTGTGACAGTCCTAAAGTTACATATAACTGTGCATATATGACAGTGGGTAAACTTTAGGACTGTCATAATTTTGACAGTCCAAGTATATACTAGGACTGTCAAAATTGTGACAGTCTTAAAGTTACATATAACTGTGCATACACAGTGGGTAAACTTTAGGACTGTCACAATTTTGACAGTCCTACTATATACTAGGACTATCAAAATTGTGACAGTCCTAAAGTTACATATAACTGTGCATATAAGACAGTGGGTAAACTTTAGGACTGTCACAATTATGACAGTCCTAGTATATACTAGGACTGTCAAAATTGTGGCATCCTAAAGTTATATATAACTACTAATAGACAGTGAGTAAACTTTAGGACTGTCACAATTTTGACAGTCCTAGTATATACTAGGACTGTCATAATTGTGACAGTCCTAAAGTTACATATAACTGCTAATAGACAGTGGGTAAACTTTAGGACTGTCACAATTTTGACAGTCCTAGTATATACTAAGACTGTCAAAATGGTGACAGTCCTAGTATCCTGGCAGTTTTACATATTGACAGTCCTAAGTTATTAGTAGCAATGCACAATATACAGTCAAAATCTATTTGTATCAATTAGATAACTCCTTTCATTACACAACATACACACAACATACAACATATAGTTCAATATACAGTTAAACATACATGGATCAACACAAAATATATTTTAATATACAGTATCAATCGATTAGAATATCAAAGTAGTCGTCCGGCATAAATTTTGGATCCTCCATCTTCATCATCTTCTTATAGGCAGCCATTGCATCCTTGTAGGGTGTCGTCCATGCGATCGCTTCCTCAGGTGCGTGTTTATACCAAAGTGTAGAAGGTGGCAGAATAGGAGAATGAGCGATCAACCTTGGGATGACGAAGTGTTGTCCGACAAGCCCTATGCAACATAGATTGGATACTCGGTGTTCGGCCGGGAGGGCACACATTGGAAAGAAAGTATTGTTAATACCTTGTGAGATAATTATAATAGGTAACTTATACCTATTAGAGAATACGTAAGCAGCAGGCGGGACATCCATGTAATGGTCTGGTCCGGTAACTGTTTCCGTACAAGGTATGTCTGCCAACAAATCTCCAATAATTTCTTCGCCAAGTCTCTGGCTATAGAAAGCTAGTCGCGACTCCAACTCCTCGTACAGCTCTTCCCTAACCTGTCTCCATCTTGCTTCAACTGAATAGCCTAGTTGTCTTGCTAGTGCATGGTATCCACAATGGCCATCCTTTGGAACATCAATAATAGACCAAATAAAATTCCGTATCTCAGGTAGGAAATTATCAATGTATAGACTATAAGAATCAGAAAAGTTATCAAAATCCTCCGTCGTGACTGCATCTATCGTTTTCTGTTTCTTCCCCCTTCGAATAGTTAGCTTACTCTTTTTCTGCGGAAATACCCCCCGATCCATTGCGGACTTTGCCTCCAAACTGCGTTCGATATGTTCAAATAAGGATGGATCTCTTTTAGTTGACTCATCCTCCTTCTTTTTTGCTCTACTCTTTCTTGACTGTGGTCTTCACTTAGGAGTTCGAACAACGGATGGCTCTTGCAATCGAGTTATTGTCGGGACTGCAATCTCTTGGATTTTAACCTCAATGGATCTTCTCTCTGGTTCCGATGCGCCACACCACCTTGCGTGCAGTAGTTTCACTTGGGTCAACACAAAGAAATCATCTTGAACTTCCACCGTCGGCATTATCGACAGCTGTCTCCAACGTTGATCAACACCATATATTGGAATAGGTATAGATTCACGACGATATTCGTTGATCTCATGTGCACACGAAAGTCCGAGTGAATGTCGATATGAACAACCGCAAACCTCAGGATCATAACCCACCGACTTTGACCTACGAATCTCCTCAAACAATAAGCCCAAGGCCATGTGAGATACCACATGGGTTAAACCATCCAAGAGGTGTTCTTGCTTGTATTCATGCTTTACAATATTGAGGCTCATCTCAAATGATGCTACAATATCGTTCACCGTGGCAATAGTCATCAAATGAATCGATTGCCAAACAGAGACAAAATTACCGACCGATGACCGTAGATATCTTTTTAAACATGAGTGTGCTCCTTCGACCCGGTTCGTAGTGATCGTGCCATAATGCTTCACCATGTTGGTCCATGCTAAGACGAATTGCTCTTTATGTGGTTCTAGCCAAGTATCTTTGATATAAGATATGCATGTCGGGTTACTCGTCTCACACTTTTGTTGGAACATGTACCATGCTGTGTCGTAGCTGTTTGTAGTACTTGCTCGCCATACAAGACTTCAATCACTGTAGAATTCTTCGAAGTGAAGTATGTCGATTTTACCGTCCATATTTTTAAATTTTCTCTTGCATTGAGCTTGGATATTTCTATTTATATGCCAAGTGCATAGTAGTCTATGCGCATGAGGAAATACAATATCTATAGCATTTATCAACGCATATTCTCTATCAGTAACAAAAACAGAGGGCTCTTTGTAACCTGTGTAAAGGGATTGTAGTTTCCTCAACGCCCATGTGTAATCCTCTACTGTCTCACTCTTCATAAAACAAAAAGCGACTGTAAATGTTTTTCCTGTAGACGTAACCCCAACAACGTGAAAAAGAGGCATCTTGAACTTGTTGGTCTTATATGTACAATCAAGGACCAACACGTCTGCGAAGGACCGAGCCAAGTATGTGCAATCAGGATGAGCCCAAAACAACGAAAGGAGTTCATAAGTTTGTGGATGTCTTCTATGGTACTCCACGTAGTGATGCTCCCCAAGCAACTTCAATACTTGCTGCATCGCCATTCTTCCTTTCATACTATTACATTTCGCTCTGGCCAAACTATTATAGATCGTCCTCATGGTAGACTTGTTCCCATCTTCTTTTTGTCGTACAGCTGAATAAATTTGTTTCGGTGCAACTCCGGAAAGGAACAATTTTTCAACCAACTTTCTCTCATCCTCCTTCAACCGTGCCACGTAGGCATGACCCGTAAGTGTCCCTGGAATAGGATGATTGTGTCTTCCATTCTTAACTTCGATTATCCACTTCACATCTTCAACTTTTACAATCAACACCTTCAATGGACAACCATATTTTCTCGTCCCAACGTTTTTCTTAGGGATTTCTTTTTCAACAACACCCTTTTTTTTATGATGCTCCCTAAACATACCTCCTCTTTCGCATCCCAGCTCAAGATATTTTTGGCCCGACCGAGATCTGATGGATCTTGCAATGACAATAACTACGTTATGTCGTCTCCCAACTTCTCTGTACCACTATAATGCTTCTTCATGGGTTGCAAATTGAATATTCGTTGAGAAAATATCATCCACATCAACACCAACAGCAGGATGTACCACAATATCTGAACAAGGTTGGTCCTATAACCAATATAAAATAATATAAAAATTAATAACTTCATATAATTATCCAGGACTGTCACTATTTTTACAGTCCTATTTTTAAATAGGACTGTCAAAATTATGACAGTCCTACTTTTATATAGGACTGTCGAATTTATGACAGTCCTCTATTAATTTAGGACTGTAGAATATTTGACAGTCCTATATTTATATAGGACTGTCTAATTTGTACAGTCCTTACTCGTGACTGTCGAATTAGGGTTGTCGTTTTACGTACCGTACGTGCTTCGGAACAACCAACATGTTCTTCGGAACGTCCGGAGTGCATATTTAATGAATTGGACGATCCAACTTCGTCATCGAACATATTTTTATGCATTGTTCCTACAATAGTCAAAATAAACTAAATCTTTTTCGGACAATCGCAAAACTTATTCATCGTAGGTTGTCGAAGACATACCGGAAGAATATTCCTTGGAGTATCACCAAAGTAAAATCCTCCTCCAACCACAACTAGCAATTTCCAATTTTAGGTTTAGGCTTGGTGGAATGAGGGTTTCTTCAAGTCTAGGTGGAATGCCAAAAATAGAAAAAAATTTCACTTTTATACCTTGGTGTGGGCTAGCCCCAAGTAACTATGAGAGTGGCAAACTTGTAATTTTGGAAAAATTTACATTGGGCTAGCCCCAAGTAAAAAGTGTAGTGCCCTTATAATTAACCTTTATTTAGAACAACAGAATTGGAAGAGTTCAATTTAGAGGAATTTTTAGTCAGAACAATTATTTTCTTATTATGTGCTATCCATCTCCAACTCCTCCCCCCAAACTTTCTTAAACTCAATCATTCTAACTTTTGCTTTCTCTATTTCTTCAAAATTCTAAACTCTTCCTTCTCTACCTCCTCCATCTTCTCAATCTTGTTCCTCCATATTCTCCATCTATAATTTTAGAGTTTGTATTTTTTTTTTCATTTTGATAAATCTTCTTCATAATCCTTCTAAATGTCCAAAAGATCATTGTGTAGTAACATAAAATTGATTTTTACTTTGGATGAATTATTGAACTTTCGAATCCATTTTAGGGATTCAAAGTAATAAAATATGACACAGTTGCGGGTTGGAAGAACATGGACTGTAGAAGATTTCTACAGCCTTGTATGTTGTCAGGACTTTAGAAATTTTATACAGTCATGAATACTCAGTTCAATTGGAAATTTCATACAACAATTGGACTGTCAAATTTTTTGACAGCACTACCAATTGAAAATAATGTCAAAATTTTTGACAATCCTAAATAAATAGATGATGTTTATTGAACAATATATTTTATTTAGGACTATCAAATCCTTCTTATTGGTAGGACGGTCAAAAAATTTGACAGTCCTAAATAAAATATATTGAACATTCAACGCCATACAAACATTTTGTTTTATTCCTTGACAAGTTTCTATCTAGTCCTGTAAACCAAACCTATCAGAATCTTCATCTCTTGGATGCAATGTTCATCTTACCAAAACATTCAACGCTATACATGATCTCGCTACACAACGTCGATGCTTCACTTGTGATTGTTTTTTTATTATGCCATACATGATCTCGCTGCTCCACTACAGTGCATCCCTGGGCAAGGTTTTAAATATTGGAAATAAATTATAATATTTATTGAACAACATGTTTTATTTAGTACTGTCAAAAGTTTTGACAATTCTGACTATAGACAGTATTGTCAAAATTTTCGACAGTTCTAGGTTTCAGTAAATTTTTATTAGGACTGTCAAAAAATTTGACAGTCCTATCTATAGTCAGGACTGTCAAAAAAATTGACAGACCATCATCACCCCCGTCGCGACTGTAGGCGAATTTCAAAAGTTTGAATCCCTAAAATGGGTTTGAAACTTTAAAATTTTTCCGAAAATGAATCATAAACCAAATTTTAGTTCCTAGAAGATGAAATCTATGCATGAACATGGAATCCTAACATATTTGGAATTTGGAAGAGAAAAGAAGCAAAAGATGAAAAAGAAAAAAAAAATATTTGACTTTTATACTCTTTAATGGGCTAGCCCCAAATAAGTTTTTGTTGTAGCAAACTTATAATTATAAGAAACATTTTTTGATTTGCCTGAGTAAGTTGTATAGTGCCCCGATAAAACTTCAATGAAAAGGAAGTCGAGTAGGGTGAAGTTAATTTTTTGTTCTCTTGGATAACAAAAGAGGAGTGAAAGAGGAGTGAAAAAATAAATTTTTATTTGTGTATAGGAAAAATATAGAAAATTTCATACGGAGTAAAGAAATTTATTCAATTTGCACGAAAGAGAAAACATTTATGGCAATTATGTGTAGAGGGATGAGATGCCACTCATAATGGCGTCTCAAAACAAAATGGAGTGGAACGGCATTAGTGATCGTGTCCAAGCCGGTCAAAGAGTCGAACGCCATTAGTAGTGATGTCCTATGTTAAAAATGGGACGGGGAGCCATCTACAGCAGCGTCCCACTTTATGTTTTTAACAGTCATTTTTTACTGTTTTAAGTAAAACGGTCGAATTTCTAACAATTGTAAGTGAATTCTATATAAAGGAGGAGGTGGGGAGCTTTTCATTCACACTTCTAACTCTATTCTTCCTTCGTCAACAAGTTCATAAACTCCCAAGCTCCTAGACTCACAAGCTCTCCATTTAGAAAATTAGCAATATGTTATCTATATGGATCAAAGTCTAAGAATATTGTGCTCACATGAAGGTGCAATAAATTGGCTATCCTATTAAAGAGGTTTAATTCAAATTCTTCTAACTGATCGTAGTATTATATTATATAGTTTACACAATCTGATTATTGAAAGTATTTCTATTCGATTTGAATTATATTAAGACACGTTAATGTTTGACATTGTTTATTATTAGATTTTGAATAAGCATGTAATTTTATTCTTAAAGTTAATTTGCAATCGCCATTTATAAGTATTTTTGTTACTCAAGTACCACGAAGACTTGATTAATATAAGTATCCAACGTATTTCTAATTACAAAGCGGGTCCTAGTTCTTCTCGATAACTTCCAGCTCATGAAGAAGAACATACATTAGTTTTAGGTAATAATGATATTTTTGATGATTTTTAAAATAATAAAAATAGTAATAATTTAACTGAAAATTTAGATGGTGAATTTGAAGATAATGTCAATAATGCTACCACTCATAAATTATTTGTCGAATAATCATTTGATAGGCGTTCAAAATTTAGAACTTTTATAAGTGATATAGTAGTTAAACACAATTTTACTTGTTCAGCTGCTAGTAGTATGAACAATGTCAAAAAAATTATACATATTTGTGATCAATCAACTTGTGATTGGAGAGTATATGCTAAACTCATTGTTAAAGGTGGAATGTTTATCATTAGTACATTAGAAAATCGACATTCTTGTTTAGGTGAACTTACAACATGATCTCATCCATTAGCTACAAGCTCATGGATCAGAAACAAGAATGCTAGGTGTGAATGAAATAGCTCCCTCACCTCCTCTTTTATATAGCCTAAAATCAACAATAGGCAGAAATGTGACTGTTTTAATGTATGATCTTGCAAGAATATTTAGGTTGTGTTTGATTGAGCATTTTTTCTATAAAAAAAATATTTCTATCACAATTTTTTCACTAATTGTAGTATTTGATATGTTATATTTTTCATGAAATTATTTTCCAAAAACTATCATTTTTTTTTCTAAAACGATGAAAATGAAACTGATCCAACCCCTAGGAAAATATTATTTTTCGTGAGAAAAAACTATTTTTCATGGAAAATAATGACAAACCGACACCCAAAATAAGTTTTCCATAAAAAAACGTTAAAATTCCATAAATTTTTTTCTAGTAAAATGATTTTATAAAATTAATTTATTTTTTATATTGCAATTAAACACACTCTTAGAAAAAAAAATAGGACGAAAATGAAAAGTGATGGTGTTTGAAAAAGGAGAGAAAAAATTGAGAGGTAAAATGTGTGGAGAAAAATTACGTGCGCCCTAGGACAAAATTTCCCTCCCATCAGTGGAAGGAAAATGAAGAGGGATGAGAGGAGTTTTGTAAAAATTTATCCAACTGCTATCAAAAAGCTAAAAAAAAAAAAAAAAAAATCACAATTGCACTTTTCTCTTCTTTCCATTTTTTTTATTTCCAAACAATATGTTAAACTTTTCTCCTTTGAAAAGAATATGTTAAACTTTGGTGTGTGTGCGCGCTCTAAAAAAAAGGAAATATCATGACGGTAGAAGTTGTTTTTTTTTTTTTTTTTTTTTCAGATGCAAAAGTATTTTGATAATTGCACTAACTGTTTGCTTCCGTCATGGTTCAAGGTTATTCTTGACCAGACGTGTCAATGTTTTTCCCTGGTTCAAGCAAAAGAAGATGAATAAACCAAAAATCATCTTTCTAAAAGTACAATATTTTCCCATAAACCATAATTTCATCTACTCCTAGTTCTTTGGATCAATAGAAATTTGAGGTTTGTAGAAAGAATGACATCTTCGGGGAGAAGAATACTGGGATGAAGATATATATTGAAGATAAGATATTTAAATGGAAGAAATTTTCTCACTTCTCATGTTGTGATGCTTTTGACGTTGTTCAAGAACAAATTGGGTTGTTTATGATTTTTTTTTCTTTTCTTGTTATGATAGTAGAATAATGTTATATTCATCCCTCCCAAATTTTACTAGGGTTTGTAATTGGAAATAATTACTAATTGCTATAGTATCAAGTTTTGTTAGGGTTTGCTTCACTTTACTAACATTATGTTGGGATCAAAAACGTTAATACCATACTCTGATACCATTTGTTTGGATCTCGCGCGTGACCCAAACTAGATTCGACTACTGACAAGAACGTGGTAGTGATGCCAACCCACCTGAAGATAACGAACCAATCTATCACGAACGCCAAGAAAGATCAAACACAATATATCTTTGGTGAATACGTCACCTGGACAAATCTCAATCTATATAACTACTAACAAAAGATACAAGATTGATAAAAACTATGTTGAATCCTTTGCCCAAAGATTCAACCCCCTCGCATAACTCAAGAATAAAGAAGAAGATTACAATTTGAAATCACTGATCATACCCGTAGTGATCTCCCTGTACGAAGACGATGACTCCCCGCATAAATCTTTTCTTCCAAGTGTCTTGGATAGCGGGCCATAAGAGCAAAGTACATGATTTTTCTTAAATTTTTTATGGACTTGCTCCTCGAATCTCCGTCTTGAGCCTCTTATGCCTCCACCCTCAACACATATATATAGTTCAGAAACCCTATTTTAGCTCAGGCAAAAATTCCTAAAACAAAAAACTAAAACAGAAACCCTAAAATAGGAAACCCTATTACTAAAATAATATACCATATTTTAGGTAATAGAATATCCTAAAATAGTCCAGCATTATTTATGGACGTCCAAATCTAATCAAATCAAATATTTAATCAGATTTTCAAATCGCATCAAATCAAATATTTGACCAGATTTGGACCCTACAAATATGCTGTTACGAAATCAAGACTTGACCCAACATACTCTTCCTCAAGTCTGATGAGGGGTGTTGCCCCCATGGCTCCTCGACTGGATTTCATGTATATCGTCTCGTGATAGAGTTTATGCTCTCTCTTGTCATTGATCTCCGACCCCCCGAGTTGATGCACATCTTCCTTCGTCTCCAACTCCTCGACCACCACGTCGATGCTAGCGTCCATGTGTAGTACCTCCTGAACAACTAGGATCCTACCGATATCAATAACTCGGCCAAGACAAAAATTTCTGACGATTAGCTTCACCGTAAGTCTTGGCTGCTTGTCCTTAACTTCCATCTTCTACCAGAACATGCTCCCGTTCCGACAAGCTTCTTCACCCTTGGCTGGCCCAACTAATTGGACGGTGCAGTTCCCTCGAGATTCGAGCTCCTGAACCTGTCCACCTTCGTGTCCAACACTAAAGCTCCCCCGTACACATGCATCCTTAAGCAGATCATCATACACTGTGCATGTCGTCGATGACCCACAATTTCTCTGAAACTGTGCAAATAGAGATGCACCCACCTCAGATTAAGTTTGTTGCACACCTTGGTCTCCTCCTGGCTTCGAACTACTGAAACCAATGTCGCTCCATGAAGCTTTGGCAAACCACCCATCACTAAAACTAGATCCGTAAAATAAACCCCACTTGGATACCGACCAGCTGTCATTGGACCGACATAATGATCCTCAATCTTTGCTCATCATCATTCATCACTTTGTCTCGACGAATCGAATCTTTCGTATCCTTCAAAATATCTTGAAGACCCTCTTAGATAAGTTCCCGATGATTTATAAACTCTTGTCAAACACTCCTCGAGCCTCTATCCGATATATGTGGCTTGCATGTACAACTAAACGACTTAAGCCTATACATACCACAACATACGCCTTCGTAAACTCCTGTCAAACACTCATGTCAAACACTCCTCGAGCCTCTATCCGATATCTGTGATACCAGTAGTTGGGAACCCTTCGTAAGCATCCAATCTTTTCTCCAAACATCCTGCGATAACCACCATACGCCAACCTCCCTACCAAAACCAAGTTGTAGTACAAACTCGGTATATGTCACACTCCCTTGAGAACGAGCTTTTCGCCAAGCTCCATTGTCAAGTGTATATAGTCGATGCCCACAACTGCAGTCGTCTCCTTATTGCGCATCTTCACACGTCTAAACTGTCACGCCCCGATCTTCCGCAAGTAATCGGCCGTCCCCGCTAGTCGCGAATCACCGTGATAAATCTTCTGTGGGACGATCTTTCGCCATCTAGGCATGATGTCGCACGAGCGTAAGCCGCACCCATGCAAGACCATGATCCGAACAGGCGATAAGAGGTCTAAGCTACAGAGTCGCATAGATTATCCTAGTGCAGCAGAATAAGAAACACACAGGCAATTGGTAACAAGTTCACAGAGTCGTCAATAGCGAAAGCATTGAATAACACAAGTATAGAAGTAAAACAAGCTGTTTATTGATATTGAACAAGTATTACAAGCGGCGCTAGGCCGAGATTACAAGTCGCTTAAGCCTCTCTCTTTGAAACAGTAAGGCGTGCCAAGTGGTACATTTGTGGAATGATACATAGGTGATATTCCAACATTATGTCTTATACATGTGCTTCAATTTTGGACGCAACTCTCCAAGGCTCCAGAGTGAACTCCACGCTTTAGCACGTACGAAGGGAGCATCCGCACCGAACGAGGTTTTTCTGCACCCTGCAAGCAATCTGGTGGGTTATCAGTACATGAATGCACTGGTGGGGAGGCTTCTATCCCGCTCGACAAATCCAAACATGTTATATGGGTTTTATGCACCATCTATTAAGTTATCTTTCTAGTCTTGCCTTAGAATCAGTTTTATGGCAATGATGAATAGCCTAACTCATGTGGTAGTGCCTCGTGCGATATAAAGGAACACGACGAGACTTACCAACTTACCATCCGTCCTTCCTTGTCCAAGGAAAACCAAGTTAAAATTAAGAACGGGCATATATATAATAAAATCCAGGGGCAATTGCATAAGCAAACACAAGTGCCGTCGGCGAGATTCTGTTTCGGGTGCACGAGTATACAGGTTATCCAGAAGTGTTGCAGAGGATGTTTAAGTATTCAATTATGTACAAGAGTCTCATATTCATATCGTTCAGGTGTTTCAGATGCAGTTATAGGTACATATGTGTTTCACAGAGCGATCGCCTATAATACAATAACTTGCACGCGGGTTACCGCAATCGAGCCAACTTAATCTATATGGCAGAAGGTCACTGGCATGACGCCATAAAGGACGGTGTAGTCTCAAGACTAAAGATGGTGTGCAAGCAAAACAGGTGGTATTGCACCCATCCCACCCATAACAGACGACTACCAGACGGTTTCGTCTAGATCGGATCCGCCCTAGTGCCCCGTCGACCGTACGCGGAACTAGATCCGAAAATCCACCTTGTGCACAAGTTGTCTATGACCATGCGTATCCTCAAGTTTTTTAGATTCTCGCGGGTACAGATACAATTACAGATTCAGATCCAAATTCAGTCAGTACAGTATCGACTCCTCGACCCATCAGATTCAATACGGGATGAGTATTGATTTTCAGAGATATTGTGATGTTATCTTGCTTAACTGTCCATTGATGCAGTCTCCT